>CM064873.1:51752796-52352796 GCA_032719365.1 Prinsepia uniflora
TATATTCCATGGCTTTTCGAGAGAGGACCCGCACTTACATATCAAGGAGCTCATCCAAGTATGCTCCACATTGCACATACATGGTATGATTGAAGCTGAAATTTGTCTTTGACTCTTTTGTAGTCCCAAAACAAACCTATAATATAAACCATGCAAGTTGTAGTTGTTGGTAATATTTGATAAGCAAGGTATCATTCAAACGCCAAAGATTGTGGTACACACTTTCGCACAAACACCCGCAAAAATACGAGTAAACTTAAATGGAAAACAATTGGGGCGGGGGCGGGGGGGGGGGGGGGGGGGGGGGGGGGGGGGGGGGGGGGGGGTGGTTTATACATGCCAAACTAATTGGCATCACTAATTCCTTTACTATGCCTTGAAAGTTGTCAATTAAGAGTAAACCGTTATGCACAAATAAGTCTTTATTCTTTCCTAAATTACGTTAACTCGGTGACATACTCAAAAAATGAAAAACATATTTATTCTAGTCATGCAAAGGATCATTACTTTCTTAGAAAGTTTGATCGACAATTGAGTTAAATCAGATTATGGAAACTTCAAAAAATCATAACCCAAGTTGAAGTAATTAAACTGTGATAGTTCTTGCCACTTGTGAGTCATAGAGAGTAAGACGTGTCATATAAATCAACCCTATGTTCTATCTACACTTATATGCTCATATAATACCTGTCAAACCAAAACACATAAATACATAAGAGTTTTGTAAACCAAATCAATCCAACCATTCACATGCATAATATTGACATTAGGAATAGAAACAATCAACTTGTACACATATTTAGGGCTTCAAAATAGCCTTTAACTAATAAAACTTTAGTTATACATGACTAAAGGAGACTTAAAACAAACTATTAAGTTAAGCATTACACAATAAACCGCATGAAGAACAAGGTGACAAGTCATGTTTCAGACAACACTCTGCTCCTACCAAGCTTTCACGTCCTAATCTCCAAATTCTCAAGTGAAAACCTGAAAACTTTAAATAAACCTGAAAACTAACAAGATTCTTTAGCTAGGTTAGATATTCTAGGCAAAAAGTCGAGCCCTTCAGCCATACCTTGGGACTTCTTTTTATAGGAAAACATTCCTCAAGAATCTAGGAGATCAATATGCTGGAAACCTCTCCAAAAACGGAGCAACCAGCTATCCCAATTGGAACTGAATAGGATAACTCGATTTTCGAAGGTTTTAGAATTCCTTGTGTTTCAAGGAGTTTTATAAGAGCTCTTCCCTTTCTTGGACACCAAGCACGACTTAGAGAGATAAAATAGGAAGATTAATAGCTGTGAAATCCTATAGAATTTAGATTTAACATGTGTCCTTAGTTGGATTTGAGCATTAAACCAATTCTCAGTGTGATAATGAAGTGTTTCTGGCCGAGTAAAGGGATACACATTTCTTGGTCGATCTTGGGAAACATGACCTCACGTAAGATATGATTGGGACACCTGGAAGACATCTGGATGGTTGGACTTTTCTCTAGGCATTGGAAGCTAGTCGAAACGTGCTCAGGCCCTTGAACAAACCCGAATTAGGCCTTGAATTAAATTAAATTGAAAAGTCCTCAGGATTGGGTCCTAATTGCATTCTTGGAAAAGAGGGTTGAGAGTGAGTCTCACACACCAAGATTCCACTCCTAACTTGCTGGAATGAAGGGGCCAAAGTTGGGCCTTTTTGGCCCTAGGTGCACTGAGGCCCAGAAATCAGGTACATGGGCTATCTTGTGACACAATCTAGAGCCATGGTTTAGTGTCAAGCCAATGACACGATCTAGTGACATGGTGGTGTAACACACCAGTGACATGCTGGTGACATGCTCCAAGTACAAGGGCTTGGTTCTGGGTCCTAGCACGTGAGGCAGTCCATTAGCTTGTCACAGGGTTGTTCAGAGACTCGATAGATTTTTTGGACATGCACCTCAACACTAGAACTCAGCTGGGTCTCAATTTAAGGTAGGACCTCGGTTGCAACCAAGGCTTCTTTTTGTGACCATTTCTTCAATCAGGCTTCGATTTCAATCATTCCTTTTGCGTTACTCTTGGACTTAACTCCATTTCCTTATGCTTCATAGGTCTCACAAAAGATATCATTTTCTTCTATTGATTGCACAAATTAACATCAATAAAAGGGCACTAGATGACATCAAAATGATGCATAAATAATGGCTTGATAAATATACTCCTGAATCTACCTTTTTCTAGTCCCTTAGCAAAACATAACAACAAAATACTCAATCTAGCTAAGATAAGCATTTAAACCTATAGGTTTTTCTAGCAGGATGAGTTTTTGTCTCTTGAAGGTTGTAGCAGCATGATACCCACGAATATTTTAGACAATAAGTAAGCTAGAAATAATACATTAACAAGATAATAAGAATCAAAGTCAGAAAACATGTTTTACAGTACCAAAATTGGGCCATATCCATGAGTCATATGTGTCAAGTGTATATGAGAACATTTAACATAATCTTGTTTGAAAACAACCTCATCTAGGTACCCTAGACAGATTTCGCCTCGACTCTAATCCTCACTAGGTATCTCTCAACACACTCGAGAATCCTAGACTTACACTCTTTCTAGCATATGTGATGAGTTTATGTTATGGGATTCAAGATTAATCACATATAAATATAATTGAAGAAAAATACTTTATAGATATAAGATCTCATGGAAGGAATTGAAATTTAAGAACATAGATAAGTACCTTAATCTTTAGCATGATTGTTCATAAGATTAGTTAGGTCTTCCATTAATGTTGTAACGAGGCAAATCTTTTGTGGTTTTGAAAGAAATGATAAGATTCAAAGAACCTAAGCTATGTCAAGCCTGAGAATTCATAATTTGAATCTTGAACAACTGAACTAAATCCTTAATTCAGGGCCATAGCATTATTCTTCCTTGATGGTTGAGTTGAGGTTCTTGGCTCACTTGGTTCATTTCGTTTTTAAAAGAACCAAGATCATGCAATGAATTTTCTGACACTCTAAATGGCATGTCACTCGCTGAACTTGTGAAATTTGAACGACAATGTCTTTGATTAGGGTAGCACCTACTTTTGCACATTTCATTCTTATCACATTTCTCATTTGTTGCAACCTTACACATGTTATAGGCTTTGGCCTTGTGGAATGGCTAAGTGCTTGTGTAGGTTATAACGTGGGTGATGAAAGAAAAGGCTGAGTGTTTGGCTTCAAAATTGGCTTAGGAATAGAGAAATCGGGTAGGATAAAGCCTTTAGAGTTTAGGAACACAAAGCCTACATCACTTTTTATGTCAAACCACACATCAAATTAAGAGCATCTATTAGATATAGTCCTTTAAATTCAAATGAAAAATTGATGTAATGAGATCAATAAATATGAAAAAAAGTGATGAGTGTGTAAGAGTACAAATAAATAAATCACTCAGAAAGAATGGCAAATAGGATCAAAGATCTCACAAGGAAGTATTCATTAACCTTTCTAAGGTTACTTGATTTTAGTTGCTTTGTTCACTTAATTTCTTTACACATGGTATTGTCAAGTGCATAATATAAACGTATGGACATGACATGACTCTTAGTGAAGCAAAGGTAGTTTTCATAACCTATACATTCTTATTATCAAGCTAACATACTATGACTAGCAACCTAAAAACAACAAAACAAAATTTTAAATTTAGGTTGTGTACCCCCAAACTAGTTAGTTTCCTTATACAAAGTTTCAAGTCTCACCCTCAAACCTAAATTAAACATTGTCCTCAATGTTACAAGTGTGAAGCATGGACAAAAACAGAGGTAAGGGTGCATGGATAAAAAAACAGAAACATATAGATGGAAAGATACATACCTAGGCTAGGCTACCTTCTAGGAGTGCTTTATTTAATGTCTGGGCAAGACATGTACCTCGATTAATCTATAGAAAGTGGCACATCTTCGAGGGGTACTTCCTCCATAGTGTGCTCCGTAAAAGGCTCATAGTAGGGCTTTAATTGATGACCATTAACCTCGAACACATTTCCCATCTTCAAAGAACTTAGCTTTCCTGTCCTATCATGGAAGGCCTTTGTTTTTTCCTCATAGACCTAAGGACTATCATAAGCATTATCTTGAATTTCCTCCAACTCATGAAGTTGGAGTTTCCTATGAAAACCTTCGATGTTGATGTCCATGTTGAAAGTTTTGATGGCCCAATGATTTTTGTGTTCAAGCTCCACAGATAGATGATAGGCCTTCCTATGCACAATCAGATGGGAGGCATGCTAATTAGGATCTTATAAGCTGTCCTATATGCCCACAATGTATCCTCAAGTTGTTAACTCCAATCCTTGTGGCTTGGACTCACAGTTTTCTCCTAAATCCTTTTGATTTCTCGATTGGAAACCTTGACTTGCCCATTTGTTTGGAGATGATAAGGTGTAGACACCTAATGCATGACATTATATTTTTTCAACAAGGCTTTAATGGCTCGGTTGCAAAAGTGATATCCTTCATCACTTATGGTAACTCTAGGCATCCCAAACCTAGCAAAAATGCTAGAGCGAATAAAATCTGCAATAACCCTGGAATCGTGAGTAAGGGTGGCTTTTGCTTCCGCCCATTTTGAGACATGGTTTACTATATCTGCATAGTTTACTATATCCGCATACCAAGGTTCACATACCTTTACTCTGAAGAGCTGCTTTTAGGACCCGTCCCAAATCCCTCGGGATTTAGGACGGGTCCTGACAGTTGGTATCAGAGCGTGGTTGGCTCATTTGATACTCATGGTACTCTGATACCAATGGTATCAGAGCAGGTCTTGCTCCTAGAGTGCGCGCAGGTCGAGGATGTGATGTCTCTCCAGTCGTAACAGCCCGTCATCAACCTAATAGTTAGGGTAAGAGTAGGAAGCACCACGTGCTAAACGAAACTCGGTGTGATAGTTTGAGGTTCGAATTGCATTGGATGTCGCGTATTTCGAGGGTATTTTGTTAATTAGGTTAAAAAGAGGCAAACAGTTGACTTTTGACCGAGAGGTCCGATGGTCGAGGGCCGAGAACCGTTACGTAGATCACGTCGATACGAATCCGTAGACTGGTGGCACGTCGAATTCATACATTCGACGGAAAAGTTACGGTTCACGGAAGTTCGAAGGAACTATTTACGACGGCACGCTTTACAAGGAAAAAAGTGGAGTTTTGTCTTATGTGGGCCCAGATCTTTAACCAGGCCCAATGGATGAGTGACAAGTGTCACTCATCCATTGCCTATCACCCTACATTCATGCATATCCCTTCCCTTCATTTTCATTCGATCATCTTCCTAACCCGAGAACCCACAAGCCCAAACCCCATGTCTGCCTTCCCCAGTGGTGCTTGAGTGAGTTTGGGAGGATCATTGAAGGATAGAGTGTGGCTGTGATGGCCGAGTGAGGACAGGGTCGCCGTGGTCTGTGGCGACGGCCAAGAAACAAGTAAACCGAAACCCAACTTTAGTTTTGAATTCTAAATTTCGATTGAGACATTAGGAGCATGTTTTGATGATAGTGATGGCTTCTCTGAGCTCTTGTGAGCATGTAGGAACAAAAATGGGAGGCTGGGGATGGCTAGAAAACTCAGGCAGGGCGGTTGAAGTATGGCCGTCCCTGTTCAATCGATCCAAGGTACATTTTTCCCTGTTTTTCTTCATTCTAATTACATGGTTAGATTTCTAGGGATGTGATGAAGAGGTTGGGATTGAATGGGGATGGAATAGGGCTGAAATATGGGAGGAAAATTGGTGAACCGGCTCCGCCGGTCAGACCAGACCGAAATTGCAGAGGTGAACTAGATCGCCGGTTCACGCGAGGTTAGGGGTGACTGTGTTGGGATCTTTTTTGGGGAAGTTCCAACATGTAATTTCATCTATTCGATGTAACGAACATTTTGGGACTGGTTTCGAGTCTATCGGACACCGTTTCGATATAGTTCGGGACATCCGAAGGTTTAGGATCGAGTTTAAAAATACTTAAAAATTCCGAAAAATTATGGAGCTTTATTGAGGGGTTATTTAAGTAGTTAGTAACCCTATAAATTAATTTGAACAGGTTCGGGAACCCCGGAGGCAAAGATTGGCCTGGGAGAGGCTTATGACGCGCGTATTGAGGCACGGTTTCAGACGGTCTGTGAGTGGACCTTTCTTTCTAAATTGATGCATGCATAAATGTTTTATAAGTGTTTTAATACATTTTTTGTGACACCATGAGTGCATTTTTTTGTGGTAGCCTAGGATTTACGTATTTGCACGTATTTCGAGATTTCTGATTTTATACGATGCTTATACGTGCTAGGTTTTCAACGAGGGTTTAATGAACGGGTTTTGGATTTGGAAATATGAACTCGGTCATGAGACCCATTTGATTTACAAACTCTCAGACTTGGAATCCATTTGATTTGACCAGGAAATAGGACCGAGTGTCCATTTGAGTTATATGATCGGGCCGAGGGCCCCGTTGGTTTACGAATTCGGGTTTGTGGCCCATTTGGTTGTAATCTCGAACTGGAGGCCCCTTTGACTTTGGTATCGGGTTTAAGGACCTCTTGGTTGTGAAATCGTGCTTGAGGCCCCGTTGCTTTATGGTTTCAAGCTTGAGGCCTAGTTAGCCGTTATATCGGGCTAGAAGCCCAGTTGATTGTGAAATCGGGCTTGAGTCCCAGTTTTGTTTATGAAATGAGAATTCGAGCTTGAGATCCTGTTGAACTGAGGATTTAGGCCGAGGCCTGTGAAATTAATTTGAATCGGATTCGAGGAATCCTATTGAGGTGAATCGGGTATGAGACCTAGTTGAAATATGTTTTGAGAAAGAAAATGTATTATACCCTCCATGTGATTTATTTGGTCTCCTCCAGACGTCAACCTGGAGAGTCACGATCCACAGACTAGAATGGGTATCCCCATAGGGATCTCTTTCCAAGAGTGGGAGTTATGATGTGGCCCCAGACCAGATTCCTGAGAGATGATCGGACTAGGTCCGAAGATAGAGTCTCCCATATGGAGAATTCCTGGGGGAAGACTCGGAATGAGACCCTGAGTGGTGTGCACACTAGTATAGAGATGAATCGTGACATATCTCGGGGATGTGTTCCCTAGGGGTTGTGTGCCCCAAGTTGGCATCTTCTCGGAAGTGCCGCAGATGGGTTATACGTATGTCTATACGTATGAGGTTCTTACGGAAAGTGATTTGGGGCGGAGACCCTGTGTTCCATGTTTTAAGATTGTGATTTCGGGTCGGGGACCCATAAATGGATTTATGGTTCATGACGGTTTATGGGGACCCGCATGAACCCTTGAAAGGTTTTCATGGTTCATGACGGTTTATAAGGACCGGGCATAAACCCTTGAAAGGTTTTGAGAATTTTTTTCAAATGGTTTTATGAACGTTTTGGTAAATGATTTTTGAATGCATGCATATGCTTTTAGTGAAGGGCATAAATGTCTTACTGTGAAAATGTTTTATTAAAATAATTGTTTTGTCCACTCACTACTTTAGATGTTTTGAATGCCCTTCAGGTTTATTGCGGATGTGGGTTGTAGCAGAGATCCAGACATCACACTCCTCCTCCTACGATCCTAGCGTACTCTCGAAGCCCCAGTGAAGGCTAGAGACGGAATTATCCCTAGTCTGACACTCAGAAGTAGCAGAGATCCAGACATCACACTCCTCCTCCTACGATCCTAGCGTACTCTCGAAGCCCCAATGAAGGCTAGAGACGGAATTATCCCTAGTCTGACACTCAGAAGGGAACAAGCACGTCCCACGTTAATCCCGGGGGATTTGGGACGGGTCCTGACAGCTGCTCATCTGAAAACGTTTTAACTATGGGAGACATTATCCAATTACGATGTCAACATTCAAATACTTCCACATATTTAACCAATCATGAAATCTTACGTTCCTTAGCTTGATTAACATCATAAACTCTTCATATTGCAAGTGCCTCGAAAACAGGGACATAAACACTTACAATATGATTCACCTTTAGTTATTGATTGAATGCTCTGATAACGTGAACATAAACATTAAGTCTCCTCAAACTAAGTCTAAATGCTAAAAAAACTTGGACATGAACACTTGGCGTGAATTTGAAGATTAATTATAAAAACTTAAGACGTAATTAAAATGCAGAATATAAAACACATGGATAATGAAATAAACATTACAAACATTAGAAGTGATAAACCATCACAAATATTGAATTAAAAACACAACTTAAATTAAATTCAATAACTTAGGGGAATAAAAAGTAGTTACACTTTTGGAATCTCTGAAAACGTAGAAGGATGCCAAAGTGGGTGGATTAGGAGAATTGTTATTCACTAAGAACTCTGAAAACTCAGAAGGAACTTAGAAAAGATGGAAGAACACTAAAGAATGTGGGAATAAGAACTTTTGTTTGATTTAGAAGAGTGATTGGTTTAAAACTTAGAAAAACAATAGTATTTGAATAACGGTTATCTCCAATAAAAGTGAGGAAAACATCCCTTTATATTACAAAATCCCCAAAAAAAAAAAGGAAATAAAGTCCTAATTAAAAGGTTTCCTTGAAAAAAAAAACCAAAGCCAAACTTGATTTGGACAAGTTTTCCACAAGGAATAAGGAAATATGTTGTTGGAATATTGTAGGGACAGATTCGGTGAATGCTAGCTGAAAAGTTGGATTAATTTCGGTGGGCGCATGCTGAAAAGATGAAGAGCAATTGGTGGCCAACACAAGTCAACGACGCAAGGAGGCTGAGATGGAGCTCTCGGTAGGCGCGCGCTAAGATCGTCTAGGACAGGTCGACATGCACTGGCCGAATGAGAACTTGGGCTGCTTGGATAGATTCAATAGGATTCTACCAAAATCTTTCAATCTTTTTGGTGGCCTCCCTTGTTTCAATCATAACGTTTTCAATATAACTCCGACTAAGATGATTATTTCACTCAAATTTTCATAATTTCGAGCTCTATCTGATTCTGTACATTTCCCACAAAATATATTTTGTTTTCTCCTGTTGTTTAGCATTTTCACATTAAAAGATAAGCATAATGGGTATAAAATGGTATAAAATAATGCTCAAATAAAGGCTTATCAAATACCCCCATACTTAGACTTTGCTAATCTCTAGCAAATACTAAAATAAACTATGAATTCAAACAATTAAGCCCTTTAACCATTTGTCTCAAAATTTCATCAATATACTTGTGGCATTAAAGATTTACACTAGAAAGCATTTAAGCTCATGGAATTCAAAAGTTAATAGCCAGTTACAAAATACTTCAACAAGTAAGACAATGAGTAAACTAGGCGAATGGATCTCAACATGAATAAAAAAAAGTAAGAATCATCTCACAAGCGTATGCACTCATAATTTCTACTCAATATGTAAAGGGTTTGTGATTGCACTCAAACTTTGTGAAAAAGATGCTCACATAATAGAAATTAAGTAGTTCGTGAAAATCTCAAACATAAACCATAAGAAAGGAGACATACTTGCACAACTGAACCAAAACCATAAGCTTACTCAAGTGATTGACTCAAATAATCAAAAATTACCCATATTCAAGATCATAAGGTCTTTATTTGAAGGTTGCAATAGGGCTAGGTTAGAGGCATGGATTTTTAGGATAATGGTGTTCAATTTCGTTCTAAGACTCAACCAAAAGTTTCATCACAAAGGCATAAGTAATTTCCCATTATCATAGGCCTATTATTATCTTGTTGGGCCATGTTCTTAATTTTACACATCCTTGAGCTTTGTAATTAGGACAAAAGGGCCGAGATTCTTCAATGCAAGCCTTCATTTCATCATTGTTCCAAATCACAAGTATAGAGGACTTAGCTCGACTCAAAAATCATTACCTCATTGAACATTGTTCTTTATTTGTTTTTAACACCTTTCTTTCTTTTCTTTTTCTTTTTACTCGAAATATTTTTCTTTCTATTTTTTTCTTTTTATTTTGAGAGGTAATGCAATGAATAACAACATATTTTGAGCAAGTCCTTTCCTATACTTACATTTGAGTTTTCAATCACCAAATTTCTTTCTTTTATTGCACGCCATCTTCATAGTCTTCAACCAAGTCCTTGGAACAAGGGTAAATGTTATCTATACTAGGCACGCGTGAACATTTCTTTTAGGGTGATGAAAGAAGGGCTCAATGTAGGCTCAAAGGGGTTCAAACTAAGGGAACCACACTTGAGCCATCAAATAGGGAACATGATATTTGGATATGTGGTGTTAACCCTATTGCCTTACTCATGTCCAAAATCAGAGAGTTCATTAACTAAAGGTCACATAGGGTTCATATGATTCACACTTATCTAACATGCTCGTTTCAGTACCAGTTTTATCCTGCATCATCTACTACAAATCATAAACATTCAATCACAAAGTATTAACAACGAATACAAATTGTAATGATCATATTTATCCATGTTATATTCGTTAATCCGTCATTCTTATCATTGACAGGTTAAAGGCCATCCTAAGACACTAAACACTAAGTTAAAACAAAAAGACTCAAAGAATTCAATAAGAGTCGAATTTTTTTGTTGTTTTCTGATTTTTCTCAAACAAATAAAAGTGTAAACCCTTCCCCCACACTTAAACTCTATGTTGTCCTCAATGTAAGCAAGCATCAAGTAAATGGACATAAAATCTAACTAAGGAAGAAGTGTCTCCGAAAATAAAGCAATAATAACAAAAGGTAACTAAGATAAAGAGTGAAGGGTTTAAGGAAGCAAATCTACGTTCATGACTCCTTCACAACTCCATAATACATTGGGTTACCTCCTAACAAGCGCTTTGATTTAACGTCTTTAGCCTAGACATGGTGCTTCAATTAAATCAAACGATGCGAGGTCTATGCACTCTTTCGAACTCCGGATCATGCTTACCAATTGCATCTAGGTAAGGCTTCAATCCATTAAGAATCCGAGGGTCTAGTTCGAACTCCTTAACAAGGGAGTCCCCGAGTCAAGTCAGTCAAGTTCCTTCATGAATTAAGTTAGTAGGACACTTTACAGGTTAACTTCATCAAAGATATATATAAACCACATGAATTCAGAGTTTAAAGTGAGACTTAGATGGACGTACGACCCAAGTAAATGTCTTAGACTCAAATCATTATTCATCTCTTTGGGCAAGAAAGAATAAACATGAAAGGTATGATTAGAACCCGTCACAAGTCTCGTCTCTTGTCATAGGCATCACTCTCAAAATTTTCTTACTCAAGATTAACCATTTTCGTTTCAAAGACAACTCAAGTGTCAACAAACACCACCCTGAACCTCATGGCCTTAAACTTACTTAGTCTAAGGTCCATGAAGGTTTTGTGATAAGTTAACAAAAGAGAATTCACCTATTCCATTAAAATCAAACTTTAAGAACCAAATAATAAGTGATCAACATATAACTAAGACTATGTTTCCACAATTTACATAAAAATATGAAAAAATTGAAAATTATGAACAAGTACATACAATTTATAAACAAGTTTGAACAAGTATAAACTATTATGAAAAAAAAAGATTAAGAAAAAGTATAAACTATTATAAACAAGTATAATATGAACATTTTATATATATATATATATATTAACAAATTATACACTACACGAATAACCTTTCACTCCCTTTCTTGTAGTACCTTTTGGGCATACAACATGTGCATACTGATAAACCAAACCTCAATCACCTCCGACATTCAACGTTGGACATGGCCAGTTAAGATAGATGTAACACGAGAAGTAAGGACTAATTTCGAGAAACACCCTGAGGCTAGTTTGGCCATGGCAAATACTCTATTAATGCTCTCTTTCTTAGATCCAAATTTGTCACTAGTCATAACCCTTCTAGACACCATGACCAACCAATGGAAGTTTTCAAAGTGGTCTACCAAATTGAAGTTTTTACAAACTCCGCTCACAATCTCATATTCATAGATTCACTTGGTCTACAGTGTGTGGTGATGAAATTCACACATCATGAAGGGTTGAAGAAAAGGTTCTTGAGATTCATGCAACTCTAAAATATTTACTAGGAAGTAATATAAATATTTACATAATTACAATTTATGTACAAATATGATAGTGACGACCCGGAAATTCGGAAAACATAATTTTGGAAATTTTGAAGCGGAATTGATGATTTTACCTTTGGTTTAAGTGGTTACAAGTTGAATTTTTTCGAAATAATTTTTGAACATTTTCGAGGACCGTTGTGTAGGTCTCAAAATGATGATTTCGTAGACAGGGGCACACCGAAATTGGAGTTCGAATGAAATTGATATGGGTCTAGGAAGATCATGGGCATTTTTGTAATTTCAGGCCTAGGGGCATTTTGATCTTTTGCTGCCTTGCTGAGTCATCCTGGCACGACTCATCCTGGTGGGTGTGTGACACTTATCACGTTGTGGCTGGTATCAGTGGCAAGTGGGTGTGTTGAAACCGTGTTTGTGTGACTTAGAACCAAAAATGGAAAACACAAATGAATTCGATCACACACAACCATTGGAAAGAACCCAGAGAATCAGTGATGGTTGTAGAAAATTAAAGAGAGAGAATAAGAGAGGGAAGAAAGAAACTCAGACCCGAAAAATCCAGAAATTACCCAATCGCGAAACACTACTATGTCTTGAATTTCATTATTTCAATTCGGATTCAAGTGTTCAAATTGAGGTTAGAAAATCCTTTATGAGACTTAGAAAAGTCAAATTAAGGGAAGCTTGAAGACAATTTCTCAAGGACAAGCTGTGACTGTGTTCAAAACTTGAAGTTCCAAGTTTGGACAAATTCAATGGATTTAGGTAAGGAAATCAATGAAATTGAACTCATATACTTGTTTATAGTATGATTTCGAGTAAATTGATGCTTTAAATTGTAAAAAACGGGTAGATGATAGGTCATAATTTTTGCATGTTTTATCCATGATTTAATACCCATTTACTTATGTTTTGTTAATATTTTGTTCTATACAGTTGGAGAAAATAATATATTTTGTGAGAAATTTGTAGATCCAATAGATATTGGAATTACAAGAATTTGGCCGAAAGAATCATCTAAATCGGAGATGAAACGAAGAAGTTATGAAGGAAATAAAATAGGTGGACATCCATCGAATTCAGCATCAGAGACTTCACGCGTGCCAATGTAGCGCGCCTATCGATTCGGTCTGCGCCTACCGAAGCACCTATATCCTATTCAACGCGTTCGTCCTGAAGCTCGCCAGTTTGGTTCGGTGTACTACCACCGAACTCTTGCACAGCTCCTTGGCGCCTTTGACTTGAGTTGACCACACCTTTGACTACTCCGATTTTGGTGGTTGACCACCAAAACTGGTCCCTGAAGCTTTAATTCCGAGTTTGGGCTATTTTTAGGTTAATTTCTAGTTCCTTCCACAATTATTCTCCATATTGTATAGGGATTTTAGTCCTATTTCCTTTTGTATGGTTATTTTTAATTCCTTTACTTGTAGGAAAGGTTTTAATTAGATTTTTTAATTATTTATGAAGCTTTTTCCTTATAGAATTGAATTTAAAAAACTCCTATTTTTAAGAGGATTAATTATTCTCTTATAAATATGGGTATTAGGGTTAATTGTAGGGGGGCGAATTTACCTCTTAAAGGTCCCCCATACTCTGTCAAAATTCATACTCAATTTATATACATAGTTTAGCCGTATTTTATTATTTTTATGCTTTTGGATTCAAGCTTGTGCTAAGGAGGACGTAAGGCTTGGGAGAAGAAGAGTGTTTGAGCCCCTTTTCCTACTCCTTGCTATTCTTTAGTATTTGTGTTTATTTATTCTTTTACCATTTTATGTTTCTTATGCATTTAATTATGTTATTCGTTTATTTAATAATGTTTGAGTAGTGTAATTAGGGCTAGGGTTACTTGAAGCCCTAGCCATGTTAGTTCGTGTTTGATTTTTGACTCTTGATTATGATTGTAATGTATGCCTGAATTTGTTGGATTACTGCGCTTCATGAACTCAATTTATGCTTATAATCTTACATACCTTGTTTGTGTATAATTGTTGATGTATTTGCTTAACGGATCACCTTGATGTTTGTGTTCACCCTGAAATTTATGGCATCACCTTTAAGAGGAGGAATCTTATTTGTGATCTAAACTCATGACTTCCTAAGTCTGCACATCCCTTTTCTAGGGATAGTGTAGTGTCATTAAACCTTTTTTACGTTTCATACATTATCACGCACCATCGGTAATAGTTGTTTAAGGGCGAGCACATCACGCTTAAACGTGCAATCTAAGAGAAGATAATATGTGTGGGGTGAAGCTTCGCCGGACCCCTGTACGGGCACTTAATTCAGATACATGCATATTAATCTAATCAAGGAAATCTAACGGAACTATAATTGGTAAAGGTGGATAGGAACCCTAGCTCGATTTAGTTAATTAATCTTAGTTAATTTACTTACATTCATTCAAAGCAACAACCCTCCCATATTTGCATTTTAATTACTCCACTTAAGTCAATTGAGTTAAATGGAATTGGATATCATTGAGAAAGTCTTCGTGGGATCGACCTTTGCTTGCATCTATACTATCTACATGTCTTGTGCGCTTGCAAAGTTTATTACAAGTAGAGGTTTAGACTAGTACATCTTTTGTGTTTGGTAAAATCTCTATCAAGTTTTTGGCGCCGTTGCTGGGGACTTGTTCCTCAACGGTGTCCATTTTATTTGATTCCTTTGACTAAGTGGTTTTTCTTTTTTCTTTGTATATAAAGTTTTAGTTTTCATTTTTTGACGTGTCTAGGTACCATGGAATCTTGGAATAGCTATTATTTTTCTCAAGGGGTGGCCTACGAGCCCTATGCAAACGTTCCTTCTGTTCTAAGTCATCAAGGGGGATGGGCATACCCCCAAGATTGCATGTACATGCCTGAGCCTTACAATCAGCCCTATATGGAGTCATACCACAACGGATGGAGTGAACCATCACCCTACACTTGGACACCTCCCCATTTGGATCCTAGCCCTGCCTGACCTCAAAAAATACTACGAGATGCACTAAACGATGCCCGATCTCAAAGAACACTCCGGGAAGCCTTCTTAGAGGACAAGGAACTAGAGCACCTTCGACTGAAACTTCTTTGGGAACCCGATTGGGATGATGAGGATAATGATGTGTATGTTCCCTTGCCACCCACAGACAACACCAATGAATGCACCTCGGGTCATGCTCTTGATGTTCATGAAATAGAACCAAACCCGCAAACATTGCACTAAGTTTTGGCCGAGGTCCCTGAAATTCCAGCACCTATCCTTGAGGTCCTTGAAATTCCAGCACCTCTCCTTGTTGCCTCAACTACTCAAACACCTCTTATCCTTACTTTTCTAGGGCCTTCCTTATCCTTATCTTCACCATTTAAGTTCCTTACTCAACTTAGGTGTTTTGGTGAAAAATTTGATGGTGTGTCTAATGGTTTGTGCAGGTTTAATGGTCCTTGTAGGAGGCAAGACGAAGCAAGTATCAAGATGGTGGTATGCACCTTTGAGACATTCAGCTCCACCCAAGGCTCAAGGCCATGACCCAAGCCGCCCAAAGCTCCTCCATGGCCCTCCCACCTTGATCATTATGCTTATTTGTCTATTGGGATCAAACACTTCTTGCTTACTTCAAATCTTTGTTGTATTTGTTCCCTGAAATGTTAAAGTCAAGGAAGAGGATTTCTGCTTGTCAAACTAATCAATTAATTTATGTTGCAGGCAAGATACCACTAAAGGAGGGCCAAGTTTGGAGTCCCTAGAGTGCTTCGTGGCCCGTGAGCCTACCCTCACATGAGTGGCTATCCTTGTCTCGCTTAGACGTTAAATCAAGTGCTCCTAGGAGGCTCAACTACTCTTGGTTTGTTCCCTTCTTCTTATGGTCGTTTTTCACCTTCCAACTCATGAATTTGTCTTCCTTTTATGCTCAAAACATTGAGGACAATGTTTCATTTAGGTTTGGGGGAATTGGACTTAAGTTTAGGGGTACACAACTCAGTTTCTGTTTTGGTTTCCTTACTGTTTTTTGTTTTCTGCTCTTATTTCCTTGCTTTTTTTGTTTTCTATTTTGAATTCTTTACTTGTTTCTACTCTCAAACACTCATCACTTTATTCTTAATTGCATGATCTCTTTCTATTTGCATTGATTATAACGACCCGTCCCGAATTCCATGATTAGATTAGTGACTAATCACGATTAGTGAGGCTAATCGGTGATTAGTTAGGCGAAATCGGACGAACGATGCGAAATGACCGTTTTGCCCCTAGCGTGGGTAAAACGTTGACTTTTAATCGGGCGGTCAAATGGACTTTGACCGATGACCGTGACGTAGTTCGTGACGTCACGAGTTCATAGACAGGTGGCACGTTCAATTCCGACGTTCGTGGAGGAAGTTATGACGTTCGGAAGTTTAGGGGCATTTTGGTAATTTGGGTGAATAGGAGGTCAAAAGTTGACTTTTTACCGGGAGGTCCGATGGTAGAGGGCCGAAGACCGTTACGTAGATATGGACGATACGAATCCGTAGACAGGCGGCACGTCGAATTCGGACGTTCGACGGCGAAGTTATGGTTCACGGAAGTTCCCAGTTACTATTCACGATGGCACGTTTTACGAGACAAAAAGTGCAGTTTTGTCTCTAGTGGGCCCAGATATTTAATGGAGGCCCAATGGATGAGTGACACTTGTCACCCATCCACTGGCCAACCTCACCCACTCATGCACCAAACCCTTCCCCGTTCATCCATTTCTCCCATTTTCTTCCCAAACCAAACCGATCACCATTTCTTCACCCAAACACCAAACCCTTCCCTTCTAACCATAACTGAGACCAGAGGGTGAGAGAGGAAGACTAAGGACGGCAGCTGGTGGCTGGAACCGCCGTGGGTGGTGGCGGGAACCCAAAACCCGAGCGGGTACCCGGTAAGCCCATTTTCAATTTTTGTGTGGATTTTGTTGTTATGGGTCGATTTGGACGATTGGTTTGAGTTAAATAGGTTGCTAGGGAGTTGTTAGGGAGGGTTTGGTGGTGGTTGGACGTCGGAGAAGCCCTGGGAGGTTTCAGGAAAATTGAAACGTGAGGTTCAAAATTGAACCAGTCGGATTTCGAGGGTTTTAGGTAGTTTTGTTAATTGGGTTAGATAGGAAATGAAGAAATAGGAATTTAGGAATTGGAATGGATGAAATCGGACCGAAAATGAGGGAGAAGGACACCTGGACCGGTTACGCCGGTCCAAGTTGCAGGAAAAACCGGACCGGACCGGTCTGACCGATGTAGGGGATGACTGATGACGTCATCCTGATGACGTCATCATGTCAGGGATGACGTCATCATGTCAGATCTGACAATGTCAAACTGACATGTCAGACAGTGGGCCAATGGGAGCGTGACACGTGTCACTGTCAGGGGCTGTCAGTGATGACGTCATGCTGACGTCAGCGATGACGTCAGCAGGTACTGTAGCGGCGCGTGAAGCCCACGTGCAGCCACTTCAGGCGGCGCGTGAGGGCGCGTGGCAGGGAATCTGGAGAAGGTTCCAACATATGAAATCTTCTATTCGATGTAACGAACATTTTGGGACTGGTTTCGTGTCGATCGGACACCGTCTCGGTATGTTTCGGGGCATCGGAAGGGTTAGGTTCGGGATTAAAAATAGTTAAAAATACGGGAAAATTACGGGGCTTTGGTAGGAGGTTAATTAAGTAGTTAGTAACCTTCTATTACGATTTGGACAGGTTTGGGAGTCCCGATGACGGTGATCGGCTCGGGGAGCCGTATGGCACGAAAATCGAGGCGGCAGCTCGGACGGTCTGTGAGTGGACCTTGTTTTCTAAATTGGTGCATGCATAAATATTTATTATATGTTTTATTACTTGTTTGATGATGCCATGGGTGCATTTCTATGTGGTTACGTATAAGCACGTATTTTGAGGTTTCGGCCTTATACGGTGCTTATACGGGTCTGTATTTCTTTATTGATTTAGATGAACTGGATTTGGATTTCAAAAGGATAAATTCGGGTATGAGACCCATTTGGTTTTGTCTCGGGCATATGACCTCAGATTCCGGGCACGGTGCCCAACTGATGTCCTATGTTCGGGCACGAGACCCAGTCACTTTACGGTTTTGATTTCAGGTCAGGGAACCTTAAATGGATCCCCAGGTTCATGACGGTTTATGGGAACCGGCATGAACCCTTGTTATGGTATCATGGTTCATGACGGTTTATGGGAACCGGCATGAACCCTTGTTGGTTATTACGGTACATGACGGTTTATGGTGACCAGCATGTTATCTGGTTATATTATTACAGTACATGACGGTTTATGGGAACCGGCATGTTACCTTGGTTATGAATATGATGGATCATGACGGTTCAGGGGAACCGGGCATGGATATTATGTTATGTATATAAACGTTCATCTACCTTCCTTTACATGTTCTATTATCTCCTCCGGGGAGGGTCGTTGGCCTGGGTGGACCCCGGAGTAGTCACGGAGCACCGACTGAGTGGAGTCACCCCCCAGTTGGGTTCCTTACTCTCAGGAAGGCTATGGTTACTATTACCTCGGGTAGGGTCAGTGGTCTGCGGACATTGACCTTGACTTTGAGAAGACTCGGAGTGAGACCCGGGTAGCACGCGCGTAGCTTTGGATACCGTGACAGGATTGGTTGTGTGACTTATATATATGTATGTGATGGATATATGATATATGATATGTGGTGTGTACAGGTGTGCACAGGATTTGAGCAGTGGCTCGTGTACTTGGTTTCTTTATGGTTTGGGGCCGAGTCCCTTATGGATTTGGGCAGTGGCCCGTATGGTCGTTTTTATTGTGGTCCTTTCGACCTTGGTTTATATCTGATTTGGGCTTAGTCCCACATATGGTTTGTTTTGGATAAATTGTTTTCGAATGCATGCATGCTTTTTAGTGGAGGGTACAAATGTCTTCTTATTAAATGTTTTTATAAACTTTTGTTTTGTCCACTCACAGTTTTTAATGTTTTGACTGCCCTTCAGGTTGACATCGGATGTGGACTGTAGCAGAGACCGAGATATCACATACCTCCTCCGGATCCTGGCGTACTCTGATAGCCCGGGAGGGCAAAGGTCGGAAATATCCCTTGTCTGACACTTCGTGTCAGACGGGAGCAGGGTCATCCCGCACTAATCCCGGGGGGATTGGGATGGGTCCTGTCATTGATGTTTAAAGAACCATATCTATTGGATGCTCTTGATTTAGTGTGTAATTGTTTATGAGATGTGATATAAGCTATGTGTGTTTTAGCTCCTAAAGGTCCTTTTTTTTCCCGTCCACATTGCATACTCCCTAAGCCCCTTTGAAGCCAAACACTTAGCCATTTTGTTCTTCACCTACAATATGACCTAACCAAGTTTTGAACCATTCATAATGGCTACACCCTATAATCTAAACATGTGTCAAGGTTGTATCAAATGAGATTCATGGTGAGGAGGAAATATGTTGATGTTTTGTGCTACTTATACTCATGTGATGGAAGTATGTTTGAATGGAAAAGATCGTTCAAAACTCAGTAAAGTGAGGAAGTTATCGTATGATTTTGGCTCAGCTCATATAAACAAAAATGTATCAAGTTCATTAGTGAAAAGAAAAGAAAAGAATGCAAAAGAAAAAAAATAAGGAAAAAAAATTGCGAAAAAAAAAAGAGAAAAGAAAACGAAAAGTAATGAACTTTGAGTTGAGTCAAGTGAGCCAAGTACCTCAATTAGAGTATTGTTGTGAGCTTAAGCACGGTTTTATAATCTGGTACTCAAGGTCCAAGTCATGACTTCTCATGCCTTCATGTGGTTTAGATTCTTTGAATTCCAACATTTCTTTCTTAACCCAAGAACCTAGCCCCATTACAACCCCTGAATGAAGACTTATTGATCTTGTGAATGATTATTCAAAGGAGTAAGGTACGTATCTTTGTTCTTAAACTTCAATTCCTTCGTGAGATCATATTTTCAGATAAAGTGTTGTTCTTCATTGAAATACATATGTGATTAACTTGATTGCCTTTACATAAACTCACCACATATGCTTGTTGAGTGAATGCCTTAGGATTCTTTAGCGATTGAGTGATGCCTAGTGAGGATTAGAGTCGAGGCAAAATCTTTCTAAGGTGTTTAGATGATGTTGTTTTCTAATTTGATCATTTGGGATATTGGTATAAACACTCGACACCTTGAGTTCACGGTTAAGGCATGTTTCTTGGTTTGTGTGAGTTTGTTTTCTTTTCTTGATTCTTATTAACTTGTTCATGCATGATTTCTAACATCCTTTGTCTTAAGTAAAACGTTTGTGGGTATCGTGCTGTTATAACCCTCAGGAGACAAAACCCCTCCTACTAGGTGTACCTAGAGGTTTAAATACTTATCTTAACTAGATCGAGTTTTTTTTGTGTGTTTTGCTCAAGCACTAGCAATATATAGGTTTGGGGGTATTTGATATGTCATAATTTGTGCATGTTTTATCCATGATTTAATACCCATTTACTTATGTTTTGTTAATATTTTGTTCTATACAATTGGAGAAAATAATATATTTTGTGAGAAGTGTGTAGATCAAATAGATATTGGAATTACGAGAATTTGGCAGAAAGAATCACTTAAATCGAAGTTGAAACGAATAAGTTATGAAGGAAATAAAATGGCACAGGAATTCGGTGGCCATCCACTAAATTCAGCATCAGAGACTTCACGCGTGTCACTGTAGCGCACCCATCGATTCGGCGTGCGCCTACCGAAGCACCTATATCCTCTTCAGCGCGTGCGTCCTTAAGCTCACCAATTTGGTTTGGTGTACTACCACCGAACTCTTGCACAGCTTCTTGGTGCCTTTGACTTGCGTTGACCACGCCTTTGACTGCTCCGATTTCGGTGGTTGACCACCAAAACTGGTCCCTGAAGCTTTAATTCCGAGTTTGGGCTATTTTTAGGTTAATTTCTAGTTCCTTCCACAATTATTCTCCATATTGTATAGGGATTTTAGTCCTATTTCCTTTTGTATGTTTATTTTTAATTCCTTTACTTGTAGGAAAGGTTTTAATTAGATTTCTTAATTATTTATGAAGCTTTTTCCTTATAGAATTGAATTTAAAAAACTCCTATTTTTAAGAGGATTAATTATTCTCTTATAAATAGGGGTATTAGGGTTAATTGTAGGGGGGCGAATTTACCTCTTAAAGGTCCCCAAAACTCTGTCAAAATTCATACTCAATTTATATACATAGTCTAGCCGTATTTTATTATTTTTATGCTTTTGGATTCAAGCTTGTGCTAAGGAGGATGTAAGGCTTGGGAGAAGAAGAGTGTTTGAGCCCATTTTCCTACTCCTTGTTATTCTTTAGTATTTGTGTTTATTTATTCTTTTACCATTTTATGTTTCTTATACATTTAATTATGTTATTCGTTTATTCAATAATGTTTGAGTAGTGTAATTAGGGCTAGGGTTACTTGAAGCCCTAGCCATGTTAGTTCATGTTTGATTTTTGACTCTTGATTATGATTGTAATGTGTGCCTGAATTTGTTGAATTACTGCGCTTCATGAACTCAATTTATGCTTATAATCTTACCTACCTTATTTGTGTATAATTGTCGATGTATTTGCTTGACGGATCACCTTGATATTTGTGTTAACCCTGCAATTTATGGCATCACCTTTAAGAGGGGGAATCTTATTCGTTATCTAAACTCATGACTTCCTAAGTCTGCACATCACTTTTCTAGGGATAGTGTAGTGTCATTAAATCTTCTTTATGTTTCATACATTATCACGCACTATCGGTAATAGTTGTTTAAGGGCGGGCACATCACGCTTAAACATGCAATCTAAGAGAAGATAATATGTGTGGGTGAACCTTAGTCGGACCCCTGCAAGGGCAATTAATTCAGATACATGCATAGTAATCTAATCAAAGAAATCTAACGGAACCATAATTGATAAAGGTGGATAGAAACCCTAACTCGACTTAGTTAGTTAATTTTAGCTAATTTACTTGCATTCATTCAATGTGAGAACCCTCGCATATTTGCATTTTAATTACTTCACTTATGTCAATTGAATTAAAAAGAATTGGATATCATTGAGCAAGTTTTCGTGGGATCGACCTTTGCTTGCATCTATACTATCTACACGTCTTATGCGCTTGCAAAGTTTATTACACGTAGAGGTTTTGCCTAATATATCTTTTGTGTTTGGTAAAATCTCTATCAGTTGATATTGAGGAATTAAAGCCGGGTTGTGAAACCAGGTTGGACGACCCATGTGCAGGAAAATGGGCGAGGAAGATGAACAATCATGTTACTGTAGCAGGCGTGTGGGCTTCACGCGCAAACACTTGCAACGGCACATGGGCTTCACGCGCAACTGCTTGTGGTGACGCATGGAGTCGCTTGGATGAGAATTTCGAGGTATGGTCAACATGATTTTTAATTCAATTGATGTTGCAGACATTTTGGAGTAGGTTTAGAGTCGATCAGACACCATTTTGATTTATTTTTGGGTGTCCGAAGTGTTGTATTATGTTTTTAATATGTATTTGAATCCCGTAAAATGGGGGATTGTATTGTGAGGTTCCTTGGGAGGTTAGTGACCGTTGATAATGGCTTTTGACATGATTAGTAATCCTAGAATTTACGAAGGAGCTTATGGCTCGGAATCGAACTGCGAGGACGGTGTGTGAGTGGACGTTTGTCTAATAAACTGTTATGCATGCATAGTGCATGTTTCCCATGATTTATTGCATGATTTGAGTTGCAATGATTAGAATGGTGATTTGATATAATTACCTTATGATTTAATGGAATATTTAATGATTTCTGGATTTGATTTTACATATTTGCGTGAAAATAGTATTTTGGGCTCGAGACATGTTGGAAATGGTTTTTGACTTGGATTTGGAGTCAAATGTGAATATATGATTGAATTGATGATTTCTGAATTTATGAAATGTTTTCTGGACACTATTTTACGATGGTTTTGTTGAAACTCCTTTGTGAAAGCTATGTTTCAAGCATAGGCCATGTTTAAATGTTTTGACTCGATTTGAGGCATGAATATTTATGAAAATGAGTTTAAAGACCTGATATGATATTGAGTTTAATGACTTGTTGACTCGGGAGGCCTGATATGATATTGAGTTGAAAGACTCATTGCATGATATATACATTATTGAGTTTAAAAGACTTGGAGTTTAAAGGCTCGTTGCCTGATATATACATTATTGAGTTTAAAGACTTGTTGCATGATATATACATTGTTGAGTTTAATGACTCGTGCTTATATTGATATATGATTTGAAATCCGGTTATTTATGTTTACTCTATGCATGCATGTTTTATAACTTGAGGGTAAAAGAGTTCATTTTGAAATTTATTTTCAAACGATGTTATTTTTGTCCACTCGCAATTTTTATGTGTAGACGACCCTCTAGGACGCGGCACAAAAATCGAGGTTGTTTAAGAAGCAGAGGCATGAATGGGAATCAGTGCAATTATCCCTTGTCTGACAAGTGCTGCGGGTGTTTTCGGGACTTCGGTTGATTTGTCAGACGGGAACAGGACCGGACATGTATCAAAGTGATATTGTGACAAAACCTATCAACGGGCGAGGACTGAAATAAAGACTTGCCTTTCGTGACAACTCGACATGCTTCTGAGGCTCTTCTTCTTTAAACTCGAGTATGTAAGATCAAGATCTCTCAAGTTGCAAATTTGTAGTCGTCACTTTTTGCGCTGGAAACTAGGGTTTCGATATTCGACATAGTCGTTTTTTTATTCTTGGTGTTGAGTTAATTTCTGATTTTGACAATTTAATGGAAATGTGTGGGTGTGTAATTGAAATGTTGCATTTTGTGGATTGCGATGGAGGTATTGGGCATTCAATTTAGACCAGCTTAACTACAGGTAGCTCTGTGCCTGTATGAGGTTGCTTGAGGCTTTTCGGCGATCTCCGTGCGCCATCTCAGTTATTCGAAATCACAATATTTGTTATTTAAAATTCTCAAATATGAATATTAACAAACCATATAATAAAATAAAATAATGTACAACTTAAAATTTACATAAAAAAGATATCTAGTTAGAGAAATTTTGAATTTTCATTTTTGATGTAGGTATCATCTTGATATAAAAAAAAAATCAAAATCTCCCAAGTTAGACGTCTTTTTTATGTAAATTTTAATTTTTATATTATTTAATTTTATTTTATCGTTTGATAATATTCATATTTGAGAATTTTAAATAACAAATAGTGTGATTTCGAATAACTAACAAAGCACGCCGAAAAATCTCACGCATGCTCGGAGCCGCCTACAGTGAGGTTAGTCATCTATTGTGACCTAAAGAGTAATATTTTTTTCTGAAGCCTAAACCTTAATAAAGTTACTTTTTTTACCAAGAAAGCCTATATATTTTTTAGGCTTTATAATTATATGCAAAGCCATATTTTTTATTATATTAAGATTTTATTTGTTTTATTATTAACAGAAAAATTAAATTGGATTAAAACACATAAAACTAAATTTTCTCTCTTAATTTATGGAGTGATATTTTTTAAAATAAATATAGTATGAAGTTTGTAATTTGAATTTAATTGTAGTTTCGAATGTAAGATAATTTTTTACCTATGTAATAGCGGCCTTATTTATAATTCTTTTAAACGATGACAATGTGAAGATTCGCCTTAGGCCTCATCCTCCATTGGAATGGCCATGGTAGACTCCAACTTACATATTCAATACAAATATTTAGTATTAATAAGAGATCCACTATTTAAAGAACTTAGGCTAACATCAAATGTGCATACTCATACATTGTTTATTTCTTTGCATGCTATATTTATTTATTTACTAATTTATTTATTCTGGGCTTATTTTAGGCCCTATATTATATTGGGCTCTAGACTTGTGCCCATTGCGCCCCCCTTGTGGTCGGCCCTAATTCGCGATATTGATTATTAGAGTAAATTATGCTTTATTATTTTATAATTTACATTAAATTAAAATTTTATATTTATATTTTCAAATCTTATATTTATCATTCTATCCTTTTTTTTAAGTGATTATGAGTATAAAGTGAAGCCCATGTTAGTTCAAGTGTGACAAATAGCTGTAATGTGGCATAAAATAATGAGCACACTAACAATTTTTAATATGTGGCATAATATAAAAAAGATTGTGTTCATAAAGTGACACACTCCGATGCGGAAAGTCCACTTGAACGCTAAAATCAAGACATATTAGCCGACATTTGGATATTGAAATTGTGTAACGAAAGCCCAAATTGTAAAAATGCGCAATTTAAGATGTTTAAAATAAAGTTACTCGATAAAAATATAAGAGTAAGAACAGAAATTTAAAGAATAATTAATCAAGTGACCTACTATTCACATTGGGGTCGGGAACCCATACTGATAACTAATGTTAGTACAACAACTGCAGGATCCTCCTCGAAGCTCCAATTATCAAATTTGATCCCCATTTTAAGGAGGGTTCTAATAACGTCTACTCGTAATTCATCCCCATTTTCCAATTGTTAAAGTCGATCTTAAACTATGAGTTAAAAGTTGGGCCTTTTGTTATCCTACCATAAAATCTTAATCAAATTCTAAATGGAATGAAACTCTCTTGTGGATGCATCGTCACGGTTGTTTTTTTGGTACTGACCCAGTGCTCGGTGTTGTAGTCCCTTATCATCTCGGTAGCCGGATTTACAAAGATTGTAAGCAACTGAGGATGAAGGCGGGCAAGGGCTCTCGAGAATCCGCATCCCTGTCGAAGGCTACCGAGCGCCTGGAGCTGCTCCTCAAGAGGAAGAAAGAGCGAGCCGAAAAAAGGCAGCCCGAGTGGTCCGACCGTGGGAAACAGGGGCAGTCCTCACAACCGAGACAACCAAGTCCTCCAGCTCGGTCTCCCAAAAGAAAACAGAGCAACGTGGAGGGAGACCAAGTCCTATCCCCTGACCCCAGGCGAGCGAAGGCTAGAAGGGAGGCCGAGATGATCCTGTCGGCGCAGGAGCAGATAGGGGGCAAGAGGACAATGCGGGTCCCAGAGTTCAACCCTCCGCCGTCCCCCCCTCAGTTGGATGAGACGAACCTGGAGATGCTCCAGAGAAGGGGGGATGTGAACCTTGGTGTGTTCACCGACGGGGAGGCGATCGGTGAAGGGTCGAGTGCCGAGGCCACCCTCTAATGCCCAAGGCAGATGGTGCCGTTGCTGAACGGGGTCTGTCAGGGGGCATCGACGCCCCTAGACGAGCTGGCCGAGGTGCAGTGCCAGTCGGCTAACCAGAGGATGGAGAAGGCTCTGCTGCTACTGAGCAATGTAAGTGCTTGTTTTTTTATTTCGAAAGTGTAGTATGTTCGGCCGAGTGATTTCCTAATGGCTGTCATGTGCAGGCTCTCGGTGAAGTCTACCTCCAGTTTGGGAACAGCCAAAGGAGGGTAGCTACTGCTCGGTGGGAAAAATACCGGCAGAGGAAGAAGCAGGAGGATCTCACTCCTAAGCTTCAGGAGGCCGAGAGGGCAATGAAAGAGGCGGCCGACCTCACCCGGAAGTTGGAAGCCGAGAGGTGGAAGACTCGGGAGGCCCTAGCTTCCAGGGATCAGGTGAAATCCGACCTGGATGCTAAGGAGAAGGACCGACTGAAGCACTGGACGGAGCTATGTCGGGTGAAGTCTGCTAGGAAGGCCGACCTGGAAGAGGTGAGGAAGACCGCGCTGGCTGAGTTCAAAGCTTCCAAGGAGTTCGACCAGCTGACGAATGAGTACGCTGCCGAATGCGAGCAAGAGTTCTTCCGCAACCTTTTCCTGCACAACCCTGGGCTGACCGTGAAGACCCCCTGGCTCGGCCAGGATATTACTGCTGATATGTTTGAGGACGAGTCGGGGGAAGAGGAAGAGGAGGCTCCCTAGCCGAGGGTCCAGCCGGATGCCGAGCCAGTAAAGCCTCCCAAAGAGCCAGAGCAGCCAGTTGAGGTTAAACAGGCCGACGAGCAGCAGATGGAGGAGCTAGTATAGGACAGGCCTCTGCGCCTCGTAATTTTCCTTTATTTTGTTTACTAATCGTTAGGACGACCGAGGGGTTGAAATTTTTGTAATGCTCTTGTATGCCGAGCTTAATGGTCTGCCCAGTTAATGAAATCTGAGTTGAATTATCGAACAAGAGTTGTAGACCGAGTAATTGTGCGAATTTTGCCTTTTTGTCTGAGTCTTGGTGTAAGCCGAGTAAGGCTGTAAACCGACTCGTATGTTTGAGTCAAAAAATACCAAGTGTTGGGGTGTAGGCCGAGTAAGACCGAACCCCGACTCGTACGTTTGAGTCTAAGTGTTGGTGTAAGCCGAGTAAGGCTGTACACCGACTAGTATGTTTGGGGTCAAAAAATACCAAGTGTTGGGGTGTAGGTCGAGTAAGACCGAACCCCGACTCGTGTGTTTGAGTCAAAGTATTGGTGTAAGCCGAGTAAGGCTGTACACTGACTCGTATGCTTGAGTCAAAAAATACCAATTGTTGGGGTGTAGGCCGAGTAAGACCGAACCCTGAATCGTGTGTTTGAGTCTAAGTGTTGGTGTAAGCCGAGTAAGACCGTACACCGACTCGTATGTTTGAGTCAAAAAATACCAAGTGTTGGGGAGTAGGCCGAGTAAGACCGAACCCCGACTCGTATGTTTGAGTCAAAGTGTTGGTGTAAGCCGAGTAAGGCTGTACACCGACTCGTATGTTTGAGTCAAAAAATACCAAGTGTTGGGGTGTAGGTCGAGTAAGAACGAACCCCGACTCGTGTGTTTGAGTCAAAGTGTTGGTGTAAGCCGAGTAAGACCGAACCCGGACTCATGTGTTTGAGTCTAAGTGTTGGTGTAAGCCGAGTAAGGCTGTACACCGACTCAAAAGTTTGAGTCAAAATAGCAAGTGTTGGGGTGTAGGCCGAGTAAGACCGAACCCCGACTCCTGTGTTTGAGTCTAAGTGTTGGTGTAAGCCGAGTAAGGCTGTACACCGACTCGAAAGTTTGAGTCAAAATAGCAAGTGTCAGGGTGTAGGCCGAGTAAGACCGAACCCTGACTCGTATGTTTGAGGCGTGATGTTTTAGGTTACAAATACTGGGTAAATGGAAGAGTTCATAAATGAAGGGCGTCGTAATCGATAAATTACAGCAAGTTATCAGATGAAGAAAAAATACAATGTTTAAATGAAGTACTTCTTCAGGTGGTCGGCATTCCATGGGTGGCCCAATTTTCGCCCACTTGGGTCTTCCAATTCATAAGTGTCGGGCTGGAAAATTCTTGTAACCCGATATGGACCTTCCCAATTTGGGCTGAGAGTTCCGGCTGAGCTGTCCTTGGTGGCGAGGCTGACTTTCCGAAGGACCCAGTCTCCTTCCTGAAAACCCCGGTGTTTGACTCTGGCATTATGGTAATTGCAGAGCCGCTGTTTGCAGGCAATGTTTCTGAGGTTAGCTTGTTCCCTGTGTTCTTCAATGAGATCGATACTGAGTGCAAGCTGATGGTTATTTTGCTCGGGTTCATAGGTCGATACTCGATAAGAAGCTTTGTTCAGTTTAGCAGGGATGACCGCTTCCGTTCCGAAGGTCGGCGAGAAAGGGGTTTCATTTGTAGATGTACGGTAGGAAGTCCAATATGACCAGAGCGCGTTGGGGAGAATTTCGGACCACTTGCCCTTGGCCTCATCTAGCTGCATTTTCAGTGTGTACTTGATGATTTTGTTGATGGCCTCTACCTGTCCATTGGATTGAGGGTGAGCTGGTGAAGCGAAGCAGAGACGGATATTGTGTTTGCCACAAAAGGCACGGAAGCATACGTTGTCGAATTTCTTTCCGTTTTCTGTGACAATTGTGTGCGAGAGACTGAAATGACAAATAATGTTCTGGAAGATGAACGTTTCAATCTGGGTCGTGGTGATGGAAGCCAAAGCTTTTGCCTCTACCCACTTGGTGAAGTAGTCCACTGCTACCACCGCATACTCTGTGTTACCCTTCCCTGCTAGCATTTTCCCGATTAAGTCAAGTCCCCACTGTGAGAAGGGCCAGGAGCTGATCATGGGTGTGACATTCTCTGGAGGTAAGTGAAGGAGGGGGGCTGGTTTTTGACTAGGCTAGTCTTGCTGCCCGAGCCGTTCCGGCCTCGAGTGTTCGGACTCGATCCATGAGGTGCTGGACGAGCGAGTCAGTCCTGGATTGCTGTGTGGCCTCTTGATTTTTTGGTTCGGCCCGTAGATTATCCCTGGGTGGCCGGTCGTGGCCGATTTGATATGATCGGTCGTCGCCAATCCCCCCTCGACCGACCTGCATTGACTGATCGGTGTCCCCCCGGTTGGGCAAGTTTCGGGATCCACTTCCCCTGTTACCGACCGGTCTTGACTGCTCGGTGTCCTTTGGGCGGGGTGGTTCTTGAGGTTTGTCGTTCTGTCGGCTGCCCTGCCCTGACCGCTCGGTGCTCCGCCTGCGGGTTGGTTCAGGTGGACGGTGAGCAAGGCCGAGATGGGTTGACCGCTCGGTGTCATCGTGAGAGGACCTCGATGTTTGTCTCTCTCGGTGTGAGCGGTCGGTCCTGTTGCCCGGCTGCCGAGACGATTTGGCTGTACTCTCGGCTTCCATGGATGAGTCGGTGATGGGGATGGGGTCTCCCGTAGAAAAAGTTCCGCGATTGTCTCCTGGACGGGACCACCGAGCGGTGATGTGTGCTTGGTGGTGATGTCCCTTACCGACCTCTGGACGAGGGTCATCTCGGCGTGATTGGTTGTCATTGACCGACCGATTGCGTCCTCCTCCGTCACTGAGGGCGTCACGGGCGTCCCGGTAAATCCTGGTGTCGTCGGGCTGGCTGCCAGGGATGATCAACATCCGAGTATGTTTCTTGCTCGGCTCGGCGTCCGCTTGCTTACCCTTATGTGGCTTGCGGCCGTGTGTTCTTTTTCTTTTCCCGCTAATCGGTGATTCTTTTCAGCACGCTCGGCGCACTCGGCCACCACCTTGTCGGCCTCAGCCTTACCGACGCGAGCTCGGTGGGCGGAGAGTTCTGCCTGCGCGACCCGTAGCTGTTCAGCCACCTCAGTGTATCGATCGTCAAGTGCCTGACATCTCAACTCGGCCTGGGTACCCTTGGCTTTGACCTCGGCCAAGTCGCTCTGGGGTTTCTCGATTATCTGTAAAAAGTTAGGAGATGGGTCTCTCATGGTTATGGGGCCTTGCCCGGGTGTGATCTCGCCGAGATCGTGCTCGCCATGCATGTTCAGTGTCGCCGAGTGTTATCTCGGCATAATAAGTGGATGAGTCTTAACTCGGTCAGATTGAGCGTGGGTAGTGACAGGACCCACCCCGCTTATCACCCTTATAACCGAGGTGAACCCTGCTCCCGTCTGACAATCCAAAACGAAAGACCGAAACAACCTCACGAAAACCCACAAATTACATTGCCAGACAAGGGAGAATTTTAAAACACAACAAGTCAAACGTTATACGGAGCATAGTACAACGAAAAGACAGAAACTACATGCACAACAGAAAAGCTTATAACGGGAAAACGTCAGAACACTCCGAGGTCACTCTATGCCTCTGACTCTACCTCAATGTCAGCCCCAGCGCTCGCACAACGACCTGGAGGGCATTTTAAAACCAGAAAAGTGTGAGTGGACCAAAAAGAAATAAAATTTTCAAAAACCATTCCATAACAAACCAGGGTTTGGCCCTCCGTTTTGAAAACATGCATGCATAACCCAATATCTGAAATCAGTTATAAATCACATAGTAATAATCGTGGAAAAACAGTATTATAAAACAAAACATAAATACCAAAGTCATCATCCGATCAAATCTGCTGGACCTATCCGAGTCTTTAAACTCTCGAGTCTTTAAACTCAATCCAGGCCTCAATATAATCCGAGTCTTTAAACTCTCGAGTCTTTAAACTCAACAGGCCTGCGGGGGGGAAATCAGTATATCCGAGTCTTTAAACTCCCGAGTCTTTAAACTCAATCCGGGTCTTTAAACCCAATCCGGGCCCGTCCCCCGTCAATCATAATCCGGGTCTTTAAACCCAATACTCAGATCCAGAAAATCCAATCCAAAACCGTTTGAAAACCATTTCTAAATCCATATCCAAACCCAAATCCGAAACCACTGGTCTGAAGCCCTTCCGGCATCCAGAACCGTCATTCCGAACCCAAATCCGGAAATCTCCTTTTCAACTTTAAAACCAAATTCCGCTTCCCGAAATCCGATTCTAAAACCGAAACCTTGAGCAAAATCATATTTCAAACTCATTTATAATCATTGAAACCAATTATAGATTGAAATCCCAAAATCTTGGCATCATAATCAGAAATCAAGTCTTTCTCGTAAAACGTGCCAAATACTTAATTTCTCGAAAAACGTACAATTATGTAAAACAGTTATAGAATATTCAATAAACACAAAATCATAATTAAAACCATAAAACAAGTAAATAAACGTAGTTATGCATGCTCGGTTATAAGGAAAGAGTACACTCACAGTTCCCGGGCACGTCACTCACGTCCCGTACGTTCCTTGGCCGCCTCAGGAATTCCCGATCCTGTCAACAGTCACCAAAACTAGTCACTAACGCTTCAACTAAGTTTCTCCTAATTTTCCCGAATCCTAAACATAACTAAACGGGACCCTAACCTTCGACCACTTAGAACTAACCCGATCCGGTGTCCGATTGTCCCGAAACTTGTCCCAACAGATTCGTTACACCGATTAGACCAAAACCCAAGTTGGAAGTTTCCCCAGAACAGCCACCACACGCCCTCAAGCATCGGCCAAAGGGGCTGCGCGTGGGCCTCACGCGCCTGCACAGTGGCAATGTTCATCGTCTTCCTCGAGCCCTCGACCGGTCTGAACCGGCGTGACCGGTTCTCCGTCATCTCCCGTCCATTTCTGTTCCTTTCAAAGCCCTTAGCTTCGTCCTACTCTAAGTAACTAATTCCCCTACTGAAAACACGACATCACTTCCTAAATCTCATCTCCCAAACTCGAACCAGAAACCACCCGAAACCCCCTGTTTTGGTTCCCGGCCACCAGGGCTTCCCCCCGTCACGGCTTCGAGTCCTAAAGGTTCCTAGGGACCTACTAAGCTCACTAGAACTCACAAAACACGTCAACTCAGCCCCAAAAGCCACAACCTTATGTTTGAAACCAAACGGCAAAACAGAGCACACAGAGGAAATAAGAGAAATTACCTGCGTCCTGCTTTCCACTGTGAGCTCCGCCGTGCCCACTGAGTCCCCAAGGTTCATCTACGGTCACTGAACACCACCAGCAGCCACGAGTGATCAAAACACGGCAGAACCACCACCAAAATCCCTCGACACCTCTCTGTTTTCCTGAGAACTCACCCCTCATACACACAATCGTTCCTCACACAATTCTCACTCACGACTCATTCACTAGCTTCACAAATCCTCTCTACTCTCACTCACTGGGTCACCAACACTCACACCCTCACCCAGAAATCGATCGATTTCTCCTCCCCGGGCACCGTCTCTGTTTTTATCTCTTCGTACAAACACGACTCACACACACAGCCCAAATTAAATGTGCCCGTGTAAGTGGCTAGAAGCCACCAGAAAACAGCCACATGTCACAATCTTGTGGTCCAAACCCAAAAATATCCAATTAGCACTACACACTTGTCCCAATCTTAATTGCACAATTCCCAAGGCACCAAAAAGATCAAAATGCCCATGTGAGTCCAAATTACGATTATGCCCTTTGCCATTCTAGACCCGTATCTCACTCGTCCTACGTCCGATGAAAGCTTGTTGCCTGTCGTTAAACTCAGGATGACGAGATCTACCTAACGGCCCTCGGTCTACCTGTAAAAACCCTATCATACAAAAAAGTCAACAATTTCCCCTATTTTAACCAAATTATGAAAATGCCCTCAACCTTCCGAACATCATAACTTCCTCCTCGGATGTCGGAATCGGGCGTGCCACCTGTCTACGGACTCGTGATGTCCCGAACTACGTCACAGTCATCGGTCAATGCCCAATTGACCACCCGAACTAAAAGTCAACATTTTTCCCAAACTAGAGGCAAAATCGCCATTTTACGTTCAAGGTCCAAAAGTAACCCACTAACCAGCGATTAAGCTAACTAATCCGTCACTAATCCCAACTTCCAGGAGGGGTCCTTACATGTAGACTTAGTCAGTTTCCCACAGACGGCGCCAAACTGTTGAAGCGTTAAATATTCCAACTGTCGATTACTCGTTGCCCAACCGTTGAATGACGCGTGTCCTTCCTCGTAATCTGTCAACTTAAAAGGATCACGGGTTTTCCGTTAGTACGGGCACCGGTGTGGTGCCGGCCTAAGGTTCTCAGACGGTCAAGTCAGTTACTTTTTTCGTAAGAGGAAATAGTAAACGGTAAGTTCGGTAGAGTAATTATGAATAGTAAATATTAGTTACCTTTATTGGGAAATGTGTACTCCTTATGTATGGGTAGGTGGGATGTTCAATTCCCAAAGTTCCGATGTGGGACAAATGCTCCTCGATTTACGTGCTGACAGGTGTTACGTAGATCGAGGGTGGATAGATCTCCACGTAGCATCCCGCATTGGACCCGGGGTTAGAGCGTGTGTAGGTTCGGTAGTTTTGGGCCTTGAACGGAGTCTGAGCTTTAAGTATACGGCCCAGTGGGTCTGGTTAGATATGGTGTCAACAATGTAAATTTTAATTTTTATATTATTTTATTTTATTTTATCGGTTGATAATATTCATATTTGAGAATTTTAAATAAAAAATAGTGTGATTTCGAATAACTAACGAAGCACGCCGAAAAATCTCACGCATGCTCGGAACCGCCTACAATGAGGCTAGTCATCTATTGTGACCTAAAGACTAATATTTTTTTCTGAAGCCTAAACCTTAATAAAGTTACTTTTTTTAGCAAGAAAGCCTATATATTTTTTAGGCTTTATAATTCTATGCAAAGCCTTATTTTTCATTATATTAAGATTTTATTTGTTTTATTATTAACAGAGAAATTAAATTGGATTAAAACACATAAACTAAAATTTCTCTCTTATTTTATGGAGTGATATTTTTAAAATAAATACAGTATGAAGTTTGTCATTTGAATTTAATTGAAGTTTCGAATGTAAGATAATTTTTTACCTAGGTAATAGCGGCCTTATTTATAATTCTTTTAAACGATGACAATGTGAAGATTCGCCTTAGGCCTCATCCTCCATTGGAACGGCCATGGTAGACTCCAACTTACATATTCAATACAAATATTTAGTATTAATAAGAGCTCCACTATTTAAAGAACTTAGCCTAACATCAAATGTGCATACTCATACATTGTTTATTTCTTTGCATGCTATATTTATTTATTTTGTGCTTATTTTTGGCCCTATATTATTTTGGGCTCTGGTCTTGTGCCCATTGCGCCCCCCTTGTGGTCGGCCCTAATTCGCAGTTGATATTTATTATTAGAGTAAATTATGCTTTATTATTTTATAATTTACATTAAATTAAAGTTTTATATTTATATTTTCAAATCTTGTATTTATCATTCTATCCTTTTTTTTAAGTGATTATGAGTATAAAGTGAAGCCCATGTTAGTTCAAGTGTGACAAATAGCTGTAATGTGGCATAAAATAATGAGCACACTAACAATTTTTAATATGTGGCATAATATAAAAAAGATTGTGTTCATAAAGTGACACACTCCGATGCGGAAAGTCCACTTGAACGCTAAAATCGAGACATATTAGCCGACATTTGGATATTGAATCTGTGTAACGAAAGCCCAAATTGTAAAAATGTGCAATTTAAGAAGTTTAAAATAAAGTTACTCAATAAAAACATGAGTAAGAACAGAAATTTAAAGAATAATTAATCAAGTGACCTACTATTCACATTGGGGTCGGGAACCCGTACTGATAACTAATGTTAGTACAACAACTGCAGGATCCTCCTCGAAGCTCCAATTATCAAATTCGATCCCCATTTTAAGGAGGGTTCTAATAACGTCTACCCGTAATTCATCCCCATTTTCCAATTGTTAAAGTCGATCTTGAACTATGAGTTAAAAGTTGGGCCTTTTGTTATCCTACCATAAAATTTTAATCAAATTCTAAATGGAATGAAACTCTCTTGTGGATGCATCGTCACGGTTGTTTTTTATGACCAGATGACGTTGGCCATTAATTGGGTAGAGCTATAAGGTGGTTTTGTAAATTATAGGGTGGTGGTGTTTCACATTGTCCACTCCAATATAATATCAAAGGGGAATAATGTAGGTGGAAACAAAGTTGTGCCCCAAAAAATTTAGATTAAGTGGAGTAGGATTAGTAGAGCAGGGTTTGATCCTTTCATTTCCGTTATTCAATTGAATTTGTGAGAAGGCAGGTCATAGGAATTAGGGTTAGACAACTTTTACTTGCGTAGGCACAAAGAAGGCAGGAATGCGGGATACGAGTATACGACTCATACTTCTCATTTTGGTAATGTTGGGGAACTCACCATCACTTCAATGGACTTCAGTACGATCACTAGACTGAAGGTGGTGAGCTTGCAAACTAGAAAGTTGTTAAAAATAATATGCGTTACAGGTTTTAGTACTCTAGTTTCATATCTAAGTATGTCGACATAGTCGTCTACTTGTGTACATGTGGACGATGGTTTAGTTTCTGCATCCGTAGAAGTCGGAAATTCACCATCACTGAGTAGCCCACTTACGCATCACCAAGATAATAAAACAAGAGTCCACTTAAATTCAGAATAATGGCAAGTAGAAACTTTTCTGGTATCTGCAAGCTCAGCTCCATAATATGAAATCACATAAAAACTTGAAAAAATACTTCCAACAGAGAATTCTGCAAGTTCAACAGGTGCTCCACCTTGTTCTAAAGTCAAAATTGGGGATTCATACTAGCACAAACTACTTTCCTAAAAAAGGAGCTAGGAAAACTTACTTGCCTTGTTGCGGTTCATCCCTAGTAATAAATTGAGCACCAAGTAGCGATTTGCACTTGGCTTGTGCATCTGGGACTAATTCTTTAAGGAAAGCCTTGTGCAGCTTAAGGGTTGATAACATCTGAATAATCCTGCTACAAAACCTCCGAGCTTCAGCCCGCCTGGACTTGTTTTGTGGAATATTTGTCATCAATTGCTCTATCAAAGCACTGAATTTTTGCAGATGACTTTCCATAATTCTCTTCAACACTTCCTGGCCGCTTCCAATAGGAGTTTTAAGGGGCTTCAGTATTTCACCCACCAAATCAAGTGCTTCCACTCGCCGAAAATCAGACTTTGAGCTGCCACATTTCTCTAAAAGGAAGCCTAAGAGGTGGCGTCCTATCCATGGTCGTCTTCTAAATATTTCTTTCAAAAATTCGGATTTGATTTGTGACTTCTTACTATCGAAATATTCTACTAGAACACCCTGGAAAACATCAAAAACCTTCTGAAGCTCAGACTCTGGAAACTTTCTTGCTTCGATGATCTTCAGGAGCCAGAATGTGGAGCTCTGCGCAAGGGAAGTAATCATTTTGTGTCGATTCCAGGAGGCTGACTGTTTTTTCTTAGACAGGTTGGTCGCAGATTTCTTCCTCTTAATTGGTCTTGATGCCAGCTTCAAATTCTTTTCCAACAAAGATTCTAAACTTGATAGTTGCACATCTTCACCCTTGGGACAGTCCTTCGCTTTAAATATCTTCTTCTGCATAATTCCCCATATACGTTGTCCAAGCTCGTCACCATTTTCTGCAGTAGCAGGTTCAATAAATGCCCGAGCCAGGTTCGAGTACACCAACAAAACCTGTGTCTTACCTGTACAAGGTACAAAGAAACAACAGCAATAACTATGAAAAAAATATCATGCACATATAACCCTCCTAAACCCCAATGAACTAGGCATAAATGAAAGAAATATCTTGGGTTAGTGCTTGCAAAATACATAGTAAGCCATTTCTGTATTATAGATTTCAATACAGCACGCTTGCCTGGATTTTCATGCAGGTAAATTTCTAGCAATGAAAGAACACGGAGCTTAAACAGCATGAGTTGGTGATGTGCAGTGTCAACCCCAACTTGATTCTGTTTCTCTTTGAAGATCCGGGCAAGGTAAGTATCCATTTTGAACATTGCATCGTCATCCCATCCTCCATCAGAATCATCAGAAGCTTCGGGGACTTCTTTGTTAACTTCCTCAACCATATCAACAGCCTCAGAGTCAGCCTCTGACTGCTCATCATTCTCACCCATTTCACCTGTTTCAGCCTCATCAATGGCTTCATCCTCTTCGATGTTGATAAGATCCTCATCATCATCGTCATCCAAAACATCATCACTATCAGAATCCTTTTTCCTAGCAGGTTTCAAATTCTTCTTAATGACCCTCAACATGCGCAATAGACCATCAACCGTGATATCGCTACAGAAGTATTTAAATACCTACAAGGCACGAATTCCAAATAAAGAATCCGTAAGTATTAGCCTGAAATAGCTTTTTCTTGGACAAGCACTTTTGACCCAAAAAAAAAACAAGAGAACAAGACTTTTGAGCAAAAATGGTCACTATAATGGACTACAAATACAGAAGATTTTTAAAACATACGGATTGGTAGTTCATCACAGTATCTGTATATACTACACTAGAATCAGACGAGTGAATTGAAAGGCCCATGAATTAAGTGATAGAATTAGAAAGAAAAATTACATAAAGCATCAATGGCAGCGCATGATTGCCACTGAGAAAACATCCAAAAAAAGATAAAAGATTTCACACAATTGTAAAATTAAATAAATGCCTACCAGTATAAAGTGGACTAAAATGTCATACATAGCATAAATGTAAAATTAAAACAAGAAGCCCAAAATACCAATAACACACCTGCTCAATTGAAGTTCGCATAGGAGCTGATGACTCTGGCAGCAATGAAAGCAATGTATCCAAAAGAACATCCATCACCGCAGGTGCCTCATCACCTTCTAAGTCATATTTTTCAGGAAAATCAACAAGATCGGCAACAGGGAAAGCTTTCTTACAACACAAAATAAGCTCAGAGATTGCTTCTAAGTATTCCTTTGGTCGAAGGAGCATTTGTAAAAGCAGCTGGATAAGCAAGTATCGTAATGCATGCAACCTATTTGAATTGCCACTAGCAAGTCCACAATTCCTTTCCTACCATCGAAACATTTGAGTTGCATGTCATGTCAACAAGAATAAGAATGTACAACCAAGTAACACGAAGACCAAATTAAAGTAATTAGCAGGCTTCTGACTTGAGTTCAAAAGTAGTTCTACAAGGCTAGAACACAACATCTAGAAGACCCCCGAGCAAGGCATCTGTAAGTTGCCTTATTAAGCAACCTTAAGATGTACGCAACAAGTTGGCCTCCATTAGGAAATACCATCTCTAATTCTAAACCTCATTGATTTCAAAATTTTAAGGCATATTGCTGTCTGATCTGACTTTATCCAATCTAAAATCTGGAACGCACTTTGAAATTCAAAGTGGATCAGGGTTATCAGACTCATACATCTAAAATTAACCTTGGCCTCACCAGTAATTACATTAAACCATAGAAAGTACCTCTTTTGAAAGTGAAGTTTCCATTGTTTGCAATTTTTTCATTGTGTCTTTTTCCTCTGTCGCCAAGGGCCGAAAGAGAGAAATCGAAGGAATGTTGCACAAAGTGTTAAGAAACCACATAAAGTAAGAGCCAAGATCATTTGGCTCAGTACTATTCAAAAACGAGTGTGGCCCCTCTCCTTTCTGAGCATTTGCCAACAATAACTGCAGCTGCTCAATACACATCTTGCAAAGGGCAGTTGAGGTGGCCGCTTTCGGCCACCTAAATTTTTCTTCTAATTCAAAGGATGTCAGTTCAGTGCCAAGAGATGCGGTGAACAAACCCTGAACTGCTACAAACTTCAATATTTCTTTTTGAACCCTATACTTGGCTTCAGGATCCAGCTTCAAATTTTTTGATATGCCCGGGAGGGATTCCACAATCCAGGCTTTCAAAAAGTCAGAATTACCCATAGTTCCAACTAAATCCTTGTCTTCGACAGAACCAATCTCTGAATTGTCATCCGTTGTTTGACTCTGATCTGAAGGTTCCTCAGAAGCCTGGCTGTCATCCAAAAATATATTCAACAAGTTCTGAATGAACAGCATGCAACCAGACTCTGTTCTGAAATCTGCCATCAAACCCTTAACTGTCTTTGTTTGTGTAATGCAATCAAACTTTCCATTACTGTGTTTCTGTAAAGCCACAATGACAGAAACCCTTCTCACATCATCATGCCCAACCCAATCGGATAAATTTTTAAGAAAATGTTGCATAAATTTATAGAGCCAAGAATCCTTTGTAGAAAGTATATCAATCATGCACTGAACAAGTTTGTAAGACAGAACAACTGAAATAAAAGATGCGGGCAACCTTGGTAAGAGAAGAAGCAGAACATCAAAGGCCAAGCGTTTGCGGTCATGAGACGATGGGAGAAGGGATCCCTCAATAATCACCTCAAAGAAGCACTGGAACCTTTTTGCAATTTCTTCGTCAGAAGAGCTAGACTTACGATTCTTTTTGTGCTTTTTTAAGGAATTTGAAACAGACACTGCATCTTCAGCCTGCAAAACTCTATCTGGTAAAAGAATGCTTACCAGAACAGGCCACACGTTGTGAACACGAGGCTGGCAAAAGGTGGATTCCTGAAAATTTTCACACAAACACAAATGTTTAGAAATTATTTCTGTTAGTATTTATATTTTCCTCCATAGTGATGATTGCACCATGCATAAAGATATCCACACCCATAGAAATGGGGCACAGCAGGGAAAGCTCATATTACCTTCAAGCAATGAGCAAGAGAAGACAGGTGGTGAGAAGAAAATAGTTTGTTGGGACTGAATGGATCTGGCAAAAGCTTCCCAAATCTTGAACTGTCCACAGAAACTTTTTCTCTGATTTTCAGAGCCAGAAGCAATGCATCAGGATTTCCAATTTCAATGGCTCCTTCCAACCACTCTTTGAGTCCAGGGGCGTCTAGAACATGACTCAGCACGGCTTCTGAGTGCAACTGCAAAAACAGAAAATGCAGAACTAAAAGTATTAAAACACGATGACCTACAAACTCACATCCAAACTAATCTCAAAAACACAATAAAGCGCAAGGAACCAAAACAAAGCAACAGAAACATAACCAAGAACCACCTATCTCTGCACAAAGAATGACATGTTACAGAAGGGGAAGCTTCACCCCTAAAAATAGAGGCATGGATAGTGGAAGTACAAAGACTTTTTGTAGTAAAGGTTGTATCAAAAGATTTAATTTCCTCTCACTATTCCACCACCCCTTGAACGTAGATCTGAAGATTCATTCCAATAGACCTTGTAACTAAAAAAGTATAGCTAGATCTGATATTTGGAAAAAGGGCTTTCCTTTTCCAGGAAAGCCTTCCAGTTCTCTGTCATTTAAGGACTTTGAGCTTGATTAGATCTCCAACCATAAAACTCCTATTAGAAATCAAATAAGAGAGACCAGTAATCAAGCTGTTAAATGCTGGTCTCAAACACAGAAAAGCCTCCAGTTAAAACCAGTACAGAAACTTCTGTCTGCCTGCTACACTATTAATCAAACTATATACACTTTATCTACAGTCAAATACCCGAACTTAGGCAGAAAACTTTTCTTAGGAAGGTTTTCTACAAGGGTTTATTTACAGTTAGTGCTAACCATCCTCATGGTTTTAATGAGGAAAAAAATACGGGTTCTGTTATGATGCATTTGGATGGAGAATTTTAAGATTACTAAGAATTTAAATGACGGAACTTAAATTAACGGAAATTAGTTTTCCAAATTTTGTAAAGTTTCATGTTTGGGCAACATAAAAGTAAAATGAAATTCAAACATGTAGGTTAATGTTCATATCTAAATGGTTGTTATAAAGATGGAATTTTTAAAATGACAACTTTTTATATGGAATTTAAACTTGGGTTTTGTGGCATCCAAATTCCAAGTTTTTTATTTGCTTAGAATTTTAAATTCCCATATTTATGCATCCAAACAAGAGAATTAGTGCATAGAAAACTTGAAATTCTAATTTTTTTAACAATCCCATGTTTTTCCCCCTCATCCAAACACATATTTATGGAATCATTGATATAAAGCCACTAAAATTTAAAGCCTGCAGATTTGTGACTGAAAGCAACTTCGGGGAATACTCTTCACCATAAAATGCGGTCTCCAATAGTGAGAGGATATAAAAATACAGGGCTTCACTTAATATATAATTTTACTTACTTCTCCCCTAAAATCAATTGCATATGAAGAAACAGGACAACAGTTTTTAAGCAATGGCCTGTTCCCTAACCAACATGGAACTCAGGGATTTGAGTGCTTAATTTCAATAGAAACTAATCTAAATAAAGAGCTTCTGCAATTGAACATAAAAATATAGAGATCTACTTGAATTTAGATTAGGGGTTTAATGAACAATTCATGTGTGCAAACAAAAAGCTAGAGTGCTCATTTAGAGTCATATTATGGTGGAGCACCTGGAGAGCACAGTTATTTATAAACAATACTTTACGATCAGCACGAAAAGAATTTGTTCATCAGGAAAATACCTCTTCAACCAAGTCTAAAATAAGTGAAACAGCAGGCTCTTGCAAGTATCGCTTTTTTGATGCAAGGGTGATGAGAAGACTAGTGAAGTCCTTTATGAGGGGAGTGCTTTTATCAGATACCCCCTCCTCAGCAAGTCTTCCTGATCGGGAAAGAGCACCATAAGCAAATAGGCGACCCAAAAGATGATCCCTTTGTTCCTGCAATGCCATGAGGAAGTAAAACCATAAATTTTTAAGGAGAATACAGAATCCGGATCAAAGAATTATTTGGTAAATATAGAAAAGGATTGCCTACCTGACCCTTCATTGATGAAGAGACCTCTAGGAAATCAACAATGAGCTTCAGCAACGAGTTAACCTTGATGCTGGGAATGGTTCTAACTAAAATAGTTAAACCAAGAGCAAATCCTTGTCTTGCACACTTCAAAAGCAATACCATATACCAAGTGTTAGCCAAAGAAGTCACATTATCAATTAACATTCCAATTTTTTGATCAAATTAAACAGCATATAAGCATATAAAGAGAAGAATTCGTGTTTAAAAGCTCTACACTATTTCAAGCATACGAAGTTTGAAGATACAGAACAACTTCACTTGCACTCCAAAATGCCCCATGAAAGAAAACTAAAACAACTTAAGCATGTGGAAAATCACAACTTCACTTCACTTGATTTCCACACGTTATAAAATAGCATACCACAACTTATATAAATAAAAACACTTAAACTTTCAAGTCAGGAATTATATATAGATACTTAGTTGTAACAAACATACGAAAATCACTCAGTTTTGACATAAACAAATACAGAAGAAACAGAAATAATGAGAAAAAAAAAAACCTCTCGTGATGAAGAAACACCACGAATGAGTCTCCGCAAGGCATATCTCAAAGAAGGCGCACAGTCATTCAACCCATCATCCTTCTCAGCCTCCAACTTGAGTCCACCTTCAACCAACTCCTTGTTTTCAAGCCTATCATAAGCTATCTGCACTTCTAACAACTCCACAGCCAAAGCTTCCGCCGCGGCTTCTCTAACAGAAGCATCCACCGATGCCAAGTCTTTAAAAACACCGACATGGAACTCCGGAAGAACCCCACCGGAGGAAGACGACACAGGTAACTCAGTTTTCGATTCAATCTCCATCGGTTTGGGTTCTTTGGTCTTGGTTTCTTCAGTGTGGAGGCGTCTCTCTTTATCTAAAGCTTTCCTTTTCTTTTGTCTCTCCATGGATTTGGCGGTAGCGGGAGCAGCAGGAGGGGCAGCTTCAGAAGAAGGAGCATGGGGGGCTTCTGATATCTTCTTCTTTCCTTTGTCCGTCTTGGATTTCTTTATATTACTGAAGCCGGCATCATCAACACCGTCAGCTTCAATGGAACTAGAGTCTCTCTTTTTACTACTGCCCATCTCAATCAATAATTCAACTGGAGAAGTACAGAGGCTGCCAAGTGAAGGAATATCAGTCGGATTGGTCGGGATGGAAAATAAACGATGGCGGCGGAGATTGGAGGGGAGGTTGTCTGTGACTGGCAGACGAAGTTGGGACTTGGGGTTCGTTCGACTGCAAAAATTTTGTTAGAGATGGAGAGCAGGAAGAGACTGAAGAGAAACGAGAGAGTGGACGGCTTACACTTACAATCGTGGAGTTAGGGTTTTCTGTGGGGACCTACCATCAATCCTAGCCACGTGTAATAAATATTAAACAAAATACAAAAAAAAAAAATTATATGGGCTAAATAGTCGCTATTATTCGTAAATTTTACTCGAATTGTATTAATTGTCACTAAATTTTAATATTCTTAAAATTATGATTGTGGAACCCGAAATTATCCAAAAATTATGGAGCTGTCATGTGGCCCGTAATTCTCAAAAATGACCAAATTGTCCCTGACAATAACGCTGATCATTTGAAAACACCCGCATATTAAATAATCTATTTACCAGTTAAATACGTTATTTGATCGGGTTAAAATCTCCGTAATATCAATATTTTCACCGAGAATTAATTATCGTTATTCTTAATAATGTATAATTAATATTGATATTAAAATACAATAATTGTTATTACTATCATGATGAACCATCATTACAATTATTAAATAGTATATTTAATTAATAATATATTTTTTATTAATTAAATATTCAACCGACCAATCAGAACGTTCCAAAGCTCCTAAGATTTTCCTATAAATAGCGAGACACATTTCATTTCTAAGGTACGTTGATTCTTCGTTTCGAAGTATATCCCTTTCCTCTCTCAAAGCTAACTTAAGCATCGGAGTATTTTTGGTCGAACAACTCCCCGGGTAAATCGATCGAAGCAACGATAGCTAATTGTATGCTGTTTGCATGAATTGTGAGGACTTTTCGCGACGAGTTCAATCTTTGATTCAAAAATTGGTGCTTTCATTGAGAGCTATTGAGGAATACTCAGAAGAAGCTCTCTCAATTGTTCATCGTTCATCTTTCCTCGTTCGTCCTTCATCGACATTGTTCGAAGATTTTGAACGTTGTTCATCGCTCATCAAGAAATCGTTCATCGTTCATCTTTCTTCGTTCGTCGTTCATCGACATTGTTCGAAGATTTTGAACGTTTGTTCAAATCATCCATCAACAAGCTTTCCAACTCAAAATTCTTCGAATCAGCATGGCTAAGGTTCGTCGATCCGTTCAGTCAGCCGGAGAAGGTGTTTCTGCCTCAACAGCTCAGACGAGGAATGAAGCTCACGTAGAAACTCCGGAGAAGCGCCCATCTCAACCCAGGCGCGTGTCCATAGAAGCGCCCATTGAGACACTCGAAGAGAGACCAACCTTCACCTTTGGAGCATTCCCCTCTCCAGCTAGCCAAATACCCCCGCTAGGGGAAGGAACTTCGGCTCTACAACAGGCAGGCAGGAGATTGATGGGAAGTACATCACGACATGATCAGCTCGTAGCAAACATGGTCCTAAGGGACTTCCTAGATGGGTATCATGACATCCCAAGGAGAAGTCACCCCCAACCCCCCCAGGATAACTTGGCGCAACAAGTTGAAAGGTTGAGCAACCAAGTTCAACTTCAGTCAGAGCTCTTACAGCAACTCCTAGCATGGAGGCCAGTCCAGGAGCAGGACAGACGATCTACGTCACGTGGAAGACAAGAGAATGCCCAAAGACATCCTGGGAAAAAACAAGTCCATTGCCAAACAATGTCACGAGATACTTCGCTAAGCGACTCTGGAGAAGAAAGTCACGCTCGTCAAGCGAAGAGCCCACAACGCCTAAAACCATCAGTACGTGAACGGCTAGGAGGTAGGGTTGAGGCAACCTCACGGGCAGAGCACTCACAGCGCTCACATGGGAGTAGGGGGCAACCGCAGGCTCTATACCAAGACCTAAGACGATCTGTCCACGACAGTAAAGGAGAAGATGAGGCCTACTCCCCTACGTGATCCCAGAGATCGAGGGAAGAAGCCCATGGAGGTTCTCGACGACTGGCACAACGGAACTCATCGCCTCAGCACGGCGCGTTGCGGGCCAATGATGTTCAAAAGATGCTGGACAGGCACCTTCGTGCTCAGCGAGGTGGCGATCTAGAGGACGATCTACGTCGCCAAATACAGCTCTCTACACCCTTTGTAAGGGATATCGAGGAGGAGCCATTCCCCCAGAGGTTCGCAACGCCGAACTTTACTCCATTCAAAGGAGCCTCCGATCTGGTAAAACACATAGATTATTACCGGGGAGTCATGGTCCCCCACAGGTCTAACGATGCACTTATGTGCAAAGTTTTTTAAGCTTATCTTCAAGGCCAAGCCATGACTTGGTTCAATCATCTCCCCCCCGAGGTCGATTGAGTCCTTTGAAGAGTTGGCCCTGGCATTTGTGAAGGAATACGCACAACTTCGGACAATCGAGGTGAAATATGACCATCTTTTCTCTGTCCGAAAGAGAACAAAAGATACTCTGCGACAATATATACAGAGATTTTGCGAAGAGAAATCTCGCATTGTCGGCTGTAGTGACCTTGTTGCAGCAATGGCATTCAAACAAGGACTCCTTCGAGACATCCAGCTTTACGGGGACATCGTCATGAGCAATGCACGAAGTCTCACCAAAATACTTTCGCTAGCAGAGCAACATGCAAGTTGGGAGGACGAGAAGAACGCCACTCAAGCTCAAGACCATGCTGGGGCTAATGAGAAGACCCCAAGAAGGAGGAGTCCCATGGAAAGTTTACGGCTGGAAAGTCCAACAAGCGCAAAGCGGGACAACCTTCCCAAACACCGGCTATGGGGAAACCTAATTTGCAACTATCTTTGCCAGCCCATCAGATCCACAATGAAATTAAGGATAAACCATGGTTCAAGAAGCCGGAGCCAGTCAAAGGAGATCAGGAGAAGGCTGATAAAACAAAGTGGTGTGCCTTCCACGAGTGTTATGGGCACAACATCGGAAAATGCATATCTTTTGAGAGATATCTCCGAAATCTCATCAAGGAAGGGCATTGCACTGAGTACGTCAAGGGGAATGCTGTGGATCGACCTACTGACAAGGGACCAAAGGAACCCGCAGCCAATATGATTCGTATCAACACCATCATGGCTGAATCAAAATTTCTAGGAACCACCTCCAAGCAGAAAAAGAGAAAAATACGAGATGCACTTACCGTCTCTCAAGTCTCCCAAGTTACCACCCCCGGGGTGGCCAACGACCTTGTCGTTGGTTTCTCTTTGAAGGACAAGGAGGGACTTGATTGGCCGCATGATGATGCATTAGTCGTATCAATTCAGATCGCTCATGCTCAGGTTGATCGGATTCACGTGGATGAAGGGAGTGCGGCAAATATCATCAGCCTGGATGCAGTGCACAGGATGGGGTTAGAAAGCCTCGCAGTAAAAGGGGATGTCCCTCTCCAAGGCTTCAATGGGTCAACCAGTATGACCGTAGGAACTCTCCAGCTGGATGTACATTCGAACCCCGTTGTCACGGCCCAGACCTTTTACATCATGGACGAGTACTCTCCATATAATGGAATCCTCCGGAAGGCCATGGCTTCACAAAATCCTCGCAACCACATCAAGCCTTTACCAGAAGATTAGATTCCCTATTCCCGGTGGTGGAATCGGAGAAATCAAAGGCGATCAGACGATGGCTCGATGGTGCCTCACCGAAGGGCTAAAGGAGGTCAAGGTGGCAGAATTCATTCCCCAAGCAGGATCATCCACTAGGGGCAAGATTTCTTCTTCATCTCCCAAATAGCAACTAATCGCGGGTCAAGATCCTGATGTTCACGAGAAACCATCAGCTCCGGAAGGGTGACAGCCGGAGGATGACGTCATCCTCGTTCAACTTGACCCTCGACATCCTGAGCAAGAGGCCCGTATTGGCGCCCGGTTGAGTGACACAGAAAAGGAAGAACTCATAGCCTTCCTGCGTGAGGACAAAGAAGTTTTTGCTTGGTCTCTTTCTGACATGCCAGGGTTTGACCCTACGATCGTTAGCCACAAGCTACACGGCAATCCCCACCACAAGCCGGTCAAGCATAAAAGACGCAACTTTTCCCCAGAGAAAATTGCTATCATCCAAGAGGAGATTGACAAGTTACTCGTTGCTGGATCCATTGAAGAAGTTCCGCACTCTGAATGGCTAGCAAATGTCGTGCTTGTCAAGAAAAAAGAGGCTGGACGGTGGAGAGTTTGTGTTGATTACACCGACCTCAATCTTGTGTGCCTAAAGGATCACTATCCTCTGCCTAGAATCGATCTCTTAGTGGACTCAACTGCAGGGAATGAGCTGCTAAGCTTCCTGGATGCATTCTCAGGCTATAATCAGATTTTCATGCACGAAAGAGATAAGGACAAGACGGTCTTCGTCTTCGACCGAGGTGTGTACTGCTACAAGGTCATGCCATTTGGCCTCAAGAATGCAGGAGCGACGTACCAGAGGCTCGTCAATCGGATGTTCAAGGATCTCATCGGCAAAACCATGGAGGTCTATGTGGATGATATCATGGTCAAAGGAGAAAAACGAGGGGATCATATCGCCAATTTGCGAGAGACCTTCAACTTGCTGAAGAAGTACAAAATGAAGTCAACCCTCTGAAATGTACTTTCGGAGTGTCAGCAGGGAAGTTCTTAGGATACCTTGTGACTCAATGTGGGATTGAAGCAAACCCAAAGCAAATCAAGGCAATACTCGAGATGAAATCCCCATCAAGTCTGAAGGAGATTCAAAGTCTCACTGGACGAGCAGCAGCATTGAATAGGTTCCTGTCCAAATCAACTGACCGATGTCGACCTTTCTTCCAAGCAGTAAAGAAGGCATCCAGAGATAAGTGGGATGAAGGTTGTGAGAAAGCATTTCAAGATCTCAAGGCCTACTTGACATCTCCACCATTGCTATCAAAACCCAAAGATAACGAGGACCTGTTCCTGTATTTGGGGATTTCAGATGTTGATGTAAGCTCTGCACTTATCCGGGAAGAAAATGGAATTCAGCTTCCTGTATTTTACACATCCAAAGCCCTCCTTGATGCCGAGACACGATACCCGAAATTTGAAAGGCTGATTCTGGCATTACTAGTTACCACAAAGAAGCTGAGGCCATACTTTCAAGCTCATCGGGGTGATCGTCATGACCGAATATCTGCTCCGTTCGTTACTCCATGCACCCGATGCATCGACACGGGTAATGAAATGGGCCATCGAGTTGAGTCAGCATGATTTGCTCTATCGTCCACGAACAGCTGTCAAAGGCCAGACCTTAGCGGATTTTGTTGTGGAGTTCACACCAGCGTCACTGGAAGGAGGCAATAAACTTGGCAAAACCCCTGGGGCCGCCGGCACTTCTCTGCCTCGGGATCAAGAAGCCAGTTCTTCTTCCCTACAACCCTCAACTTCCAATCTTCTATGGAAGCTCTTTGTTGACGGCTCCTCAAACCAGAAGGGGCAGGAGCGGGGATTGTCCTTATCACTCCAGATGGCTCAATAATGGAGCAGGCAGTACAGTTCGGGTTCAAAGCCTCAAACAACGAAGCAGAGTATGAGGCTTTGATTTGCGGGCTCACACTTGTCATGGAGTTGGGAATCAAACGTCTCGCTATTCATTCGGATTCGCAATTGATTACTAACCAATTGACCGGTGAATATGCTGCACGAGATGAAAGGATTCTCAGATATAATAACAAGGTCCAGGAAATGCTTACCTTTTTCCCGGTTTTTAACTTTCATCAACTTCCACGAGCAGAAAATACGCAAGCAGATGCATTGGCCAATCTAGCATCATCACTTGACTTTCATTTCAAGCGCTCAATCCCGATTGAATATCTCGAGCAGAGGAGTATTGATATAAGGGAGATCGAAGTGAGACAAATTGGTTCATCTCCAAACTGGCAAGATCCTTTCCTCAACTATCTGGAGCATGGAATATTGCCCGATGAACGATTAGAGGCCCGCAAAGTCCAGATGAAAGCTGTGCGATACTATGTCGACAGGGGCCGACTCTTTCGAAAGAGCTTCATAGGTCCAAACTTGTTATGCTTGAGGCATCCAGAAACATTGAAAGTCTTGGCAGAGGTTCATGAAGGGCATTGTGGAAATCATTCCAGTGGAAGGTCGCTTGCTCAAAAGACGCTTAGTGCAGGATTTTACTGGCCTACTCTACGCCAGGAAGCTCTGCAATATGCCCAGAAATGCGACAAATGCCAAAGGTTCAAGCCTAACCAATTGGCACCACCAGAAGAGTTGCATGCACATGTAAGCCCTTGGCCATTCATGCAATGGGGACTTGACATCGTTGGACCACTCCCAAGAACTCCGATCCCAAGAAAAAAGTATTTGATTGTCGCAACTGACTACTTCACTAAATGGGTGGAGGCAAAAGCCTTGGCCACCATAACCCAGGCTGATGTCCAAAAATTCATCTGGAGCCAGATTATCTACCGATTTGGGCTCCCCAAGGTCATTCTAACTGACAATGGGACTCAGTTCACTGGCGCCATAATCAACGAGTTCTTTGAACTTTGGAAGATCAAGCATTTCACTTCAACGGCATATTACCCCAGGGTAATGGCCAGGCAGAAGCTTCAAACAAAACGATCCTTGACTGTATCAAGAAGCGACTCGATGATAAGAAAGGCTTGTGGGATGAGGAGTTGGATGGCACGTTCTGGGCGTACCGTACCACTTCGCGTCGAGCAACAGGAGAGTCTCCATTCACCCTTGCATACGGCACTGACGCAGTCATTCCTCCACATGTTGTTGTCCCGGCACCCTTCACCGAGCTCGATGATCCAGTAGTCAACTCCATCGCTCTGAGAACTTCACTTGATCTCAGCGAGGAATTAAGAGAGCAAGTGGTGAAGCGTATCTCTAGCTACCAGCAGCAAGTGAGAAGCTCCTATAACAAGAAGGCTCGACTCCGGCACTTTCTCCCAAGTGACCTAGTTCTCAAGAAGAAGTTTGCGGCACCCAATCGTCCAGGGTCTCAAAAACTCAAATTTCCATGGGAAGGACCTTACCGAATCTACCAAGTAGGCGGAAAAGGAAGCTATACCTTAGATGACACGACCCATCCCAATCTCCCCAGGATTACCATGGAATGTGTCATGCTCCCGTCTGACAAGAGGTGTCAGACAAGGGATAACCTGTTGCCATTGCCCAACCGGGCTTCTAGAGTGCGTAAGGATCGATGGAGGAGGTGTATGATGTCCCAGTCTCTGCTGCAGTCGCATTCGGAATCAACCTGAAGGGCATTAAAAACAAAAGCTGTGAGTGGACGAAAATAAACGAGTCTGTTTAAAACATTTATAAGACATTTATGCCCCACAGTAAAAGCATATGCATGCACCATCATTTAAAATCATATATCATATAATATGAACCATAAACATAATTTTAGCCACTGCACCATACACTCCAATCCGACATCCCTGATGTCTGACGTCCCTGACGTCTAATAAGGTCACAATCACAAGGCTACGCGTGCCACTCGGGTCTCAATTTCCGAGTTCAATCCCCGAATCCCGTTCGGGTACAGCATCCCCGATGCTTAGCGTCATAGACGCTGGACGTTCTAAACGTCCGTGACCTCTCCGGGGTACCTCATCCGGAGGAGACAATATAATATGGAAGGATCTATACAGTGCAGTACCAAATACATTTTATTGATATCCACATGCAAAGCATATATATATACATAGATAAAATCCAAACCAATCTTTAAGTTTCATCAGACGGGTCTCAAGCCCAAATACCGTGAAACGTGTCATAACCATAATTTCCATATCATCAAACCGTTATTTGTTTTTAGCATGTGAATATATATAAAATGTAAACCAGAAACCATTTATTCAATTCCATTTTAGGGTCCCCGACCCACAATCACATGAAGAAATCAACTGGGCCCCTAGCCCGATTTCATAAGTTAACTGGGCCCCTGACCCGATTCATAAGTTAACTGGGCCCCTGGCCCGATTCATAAGTTAACTGGGCCCCTGGCCCGATTTTACTTTATCAAGTCCGTAACCGTTTCATGAAATCATATCCAACCACATTTATGGAAATCGGTGCAAATCCAGAAAACCTCGGTTTACGTGCAAATACGTAAATCACCTCGAAATGCGTGAAATCATTTAAATTCACCGATATCCAAAGTAAATCATTTAATCACAATTATAAAAATCATGAAACAGTTATGCATGCATCGAATTTATAAAACCAATGTCCACTCACAGACCGTTTAACCGAGCGTCTCGATACGCGTGCCATAGGCCTTCCCGGGCCACACCACTATCACCGGGACTCCCAATCCCGTCCAAATCACATTAGAGGATCACTAACCTCCTCATTAACATCCTATTCAAGTCTCGTAATTTTCTCGAATTTTTAAGTATTTTTAAATTGGATTTAAAACCTTCGGACATCCCGAACAATATCGAAACGGGGTCCGATTGATACGAAACCAACGCTAAAATGTTCGTTACATTGTATAGGACAAAAGTCATGTTGACCTCACCTCGAGATTCGTGTCCATGCGCCGTCACGCTCCGCCGTGAGTGGCTACGCGTGAAAGCCACGCGCCTGCTACAGTGACTGCTACAGTCACCATCTTCACCCGTATGTCTAGTAAACGGGTCTGATTACCCGTGATCTGACCCGGCCAGATAACCATCAATTCGACCTCGATTCCATCCGTTTTTTATCCTAAAACAAACATTAACCAATTAATTCCAGTTCTGTGTCAATGATCAACCTCGACATGGAGTAAATTGACCAATCCAAGTCCGAACAGCCAAACGGGTCGATGATGTCAACTCACCCAACTCAAGTCCATTGTCAAATTAACTTCACAGGAAGCTTATTAGGATTAACACGAACCAATTCGAATGATTAATTTAACACGAAGTTACCTCAATCACCACGACTCAAGCTTGGATTTTCCGACCGTCCACCTCGTTCGTCCACGGCCCTAAGAGCCCCAAAGCTTGCCCCAAATGATCTGGATCGACTCGCGGAGGTTCCAGAAAGCTCAATCAATCATCAATAAGTCATGGGCTGGCCTAAAACTAGAAGTTCGAATTTGAACTTCACAAAAACCAGTTTCAGGTTTTGAGCATTCCTCCACCATTTCCACTCCATTCCTTTCATTATCAATCTCAGAGTCAACCTCTCGACTCACTCTCAATTCTAACAATCCAAATCAGCCATTAAAAGCACCCAAAACCGTCCTCAATCCACTGTGTAATGTTCCCCTGCACTGACCCGAAAACATAATAAAATGGTGCCCACGTTCTTGTGATCGATTGCCAGCACAAATACATGTCAATCACACCTCAAACTGTACCAATTCAGTCCATTAATTGATAAACAATCCATGGGATCGATTGCACAAAACACCCCATTTTCACGGCTGTTTCAATCAAACAGTGCCCCCGTGAGAAATTACAATTCTGCCCCTGTGCAGAAAATTACCAAAATGCCCCTCACGCATCCTGACCCGTAACTCGGTCATACGGACTCCGATTGATGCGTGCCGCCTGTCTACGGATTCAGAGCATCGAGACCTTCCTAACGATCCTCAGTCCTCGGCCATCGGACCTCCCGATCAAAAAGTCAACATTTCCCCTTATTTCGTCTAAATTACGGTAATGCCCCTGAACTTCCGTACATCATAACTTTCACCACGAACGTCGGAATCGAACGTGCCACCTGTCTATGAACTCGTGACGTCCCGAACTACGTCACGGTCATCGGTCAAAGTCTGTTTGACCATCCGGAGGTGAACTTTCATCACCTCCGAAAATATTATGTGTAATGCAAACTAGAGCTTAATAATAAAGCTAATCATTGTTTGGTGCCAAATAAAGACTTTATTCCCCCGGGAAGAACTCAAGCCTTCCTCCGGGAAGCATCCAAAGCCTTCCACCAAGGAGCACACAAAGCCTTCCTTCAGGAAGCACCTCAAGCCTTCCTCTTAGGAAGCACCCTAAGCCTTCCTCTTGGAAGCTCCCTAAGTCTTCTTCATTGAAGCACTTCAAGCCTTCTCTTAAGAAGCATAAGCCCTTCCCTGAAGGCATCATTCCAAAGACTTAATCATCTAAACGTCACAAGTTATTTAGAACTCACTGTTATACACACATGGTTGCGGTTGAGGCATATAAACGAGCTCACACCAATCCATTGACAAGCATTTAAAAGTGTTCACTTCGACACACAACATATGAGAAAGTTAACACTTGCGTTTAAACAATTTAACTTAAGTGATTCTTCTTATTTATTCATTTGGTGGGTGTTTGGCAAATCACATGACGATTGCTCACACCAGTTGTACAATACATAAAAAACACAGGAAAAAGCCAACATACACATAAAAAGGAACTATGGGGGCAAATCTTCAAATCCCATCGTGTTTCAAAACTCTTCCCATTCTTCTGCTCAAAGTAGGGAAGCGTCATGAAACAATGAATCAGCAGTCTCAGGGGCAGCTTCCTTCCTGGTCCCGGTCTCGGGTTCTGGGTCAGGTACCGGAACAGGCTCAAACTCTTGCTCCAACTCTGGTTCCCGCTCTTTGGTGGTAACCCCGCTGTAACTTGCCATGTCCAACTTTTGTGCCTCAGTGGGTCTTTGGCACAAAGTTGTGGGGGCATGCTGTGATAGTAAATGATCGTGTTCCGGGAGCCTTCCCACTTTCAGACTCTGGATCTCTACCTCCAACAGTCTGATTGTTTCTTCTCAGTCCTGTAACTTTCTGTGCAGCAAAGAGAGCTCACCTTGAGCAGTATCTCGCTCCTTTTCTATCTGAATCCTCTCTGCACTGCTCACCTCCAGCTCGCCCACTTTAACTTCCAATAAATGGATTCTTCCGACCAAAACTTCGTTGTTCCGACTAGAGTGGTCTCGGGCTTCTCGAAGACGTTTACATTCGCTCTTCATTCGCTCGTTTTCACCTTCCAAACCAACATTTCCACGAAGCATGTCACCCAACTTATGGGCCCCAGCTTTCGCAATCCTAAGGTCTCGGACTACCTTGTCGAAAGCCCCTCGCGAAATAGTTTTTTGACTGTCCTCTGTTAGGATGGGGGCACCTATCACATCAGCAATCTTGGATGATGCCCGTGTCTCCCCCACTATTCCATCTGGGTCTTCATCTCTCAACGCTTGATGAGCCGAGTGGTGGGAGGTGGGAATCACCTTCAACTTCTTATGTTGTTTGGATGCACCCTCACAAGGACCGTCTGAAGCTTTACGTTTGCTAGATGACTCCGCAGGACTAGAGCGGGCAGGCTTGGAATGAAGCTGCTCAGCATGCTTTTTCTCCAAAGAACCAATGAGTCCTTGCTTATCATTTCTCTTTTGGATAACAGGTTTCTTCAACCACAGTGGAGCACTCAACCACTCCTTAATTAGGATGTCCGAGGGCCTCCCACCATTCGAATCTCTAAGTGGAGAAAGTAGCCAGCTCATGTCTCGGAACTCTGGGGGAATTTTCAGGACCATATCGATCTTTTTGAGATCAGGATGACCTTCAAACCCACTATACAGTTCATCAAACGAGCGGAAGTGTGAGGAAATCCTCAGGTCCGGGGAGGCGTGTTTGTCCCATGCACCGCCAACTTCAATACAGTTGACTCTGTACGTGCTGTCATTGAAATCCGCCCTAAAAAATAGCTCCATTTTGGGTACGACTCGAGAAAGCCGACCGCCGGTAACTCCATTGTGTGACACGGAGTAGCAATGCCATAATTCATCTTCCGAGAGTCCCAGGCTAAAAACTTGTTCAACTTCTCAAAGCACATGATGTGTCGATAAGCATCGACCTCCAGTTGAGCAGGGCTGCATCCCATCCGGCCAATAATCTTGGAGAAGAACTTCGAGAACGGGAATTTAAAACCCCACCCAATAGTCAAAGGGTGGAATTTAATCCACCGACTGCCGATAGGGTTTTTTCCTCTTCCATGCTTAAGAGCCTTCATGGAAGAACATCTGTCGCCAAGCTCCACAAAGGCATCGTCTGGAAAAGAAATTTAATTGCGAGCCTTCCACTCCTTGAAGTCTTCAGGCTTCTCAAACTCCATATCTTTCCCTCGGAATGGACTAAGGCTACGAGAACCGCCACACTCCCACAAAGCAAGCTTGCTGGGTCTCTCGGCACCTTGACGCATAGCGAGCATATTTGTGGTACTAGCAAGAGTTACAGTGGATGTGATCCAGCCTACCAATGCTCACTAGTCACGTCCGCAAGTGCACTCAGTCACCGCCAAATCCCCGTCGACTGTTCAGCCAAACTCCGTTCACCACGTAGCACTGGTTGTAAACCCACTCCGACAAAGTTTCTAAACACCTTCGACGAACTCTCGACACGTAGCAAGCATATTTGTGGTACTAGCAAGAGTCACATTGGATGTGAGCCAACCTACCAATGCAAGCACGCACCGTCCAAATTGCTCGTTTTCCATACTGCACGCGATTCTGTAATTTCTGACACTTTTCAGGAATCTCGAATCCTGCCCAAAAAACATCATAAAGGGTCACCAATGACTCTAAGAATATCATATCAATTTCCCACAATTTTTTGGGAATTAAATATTAATTTAAAAACATAACCTAATTCGGTGAACAGTGTTTTGCTACAGTGCGCGGTGAACAGTGTTTTGCTGCAGTGCGTGGTGAGACCCGGAAAAATCTCCATCAATTCGACCTTGATTTCTTCCGTTCTTTAAACTGATTTCATCTAAACCATCTTAATTTAGGTTCTGTACATTTAACTACTTCAATTACAACCAAAATCCAACAATCCCATGATGAACTCCCAAACGGGTTTCATAATCGGGTTCACCTAATTCGACCCTATTTTCCAAATTGATTCACACAGAGAGCATCGTGAGAGTAAAATAAACGTTTTTACATAATCAATTTCGTAATTAATTACCTCCAACCACACGAACCCAAGCTCGATTTGGGGAAGGGAATGGAGCTTCTGTTCTTGCTCAGTACAGCTCCAATTCTCTCCGTTTTTGCTGTGGTTTAGCCCGAAATGATCTCAGGAAGCTTAATTCAGGTTCAATGTTGATCCACAGAGATTGCAACTCTGAATTCGAATTTGTGCCTCAATTTTTGAAAATTTTCGAATTCTGCAAAATCAGTGATCCATCTGTCCCTCATGTTTGTTTTCTCTAATTCAAACCTCTTTATCTCTCATTCTCACAACTGAATCAGCCCATTATTTAAACACTATCACAATTGGACAAAAGCCATGTTTTTCCCTAATTAAGGGATTAATGTCCCTAATCCATGATTTCATCCATGTTTTCTGGGCAAAGTGACAAGTATCATTGGCTGGTAGCATGAGTCAGCATCCACCATTCGATTGTCAAAAGACCATTTTGCCCTTCGCTCGGAAAATTACCATTTTGCCCCTACCTTTCCAAATTACGAAAATGCCCCTAGCCTTCGTAGACCCATAACTTTCGCATCCGACCTCTGATTGACGCATGCCGCCTGTCTGCAGATTCAGCGCCTTGAGACCTACTCAACGGTCTCTTCGGAAAGTCCAAAAAATGTTCTAATCAAAAAGTCGACTTATGGTCCTTGTAACCAGGGGAAAAATCGTCAAAAAGTCACTGACTCGATTCTTGAAATCCAACAGTGACTGGAAAACCCGGTAATATAAGATTCCAAACAATGTACATCCCTTCGGGTTCCCTGAACTCCGAATCGATGTGGGGCATTTGTGGAACCCGAAATCATCCGAAAATTATGGAATTGCCACATGGCTCGTAATTCCCAAAAATGACCAAATTGCCCCTGACAATAACGTTGATCATTTGAAAACACCCGCATATTAAATAATCTATTTACCAGTTAAATAAGTTATTTGATCGGGTTAAAATCTCCGTAATATCAATATTCTCCCCGAGAATTAATTATCGTTATTCTTAATAATGGATAATTAATATTGATATTAAAATACAATAATTGTCGTTACTATCATGATGAACCATCATTACAATTATTAAATAGTATATTTAATTAATAATATATTTTTTATTAATTAAATATTCAACTGACCAATCAGAATGCTCCAAGGCTCCTAAGATTTTCCTATAAATAGCGAGGCACATTTCATTTTTAAGGTACGTTGATTCTTCGTTTCGAAGTATATCCCTTTCCTCTCTCAAAGCTAACTTAAGCATCGGAGTGTTCTTGGTCGAACAACCCCCCGGGTAAATCGATCGAAGCAACGATAGCTAATTGTTTGCTGTTTGCAGGAATTGTGAAGACTTTTCGCGACGAGTTCAATCTTTGATTCAACAATGATATCCCTTCCGTCAATTTTTTTAATTCTATGATTAAAAAGTTAGGTAGAATGATATTTGTTTTAATAAAAAATAATTTCCAAAATTTGATGAAATGCTTATTATTACATATTTGGACGATCTTATTTTAATATTGAAGTTCAAAAATAATTGAGGAAATATGAATAATGTTCAATAGCGATGGAAACTGTTTAACCAAATTATATATAAGTCTCATTTCTTAATTACGTATATCAAACTAAACAAAAAATTTTAATTCTCATTGTCCACGTCTCACTCTTACAATCCCTCAGGCTACCACATTCCTCTCCACATCAAGCCAGAGTCTCCACATAATTTTTAATCAGAACTATCCACATCTCACTCTTACAAACCCTCAGGCTATCGCATTCCTCTCCTCATCAAGCCAGAGTCTCCACATCATTTTTAATTGGTTCAAACTAAATGTATAAGTCCAATTTAGTATCCAAAAATATGTGTCCGTTAATCTTAAACCTACATATTTTCAGACATTATTTTGAGCCTTTAAATTCAGTTTAACCCAGTGACTCTGATTAAAAGTAATGTAGAGCCCTCAACGGGTTTGAAATATATCGGAATGTTTTTTATCCTTCACAATGTGCGTGTGTGCGTATGTGCGTGTGTGCGTACATGCGTGTGCGGAAATTGAGAGTTGATGGCTAGTTAGACGGTGCTAGGCACTCGGTGAGAACTCTTTTGGGGATGTTGATTTTAAAGGTCTTTTTTATAAAACTCTAAGCAAAAATGTTTTCGGATATATGATTATCGTTGAAGATTGGTTCTTGAAAATCTGATTTTGATTTTTAAGCTACGTGCTAAAATCTTCTTGAATTTTTTTGGGGTTCCTGATTTCATTTGGGTTCTTGAAGGTTCATCATTGATGAACATGAATTGGATCATATTTTTCTTCTCAATCACTTGAAATGATAAAATGGTGTGAGTACATCGAGAGTTACAATAGTGAAGAACACTGCTGATGTGGATGGTGATTTGCAATTGAAGGAGTTTGATATTACACAAGGTATGACTACCTCTAGATTTAAGTCCTAGAGATTGAGCTGGCGTTCACCTCATATGGAATATTAAACTTAATGGATTGTTTGGCTAGTGGATTGACCCCTAGGTTTAACCCAAGAACAGTTTCTGGGTATCAATCTTTATTGTTTTTTTGTTGCATGTTCTATGAAAAGGTACTAATATTCATATTCAATTGAATCTTCATGTGTATGGATGTGATTGCTACTAATCAATTGAATACGTGGAATGTTTTCGCACACCAAATTGCACTTAGAAATAGCACATAGCTGCCTAGTTGACGGAGTCTGTACCACAAATTTTAGTTATACTTGATTAATTTTTATTTTTTATTGTTAATTTTTATTTTTTATTAGTTATTTTATCCATATGGCAAAATAAACTTTAAAAGGTATATTTCACAGGTGGCACATTAGCATTTAACATATTTTTAACGTATTAGATGACGGTGGAACCAAGCTTTCACATTTTATGAAGTTCAATATACTTAAATCCAACATTTAAAAGGCTAAGTATAACAATGTAATTTGGTAAAAACGATAGGGTATTAAAGTGTAATTTAATATTTAGAACATATTTTTCTTATCTAAATGAAAACATCATTAATAATAGGAAGAAATACACTTGGATGGGTGCATGAAAAGTAAGGGTGGGTACAAATCCAAAAACCATTAACCGATACGCTTCAAATTGTTATTTATCCAACCGTTTAAGTTTGATTGGATAAAAGTCAAACAGTTTGAGAATACAAACCGTACCGTTTAATTTTTGTTAATTTTTAAATCTACCAAATACTTTTGTTTGATCCTAAAATAGACCTAACGGATCCGTGAAGACCGCACGCATACAAGGAATACGAGATGTACGTGGTTCATTCGAATTGGGCTACATCCACTGTATTATTCTCTTCTCATTAATAATATAAGTGTTTGTACATGATACAATATACATTGAGCCTTAGGGGAGACTAAGTATGCATCCTATTGGAAGAAATGAGATGTGGAGAGAGGCGAGAACTCTAGTCTAGGTTATGGCTGATAAGTCTTGAATTAAGCATCGTTTTGTACCCTTTATGCTTATCTTTTAATGTTTAAATGCCAAACAATTGTATAAAGTAATATATTTTGTGGGAAATGGGCAGAATTGGATAGAGTATGGAATTACGAGAATTTAGGCAAAAGACTCACCTCAATCGGAGTTGTAACGAAAAAGTTATGATCAAATGAAAGGAGGCCACAAAAAATCACTGAGGAATTCGGTAGCAAGCTACCAAACCCATTTAAAACACCCAGGAAACCATACGGCGAGTACATACCGAATTGGACTTCTTCCTCTCGATGCGCGTGTCCCGACAGTGTGAACGTTGGGTCGGCAAGCGTGTCCCGACATTGTGAACGTTGGGTCGGCGCGCGTGTCCCGACAACATGAACGTTGGGTCAGTGCGCGTGCACCGAACCACTCTGCCCTTTCCTCAGCGCGCTTTTACCGAATATACTTTTCCTTTTTCAGCAGGCGCCTAGTGAAATGGTTCCCTTCCTTCAGCAGCTTCCTATTGTGTCGTTTACTGTTACTATTCCAGCAAACAAACTCCAATTTTCCCTTTTTTATTAGGTTTTATATGTCCTTTTAAATTAGGATTTGTTTTACCTTTTTAATTAGGATTTTTATTACCTTTAGAACTTTAGAACTTTAATTTAATTAGCTTAATCCTTTTCCTTTTTAGAATTAAATTGTGAACTCCTATTTATTTGAAGATTAATTTTCTCCTATAAATAGAGAGGTTTAGGTTATTTGTAAAAGATCGCTCATCTTTGTACCAAAGTTCTACTTAACCAAATTTCCCTTTTCATCAATTCGAGATTTCCTTAGCAAAATCCAATCACACCATACTCCATCATAAACACCTTCACCCGTGACATATAGGGCAATTTCCAAGTGTCTCACCAAGGAGTGTCGAGCCACTTAGCATCCGTAGGGCAATTTCCAAAGATAAAAAGTGTAACATGACCTCTTTACCTTGTGATTGTCTTTTGTTATTGAATGATCGTTTTTTTGGATTGATCTTTAATATAATTATGGTTATATATCTTATATGAGTTTCAATAATCTTCCATGTGTTCCAATATCTTAGTTTTTGTTATACTTGTATGTTGTGATTAATGCTTGATTAGATGTAGGGCAATTTCCAAGTCTAGATCATTGAAAGTGTGTGGGGCAATTTTCGAGCACGTACTTGAGATAATATGCTTGTATTTCGTAGAACTGAGATGAGGGAATTTCGTAGATTTTGGAATTGGCATAATTTATGAATGAGCTAGGTTAAAGATGAGTTGACCATGTAAATAATAGATTAGGTTCGTTTAGATTTAGTTTAATTACTTAGGAATTTAAAATCAATCTTTACCCCTAATGCTTCGTTTTTTTGTATCAATGGCCACAATGGTAGGCTTGATATATAGGCCTTGATGCGTTTTCTTCTCGAACTTTGTTGATAGTCTTGTTCTTGGTCTAGGTGGCCTTTCATGTCATGATGGGCCTTAATGGTTAGACGGGCTTGTTCATAATGATCTTCTAGGTTTTGGCCTAATCGGTCGATATGGTATCAACATAAGTCTCCTAAGTAGTTGACTGAGATGGATTTCCTCGGTCGAGGTCCTGTAAGACATACTAATATGTGTCGACCGATCAAAGGGGTATACCCCTAGTCTCCAATGCATGTGAGTGAGGAAGTGTACCTTGGTCTAATATCTTGCACTAGTCCCTAGAATGTTGGTCAATTACAAGGTGCCTGCTTACCGATTGGGGCATGAATATGGGTACCTTAAATAATGCTACTGAACGGTCGCAATGTGTCTGCTTGCTGATTAGAGGCTTCTCTTAAGAAGTTGAGTAATGAGTCTGATCGGTAGCTACTAATAACATTTACTGATCGGATCATGTATTTGAGAGAGTACCTCGAAGTGTCTGATGGGTAGCTACTAATATCGTTAGCCGAACGGAACATGTATTTAAAAGAGTACCTCGATGCGTCCGATGGGTAGTTACTGATTGTATTTGCCGATCAGAGCATGCTTCCCTGAGGATGTGAGTAATGAGTCTAATTGGTAGTTACTGATAGAGTGGTGCCAATCAGAGCATGTATCTGTGAGAGTACCTCGATGACAGGACCCTTTTCGAAAAACCTAAATAACCGAGAAGGATCATACTTCCGTCTGACAGTTAATACTAAAAATTTAAGCTAGTCTCAAAAATAGTACATGGTAACAATAACAAGGGCTATCTTACATATGTGTGTACGGAGCATAAGTGTCAAACATAACTCAAAAGTTTAGTTCGAACCTAAATCCGATACAAAGTGCATAGCAATTAGTTTATGCCTCTGGTCTCTGAGCATATCCCATCCTCGTGCCACGACCCGGAGGGTAAATAAAACCCATAAAAATGTGAGTGAATGAAAATAAGTTAAAACATAAGTGAAAAACATAACTAAGATATCCTTCATTTTCTAAAAACTATGCATTCATAGGATAAATCATCAAGCTCAATAAAATGGGTAGTAAACAGAAAATCTCAAAACACATGCAAGTATAGGAAAATCCACTGATATCATAAAACAAGTCTATATAAAAAACAATATTAAAAAATCATAACCATATTCACACATAACCAACCCATCCTCTATGCTTGAAATGTCAGTCACCATATCATATTCGCACTATCGGTAGGTAAAACCAATCGGGAAAACAAAGCCCAACTTTAGACATCCGAGTGTGGACTGACCCAGGAAAACAGAGCCTGGCTCTAGACTTCCAAGTCATAGCCCAATCATAATACCAATCTTAGGAAAATAAAGCCCTGCTCTGGATGTTTGAGACTAACCAACCATATCCGAAGAGGGTTGACCAACAATACACACAGTGCAAAAATATCCAGAAACGCATTTTCATAACATATAACAGATCCTTAAACCATATCCATAATTCAAAATCCGAGATTAAGCTCAAAATACATATCATGCAAACATCGTAAAACATGCACTTTAAATAATTTCTGTAAAATCACCAAAAATCCTTTAAATACCATAATCAATCTAATATCACATAAATCATATAATAAAGCATTCAAAATATTTAAATGTGCATGCATAATAACTTAAAGAGAATAAAAGTTCACTCACAATCGTTATTTTGCAGTTTATTTGCAATTTGAGCGTTCCTCACTAGCTCTGGAGGTCCTATAACCTATCAAATCAAAATTTTAGGTCTTAAAAATCCTAGGTAGATTCCCAATGCAAGCTTTAAGGCTTGGGATTTAATTACAAATTTTTAAACATGGAAAATACCTTTTGGATACTCAAAAATACCATGAGACGATGTTCGATCGCTTTGAAACCACCACCATTGGATTCAGGATGTAAAAAACTATCAAACACATTTTGCCATCTCTTGAAAGGTCGGCGACCTTCCTATGCGCCATCACGAGTGTCACACGGGCGACTGAGAGGGTGCTGACCTAGCCTGCCATGTGGCACTAACACATCTGATAAGTTGCCATGTAGCATGACACGTGGCCCTACGTGGCATGACATGTGGCCCCACGTGGCATGACATGTGGCCCCACGTGGCCTAAAAGGTTTCACATGTGGCACCACGTTAGACTGCCACATCATCGTCTCCTACCTCGTGGCGGGTCGACCTGATTACCTGGATTTGGATTTTTCAACCTAGCGGGCAGACCCGGTTCTAATTCTTCCATTTTTACCCTTTTTTGATGCGCCAAGAACCAAAATTCATCTTCTATTTCCCATGAAACATTCTATATAATCAAAGCCGGAAAAAATAAAAAAACACACCTTTAAGCCAATTCTCCCTTCTCGGTTTCCAGCCTTTGTGCGTGCTAGGCTTTGGTTTTCGTTGTTCTAAGTTTTCTGGAAGCTTGAGGAGCTTGCTAGAACCTTTGGTTTGTTGTGTAACCCACTCAAACGTGCACAATGTTTACAGTTTATTTTTTTTTGTTTTTCGGGGTCTCGGGTTTCCTTTTTTTTCTTCCTTCTCCCTCAGCTTTTCTCCACTCTTTCACCTTCTTATCTTCTCTCTAAGTATTCATGGACTCTCTTATTTGGTTGCTCATGATTTTGAGATAGTTTTCTTATCAACACCCACATAAAGCTCACACACCAAATACACAACAGGCAACCCTATATATTTCCACCCTTCCTTTAAGTCGTTGCACACCATTCAAAAAGATAAATAGATAATGTGATAAATATGGATGCACAAAATCTCCCTTGAAAATTACTATAATGCCCCTTAGGGGAAAATGAGTAAAATACCCCGACTAAGCCTAGGTCTGTAAGCATAGTCAATCGTTCTCTGATTTCAACGTGCTACTTGTCTACAGATTCAAAATTCTGAGACTAATACAATGGTACTCATGAAAATCCAAACAAAATTACAAGTCAAAATTCAACGTAAACACTAATAATGGCAAAATGGTCAATTTACATTGAAAGTTTCCAAAGCACATTTCCCAATGTTCCGGGATGTTACACTCGATGAGTCTGATGGTTAGTTACTGATAGCGTTTGCCAATCGGAGAATATATCTAAGAGAGTACCTCAATGCGTCTGATGGGTAGCTAATGATAGCGTTTGCGGATCAGAGCATGTATATGAAAGAGTACGTCAATGTAGCTAATGGATAGCTACTCATAGTGTTTGCAGATTAGAACATGTATCTGATAGAGTACCTCGATGCACCTGATGGGTAGCTATTGATAGCGTTTTCCGATCAAAGCTTACTTCCATGAGGAAGTGAGTAATGCATCTGATCGGTAGCTACTGATAGCATTTGTTGATCAGAGCATGTATCAGAGAGAGTACCTTGATGCATCCAATGGGTAGCTAATGATATCACTTACCAATCAAAGCATGTATCTGAGAGAGTACCCCAATGTGTCTAATGGGTAGCTACTGATAGCATTTTCCGATCAAAGCATGCTTCCTTGAGGAAGTCGAGATGTAGACTTCCATGATAAGCCAAAAATATATATGAACGCGGCATATATTTAATATCTATTAAATATTAGAACTTAATATATATATATATATATAGGTTTGTAAATTACCACTGGGGCTTAATAGTAGCTGATACTATAAAGTAATATAAGTTGTAGGTTTATATGCAAGCCTAATAAATGTGTACGGCCATTTGAATCAGATTGCACTATTGTAGCTAATAAATGGACTATCAAGAGTGGTCGAAATAAAGAATTATGAGTGGTGGGCATAACTGGTAAAATGGTTAGCTTAAGCCCAGAAATGAAATTCAGCCCAAATATGGGTGGCCTTATTGTGGTTGGCACACCCCCAACCTGGAAAATCCACTTATGGCACGAAGGTCGAGGCGTGTTGACCGACAACTGGACGATGACGCCCAGATGACGAAACCATTTTAGTTAAAATGACTCATTTTTTGGGAGGTTAGGTGAAACCTAACCAGTAAGCGCCGATCACCTTTCACCCAACAGCGGAAGCTTAAAGTATGGACAAAATTTTGATGATCACCACTACAAGAAAATGGCCCATTTACGACATATGTTTTGCGATAGGGCATGCGGCCCACGTAAAAGCCCACAAATTTACGTGGGATTTGGTGGCGCAAAAATATTTACTACACCATTATAAGTCATGTCGCAATTGGTGTTGCAAATACGTACAATACATATTTTATATGACTGGACTAACATTAAATGTCGTAAAAAGAAAAATTTGTGACATATTAGGTATTTGATACGACTGCAATTAGCCTGTCGTAAATATTATACCACTAACACCTTTGGAGATGAAAATTTTGTTCTCCCGCTCAGTTCTGTACCTTGTCGCCTTCATCTCTCCGTCACTCATGCATGCCTTCCCAGTTTTCCTTTTCTGATAATCCTTGCACAATTGTTCTAGGGTTATAGGGTTAGAGGGCTAGAGAGCAAGTGAAGCCGTTCGTCTCCTTCTCCACTGGAAGCCGTTCATCTCCCTCTCCATTGGAAGTAGTTCATCCCCTTCTCATCGTCTTGTGCTTTCAAGGTTTGTGAATTTGATAGTGTTGAATCTATTTAATTTCCCTTACTCAATAATCTTAGCTTAATTTTCTGAAAATTTTGTTGATTCAAATGTGCATATAAGAGATAAGCGCATATGAGATTGATTCATGATGAGAGAAAAATGCAAACTAATGAGATTCCAGTATAATCTCCATCTATTGCTGATCTCAGTAAAATTATGTGCTAATCTTTTCCTAAATTTTGTTTACCCCTTGGCTTGCATAGTCAATCTCATAGATATGGTAATACTCATAGAAGAGGGTCAGATTTTGTTCCTAGTTCTGTTGTGCTTACTTAACGTTTGTGGTTTTAATCTCAACATAGTTGCCTCAAATGGAAAACTATTTAACTTGGGGGACCGCTTGCTGTTTATAGATGATCATCCATGTAACATTACTACTTGCCTAGTTTGTTTCCTCTTTCATAAATGTGATGAATCTAGTGTAAGGAGATGGATCTAGGTCAAAAGAAGAGTTGACATAAATTCACACACCAACTGAGTACTTGGACATGAAATGCAGGTAATTTTTTGGGGTTTAATCTGGACTGTAGATGTACTAGTTATGCATTTGATAGGCTTTATCAATGATTTAAATTTTTAAGCCATGAGATGGTTCATTTTATGTCTCCAGGCGCAAGGCCCTTATTCCATGCCTGTAATGCTAATCCTGCTTGTATTCAAGAATGTCTAGTCTATGGGTGTAATTGTCTTGGGTGCCGAACTGTCCATTTATTCTGGTCAATTGATTTTCTTTATGATTTCTTATGAAAATATCATATTACATTTTCCTTGTTGCGCCTAGCGCTGATAAACAAAAGTATTACAATTTTTAAGACAAATTGTTTACATTCTAACAATATTCTTTAAGTGTTAATACTTATATTAATTGTTCTGTAAATTTTATTTCAGGTTTGAGTGAAGATTTTTGGAGGGAGATTGAAACATTACATTTTTAGTATGATCTTTTAAACTTTGTTGGATCATGTAGAACCAAAAATGCGCGGATTACTTTTAAACTTGATGAAATCAGACTTTTGAATTTCATTGATTAGGCACTTTAAAAGACTTTTGGATCTTTATCTTAACTACTTATATTACTTTCAAGTTTAATAAAGCTTGGTATAATTTTCATTATTCTTCTTTCTCTATCACTTGATTTGGTAATTTAAGCTATTTATTAATTTATCAAATGTTATTAATTACTTTAAACACTTATCAATATTGGATGAATGGTTTAGGTTCGTCCCAAAAAAAAATCTCACATTAGTGTAAATAAAAAATATTATTACTGTCATTAATATTTACGACAAAACGACGGAATGATTGCGACGGAATGATTACTGTCGTGAATGTCTAGTTTAAATCCAAAGCTCAAACTGTTGCGACAGAACGATTCATGTCGTGAATGTCTTAAGCGACAGCTGTAGCCGTCGTAATAACTTAACAAAATTTTTACGACACCACTGTATTGCGACAGACTAGTTCCCGTCATAACACCATCGCAACAACCCAATTACGACGCAATTTCATCTTTCACGATAAGAGCGACATATCGCAAAAGACATCTTTTTTTGTAGATCATACACTACACATTGCATGTCATTACCCGATTATTCCGTCAACTTCACTCCAAGCTCGGGAATGAGTGTTAGAGCAGCACCTACGCCTCATTAATGTATGTGTGCACCAACGAGACATGAGGGGTTTAAAAACAAGGGTGAGTGGGCCCATATGCTTTTTTCAGTGTAAATAAAAACATACTTTAACCCCTCGTTTTTTTATTAAAAATCTCAAAACAGTCATAACATACTTGGACGTAACACGAGAACAAGAATAACAAACATTTAATTATAATTTTAATAGTACGACCAAATAAGCCATATAGAAACAATAAATACGTCACAATATCAACCTATATCAAACTTGCTCTTGAGTCGCTCGAGTCTCAAACCCGTAACATATAATGGGTATCATGTTCGCGTAACATGACCACGTGATGGGCTGGGTGCTATGCACCATCACCACGAGTCCCCTAGAGATTGGGGACAAAAATGGCACTTTTTAACCAGTGTAGCGAGCAGTGTAGGCGAACGATTACATGGAGGACTGGTCTGTGGCCTACTGACAAGTACTGGATACCAGCGACTCCTACGTCGATCCTAACACTATCTTATCAACGCCTCGAGGACTAACATGCAATGTAACATGTGACTCGATAACGTACTACTATGCTTAACATTGTATCATAGCATACTAGCATATCAACGTAAGCATCATATACCAATCATCTTAATCAACATACCACAAGTAACACATATCACAAGTGCAATAATCGTAAAACATGCGAGTAAAACATTATAAAATCAATTTTAGGGAAGGGCGTCCACTTGCACTAGTCGGGGAGTCGGATCACCAGATAAATCAAGCAACCCACAAGCTCCAAATCGGTCTAACCCTAAGAAGACCATTCATAAGGGTCAAAATTATCCCAAAATGCTTCCTATACGTAAAACCACCTTAAGGGAAGCCCAAAATGGGCCTAGAATAACCCAAAATGAACTTAAATAGATTCTAAACTGTCCAACACCCCAAAAAACAGCGCACATACGCTGTTCAAAGTCAAAAATCGGCTCTACGCACCTTATTAGGGCTAGAAAATCACCCCACGCGCCGCCACGTGCCGACAAGAGCCAACACACACCGATCACGTGCAGTCATGCGCGTTCTCAAGCCTATATGGGCGCTTGCAACGCGCATCATTGTTCCACATATGTGGTTCACACGTGCAGGAGTATTCCCAATATTCCTAGAATATTCCATGGTTTGAACTCATAATCCATGCTCACGCATCCACACGCGTTGGCCAAAGTTCACAAGCGCTAGTTAAGGGCGGTCAACGCTGACATCACGTCGGTCAACACTTACGTTAGTTGCTGACATCACCTACTGACATCAGCTTGATAACTATGACACTTGTCAGCTCTGACAGCCTACCACGTGGCACTCTTGATTGGTGCCACGTGTCACTGACAGGTCTGACATTTCTTCCACGCCAGCTGCCATGTCACCTGACAGATCCTAAGACCATACCATGTGGCACGCTATCATTGGTCCACGTGGTCTAACATGGCTGACGTGGACCTGCCAAGTTAGCTATTGATTAGACCTGACAACCTTTGACAGATCACCACATGGCACCACCTAGTTGGCCACATGGCCTGAAAAGATGTCGTGGATTGCCACGTCGTCATCAGATTCCTTCAGACGGGTCTACTCGTTTGACTATAATGGTTCGATTTGACCCGCGACCTCGACCTGGCCAAAACTCACCCGTCCAGCTACCATTTTCCTCTACTCTTTCCCCAATCGACTTGACTACTTCCCAGAAAGAGATCATTAACAGAACCAGTCCCAAATCCCTTGGATCATCATGAGACGTGCCTGCTCCCATCTGGCACGAAGTGTCAGACAAGGGATACTTCTAACCTTAGCCCGACTAGGGCTTCCAGACTGCGCCAGGATCAGATGAGGAGTGTGATGTCTCGGTCCCTGCTACAGCCCGCATCCGCGATCAACCTGAAGGGAATTAAAAGAAAACATTTCACAAAGAAGACATTTATGCCCTTCACTAAAAAGCATGCATGCATTCGAAAACCAGTTATCAAATCATTTAGTTAAATCAATCATTAAACCATTAGGGCCTTAGCCCAAAATCGTAAACCAAATATATGGGAACTCAACCCAAAACCAATCAAGTAGGAACTCAGCCCAAAACCAATCAAGTGGGAACTCAGCCCAAAACCAAATCAGTAGGGACTCCGCCCAAATCAAATCACATGGGTTGCAACCCAAATCCAATACATGTGGGTCTCAGCCCAAAACCAATCCTCGACATCCCTGATGCTTGACATCCCAGATGTCATAATCAATACTGTCACGGTTCCAAGCTACGCGTGCTACCCAAGGTCTCAAATCCCAAGTCTCCCCAAGTTAATGACCCACAGATCAATAACCCTCCCTAGGGGGAGGTTTTAACCTCTGGCAATCCTGCTCCTGAGTCACTATACGGACTGGTCGCTCCATGTAATCACCCATCGCAGGAAATGCCCCGTGACTACTCCAGGATACTACGAGACGTCTAGAGGAGACAACCCGCCACTCTAGGGTATTATGGGACGTCTGAAGGGCAACCGTTCGTGAGGATGGTATACGGAAATCCGTTTTTCAAATAACCTCAAATCGTTCAAAGGGCCATGCCCGGCTCTTCAATACAACCATCACAAATCCAAATATGGGTCCTCGACCCGAAATCATGTTTATAAACCATAACTGGGCCTCATGCCAGATATCGTAACCAACTGGGCCTCAAGCCCGAATTCGTAAACCAACGGGGCCCCCGGCCCGATTACATAACGCAAATGGTCCTTCAGCCCGATTTCTCATCAAATCAAATGGACTCCAAGTCCGATGCTTTCCAATCAAATGGGTCATACACCCGAAAGATATTTCTAAAACTCCTTTCAAATTGTCTTTCAATTGGGACTCATGCTCTAATCTCGATCACGCATCCCCGTGAAATCCTCAAAACCGTAAGTCAGTTCCTCGATTTCACACCTCTCCGTGAAACCTTTGGAGTCACATATAAACTGTGTAAAACATATGCACGTAGTACACTTGGCTGAAGCCCAAACATCATATAAAAACATAAACCTCGAACTATATGCAATGGTGCATTTTCCTCCGAAAATGCCCAATAATTATAATTAAATCATATGCACTCATGGCATCTCAAAACATGTTCTTAAACTCATATAAAACAGTTATGCATGCATCAATTTAGAAATCAAGGTCCACTCACAGACCGTCCTTGATGCGCCTCGATACACGCGCCATAAGCCTCGCTGGGCCAATCACCAACTCCAGGGTTCCCAAACCTGTCCAAATCATACTAGAGAGTTACTAACTACTTTAATAACCTCCCATTAAAGCCCCGTAATTTTCTCGAATTTTTAACTATTTTTAACTCGATCCTAATCATTCGGACATCCCAAACTATATCGAAATGATGTCCGATCTACTCAAAACCAGTCCCAAAATGTTCGTTACATCGAATAGATGCAATTACATGTTGGACACTTCCCCAAAGGACGGCCCACGTGCCCTCACACGCCGCTAGTGTACAAGGTCATCCTCTTCCTCGCGATAGACCGGTCCAGTCGATTCGCTGGTTCGGCCTGTCCAGCGTGACCAGTTTGGTCCTATAACTCCCTCATTTTTCATCCTTTTTCATCCATTCCAATTCCTATAGCTTCCTCTCAATTCCAACCTATCTATGTGATTAAATCGAAGAAAACAATCCTAAAATCTATTGGTTCAATAATCCATTTAAACCCAAAATTTCCTATCCATGTTCTGGGCATAACCAAGGGCCAAAATATCCTCCTAATGAACCCATTTAGTTTCTAGGAACCTTAAAAATATGGTGCGAGGTTCGATTTGAGTTTACCTGGCCGGAAACTGAATTCGGTGGCCGGCCACCGAAAATCTTCACCGCCGTCTAACGGGCTGCTCAGCCATCCTCTGCCACCTTTTCCTGTCTCATACAACTCGTACAACCCCCACAACCATCATCCAATGATTAGAAGCAGCCCCTAACGTTCAAATCAAAAGCTCGAATTTGAAATCAAACAGGGGTTCTCGAGTTTACCTATTTCCCGTGGGTTCCTCCGCCGTCCACGGCGGTTCTATCACCTCTCCACGGCCTGTCTCAGTCCCTCACTCCCCCCCAGCCACTCTCTTGGCCTCACATAGATTCAAATGGGGGAAAGGGTGGTGTTTGGTGGTATCGGGTTTGGATGGATGAACACAGACAAAGGGGATGGATATGCATGTATCTGTGTTAGGTGGGCAATGGATGAGTGACACTTGTCACTCATCCATTGGGCCTGGTACAAATATCTGGGCCCACTGAAGACAAAAGTCCACCCGTCTCGTAATTCATGCAATAGTACCTCGGACCTTCCGTGAACCGTAACTTTCCCGTCGAATGTCCGATTTCAACGTGCCGCCTCTCTAAGGACTCGTATCGACCCGATATACGTCATGGTCATCGGTCCGCGTGCCTCGGACCTCCCGAGTCAAAAGTTAACTTTTTACCCTCGTCCAAGGGCAAAACTATAATTTTGCCCTGAACGTCCGTTAATCCTCGGCTAATCCCCGATTAGCCTTACTAATCCATAATTAATCCCTAAAATCAGGGCCGGGTCATTACAATCTACGACCTCAAAATCATGAAACAAGGCCTAAAAATTGACTGTCTTGTAACACCCCAAACTTTTATAAAATATTATTTTAATGTGAAATGACCATTTTGCACTTGAGGAGGGAAAAAGTTGACTTTTGACCAGGGAACTATTTTGGACTTGGAACCATGACCGTGACATAGATCAGGACGTCATGAGTCCATAGATAGGCGACACTCTGAAATCGGACTTCGTACGGGAAAGTTATGGTCTGAAACGTGAAATCGGGAAATTCTACTTCTCGAAAACCGTGCTAATTATTTAATGACAGATTAGGTGGGATATTATTTAAAGGGCACTTGGATGAGTGAAAAATGTCACGCATCAGTGAGATAGGGTTAGATTAGGGTTTTGTGATTGGCTATTATAAATTCTAAACTCTCCCTCTCTCCTCACCCCATTTGTCCGTTCCATTTAATTTTTCAAACACACAAATTTCCCTCACCCGTGTTAACTGCACTAAACCTCCCTCAGCCATAACCGAGAAGCACCCAAACCCAACCACCCTGTGACACCACCATGACCGGCTGAGAGAGAGAGGAACTGGGGGACTCACCTGAGCGAGCAAACGACGTCGTAGGGAGGAGAGACCACGACTGAGACGGCGGAGAGGTAAGCACCCTTCGAACCCAAGACCGTGTCTGAAACCTAGAAATAGAGGTTGGGATTCTAACGTTTGTTTTTTATTTCTAATGACCCTAATGGCTTCTAGGGACTGAGAGGAACTTATAGGACCTAGTTTCGAGACCAGTAGTGACCGGACCGGCGAGATAACGGCGACAGAAAACGGGCTTACTGTTTATCGAGGTAAACCTTCAGATCCAGCAATTGTTTGATGTTTTTGTTTAGCTAGAACCCTTAATGGGCTTGAGATGATCATTTAGGGATAAATTAGGGCTAAAATGGTTGAGAAATGAACGAATAGTGGCTGGGTCAAGTCGCGGGTCTGAACGACCCAATTTTAGACATTCGAGTCGACCCGTTACGAGATAGGGGTGATGACGTGGCACTGTTAGGCCTGTCAGAGTACGTGGCCCAATCAACATCCGACACGTGTCACATGTCAGTGCATAGTCAGCACTGACATGTCAGTGACGTGGCCTAATTAGGGGCTGCCACATGTCACTGACATGTCAGTGATGTGGACCAGTGCCGTACTGACATGTGGCACTGACAGATCCGCGACATGGACCAATCCCGTGTTGACACGTGGCACCTGTCAGAGTCTGACATGTCAGATGACATTAGCAGTGACGTCAGCAGGTACTGTTCCACCGTTGACTGGCGCATGGGGGCACATGTGAACAGTGTTTTCAGCGGGACCACCACCATTCTTTAGGTTTCGACGATCCAGATCCAATGTCGGTGGTTTCGGGTCGATCAGAGATCGCTAAGTTGGTCAAAATAGGGTTTATTACCTCGGGAAGTGCGTTCGGGCGGCTTTCCCGGGCCGGTTTCAGTCTAGGGTTTCATGGTTGACTATTAGGGACTTGTAGTGACCTTTACGTGTAATTTGGACATGACAGGAATCGTACAATAGTACCAGGACAGAGTTATACGTTCGGGATTGTAGCAGGATTGTACTGTGAGTGGGCCTTTGTTTTCATTAAACCTTTGCATGCATAATCGCTTTCATTTCTTGATACATATATATATGTGATTCAGGCAAAAGCATATGTTTATGTTGATTTTTATCTATGACACGATTTACGATGTTGGGCATGAGACCCGTCTGGTTAACTTAAGCATTATTTTGAGTTATATATATATATATATATTAATATCGATGACTATCTTTAGTACTGCACTGTATAGACCTACCTGTGTGATACTGTCTCCTTTGGATGTGGGTACCTAGGAGTGGTCACGGCGCAATGCCTGCGAAGGGTAATTCTACGGAGGGACCGGACCGTAGGGTGACTCAGGAGCAGGATTGCTATGATTGGACGTCTGGTATGTCAGGCATCTGGGATGCCATACCCGGACTGGGTTCGGGGATTGGACTCGGGATTGAGACCCCAAGCGGCACGCGTAGCCTTGGGACTGTGACCTTATTGGACGTCTGGGACGTCGGACATCTGGGATGTCAGGGTTGGTATCTATAGTGCAGTGACTGAGGTTGTGTTTATGTTGGATTATGTTGCTTATATTTATCTGCTATGATTTTACGGTTTTATTATTATTGCATGCATTTTTGGAAAACGGAGGGGTAAAACTATATGTCTTCTATTTGATGAACTGTTTTATAAACCTTGAGTTTCGGCCCACTCACTCTTCTTGTTTTATTGACCCCTCCAGGCCGTGCTACTGAGGTAGATGAAGATCCTGAGGCTGAGGCATAGATCTACATTGCGCACCTGAACCCCATTTTTGGGTAGGTTATCACGCAGAATAACTTAGAGTTATGCTCAAAACTTGTATTTTGGAAACTATCCCTTGTCTGACATCATTTGAATTCGGATTCTATGTTTGACTGTATTTTGGATATTTCTGCATTTGAACTTTAAAGGGGAAAATTGGTATGTTTTATTGGGGTGTCAGACGGGAGCAGGGCACGTCCCCGTGTGATCCCAGGGGGATTGGGGCGGGTCCTGTCATGTCTAGCTCGAACTCCCACAACCAAACTTCAAGCTTGCTTCCATGGCTGTCCAGAGGTCATCTGCCTCTCATTCTTGTTCCTACAGGATCGTACGAGCTCCCAGATCATGTCCAAATCATTAGAACCAGCCCCAAACATTTGAAACTCAAAATATGAATTCAAACACCCACGACTTACCTTTTTCTGGTTTTCTCAGCCATCCATGGAAGCTTCGCCGTCCTACAATCGTCTCTCAGTTTCTCTCATGTCTTCTCTGTCTCTCTGTGGTCTCAAGCAAGACGATGAAATGATGAAGATAATGGTTTGAGGATGAGTATGGGTTTGGATGAAGAAATGAAGAAGAAAATGGTAGATGCATATATGTGTTTGTGTGGATAAATGGATGAGTGACACTTGTCACTCATCTATTAGTCCACATGAGATATTTTGGACCCCACTAAAGATAAACCCCAAAAGTCAACCGTCTCCATTTTCATGAAACCATGATTAGTTCTTGAAATTGTCCTTGACCCGTAAATTTCCCGTATGACGTCCGATTTCGACGTGCCTCCTGTCTACAAGCTCGTATTATCTTGATCTACATAATGAACCTCGGTTCATGTGAATTTGACCTCCCAAGTTAAAAGTCAACATTTTCACCGGGTAAAATTGTCATTTTACCCCGATAATCCTCGATTAATCCCGATTAATCCTTAATTAATCCCGTAGATTCGGGACTGGTCGTTACATCGGGCTTGAGTCCCAGTTGGATATTAACCTTGACTTGGATTATAATCAAAGGTGATTTTGAATAAAGATTTGAATAGGGAAATGGTTTTCAAATTTGGAAATAATATTCGGGTTTGTGTCCTAGTTGATTTATGGTTTGACTTAGAGTATAGTCAAATGTGAAATTGAAAAATGTTTTGATGTGGAAATGATATATCGGGCTTGTGACCCAGTTCTGATTTATGAAATGATATATCGTGCTTGTGACCCAGTTCTAATTTATGAAATGATATTTCGAGCTTGTGACTCTGTTGGAAAGATATGGACTCCGTGTGTGAGTCCATGTGTATTTGACAGCTATGTTTTGGACGGAGACCCTATGTGATTTGATTTTGGGGTGGAGACCCTCTGTGATTTGGTTTTGGGCTGAGACCCTACGAGATTGATTTTGAGCTGAGACCCTACGTGAGACACTGGATTTGATTTAATAAATGTTTTCACTGAGGCCATCCTCTTGAGATTGATATGACTCTAGTAGGAATGCGTTTCCATGGAGAGGGACTCCGGTGTGAATATGTTTCCCTGGAGAGGTCCCGATGATTGTTTCTCACTAAAATCTAATCATATTGATTTGAAAAGCAATATGATTTGATTTTAAGAAAGTATTTGAGATACTTGCTTTCGGATGCATGCATGATTTTAATTGAAGGGTATAAATGTCTTTTTCGTTAAATGTGTTTTCCAACTATTTATTTTTTTCCACTCACACCTTTTATGGTTTTTTATACCTTTCAAGTTGATTGCGAATGCGGGCTGTAATAGAGACCGAGACATCACATGCCACTACGTACTCTGGAAATCATTTCGCACTCTGGAAACCCCGAGCGAGTTACAGTTTTATCCCTGGCCTGACACGTGGTATCAGGTAGTAGTAGGGCATATCCCACGATAATCTAGAGGGGATTGGGATGGGTCCTGTCAGCTTTGTATTAGAGCAAGGAGTTGCTCTTGTGGTGTTGCGCTTGTGTCAGATGTGATGTCTCTACGATGACGACAACCCATCATCAACCTAATAGTGAGGGTGATAATAACAAAGTTAAGTGGGAATGAACCCCAGATAGATTTTGTTTGGCATAGGATACCATGTGTCAGTGGGATCTAACACCGAGAAGGACCGAGTTTCTTGTGGACCAGCTGCTTGGAGCCGTAGAGTTACGAGTGGATGGGATCCCTAGATATTAGTTATTGGTTGATTGGATACTAGTTATCCCAGTAGGGCGACTTTCTAGGAGATGTGACTGACGATTGGTCAAGATGGATATGGTCGTGGATGACTTTAGTTGGAGATGGGCTGAACAAGTTACCAGAAGAGTGATACTTGTGGATCGGATCCCAGGATGGACTGACAACGAATCTTACGCGTTGAGCGGAGTGTACGAGCGATGAGTGGCCCGCATGAGTGCATGATCTTGATAGCAATGAGTTCTTGCATTAGTCTACACAAGGTTTGTGGCAGACATTACTATCGACAGACGTGGATGAGACTGTTGAGAGTCGGGCGACGTTCGAGGAACGTTTCTTATGCTATTTTCACCTCAGTCTTATCGAGATACGAGAGAGGTGGAGTTCCTCTGACATGAGCATGAGATGTGATGGTAGCTCGGTATGAGCAGAGGTTTGGGATTTTGTCATTATGTGCTCATGAATCAGTGACGAAGGAGACGATGAGGTTTCTTCGATGGCGATTGTGTCGAGATGCCACACCATCTCCACTGAGATGAGTTGGATATAATCCAGCAGTGATCAGATGATTCCAGATGACTCTGGATGGGTCTAGAGGTCGCAGATGCCAAGGAGCTAGAAGCAATCCGAGTTCATCGAGTGGCAGACGTACGAGATGCAATGATCGATGGGAAAGACAGAGAGGATCCCGAGATGACCGATTGAGATTGCAGCTGTCCTTCAAGTTCGATGTGACTTTTGGACACACGTACTACACATGGAGCAAAGACAAGTGTTTGTCATAGTTGGACAGATTGCACGAGTGTTGTGCTCAGGGGTTGATCCCATGTAATTAAGGGACATGTGAGTTAGTAAGTTGGTTGTAGTTGGTAAACTGAGATTGTTCGGGCTGGATAAGGAGGTGAGACAGATAAGGTTTTGACCATAAGACAGCTTGGTTTTGACCATACGATAGGTCGTTAGGGATATGGGACACGTGTTGTGATGTCCTCAGTTAGCTCAGTGTGCTTGGAGAGAGTTGGTTGTGCCGAGTTTCCCCGATGAACCATTGAAGGATTTGTATGGTTGCCACCTCTTGGGGATGTTTACTAGGTACATAACCCATTTTGCTACCATATTGTCGGTACCTACCGACAGAGTTGAGAGTTTTGGGAGTCCAGTTATAGGACTCAGTGGATTTGGTGTTCAATTGGCTTGGAATGTCACAGTTAGGAGACCCAATGTTCTTTGTCAAAATTTTATGGAACTTCTAGAGTTAGATTCAATGAAGCAGCTGGATAGGGAGATGGTATGAGACGAGTATTCCTTACCACATGTCAGCTGAAGTGAAATATATTCATCACTCATAGATGTATAACCTTGTAAAAGTCGTGCTAATTTGAGGAGTGATATGATCGTGTGCTATCAACATATATTATTGGTTGGTGAATGAGACTTCTAATTTTCTGCTTCGTTGATAAGGACTTCTAGGTATTCTTGCAACATGGTTGCAATTTCTCTTGGTTTCAAAGGTTGTTTAAGAATTTGACACCCAGGCTATGGGTCGAATTTGATTGAGTTGAGGAGCGAAAAGTGCTTAGTGTCACCTAACATGATGAGTGAGTATCAATATGGTGGACCCGTGTTGGTTTTATGGGTCATGTTACATTGGCTGAGAGAATTGATTCGGATCCTCGGTGGGTCGAGACTATAAATGACCGATTTGGGTTATGGATCGAGGTGGTTGTGGATCGATGTGGTAGAGGATCGAGTTGGTTGTGAATCGAGAGAGTTGGGATTGGCGCCAACCGATGAAGACGATTGAGATTGGATTCACTCAGACTGGATGAGTGTCATTGTTTGTCGGCTGTAGGTTATCCCCGTGTTTGTTTCTGTTGACGTGATCGACTTGGGAATGAGTCAAATTGATTGATTGAGAGGATTGCTGGATTAGAGGTTGACATCACAACTTTAGGATCCGACCCTTTGCATCGTCAGGATAGGGGTCGAGGTTTGGATTGGTATGTCTTGGTAGACATGAGTATAGTGTATGATATATCCAAAGTAGAGATCAGACAGACGAGTTTCGATGTTTGACCGTGATTAGCATGGTAGCCATGTAATAGACGGACTAGACCCGAGATCGTTGTGGTATATGGATATTGGTATATAGCTCGGATGTTGCATGAGTATAGTCCTTGAGCAGGCCTGAGTAGTGCCTTTGTGTTTGTGATGTGTGTGCACCTATGAGTAGTGCACGTTTGACAGCGAAATTGCTGGGTATTGATCAATCTGATTAATGTGGTACGATTAGTGGATTGAGTCCGAGATGGACATGATATGGTAATCTGACAGGGTCCGATGTTGGTTGTACATTGAGAATGAGGACTGGACATTGAATATTGTGCCCTCGTGCAGATTGGCTTTAGAGGGTTCGGTGGTTGTGTGAGCATGGAGCTCAGGGCAATGATGGGCTAGAGGAACCCTAGTGGTTGTGTTGTGATTGCCTCACTATAGCAAGTATTCGATGGGGTCAACATGCACTATGGTGAGTGAGATGTCAGTTTAGGACTCAATATGAGGTACCCTAACAGGACTCTAAAGCAAGTCGATTTTTTCAATAGTGATTCGAGTGGTAACAATGGAGCCGTGAGTATCAGTTGGTCACGATGGTGTGTCGTGAGGTGATTGACGTTAAGGAACCATCTAGTAAGACAGAGGACTTGGTACTGCTCCTACTGAGCAGGATGTCAGCTTAGTATAGCAGGATTATGAGCAGGATTGTCAGCTTGGATTCCGAGTACACCTGCGTGAGTGACAGGTAAGATCGAAGAGTGTCGATGCCTCGAGTGAGACTTGAGGGTTGACTTTGGGATTTCGGTGACAGTTTGGTCACGCGCTTATCAGATACGGTTATTGAGGATTGAGTTGAGTTGAAACATTGACCGTTGGATTGTGGTTGACATCAAGTGGCGTTGGTTTCTGATGCATACTGTGGATAGATGTTGGACGTGTATGTGGAGTTGTGAGAGCCTCAAGTTGGAGGCATGATTGAATTTCTGCAGTTTTGGTGTGGATTGTAGTCGATTTGAATTTCGAGGACAAAATTCTTTAAGGGGGAAGATTGTAATGACTAGTCCCGAATCTACGGGATTAATTGTGAATTATCAGGCATTAATCGAGGACTATCGAATGATTGAGGTGAAGTGATGATTTTGCCCCTGGAAGGGTAAAAAGTTAACTTTTGACCCACCTGCGGTCGAAAATGGACATTGTACGGGAAAGTTACGGGTCAAGGATGATTTTTTGTACTATTCCCAGTTGCACAAAAATCAAGAAGAGTTGACTTTGGTGTTTTAAATGGGACCCAAAATATATGTTTTGGGACCATAGGATGAGTGACACTTGTCACCCACCTACGGTCCTTTTTATTTAATTCATGCAACCATCTCTCCCATTTCCTTCCAACTCGAAACCCACCCTCACCATTTTCCCATCTTCTTGCTTCATCTTCTGGGCTACTTGAGAGAGACTGAGAGTGAGAGAGGGCTAGAGAGATTGAGGAAGATGGTGGTGAGAGGCTGAGCCACCGTGGATGGTTGAGGAAACCCAGAGAAAGGTAAACTCGTAACCCATGATTTTTGGCAGATAGGATTTTGAGTTTTAGGTGTTTGGGTCTGGTTTTAATGTTTTGGTTGTGTTATGGGAGCTCATACGAGCATGTAGGGATGAGTTTGGACGACGGAGGACCACTAGACAGCCTTGGAAGGAGGCTGGAAGTGTGACCGTGGAAGATTGATCTGGAACAGGTAATTCGAGTTTTTGTTTCTATTTTTTAAGGCCATAGAACTGTGTCAAGGAGAGAGACAAGCAGTTTAGGCTAAGAAGGGAGGAAAACGGTGGCCAGACAGCGGAAATACGACCGGGTCAAGGTCTCGGGTCGAACGACCCGTTACAGTGACCTGGGTCGACCTATTTGGAGGTTGAAGTTGATGATGTGGTAGTTCACATCATCCTTGTCAGGCCCCATGGCAACTAAAGGGTGACACGTGGCCAGGTGTTAGTCCAGTTAGAAATTAACGTGGTAAAGCCACATCAGACTAGTTAGAACACGTGGATTAGTGAGATGGTGCCACGTGTCATAGTGTTAGGTGCCTTGGCAGATGACGTGGCATGTACATGTCAGCGATGTCAGACCACGTGGACCAGTGGGGTGGTGTCACTGGTGGTGTCAGCGATGTCACGTGGACCAGTGGGGTGGTGTCACTGGTGTCAGCGATGTCAGCATGTCTAGGTTAAATCGGTCTTGTTCGAAAGGTTTTGATGATCTGAATCCAATGGTGGTGGTTTCAGGTCGATCAGAGGTCGTTTGATAGGTCATTTGGCGGTTTTTAGTCCCGGGAAGTGTGTTCGAGACAAGTTTCCTATTTCGGGAGTTTTGAAGGTTTATGATTTAGACATGTATAGGTTGATAGTGACCTTTGGGTATGATTTAGACAGGTCTAGACGTCCAAGAGATTGTGGATTAGCCTCGGAGTGGCTTAAAGCGCAGATTGTGAGCCCGCAACTTGGACGGTCTGTGAGTGGATATTTGTTTTATAAATATAATGCATGCATAAATGTTTTAGGTGTTTTATGATTATGGTTTGAAATGCAATGATTGCATAATGATTTGAGTATGTTGTTTATTATTTCGTGGAAAATTTTATTGTGCACATATTTCAAGATTTTGTTTTTATATGATATTGGGGCTTAGGTCGAGTGTTCTACGTGCATGTGATTTATGTGATTTTGATAGTTTCACGGAGATGCGTGAAATCGACATGTTGGGTTTGAGTCCCAGTTGGATATTTACCTTGACTTGGTTTATAGTCAAAGGTGGTTTTGAATAAAGATTTGAATAGCGAAATAGTTTTCGGATTTGGAAATAATATTCGGGCTTGTGTCCCAATTGATTTATGGTTTTACTTAGAGTATAGTCAAACGTGAAATTAAACAATGTTTTGATGTGGAAATGATATATCGGGCTTGTGACCCAGTTCTAATTTATGAAATGATATATTGGGCTTGTGACCCAGTTCTGATTTATGAAATGATATTTCGGGCTTCTGACCCTGTTGTAAAGATATGGACTCTATGTGTGAGTCCATGTGTATTTGAAAACTACGTTTTGGACGGAGACCCTATGTGATTTGATTTTGGGGTGGAGACCCTCTGTGATTTGGTTTTGGGCTGAGACCCTACGAAATTGATTTTGAGGTGAGACCCTACGTGAGACACTGGATTTGATTTAATACATGTTTTCACTGATACCATCCTCTTGAGATTGATATGACTCCAGTAGGAATGTGTTTCCCCGGAGAGGGACTCCGGTGTGAATATGTTTCCCCGGAGAGGTCCCGATGATTGTTGCTCGCCTCCGGGATGCGCTGTGTCCCCCCCTTCCTGGAGAGGTCACGATGCATTGCCCTTGTCATGCAGCCATGTGAGGCTCGACTTGGGAGTACTTATGATATATCGCATCGTTTGTTGATTTGTTCACGAAGATTTGGAACGTTGGCCGTTGATATGTTCTCGATGATGTGCTCGGACTTGAGCAGTACTGGAGCTTATTTGCACACGTTGCACGGATGACGTGATTGATGATGATGATATGATGATATGATAGACAGATGTGGGATACGAGGACTGGTCATGTTTTTTATTATTGCTTTATTTACAGATGTTTTCACCGTTATTGATTTGAAAAAAAATATGATTTGATTTTAAGAAAGTATTTGAGATACTTGTTTTTGGATGCATACATGTTTTTAATTGAAGGGTATAAATGTCTTTTTCGTTAAATGTGTTTTCTTACTATTTATTTTTGTCAACTCATAGCTTTTATGGTTTTTGATACCCTTCAAATTGATCGCAAATGCGAGCTGTAACAGAGACCGAGACATCACATGCCGCTGCGTACTCTAGAAATCACTACACACTCTGAAAACCCCGAGCGAGTTACAGTTTTATCCCTGGTCTGGCACGTGGTGTCAAACGGGAGTATGACACATCCCACGATAATTCAGGGGGATTGGGATGGGTTCTGTCACATGGACATTGGTGTCCATATTTCTTCATATGGTTGTATGAGCGTGGATTTCGAGAAATAAGACCATAAGCTATTTGTTGTGTTCTATGATTGTTGTGGTCCCACAGTTTATGATTTGTTCTTAATTGAGATTTGATTTTATGATTTTACTATATGCATGAATGTTTTAGAATCTGGAAGGTAAATGTTTTATTTTCCTCAAAAAATGTGTTTTTAAAATGTTATTTTCGTTCACTCACATTTTTCATGATTTTATTGACTCTCCATGCCGTTGCATGGATATCGGGGCAGATCAAGAGACGTAGGTATCAACAGTATGGCAGTACGAATATCCCTTGTCTGACAAGTGTTGAGAATAATATCAAATTTTCAAATTTCTTGTTAGACAAAAGGAGGACCAGACACGGTTATCAAAACGTTTTAGGAGTGGGTCGTATCACTATAAATTTTAGAATATATTTAAACCGTTCGTATCAATCCAAACCAAACTGTTAGTAGCTGCTTTGATTAAAACAATTTAATTCTTAATTCTATAAAATTCAAGTTGTATTGAGCCGTTAAGTTTTAACCGTTTGGATTTAGATATTTCCAATATCAGTACTAAACAACACCGTGCCCATCCTTAACAAAAAGTGCATGAAGCCTCATAGAAACCTTCACCATAAAAGTTAGCTAATACAGGATAAATTCTTTGAGAGAAAAAAAGTATCCCCAAAACTATTTAGAATATATTGAGTATAAACTATACATATAAACAAATGCAAAAAAAATCTTATTAAATAATTCACATAATCTATTTTAATTAAGGAAAATTGGCATAAATGCCCACTAATCACAAAAATAGACTTGAACTAACCATTTCCTACATATTTACCTCCTTGTCTACCAACTAATACCAAACCAAGGGGCAAGAAGGGTCACTTGACCCTCCACTCGCTGGAGAAACCTTCAGGTAAGGAAGCTTTTGACCATTTCCTCTGCGCCAAAGTGCCCCCCAGGTGTTTGAGAAATTGCCTATAAGAAGAGAGACAGTGGGGAAGATGACTTCTGTTTTTTTTTCCTTTAAGCCGCATAAAACGACGTCGTTTTACATGTTTAAGTGGTTTTTTAACTTAATAAAACGACGACGTTTAATTTAAAAAAAAAAACAGATGAAAAGCGACTCGCACACTGCAAGTTTGCAGCCCGCACCCTCTGTGCATCTCCATCTCCTCGCTTCCCAAACTCATTTAGCGAAATTGAGAGTTGCGACATCTCCTAGCAAGAACAAGGCAGCAAGCTGGCAGTCTTCTCCAGTTCGTCTCCCTCTACTCACGCCTCATTTATGTAATTTCTTTTTTGTTGATGTATTGATGTATCATGTGAATTGTGATGTTTTCTCTGTATCTTTTCATCTGCCCAATACTTCATCAATATAATCATTTTTGTTTTTAATTATTGTTTCATTTGATTATTGTTTAATAATGTTGAAAATTATGAAAGGCACCTAATTTTGGCCATTGACGCCAGTATAAACACCATCGTGATATCGTCCATGCTGTTGTAGCATGTAGGTAACTTGTTGGCCATTGGTAAGGCCATCTCTCAAGTCGTTCTGGCTGCTTCGATTGTGGGGCTATTTTGCTTCCTATGTGTTTGTTTTTTTGTCTCAACCAAATGTATTTTCGAGTTCCAACTGTTACCATTTTGTTCTCTTCTGTGAGTTTGTTTACTTGTTAGAAATTCAAATATTTTGATCAATTTTTTCCCCTTTTTTCATTGAAGGTTGAATTTGGGTTTGATTGTTTTTTTGAGTTGCATCATTTCGAACGATTTTTGTAATGACTCAGTCCTAACTGTTATCAATGTAGATAGATATCATTTCTTATTCATTAGGAATTTTTAAAAAAAAACTTGGTTGATTATATAGTCTGTGAATCTGTAATGTAATGCTTTGTGGATTGTAATTCCTTTTATGTAAGCATATACTTATTATTGTTGATGTAGAAAGCTTGAAACTTTGCAGCAGTTCAAGGGTATCATCTATCATGCTGAGTGTAGGAGAAAGGAACATTACATGAACCCTGAGTTACTACTTACTAGCATACTTACCTTTACCCTAGACCTTAATATGGTTTGTTAAAATCATTTTTTTTAATTGATAAATTAACCTTTAACCATTGGTTGGAGAAATAGATTAATATGATTGACCTTTCACTTTTTACCTCTTATATTTGTAGTTTGAAAGGAATTAGTAGTCTTGCAAAGGAAATGGTCAAGACGGCGAAGCATAGAGTATACAAGCATGTGTATTTACATCTTACACTGGTCTTAGTGCTACCAATTGCAACCGCTTCAGTGGAAAGAGCATTTTCAGCTATGAATATTGTGAAGACTTCACTCCGTAATAGAATGGCAGATCAATGGTTGATGGATAGTTTGATTGTTTACATCGAGAGGGATATTGTAACGACCCGTCCCGAATATCGGGATTTAATAATATTTAATTGTGACTTACTAATCTGGGATTAGTTGGGCGATTTCGGACGAATTGTGCAAAATGACCGTTTTGCCCCTGGGCGTGGGCAAAACGTTGAATTATAAATCGGATGGTCAAATGGACTTTGACCGATGACCGTTACGTAGTTCAGGACGTCACGAGTACATAGACAGGTGGCACGTTCGATTCCGACGTTCGTGGTGAAAGTTATGATGTACGGAAGTTCATGGGCGTTTTCGTAATTTAAACATAATAAGGGGGAAATGTTGACTTTTTGATCGGGTGGTCCGATGGCCGAGGACCGAGGACCGTTAGGAAGGTCTCGATGCCCTGAGTTCGTAGACAGGCGGCACGCATCAATCGGAGTCCGTATGACCGAGTTATGGGTCAGGATGCGTGAGGGGCATTTTGGTAATTTTCTGCACAAGGGCAGAATTGTAATTTCACGGGGGGTACTGTTTCATTGAACAGCCGTGAAGGTGGATGCTTTGTGCGATCGATCCCGTGATTGTTTATCAATTTAATTGAGTTAATTGGACCAGTATGAGGTGGAATTGCACATGTTTGGTGCTGGCAATCGATCAAAAGGACATGGGCACTGGTTGTTTAATGTTTTCGGGTCAGTGCAGGGGAACTTTGCACAGTCATTTGAGGACACTTTTGGACGCCTTTAACGGCTGAATTGACTTAAAAGAATGGTGAGTGAGTCGAGAGTGGTTTACTGAGATTGAGAATGAGAGGAATGAGTGAGTTTGGGGCTGGAATTCTCTGAAAACCCGAAACTGGGTTCTGGGAAATTCAAATACAAATTCCTAGTTTTAGGCCAGCCCAAGCCTAATTGAGGATGGATTGAGCTTTCTGGAACTTCAACGTGTCGAACCAGATCAAATGGGGCAAGCTTAGGGGCTCCTAGGGCCGTGAACGGACGAGGTGGACGGCCGGAAAACTCAAGCTTGAGTTGTGGTGATTGAGGTAATGTCGTGTTCAATTAATCATGCTAATTGGTTCGTGTTAGTCCTTATATGCTTCATATGAAGTTAATTTGACAATGGTTAAGGATTGATGGAGTTTTGGTGATTGACCCGTTTTGGGTGATCACGAGTTAATGGCTTGATTAAGGAATAGTTGATGTTGATCGATGTCACAGAACTGAAATTCATATGCTAATGATTGTTTTAGGATCAAGAACGGATTGAATTGATGTAGAATTGGGTGTGATTGAACCGGATCCTATCGCGGGTAATCAGTCCCGTTTACCAGACAAACGGGTGAAGGTGGTGACTGTAGCAGTCACTGTAGCAGGCGCGTGGCTTTCACGCGCAGCCACTCACGGCGGCGCGTGACGGCGCGTGGGCACGAATCTCGAGGTGAGGTCAACATGACTTTTATCCTATACAATGTTACGAACATTTTGGGATTTGTTTCGTGTCGATCGGATCCCGTTTCGTTATTGTTCGGGATGTCCGAAGGTTTTAAATCCAGTTTAAAAATACGTAAAAATTTGGGAAAATTACGGGACTTGATTAGGATGTTAATGATGAGGTTAGTAATCCTCTAATGTGATTTGGACAGGATTGGGAGTCCCGGTGATAGTGGTGTGGCCCGGGAAGGCCTATGGCACGCGTATCGAGGCGCTCGGTTAGACGGTCTGTGAGTGGACATTGGTTTTATAAATTCGATGCATGCATAACTGTTTCATGATTGTTATAATTGGGATTATATGATTTGTTTTGGATATCAGTGAATTTATATGTTTTCACGCATTTCGAGACGATTTACGTGTTTGCACGTGAATCGAGGTTTTCTGGATTTGCACGGATTTCCATAAATATGGATGGATATGATTTCATGAAACGGTTACGGATTTGATAAAGTAAAATCGGGCCAGGGGCCCAGTTAACTTGTTAATCGGGCCAGGGGCCCAATTGAATTATGAAATCGGGCCAGGGGCCCAGTTGACTTATGGAATCGGGCTAGGGGCCCAGTTGACTTATATATGTGATTTCGGGTCGGGGACCCTAAAATGGAATTGAATAAACTATTTCGGATTTGATTCAACTATTTGGACTTATGACGGTTTTATGGAAATTCGGGGCAGGGCCCTTGTGATATTTTGGAAATGAATAATAAAATGTGTTCCATAAAACCATCTCGATATGAGGATATTTATATCCTGGTCTCCTCCAAGTGTCGGGGACACTGGAGAAGTCACGGTGCATTGCCTGCGAGGGCTCATTATACGGAGCTACCAGACCGTATAGTGATCCAGGAGCAGGATTGCTAGACGTCATGGACGTCAGACATCGGGGATGTCAGAGATATGGACCCGGTGAGACCCCGGGCAGCACGCGTTGCTTAATACCGTGAGATATGACGTCTGGAACGTCAAGCGTCTAGGACGCTAGGCATCGGGGATGCCGGAGATGGAAAAATAATAAATGAATATTACTGGATTGATGAAATAACTCTTGGATTGACTTTTGGGAATTTGAAACTATGCTTTGGGTTCCGGGCTAAGGCCCTAGTGGTTATTTCTAAATAAATATGGGATTATTGGTTTTTGGTGCATGCATATGATTTTACTAAGGGGCATAAATGTCTTATAAATGTTTTTAATAGACTTGTTTATTTTCGTCCACTCACAGCTTTTGTTTTTAATGCCCTTCAGGTTGATTCCGGATACGACTACAGCAGAGACTTGAGCATCGCACACCTCCTCCATCGATCCTTACGCACTCTGGAAGCCCGTTTGGGCAATGGCAACCGGTTATCCCTTGTCTGACGCCTCTTGTCAGACGGGAGCACGTCACATTCCATGGTAATCCCGGGGGGATTGGGATGGGTCGTGTCAAGTGGTATCAGAGCAGGTTTTGCTCTTTTGTGCGCGAAGGACGAGGGTGTGATGTCTCTTTGGGCTGTAGTTCCGTTGTCAACCTGATAGATAGTTTTGGGTTTGTATGGTGAATTGGGTGTGTTTGGCCCGATACGCCGTGCATTGTTGCGATTCAACCCAAGTGGGGTTGTATACGATTAACTGGTAATGTGGGACCGTCGGTTCGGTCATGTGATTATGGATTGTTGTGCCATTCGGCACAGTTGGGTTCAGGGAACCCCATTGGAATAATGTTATGGAAATACGAAACTCAGTTGAGTATTGGTCTAAGTTATGGACCCTGGTAGTGTTGGCTAGTGTACGGGGTGTTGGTGCATCGGAGTTAGCCGATGACCTTCGTGGTGGAACCCACGTTGAATTGACGATTGGATTGGATTTGACGTCTATGCGATGTCAGGACCGCGGGGTCGGTCAGGTTGTGGATTTTACTGCAAAAGGCAGTTGGGTTCAGTGGAACCCTAGGGTGTGATTTTGGAACCCTAATTTATAATTGATGGGCAGGAAAAGTGAACTTTAATTAAGGATTTGTGCTGCGACGTGCGGCTGAGGTCATGGATGACCATGTGAATGACTCTAGTGAGTCTAGTCTGGATTATGGGATTCGATCCACGGATGCGGTTATGAGATAAAATGTGGAATCCCGTGTTGGATCGAATATTAGTGTGATGTGTGGTTACGGATCTTGACAAGCGATGACTGTTGGTCGACAGTTGTGTCGAGATGACTGGCTATCGAGGGTATTTAGTGTGGCTTTCACACTTGAGGATCGTGGGATGTTCAGGGAACGTCCATTATCCTGATGTGCCAGTGGTCAAATTGGAGGTACCCATAGTCGTGGGGTACGAGTGCTGTTACGGGATCGTCGTTCGTAATGAACGGAGATCCAGGGTAACAACTTTGCACACTGTGTGCTAGCATGGATGTTCGTGTGCTATGTATGGATGTTGGTATGGTGATACCTTTATGCCAATACTAGTATGGATGCCTGTGTGCTGATACTAGTGTTGATGATAGTGCGTTGGTGCTGGTGCTAGCGCTGGTGCAGGTGACAGTAATTGTGATGACGATGAGCCACCAGTTGGGGTGTGACTCTGTCATGATGGACAGATGATTGGTATCTGCGACTCAGTGGTGGTTGAGTCTTGGACTGGATGGGATCCAGTGGAGGTTGTGTCGTGTTGGGATAAGTCCTAACAGATATATGATGACAAGTGATGAACGGATAAAATGGTATGATTGGAAATTTGGGGAATCTAGGGACGATGTTCCCTATGTCATGAGAATTGGTGGATTTGGGGAGTTGTGGTCAACTCCGAGATTGGTAAGTTTGTGTACTTCTTATATCCCCAGGAAGTACAAGGAAATTATTGAAATTGGAAAAGTTGGGGAAACCATTCGTGGTATTGATGTGGGATTTTGTGATTGTGAATCACTTGGAACCTGAGGATTGAACCTGTTAAGGTCGAGATGTGAGACAAGGGCAGTATGGTATGCACATTCAGGCAAAATTGTTGATATTCCGTTCGGAATCAGGGTGTGTGCGTACATGATTATTGACGGACGTGAGGTCCGAGTAATGAATTGATTTTGGACACGTGGTGGTCCAAGTGAGGTATGGACATAGGCAGTCCAGTGGTTGGACTTGACATCTCATTGGGAGCATGTCTGTTCCCAACATGATTGGAACTCCCGTTTCGGGGAGAGTTGTGATTGGGAGACGAGAGGAGTGCTCGTTTCCGCATCGGTGATTGGTGTTCCGAAGTCATTAGGGCTGACTTCATATTTCCTGCCTTGGCAGATGATGATTGTTGCTACCAGTACGTTGAGTGTGTATTGGTAGGTGGACCCATGTTTGGCTTGGGTTCATTGGACACAAGAAGTTTTGTATGATTTTGGATTTGGTGGTGATATGCGTGGTCATCTTTCCACCAAGGGAAATTTGGCGAAGGATTCAATTGAGGGTGTAAGACCCTACGATCAGCTTCCAGATGGATTGTTAGCTATGTGAGCATGTGTGGATCCTAGGTGGATCTGATTTGTGATGTTGTCGACTTTGGTCGATGTGACGATCTAGGATCGTGATGTTACTTGTCGGGTGACGTAGCGATGGATATGGATTGTGATCGTGATGATCCAGATTGGGTGAGAGTTTATCACTCTTATCTTGTTATGAGTCGTAAATGACGGAACTGAACTTCTTTTCGGAGTGAGTCCATGTGGTTGTTACTTGGTTGAGTAGGTTTCCGATGTGGTCGGATTTTGTCAACCTTTGATGTGTGGATATTGGGATTGGCTTCCCTATGAAGTCAATCGAATGTTTTGGGCAGGCAACCGATAGGTTCGGTTATGTTACGTCTTGGTGGACGTAAACGAGAGATTTTGGGTTTTGGAATCGAATTTCTGAGTGACGATTCAGGATTCAATTGCGAAGCTCGAAAATGGATTACTGGATTTGGGTGCGGAATGATTATTCCAATGCTAGCTTACGGAGTAATGATTTCGGATTCGGATTTGGAAATGGATTAAAAACATGATGTCTGGGTTCGGATTTGGGATTTCTTACGAAATTGCGGATTCGGATTCGGGATTGGAACTAGATGACAGGTGGAGCTCGTTTTGTCTCATGATGGTTTGGGCAAATGTACTCCATTATTGGAACGTGTTTGGCTATGACCTAGGTGGTTGTAGGCAGATTGATGGATTGAGGTGCGTACAGGGTACGTTGTACCAGGATTGATACTGGTTAGGCTGAGTGGTGCCTAATGGTGGTACATGAGATGTACCAGTGGTGTGTAACTAACGTGTTGGTAATCGGCTTGGTTCCGATATCATTTGTTTGGCTGTATTGTGGACTGGACATTGGATACTGTGCGCTGGGCAGATTGATCTTGTCGGGTTCAGTGATTTTATGAGCAGGTGCTCTTAGCCATGGTTGGCTTGTGGAACCCTTGTATTGAGATGTGTGTTCACTGCTGGGCTGGTATTCAATGTGTTCCAGTTACACCACTTGATTGTGTAAGTTGATGGTACACTCAGGATGAGTGAATTGGTGGTCTGAGTAACCACGAGTAGCCTTGTGTGATTTTATCACACTGTGATTTCCCAGCGTTTTGGTTCGCTGAGGGAGTCGGCGATTATGGACATTGAGATTATTTTGTGTCGCAGGATTGGGCTTGCCCTGCGAATTGAGATCATGTGGTTGATCTTACGCTACATCGAGGGTGATGTAGTACGTGGTGCTGTCACGGACGGACAGATGGTTGGGGCTTTACTAGGGTGGTAAAGCTTAGCAGTGACAGTTTGACTGGTGGTGTCAGCGTGGACTGACAAATGAGATTTGGTGACTCCCAATGGGAGCAAATGTAAGGATATATTGGCAATGGAAGGGAACCGTCTAGCTGAAAGAGTCAGCTAAATGGTTAAGCGATTTTATCACAAATCAGGTGATTATGTCCACTCGAGGTGGTCGAATGTTGTTGATTGTGACGTATGACTGTGATGGGATGTCTGGGTACAGACGAGGCTGGTGTTGACCCAGCAAGTGGGTGTACAGGTGTACACATGTTATGAGGTCGAAATGTTTTCCACGTGGTGGTTATGGAATAAGGTTATTGGTAATTTCGAGGACGAAATTCTTTAAGGAGGGAAGGTTGTAACGACCCGTCCCGAATATCGGGATTTAATAATATTTAATTGTGACTTACTAATCTGGGATTAGTTGGGCGATTTCGGACGAATTGTGCAAAATGACCGTTTTGCCCCTGGGCGTGGGCAAAACGTTGACTTTTAAATCGGATGGTCAAATGGACTTTGACCGATGACCGTGACGTAGTTCGGGACGTCACGAGTTCATAGACAGGTGGCACGTTCGATTCCGACGTTCGTGGTGAAAGTTATGATGTACGAAAGTTCATGGGCGTTTTCGTAATTTAAACATAATAAGGGGGAAATGTTGACTTTTTGATCGGGTGGTCCGATGGCCGAGGACCGAGGACCGTTAGAAAGGTCTCGATGCCCTGAGTTCGTAGACAGGCGGCACGCATCAATCGGAGTCCGTATGACCGAGTTACGGGTCAGGATGCGTGAGGGGCATTTTGGTAATTTTCTGCACAAGGGCAGAATTGTAATTTCACGGGGGGTACTATTTCATTGAACAGCCGTGAAGGTGGATGCTTTGTGCGATCGATCCCGTGATTGTTTATCAATTTAATTGAGTTAATTGGACCAGTATGAGGTGGAATTGCACATGTTTGGTGCTGGCAATCGATCAAAAGGACATGGGCACTGGTTGTTTAATGTTTTCGGGTCAGTGCAGGGGAACTTTGCACAGTCATTTGAGGACACTTTTGGACGCCTTTAACGGCTGAATTGACTTAAAAGAATGGTGAGTGAGTCGAGAGTGGTTTACTGAGATTGAGAATGAGAGGAATGAGTGAGTTTGGGGCTGGAATTCTCTGAAAACCCGAAACTGGGTTCTGGGAAATTCAAATACAAATTCCTAGTTTTAGGCCAGCCCAAGCCTAATTGAGGATGGATTGAGCTTTCTGGAACTTCAACGTGTCGAACCAGATCAAATGGGGCAAGCTTTGGGGCTCCTAGGGCCGTGAACGGACGAGGTGGACGGCCGAAAAACTCAAGCTTGAGTTGTGGTGATTGAGGTAATGTCGTGTTCAATTAATCATGTTAATTGGTTCGTGTTAGTCCTTTTATGCTTCATATGAAGTTAATTTGACAATGGTTAAGGATTGATGGAGTTTTGGTGATTGACCCGTTTTGGGTGATCACGGGTTAATGGCTTGATTAAGGAATAGTTGATGTTGATCGATGTCACAGAACTGAAATTCATATGCTAATGATTGTTTTAGGATCAAGAACGGATTGAATTGATGTCGAATTGGGTGTGATTGAACCGGATCCTATCGCGGGTAATCAGACCCGTTTACCAGACAAACGGGTGAAGGTGGTGACTGTAGCAGTCACTGTAGCAGGCGCGTGGCTTTCACGCGCAGCCACTCACGGCGGCGCGTGACGGCGCGTGGGCACGAATCTCGAGGTGAGGTCAACATGACTTTTATCCTATACAATGTTACGAACATTTTGGGATTGGTTTCGTGTCGATCGGATCCCGTTTCGTTATTGTTCGGGATGTCCGAAGGTTTTAAATCCAGTTTAAAAATATGTAAAAATTCGGGAAAATTACGAGACTTGATTAGGATGTTAATGATGAGGTTAGTAATCCTCTAATGTGATTTGGACAGGATTGGGAGTCCCGGTGATAGTGGTGTGGCCCGGGAAGGCCTATGGCACACGTATCGAGGCGCTCGGTTAGACGGTCTGTGAGTGGACATTGGTTTTATAAATTGGATGCATGCATAACTGTTTCATGATTGTTATAATTGGGATTATATGATTTGTTTTGGATATCAGTGAATTTATATGTTTTCACGCATTTCGAGGCAATTTACGTGTTTGCACGTGAATCGAGGTTTTCTGGATTTGCACGGATTTCCATAAATATGGATGGATATGATTTCATGAAACGGTTACGGATTTGATAAAGTAAAATCGGGCCAGGGGCCCAGTTAACTTGTTAATCGGGCCAGGGGCCCAATTGAATTATGAAATCGGGCCAGGGGCCCAGTTGACTTATGGAATCGGGCCAGGGGCCCAGTTGACTTATATATGTGATTTCGGGTCGGGGACCCTAAAATGGAATTGAATAAACTATTTCGGATTTGATTCAACTATTTGGACTTATGACGGTTTTATGGAAATTCGGGGCAGGGCCCTTGTGATATTTTGGAAATGAATAATAAAATGTGTTCCATAAAACCATCTCGATATGAGGATATTTATATCCTGGTCTCCTCCAAGTGTCGGGGACACTGGAGAAGTCACGGTGCATTGCCTGCGAGGGCTCATTATACGGAGCTACCAGACCGTATAGTGATCCAGGAGCAGGATTGCTAGACGTCATGGACGTCAGACATCGGGGATGTCAGAGATATGGACCCGGTGAGACCCCGGGCAGCACGCGTTGCTTAATACCGTGAGATATGACGTCTGGAACGTCAAGCGTCTAGGACGCTAGGCATCGGGGATGCCGGAGATGGAAAAAAAATAAATGAATATTACTGGATTGATGAAATAACTCTTGGATTGACTTTTGGGAATTTGAAACTATGCTTTGGGTTCCGGGCTAAGGCCCTAGTGGTTATTTCTAAATAAATATGGGATTATTGGTTTTTTGTGCATGCATATGATTTTACTGAGGGGCATAAATGTCTTATAAATGTTTTTAATAGACTTGTTTATTTTCGTCCACTCACAGCTTTTGTTTTTAATGCCCTTCAGGTTGATTCCGGATACGACTACAGCAGAGACTTGAGCATCGCACACCTCCTCCATCGATCCTTACGCACTCTGGAAGCCCGTTTGGGTAATGGCAACCGGTTATCCCTTGTCTGACGCCTCTTGTCAGACGGGAGCACGTCACATTCCATGGTAATCCCGGGGGGATTGGGATGGGTCGTGTCAGATATTTTAGTTTGTACTAATAATGAAACTATAATGCAACACGTTCAGGACATGAAAAGTCGTCGTGGACAATTGTAATTTTTAATCTTTTATAAATTATGAATTTTAATACTATCCTTTAGTTTTAAAGGATATTTTTGCTTCCCAAATTTTTTGATGTTTTACATATTGGCCCCCTTTAGCAAAATTCCTAGGTCCGCCACTGTACCCAACCACATAAAATACTAGGATGAAGATAAATATGCAGGTGAAAGGTGAAGGTGAAGGTAAGGGTGAAGGTGAAGATGAAGATTAAGTTAGTTTATGGATTTCCACGATTTTACCATTTATTTTTTTTATTATTTTCCAATTACATACCAATTGGTAACCATTTAGTTACCTAACTATTTTTGGGTTTTCTAGATGAAGATGAAGATGAAGGTGAGGTTGAAAGTGAAGGTGAGGTGAAGGTGAAGGTGAAGGTGAAGGTGAAGATAAGATAGAGAAGGAGATGAAGATGAATTTGAAAATGAAGATCAAGATGAAAATGAAGATGATATTAGTTTCTAGGTTTTTGTGGTTTTGTAGTTAGTTACTGATTAGTTTTTACTTACATACGGTGAAGGTGAAGGTGAAGATGAAGATGAAGATTAAGTTAGTTTATGGATTTCCATGATTTTACCATTTATTTTTTGAATATGAAAATGAAGATCAAGATGAAAATGAAGATGATATTAGTTTCTAGGTTTTTGTGGTTTTGTAGTTAGTTACTGATTAGTTTTTACTTACATACTAATTGGTAAGCACTTAGTCTATTTCTGGGTTTTCTAGATGAAGATGAAGCTGGTGGTGAGATGAAAATGAAAACCTAGTTTCTAGAATTTGTTGTTGTAAAATAAATGGTAGCTAAATGTTAACTAACTAGCAAGTAATTGGGATCTAAGTAAAAACTAAAGTGAAAACTCAATTTAAACCCATAAATTGTTGGATTCTTTTTCCATGATTGGGTTCTTTTCCATGATTTGGTTCTTTCTGTTAAACCCATAAATTATAAAAAGTATTTCCTCATATACACTGAACTTCATCTTCATCTTCACGTTTTCGTTAAGAATTTGGAGATCCCAGCCACATAGAGGACATAAAAGAGAAAAAAGAGAGGAGAGAGAAGATAGGGAAGAGGGGGAGAAGCCAAAAAATTCCACGTTAGTTCTTGGAGTATATTTATGGGTTGGGCATAAAGTGTAAATAATAAAACTTAAATTTAATATTGGTTGATTATAAGAAAGTGGGTAAATTTAGTTAATTTGTGTGATAAGTGAGCATTACTAATTTCCCTTTAACTAAGGAGTGGGAGTGAAGTGCATAAAATAAAAAATAGATTGCAGAAATGATCTCAAGCCAACCCATACATACGTGATTCAACTGCTTTGTCCCATAAATTAATAAACCACACTCACATTTCTTATGCTTTTTAGGCAACATTCAAGTCAACAAAAGAAGAAAAAGGAAAATTCTTTAAATTAACAAAGCCATTTTTGTAGGACCTCAAGGCAACATTCAAGTCAACAAAAGAAGAAAAAGGCAAATTCTTTAAATGAACAAACCTTTTTTGTAGGACCTCAAATAATAATACACCAGTAGTTTTAACATGCGGAAAGAATACAAGTTTTGTCTAGGACTTGGAGGACTTCTTTCATGGCTGGTCTTTTTTGTGGAGCAAAACTAGCACATGTAAACCCTAATTTCAAAACATCCAGCAAGGCATCTTCCCTGCCATCCACCTCAGCCCTAACTGCCACGTCAACCATTACTAAAACTCGGATTTTCTCTTCCATCAACGAACTGGCGGTCCACCATTGGGCCACCAATTCTCGTTCCGATAATACCCTTCCTGTCAAAACCTCAAGCAAGACCATACCGAAAGAATACACGTCCCATTTGGGGTTTGGTTTAAAGTTGTTTAGGGACTCGGGTGCTTGATAAGGCGAAGATGCAACCCTGGCGCATGACACTGTGGCGAGGCTGCTACCAATCGGAAGCGCATCATGCCTTCTTACAAGATTGCCGGCTGCGGATTTCAGGCTTCCCAAATACTCTTGTGCTGAAGTACTTCCTTTCTGAGTACCCAAGTTTCCTAACATAAGTTTGTCAATCCCCAAGTCACTTATTAAGGGATCCATATGAGAATTTAAAAGAATGTTGCTTGGTTTGATATTTCCATGCACATGTTTCTTCTCATGGACGTAAGCCAGCCCCCTAGCAACTCCTCTTGCTATTCTCAGTCGAGTATCCAGAGGTAGGTGACAAGGCGATGACCCTGCTCTTCCTACAAAAAAATCCACATTATATTATGAGTAAATTTGAAAATCCACATATTATATTCTGAGTAAATTTGAATGCAATAACCTGAAATTTCAGGTATATGGATATGTGACCAACAGTTGGGGAAAGCGAGGGAACAGGATTCTTTGTAGCAAAGAATAATGATTTCCAGCGAACGATGGTTCACGTGTTGTTATGAGTAATCTCACCACTTTGGCACTTGTGATTATGAAACTAACTAATTTCATGGACTCAATCTTAAGATTAGCTAATGAGCTACAAATTAGCTATTGGGTTTACAAAAAGTCCGTAAAACAAAATTGATTAGTTTACGAAAACAGAGGTGCAAATCAAGTTTTGAGAACCCAGACACCCAATAAATAAATAAACAAACAAACTTGCCAACACATAGAAACGAACTTTTTTTTCTTCACTACCCACCCGAGTTGGTAGAAAATCATAAATAATAGGAGAAACTGTTGGCGGCATTTCCGAAATTTATATTAATTTTAAATATGGTTCATAAATATTCTTTTCTGAATTATATATTAATATGCAAAGATAATCTTTTCGTTAAATATTTGAATAATTCTTGTTAAAAATTGGGTAAAGTCATCCAATTAAATATGTTTGAAATCATTTAGAAATTTACCGGAAGAATTAACGTTTAGGCATAGTCAGACATGTCTCTTACAAATAAGAAAGTTTCGAGGAGATAGTAACAAAAAGCTTTAGCTTACTGTGCGTAGATTCTAAAAAAGAAACACATAATTTGAGTAAGATAGCGCCAAGAAAACAGAGAGCTTAGCTTACTGTGAGTGGTGGTAGCAATGGCATTAGCAAGGCTGCCATTGGAGACATATTCATAGACGACGAGCTTCTCATCGTGTCCCCAATAAAACCCACGAACCCTAACTAAATTGGGATGTTTCAATTTGGCAATGGCCCTCACTTGGGTCTCGAAATCTTCCATCGTCACAATCCCACTGTCACCTATTCTTCTCACAGCAAGCTCAGTAGTGTTGTCCTCAAGAACTGCCTTGTACACAATGTTTGGGCCACTGGCTCCCAACACATAAGCTGATGCTTTTAGCAATGTTTCTAGCTCAAGCTGAGGTTGATCCCCGTCGCCGTCTTTTATGCTCACCAAGACCCCCTTTTTCTGGTTCTGGGCTTGTCGATTTTTCTCATCTTGATCACTGTCGTCCGAGCTTGTCCCTTCTGATGTCTCTTCCTCTTTGATCGTTATGCATGACCATCCACCAGATTTTGCTGCATCGAATATCGGTATTTTGTTATATATGGTTAAAATACACCAATACTGTACAAAAATAATGGTATCAAAAAAATTAATTATCTCTAGATTTTGAAACGTATAAGATACCCAAATCAACAAAAAGCATATGGAAATTTTAACCATCATAAGCAATAATTGAGGGCTTATAAACATACAAATATAAAAACGAGATCAAAAGAAATTTGATATGAAATGTAACGTAAAATGAAAACTTACCTTTGTTATCTGGGTCTTGTTTTGTGAGAGTTTGTGGCTGTTTTTGTGGGTCAGTGGCACCAGTGGCTGTTGGGTTTTGGTTTTTTCTCTTCCTAACTTCGTACAGATAGAGAATGAGCAATCCAAGCAGAGCTATTCCAGCCAAGCTTCCGACCGCAATTCCGGCGATTGTACTTGGTTTGAACCCAGTTTGTGGTTGATTCTGAGCAGCACCAGGAGTGCTAGAGTCCAATGTTTTGGGAATGGCAGCAATGGCCGGAGAAGAAGAAGTTGTTGTTGTCGTATTGGGTGGGGTGGACTGAGTAGAAGGAATTTGGCAAAGGTTGTTCAATGGCCTCCCACAAAGCTCACTGTTTCCATTGATAAACAACTCTGTTTTGTGATTGATGACGAGAGCCAGTGAGGGTGGAATTGGGCCACTCAAGTTGTTGAATGAGAGATCAATGGTTGAGTTTTGGGAAACCCAGTTGCCAAAATCAACAGGGATTTCACCTGAGATTTTATTGTAAGAGAGGTTCAAGTAGAGCATATTGTCCCCCCCAAAATCAACATCAGGCAGAGACCCATTAAGCAGATTTGAAGACAGATCCAAAACCTCAAAGTGAAACCCAGACGGGATATGCCCAGAAAAATAATTGCTCCTCAGAGAAACAACAGTGAGGTTTTCTAATAACGAGAGATTTTGGGGTAGGTTTCCAGCCAAGGCATTGTCGGAAACATTGAGAAGCTTGAGGCTTTTCAGGCCGGAGACCAAGTGCTCAGGCAAGTCACCGGAGATGACATTGTTGGCTAGAGAGATGTCCTGGAGGTGTGAGGCGTTAAAGAGGGTGAAAGGAATGGAGCCATTGAAGACATTGTTGGATAAATCAAGGGTTTGAAGGTGTTCGATGGAACCCAATTCGGGTGCGATGGGACCCAGAAGTTGGCTGCTGGGGAGGACCAAGCTGGTGACTCTGAACATGTCTGGGGTTCCTGGGTTTCCCAATTGGGTGCATGCGACTCCATTCCATGAACATGGGGTTTCGTCGTCGTAGTTCCAGGTTTCAAGAACTGAAGCTGGGTCGCTCAGGATTGAATACTTGAAGGAAAGCAACAGAACCCCATCTGAATTGAGACCCAAGCTTGAAGGAACAAGGAGAAGAAGAAGAAGAAGAAGAAAAATTGAAGTCATGATTATGCTATTACTAGGCTTGCTGATTTGTTGCTTCAACTTTCAAGCCTTCAACTGGGCAATCACTCAATGGGCATGCTTCTGGGATTTAGTTTACATGTACAAGGAACAGGGCAGATTCTGACAGAGTAAGTGAAAGATATGGTGGCTAACTACAGCAACTGCAGCTTGTTGTTTTGGTGACCAAAACTTAAAGCCAAATTAGATTACAAAGAAGAGACGAGAAAGTGAGAGCAAAAGAGATGATATTATTTTTTGTTTTTTTAAAGGGCGGCTGGTGACGAACTACAATTCTTTCATTTTAAATAGGGAAGATTCACATACTTATTTTAAGGCATCTTTATTAGAATAAACGATATTTTTTATCATTGTGAAGTGGGTAAAAAACAAATTTAATTATTATGGTTTTAATTTTATCAATTTGATCACTATATTTTTAACTGATAATAAATTGATTTCTCAAATCAAATTCTATTAAATATGAAGAGGCAATTTTGAACTTTCAGTCTAATAAAACTCACAGAAAGTTTTTTTTTATTCCAAATGCACCTTAAATTATTCATTTTGTCTCAAAATGTACCATAAACTCAATTTTTGTGCTAAGATGCACCCTGAAGCCACATTTTCGTTCCTAGTTACTACTTTTTTTTATATAAGAATGTTAAATTTAGGGGTAATCTTGTCAATTTGGTTAACTCAACAATTATGTTGGTTTGGTTGATTTTCAAAGAGAAATATTGATTGATCAAGCACCAAAACGACGTTGCATTTTCTTTCTTTATTTTCTCTGTTCTTCCTCTTCCTTCAATCTTCATCTCTCTGCAACTTGCAGACCCACTAATACCAAAAGCCATCACAGTAAATGCACATCTCATCTTCCTCCAACAAACATCAAAACCCACAAAACCACAACCACCTAGAGGCCTTGAATGGACTGAATTTGGAGAATCACAAGATACAAAGGCATGTTTTTAGGAACTTAAAGCCAAATTGGATTACTGAGAAGAGACGAGGAAGTGAAAGAACAAAAGGGTCGATTTTTTTTAAAGGGCCGGCAAGTGACGAACTACAGTTCTTTCTTTTTAGATGGGGAAAGTTTCACTGTAACGGCTCAGAAAATCGAAAAATGTACTATTGGAACTTTTCTTGTAATTGCCCATTTTACCCCTAAAAGAATTAAAGCTAAGTTTTTATTCAAATTGTCATTTGGACTTTTTGTGAGTACCATTATGAAGGTTTTGGAATCTTGAATCCATGAACATGCGGTTTGTTCGAATAGAAGATTGAATAGATTCAATACAAGTTAGAGAGATATTTTGGTAATTTTACAAGAGAGATATTTTGTGACACTGATGTGTCTAGAATTCTCTCTTTTTGTCCCTTATCTTCATCGACCTATTATGTTTATACGTATAAGAATTTGTGTGTTCTCAGTGGGTGAAAATGAGAAGGGAAGCAAAAGCAAGGAGAAACGAGAGAGATATGAAAAGAGAAGAAGGAGAAGAAGAAGAAGGAGGGAAGGAAAAAGTGAGGGAGGAAAACAAAGAGGAAGGAAAGGGAAAGAAAATAGGGAACCCAAAAACTGAGAAATTTACCCGTGAACACCTAAGTCATTTGAGGTGTTTAAACTTCAAACCACAGATCCTAACAAGCTTCTTAAGCTCCCAAGAACCTAAAACAACGAAGAACACATACTTTGGCACATGGGAAGTGTAACGACCCGTCCCGAAGTATCGGGATTAATTACGAATTACTGACGGATTAGCGAGGCTAATCGGGGATTAACCGAGGATTAACGGACGTTCAGGACGAAATTACGATTTTGCCCATGAACGAGGGTGAAAAGTTGACTTTTGACCTGGGAGGTCCGATGCCCGAGGGCGAAGGACCGTTACGTAGATTAAGTCGATACGAGTCCGTAGACAGCCAGCACGTCGAAATCAGACATTCGACAGGGAAATTACGATTCACCAAAATTTCAAGGTACTATTTACGGCAACATGTTTTACGAGACAAAAAAGGGACTTTTATCTTGAGTGGGGCCCAGGTCTTTTCCCCAAGCCAATGGATGAGTGACAAGTGTCACCCATCCATTGCTTCCCTTAAACAGATGCATGCATATCCCCCATTCCCATTTCAACGGGTTTTACCCGATCTCATTCGAATCCTCACCACAAACCACCCCTCCCCTTATTGATCGATTGAGGGCCTTGAGAGACTGAGACTGAGGCTGTGAATGATGAGGATGGTGGCTGGATGCGGCCTGAGCCGCCGTGGACGGCGGAGGGACGGCAAACCGCGTAGGTACGGTTTTACGTTCAAAATTCAATTTTGTGATTTGAACGTCAAGGGCAGTTTTTGTTGATTGGAAAAGGTTTATTAGGTTTGTATGGACGTTTAGAAGTATTTTTGGATGGAGGAAAGTGGCTGTGCAGTCCAGGGTTTAAACGGGAAAAATTGGACCGTGAAGGGGTGTTTTGAACGGGTAGCTTTTAGATGGGTTTTCATGGTTTTGAATCGATGGGATGATAGGAAATGAAGAAACATAGAGAATGGAATTGAAATGGGAGAAAACAGACGAAAATAGAAGAGTTAGGGACCTGAATAGGCTCCACCGGTTTGGTCAGACCGGTGTTGTAGAGAACCCGGTTCAGACCTGTCGCTAGAGGTTGAAGACGATGTACTGTGCAGGGCGCGTGAGCCACATGCGCAGCCCCTTTAGGCGGCGCGTGGGCGTGCGTGAAGCATTTCCTGGGGATGTTTTCAACATATGAAATCATCCTTTCAATGTAATGAACATTTTGGGACTGGTTTCGAGTCAATCGGACATCGTTTCGATATAGCTCGGGATGTCCGAAGGTTTAGGATCGCGTTTAAAAATAGTTAAAAATCCTGGAAAATTAGGGGGCTTTTATGAGGGGCTAATTAAGTAGTTAGTAACCCTCTATTACAATTTAGGTAGGTTTGGGAACCCCGGAGACGGTGATTGGCCCAGGAAGGCGTATAGAGCGCATATCGAGGCGGTAACTCGGACAGTCTGTGAGCAGACTTTGTTTTCTAAATGAATGCATTAATAAATATTTTAGATGAGTTTATGAACATGTTTTATGATGCCATGAGTGCATTTGTGTGTGTTTACGTATTTGCATGTATTTCGAGATTTTCTGTTTTATATGGTGCTTATACGTGTTTGTGGTTTTGATTTAAGTAAATGGTTTTGGATTTAGAACTATGAAACCGGGCATGAGACCCATTTACTTTTTTCTCGGGCTTATGGCCCTATTGACGAACTACGGGTCTAAGTCATGGTCGCGACGGGTGCTTTGTGCACGGCGACAGACGATACGACGCTCGCCTTCGGACTACGGATGTGTTCCTTCCAGAGAGGTCACGATGCACGTCCCATTGTCGAGTAGACACTGGAGGCTCGACTTCAAATTGCTGACGATATAAGAGATCGATCGGTGATGTGTGCACCATGATCTAGAGGTGGTCGCGGCGATTGATATGTTCACGAAGACACACCAGGATTGAGAGCGGTCCTGGACTGATGGTTGCACGCATCACTGTCACGACCCGGCCCATCTAACACAATATTGTCCGCTTTGGGCCCAGCCCTCACGGTTTTGTTTTCGTGCAACTTCCCAGTAGGTCACCCATCATGGGATTGCACCAGCCTCAACTCGCTTAACTTTGGGGTTCCAATCCCCCCCAAAGTCACTGAGCTCCCAAAAGGCCTTGTGTTAGATAGATACGTACCCACACATATAAGGTACTTTACCTTTCCCTCCCTGAGCGATGTGGGATCGTTCACCGATCTTACCTTTCCAAGCTCACGGGTCTTGCTCACCGTTCTTGCTTCTCAAGCTCACCGGTCTTGCTCACCGTTCTTGCTTCCAAGACCGGGTCTTACAATCCACCCCCCTTGGGGCCCAGCGTCCTCGCTGGCACACTTCCGGTCAGGGTCCAGCTCTGATACCATTCTGTCACGACCCGGCCCATCTAACACAATATTGTCCGCTTTGGGCCCAGCCCTCACGGTTTTGTTTTCAGGAGCTCACGTGCAACTTCCGAGTAGGTCACCCATCATGGGATTACACCAGCCTCAACTCGCTTAACTTTGGGGTTCCAATCCCCCCCAAAGTCACTGAGCTCCCAAAAGGCCTTGTGTTAGATAGATACGTGCCCACACATATAAGGTACTTCACCTTTCCCTCCCTGAGCGATGTGGGATCGTTCACCGATCTTACCTTTCCAAGCTCACGGGTCTTGCTCACCGTTCTTGCTTCTCAAGCTCACGGGTCTTGTTCACCGTTCTTGCTTCCAAGACCGGGTCTTACAATCACTATGATTGGAATCGTGATTGACCGTGAGGTATCGGGCTCGTTGCCCAGTTGATTTTGAGTTCGAGCTTGAGGCCCAGTTAAATGGTGAAATCGGACTAGAGGCCCCGTTGAGTCATGACATCCGGCTTGAGGTCCAATTGACTTGTGGTATCAGGCGTGAATCCCAATTATGGTTTTCACATTTATATGTGTATACCCTCCTTTATGAGCGTATTGGTCTCCTTCAGACGTCGATCATCTTGGAGTGTCATGATCCACTGCCTGGAATGAGTGACTCCAAGAGGGAGCACATTCTAGGAGTGAGAGATATGGTATAGTCTCAGACTGGGTTTGCAGACCGTCCTCCAGACGTTGTAGATCCTGGATTTTGGACTAAGCCTCCCAGACGTCGTAGATCCTAGGGGTAGACTCGGAGTGAGACTCCGAGTAGTATGCACACTTGTAGAAAAATCGGGACGGGTTATTAATTGGGCACATGAGATTCCGAGGACGAGTTATATATGTATGAGATTTTACGGAGAACGATTTTGGACTGAGACCCACGTGTACTGGATTTGGGCTGAGACCCTGTGTTTCATAATTTGAAAGGAGATTCGTTATGGGTTTCCTTATTTTGGATTTTGGGCCAAGGCCCTAATGAATGATTTGAGAAATGGGTTTTGAATGCATGCATGCTTTTTAGTGAAGGGCACATATGTCTTTTTCTGAAAATATGTTTTATAAAATTATTTTTTTTGACCACTCACAGCTTTGATGTTTTAATGCCCTTCAGGTTGATAGCGGATGCGGACTGTAGTAGAGACCGAGACATCACACTCCTCCTCCGAATCCTGGCGCTCTTTGGTAGTCCCGAGTGGGCTAAAGACGGAATTATCCCTGGTTTGACGCTTCGTGTCAGACGGGAGCAGGCACGTCCCACGTTAATCCCGAGGGGATTTGGGACGGGTCCTGATAGGAAGGCCTAAACCCCATGAAAGAAAGCTTGGCTGAAAAGTTTGGATTCGGGTTGAAGCTTAAGGTGAGTTTTTCTCAGCTCTAAAGCTATAAAAAAAATTTCTAGGATCGATTAGAGGAGTGTAGGCGGTTAGAACAAAGAAAAAGGATAAAAAATGGTGGATTTTGAGTTGGGTCAACCTGTTGGGTTGAGCGACTTGAGTAATAGAAAACCAGGTCGTGGGTTAGAAGTTGAAGACGATTTTGCAAGGTGCGTGGGCACCACACGCAAAGAGCCTTGTTGGTGTGTGGGGGCCCGTGCAGCGGCTCTCCGCCGTTCAGCCAACATGACTTTCCATGTTTTCGATAATATAAATCAATTGGCATAGGTTTCGAGTCAATCAGACATAGTTACAGGATAATTTTAGGTGTCTGAAATGTGTATTTAAATATTGAAAATTAGTATTTAAATCCCAAGAATTAGGAGTTGCATTAGAAAGTTACATTGGACTCTAGTAACTTGAAATTATAATTTTTGGCGAGCGATACAGCATGGGAACTGGTGCTCAAATCGGGATTAAACTGCGAAATAGGATTGAGTGAATTTTTACTTTAATTAAATTATTGTGTATGCATATTTAATGATTTTAATTACATTATTATATGATTTACGCTGCCATGGTTTGATTATGATTTTTAAATAAGTTTGATGAATTTTTGGGAATTTATTGACAGATTACGAGTACACGTTTTACGATACTTTACATAAATTGTGTTTTGGCCTTGGGCCCGAATTTCAAAATGTGTATTTGGTTTTAAGGCATCACTATGTTATATACATATATATATATATATATATGTGTGTGTGTTCACGATATTGGTGAACGTTTTTGTTCACAAACAACTATCCTCGAATTGCTGGTTAGTTGGTTAGTCTTAGACGTCCAGAGCAGGGCTCTATTTTCTTGAGACTAGCTACTTGATTATGACTTAGAAGTCCAGAGCAGGACTTTGTTTTCTTGGATCATTTTTCACTCGGACCTCCAAAACTGGGCTCTCTTTTCCTAACCGACTGGCTTATCGATAGTACAATTTGATGATGCTTGATAATGAGTATCGAGGATGGGTTGGTTGTGGATGCTTATTGGCATTTGTGTATGATATTTTTATATTGACTTGAGTTACAGTTACTGATTAATTTATGGCAATTTACTCGTATTTCAAAATTCATGATTTATATATTTTTTTTAAAGAAATTTGAGGGTTTTACTTATGCATGCATAACTTTTAGAAAACGGAGGGTAAACTACTTATGTTTCTCAACATATGTTATTAAATGTCTACTTTCATCCAATCACATGTTTTATTTGTTTTACTTGCCCTCCAGGCCGTGATACGGAGACAAAAATCTACTTGGAGTCAGAGACGTAAAGTAACTACAACGCACCCGTTGACGTTTTAGGGTAGACTTCTGTACTTTGAGTTGTATTTTAATACTTATGGTCTATATGTCATGACATAAGAGGTTATTGAAAGTATCCCTAGCATAATGACCTATCCAATAAATCGGGGCAACTTTATAAATTAATTTGGGAATTGAAGATTTTACTCTTGGTAGGTCAAAGTTGACCTTTTGTCCAAAGTTCTCGTTGGACTTTTCGTGAAGATCTTATGTATGTCTCAGAGTCCTGAGTTCCTAGATAGGCTTGGCATACGGAAAACGGGGATCGTATGAAGTAGTTATGGGTCTAAATGCCCTAGGGGTATTTTTGGTAATTTTGATACCAATTTACATGATTAAATAGGGTGGGTCATCAAAAAGTTTGTTGGGTTAGTTTTTACGATGACAAGTGTCACCTTGGCTAATAGGACCCATCCTAGGAAACATCTCATAAATTGCCCCCAGTCCCTACTTCCATTTGTCAAATAAACTAAAATGCTTAGTTTACCCTCGAAACCTTGTCACACAAGAGATACTTGTATACTTGTTAGTTCATGCCTCCGTCCCATAAGCAGCCTTGATTCTTATGCAACGGCCCTGAAGGGTTTCAAAACCAGAAAATAGTGTGAGTGGACCAAAAAAGAATATTTTTAAACACATGTAAAAAAAAATACAATCGTAAAACACATTCATTACCCTCTGTTTTTCTAAAACTATGCATGCATACGAAAAACCAGTAAATCACGATAAAATGGATAGTAAATTAGAATATCAAAATATGTACAAATAGTAGAAATATACTAACACTTAGAAAACAAGTCCATATAATTGACAACCAAACACGAATCAACCCAACCTCGATGCCTGAATCTCAATCATCACATCAAAAAGCCACTCAGGTATATAGCACATGAGGACCCACTCGGGGATACAACATCCGAGTGTCCAATGGCGTATGTCACACACCATTACCAGTAGGCTAATCATCATATCGTATAACTACTCGGGAACTATGGAGCCTAACTCGACGTCCGAGTGGCCATCCAGGGATACAACATCTAGGTGTCAACCATATAACTCAACCACTCAGGGATATAGTGTCTGAGTGGCCATCTAGGGATATATGACAGGACCCAACTTGGAAGACACCATATACAACATACCCGGGTCATGCTCTCATCTGACAGGTAACCTAAAGTATCGAAAGTACCCTCGAAACCCAAATTGAGACCTTATGCCTCTGCTCCGTAATAGCCTCGGTTCCCATGTTGTGACCTTGGAGGGTTTCAAAACCAATGAAAGTGTGTGAGTGAAGGAAAATAGCCACTTTAAAAAGATAATATAAAACATACGTAGTTCCCTTCGTTTTAGAAAAGAAAAAAAATATGCACACATCAGATTTATCAATAAAACAACAAACCTCAAAGTACGTGCCATAAACAGAACATCAATGATATCAGAAAATCTGTCCATCTAAATCCATATCAAGTATCAATATAACAGCAGTCATACCAACACACAACCATAACAGTCACATTGAATCTGTCAAACACACTGAATTCATCAACATACAAAATCAACCAATCATATAATCTGACCCAACCTCAATGCTTATAAACTGAATCATCATGTCAATGTGCACTAACGGTAGACTAATATCACTCGGGAACTAACGAAGCCATAGGCTTGACGTCCAAGTGTAGATCGACTCAGGAACTAACAGGGCTTCAAGCTCGATATCTGAGTAACGGGCTTAGTCCCAAGAATTATGGAGCATTACCTCGGCATCTGAGACTGTGCACTAGTCTCGGGAATTATAGAGCATTACCTCAATGTCCGAGATTGTCCAACCCATCGGCATCCCGAGGAGGGTTAACCACAGTCATCACACATCATCACAAACATCACAATCATCACAAATACAAAGGAACCACATATCCATATCAACAACAATTATAAACCATAATCTAATATCACCGGCCTAAGCCTAAAACCACAACTCAATCAAAATCTCGTAAAATGAGCCAAGAAAATATTCTAGAAAATCATATAAAATCCCTATCTAACAATCACCATCGAAATCATATAACTATGACATACCAAGTATGAAACCATTTTCCAAACTCAATAATGAACCGAAACATAATATACCTAATTTTCTTGCAAAACGTGTAAGGTTACAACTTTCGTAAAATCACCATAAATCCATAAAACTCATGTAAAACTGTATGTAAATCACCGTAAAGTAAAATACACCTTAAATAATAGAAAATCTCATAAAAATTGCATTCATAGGATTTAGAGAAAATAAATTCCACTCACACGTACATTTCGTGCGGTTGAACCACATTGCACGCTTCTTTGTAAAAATCGTAAAGTGTCATCTCCTGTCAAAAATCACTTCTGAGGGCCACTAATCATTCCAATATACTCACACTTAAATTACTTATCTTGTCAGAGTTTTTAAATGTCTTAAAATAATGCTTAAAACCTTTGGACAGTTAGAATTTCCCACGAGACGACATCTGATTGTCTCGAGAATTGTATCGTTGAACTCGTATCATTGTATACATAAACTGTCATGTTGAACACATGATGAGAACATGCGCCACACACCCACACACGCCATCTAAAGTGGCTGCGCGTGGGAGCCTCACGACAAGCTACAATCATCGTTAACCTTGGTCAGGTCAGCCCACGGGTCTACACGCAGAGCATGATTTGGGCGACTTGACCCGCCTTGAAAATTTTCAAGTCTTCATCTTTTTCATCCCTTCTTTTATTTTTACCATGTAATATATCTCTAGGTTGGATCTATGACCCCAAAACAAAGAAAGAACAACCATATAGCGAGGGATAATACTTTCACTTCTCGACCATGCTTCGACCTGCACCCTGCACCGTTTCCCAACATCCAACCTTCGAATTTTGGACCTATTGCAGTTGACTGATCACATAGAACTGATCAGCAGACCTAGCTTCCAAGATTCCCTAGCCTAACTTAGAAACCAAAAGCAACCCATGGAAGTTATTGTTTTGGGCTTTCTAGGGCTAGTCGTCCCTTTCCCCTTTCTTCTCCGCCCTCAGCCCTCATCCATATATATTATATATATATATATATATATATCTCTCTCTCTCAATCTCTCTATTTCCCTTTACATTCCACTCCTCCCAAACCCTCTTCCTCTCTGTTTTACCTCTCCGTCACAGTGGATGATTTCCCAACCGTTCGTGGACTTCGACCAAAGCCCACCGAACAAATGCACAACACACACCCACACTTATAAGTAAGGGAGTAAGTCGGTGGGAGAGAGAAATATCAGAATTCTCTAGGTCTTGACACATGGCAGCTTCCATAGGTTCAATAGAAAATGACCAGAGTGCCCTTACAACTTAGATTACCAAAATACCCCCTAAGGGTTCTTGACCCGAAACAACCTCGTACATTCTCTGATTTTGGTGTACTGCCTATCTACGGACTCAGTGTCGTGAGACCATTGTAACGGTCTTCGTAGATTTCCTAATGGACAACCGAATCAAAAAGTCAACACTTTGACTCTTGATAAAAAAGTTAACTATTTGACTTTCAAGGGCGAAATGGTGAATTTTACCAAAATTTTCCAATTTCGCTTCCCTCAAAGATTCGAGTTGTTATAACCTTCCCCTTTAAAGAAATTTTTTCCTCAAATTTCAAACCACGAGTTAGGGGTAGAATCGAAAGTACCCTATAATCTAACAAAAAACACATAAAGAAACCTTTAACTTATCATCATAACACCCATTTAACTCTCGGACCAAAATAAAGAAACATTGAAACATATTAAGGATCACCTTATTGCAACTTTTTCTTCAGGTTTGAAAATCAATCCACCTTAACCGAACTGATCTCAGGGGTTACACAACTTAATATCCAACCTTAAAACTACCCTAGGGTTTCTATTTCTCGTCTCACTACCAAGCCATGCAGAAGGCTGCCACATCAGAGGCATGAAGATGAAAACACATATCATAACCCAAGCTCTGATACCAAGTTGACAGGACTCAACCCGGAAGACACCATATACAACATACCCGGGTCCTGCTCCCGTTTGATAGGTAACCTAAAGTATCGAAAGTACCCTTGAAGCCCTGCAAGAAAAGTGATACTCGTATAATCGAGAACTTATACCTCCACTCTGTAATAGCCTCAGTTTCCATGTAGCATCCCAAGAGGATTTCAAAACCAATGAAAGTGTGTGAGTGAACGAAAATAAACAATTTAAATAGATGATATAAAATATACGTAGTTCCCTCTGTTTTAGAAAAAGAAACTATGCATGCATCATGTTTACCAATAAAAAAAAACCACAAAGTACGTGCCATAAACAGAATATTAGTGATATTAGGAAATCTGTCCATCTAAATCCATATCAAATATCAATATAACATCAGTCATACCAACACACAATTTTAACAGTCACACTGAATCTGTCAAACACACTAAATTCATCAACATACCAAATCAACCAATCATATCAACTGACCCAACCTCGATGCCTACAACCTGATTCATCATGTCAATGTGCACTACCGGTAGGCAAATATGACTCGGGAACTAACGGAGCCCTAGGCTTGATGTCCAGGTGTAGACTGGCTCAAGAACTAGCAAAGACACAGGTTCGACATCTGAGTCACGGTCTTACTCCCAAGAATTACGTAGCATTACCTCGACATTTGAAACTGTGCACTAGTCTCGGGTATTACAGAGCATTACCTCGATGTCCGAGACTGTCCAACCCATCGGCACTCCAATAAGGGTTAACCATGGTCATTACACATCATCACAAATACCAAGGAACCACATATCCATATCAACAACAATTATAAACCACAATCTAATATCCCAGGCCTAAGCCCAAAACCACAATCTAATATCTAGAAAATCATATAAAATCCTTATCCATCAATTACCAACAAAATTATATAACTATGATATAACGAGTATGAAACCATTTTCTGAACTCAATAATGAACCGGAACACAATATACCCAATTTCCTCGCAAAACGTACAAGGTTGTAACTTTCGTAAAATCACCACAAATCCATAAAATTCATGTAAAACTGTATGTAAATCAACGTCAAGTAAAATACATCTCAAATGATAGAAAATCCCATAAAAATTGCATGCATAGGATTTAGATAAAATAAAGTCCACTCACACGTACCTTTTGCGCGGTTGAACCGCATTGCACACTTCTCTGTTCACCCCTTGTCAAAAATTACTAAAGGGTCACTAAGCATTCCAATTGACTCATACTTAAATTCCCTATCTTTTAAGGGTTTTTAAACGTATGGAAATAATGTCTAAAACTTTCGAACAGTTAGAACTGCCCCCGAGACGATATCCGATCGCCTCGAAAATTCTACCGCTAAACTCATATCATTGAATACATAAATTGTCATGTTGAAAACATGATGAGAACGGGCACCATGCGTCCAAATGTGCCACCTAAAGTGGCTGGACGTGGAAGCCTCGCGCCAATCTACAATCATCGTCAACCTTGATCGGGTCAGGCCACGGGTCTACACTCAGTGACAGGACCCATCCCAAACTCCCCGGGATTAGTGCGGGATGACCCTGCTCCCGTCTGACACGAAGTGTCAGACAAGGGATATTTCCGACCTTTGCCCTCCCGGGCTATCAGAGTACGCCAGGATCCAGAGGAGGCATGTGATATCTCGATCTCTGCTACAGTCCACATCCGATGTCCACCTGAAGGGCAGTCAAAACATTAAAAACTGTGAGTGGACAAAACAAAAGTTTATAAAAACATTTCATAAGACATTTGTACCCTCCACTAAAAAGCATGCATGCATTCGGAAACCATTTATCCAAAACAAACCATATGTGGGACTAAGCCCAAAGCAGACATAAACCAAGGTCGAAAGGACCACAATGAAAACGACCATACGGGCCACTACCCAAATCCATAAGGGACTCGGCCCCAAACCATAAAGAAACCAAGTACACAAGCCACTGCTCAAATCCTGTGCACACCTGTGCACACCACATATCATATATCATATATACATATAAGTCACACAACCAATCCTGTCACGGTATCCAAAGCTACGCGCGTGCTACCCGGGTCTCAATCCGAGTCTTCTCAAAGTCAAGGTCAATGTCCGCAGACCACTGATCCTACTCGAGGTAATAATAACCATAGCCTTCCTGAGAGTAAGGAACCCAACTGGGGGGTGACTCCACTCAGTCGGTGCTCCGTGACTACTCCGGGGTCCACCCAGGCCAACGACCCTCCCCGGAGGAGATAATAGAAGTAAAGGAAGGTAGATGAACATATATATACATAACATAATATCCATGCCCGATTCCCCTGAACCGTCATGATCCATAATATCCATAATCAGGTACCATGCCGGTTCCCATAAACCCTCATGTACCGTAATAACATAACCAGGTAACATGCTGGTTCCCATAAACCGTCATGTACCGTAATAACCAACAAGGGTTCATGCCGGTTCCCATAAACCATCATGAACCATGATACCATAACAAGGGTTCATGTCGGTTCCCATAAACCGTCATGAACCTGGGAATCCATTTAAGGTTCCCTGACCTGAAATCAAAACCGTAAAGTGACTGGGTCTCGTGCCCGAACATAGGACATCAGCTGGGCACCGTGCCCGGAATCTGAGGTCATATGCCCGAGACAAAACTAAATGGGTCTCATACCTGAATTTATCCTTTTAAAATCCAAATCCAGTTCATTTAAATCAATAAAGAAATACAGACCCGTATAAGCACCGTATAAGGCCGAAACCTCGAAATACGTGCTTATACGTAACCACATACAAATGCACCCATGGCATTACAAACAAGCATTTAAAACATATAATAAACATTTATGCATGCACCAATTTAGAAAACAAGGTCCACTCACAGACCGTCCAAGCTGCCTCCTCGATTTGCGTGCCATACGGCTCCCTGAGCCGATCACCATCACCGGGACTCTCGAACCTGTCCAAATCGTAATAGAAGGTTACTAACTACTTAATTAACCTCCCACTAAAGCCCCGTAATTTTCCCGTATTTTTAACTATTTTTAATCGCGAACCTAAACCTTCCGATGCCCCGAAACATATCGAGACGGTGTCTGATCGACACGAAACCAGTCCCAAAATGTTCGTTACATCGAATAGAGGATTTCGTATGTTGGAACCTTCCCCAGATTCCCTGCCACGCGCCGCCTGAAGTGGTTGCGCGTGGGCTTCACGCGCCAGCTACAGTACCTGCTGACGTTATCGCTGACGTCAGCATGACGTCATGCTGACGTCATCTGACAGCTGTCAGGTCTGACATGTCAGACTCTGACAGGTGCCACGTGTCATGCTCCCATTGGTCCACGTCACTGTGCTGTCAGTGCCACGTGGCAGTCTGACATATGCCACGTGTCATCACGGCACTGGTCCACGTCAGTGCCATGTGTCAGCCCCTGATTGGGCCATGTCACTGACATGTCAGTGCTGGCTGTGCACTGACATGTGACACGTGTCGCACTCCTATTGGCCCATTTTTTGACATGTCAGCTGACATTGTCAGATCTGACAATGCTGACGTCATCCCTAACATGATGACGTCAGCAGAATGACGTCACCTGTCATCCTCTACATCGGTCAGACCGGTCCGAACCGGTCCGGTCTGGTTTCTCCTGCAACTTGGACCGGCGTAACCGGTCCAGGTCTCCTTCTCCCTCATTTTCGGTCCGTTTGCTTCCATTCCAATTCCTAAATTCCTCTTTTAATCTTTCCTATCAATCCTAATTAACTAAACAACCTAAAACCTACGAAATCCGACCGGTCCAATTTGAACCTCACGGTTCGATTTTTCCCGATCAGCCTACACGGCTGCTCCGCCGTCAACCACCACCAAAACCCTCCTAATAGCTTCCTATTAACCCCCTGAACTCATCCTAATCGTCCATAAGCACCAATAACATCAAAATCAAATTAAAAAGGGAAAATGGCCATACCGTGCACCCATACGGGTTCTTTGCCTCCACACCGCCGTCCACGGCGGTTCTGGCCGCCCAGCAGCCATCCTTAGTCTCTCACGACCCCTCTGGTCACTCAGGCCTGCTCCTCTGGGATTGGGTTGGATTGGTTTGAATGGTTGGGTGAGATCAGGTGATGGGTGTGTGTTTGAACGAAGAAAATGAAAATGCACGGTGAAGTGCATGTATGTAATGTGTTGTCCAGTGGATGAGTGACACTTGTCACTCATCCATTGGTTGCTAAAAAGCAACTGGGCCCACTAAAGACAAACTGCACTTTTTGTCTCGTAAAATGTGCCATCGTGAATAGTAACTGGGAACTTCCGTGAACCGTAACTTCGCCGTTGAACGTCCGAATTCGACGTGCCGCCTGTCTATGGATTCGTACCGTCCTTATCTACGTAACGGTCTTCGGCCCTCGGCCATCGGACCTCCCGGTCAAAAAGTCAACATTTGACCCCTTTGATCCAAAATTACCAAAATGTCCCTAAACTTTCGAACGTCATAACTTCCTTCTCCAATGTCGGAATTGAACGTGCCACCTGTCTATGAACTCGTGACGTCACGAACTACGTCACGGTCATCGGTCAAAGTCCATTTGACCGCCCGATTGAAAAGTCAACGTTTTGCCACCACCAGGGGCAAAATGGTCATTGCACATCGTTCGTCCGATTTCGCCCAACTAATCACGGATTAGCCTCACTAATCGTGATTAGTCACTTCTCGACCAAGCTTTGACCTGCACCCTGCACCGTTTCCCAGCATCCAACCTTCGAGTTTTGGACCTGTTGCATTCGCCTAATCACATAGAAAAAATCATCTGGCTTGGTTTCCATGTTTCCCCAACCTAACTTAGAAACCGAAAGCAACCCATGGAATTTATGGTTTTGAGCTTTCTAGGGTTGGTTATCCCTTTCTCCTTTCTTCTCAGTCCTCATCCATCTCTCTCTCTATTTCTCTTTACTATCCTCTCCTCCAAAACCCTCTTCCTCTCTACACTACCTCTGTGTCACAGTGAGTGATTTCCCAACAGTTCATGACCTTTAGCCAAAGCCCACCGAACAAATACACATCACACACCCACACCTATAAGTAAGGAAGTAAGTTGGTGGGAGAGAGAAATATCAAAATTCTCTAGGTCTTGACATGTGGCAGTATTCCATAGGTTCAAAAGCAAATTTCCAAAATTCCCTTCCAACTTAAATTATCAAAATACCCCCTAAGGTTTCTTGACCCGAAACAACCTCGTATGTTCTCCGATTTTGGCGTATCGCCTATCTATTGACTCAGTGTCCAGAGACCTTTATAACGGTTTTCTTAGATTTCCTAATAAACAACCCAATCAAAAAGTCAGCACTTTGACTGTAACGACCCGTCCTAAATTCCATGATAAGATTAGTGACTAATCACGATTAGTGAGGTTAATCGGACGAACGATGCGAAATGACCGTTTTGCCCCTAGTGGTGGCAAAACGTTGACTTTTTAATCGGGCTGTCAAATGGACTTTGACCGATGACCGTGACGTAGTTCGTGACGTCACGAGTTCATAGACAGGTGGCACGTTCAATTCCAACGTTCGTGGAGGAAGTTATGACGTTCGGAAGTTTAGGGGCATTTTGGTAATTTTGGTTAAATGGGGGTCAAATGTTGACTTTTTGACCAGGAGGTCCGATGGCCGAGGGCCGAAAACCGTTACGTAGATAAGGACGATACGAATCCATAGGAAGGCGGCACACTGAAATCGGACTTCGAACGAGAGAGTTATGGGTCACGGAAGTTCGATTTCATTATGCACGAACTTCGAGATGGGGATGATTTGGCGAAATCTGATTGGGTGGATATTTTAGTGGGCCCCATGGATGAGTGACAAGTTGTGGATCTACATAATTAATTAATATTATTTAATTAATTTTATAATCTAATCCACACCTAATTCAATCCTAGCCATCCATTTCAATTCTATCTTTAAATCCTCACCCTCCATCTCTCATTCTCTCATCTGATCTCATCTCCTTCATTCTTCTTCACACCCGAAACCCCCCCACAATTTTCTTCATCCTCCATTTTCAAACACCACACCATACACATACCACCACATCTCATCATTTTTCATCTTGTGTGTGACCGTGAGGAAGGACCGTGATGATGAGGACGCGACGGCGAGGACTCACGGCGGCGGACCACGGCGGGGGAACCCGAAAACCCGTGAGGTACATTTTACTCAAAATTTGGATTTCTAGTTTTAGGGGTTTTCGATGATTTCTAAAGATTAGGAATGGTTTCTGGGGACCCTAGGAGTCTATTGGGATTGGATTCGAGGGTTAGGAAGGCCTGGAACGACCGTGAACGGCAGAGGAAGTCACGGCCGCCATCGATGAGCTTGGAAGGTACGGGTTTTGATGTTTTTCCTAGTTTTGAACCCATAGAACGCTAGGTTAGGTAGAGACGAGGAGAATGGGACAAACGGGAATGGTTTTGGTGGCCGGACGGCGGAGAACCGGCCGGGTCAAGCCGCGGGTCACGGCGACCCGGTTACTGGTATTCGGGTCGACCCGCGGGAGGACAGAGATGACAGGTGATGTCATCCTGTTGACGTCATCATGTCAGGGATGACGTCAACATTGTCAGATCTGACAATGTCAGCTGACATGTCAGAAAATGGTCTAATAGGAGTACGACACGTGTCACATGTCAGTGCACAGTCAGCATTGACATGTCAGTGACGTGGCCCAATCAGGGGCTGACGCGTGGCACAGATGTGGACCAGTGCCGTGATGACACGTGGCACTGACAACACAGTGAAGTGGACCAATGGGAGCTTGACACGTGGCACCCGTAAGAGTCTGACATGTCAGACCTGACAGCTGTCAGATGACGTCAGCATGACGTCAGCAGGTACTGTAGCTGGCGCGTGAAGGCCACGCGCAGCCACTTCAGGCGGTGCGTCTGCATGCGTGGGGGAGAATTTGGGGATGTGTTCAACATGGGAAATCTTCTATTCGATGTAACGAACATTTTGGGACTGGTTTCGTGTCGATCGGACACCGTCTTGATATGTTTCGGGGCATCGGAAGGTTTAGGTTCGGGATTAAAAATAGTTAAAAATACAAGAAAATTACGGGGCTTTAGTAGGAGGTTAATTAAGTAGTTAGCAACCTTCTATTACAATTTGGACAGGTTTGGGAGTCCCGGTGATGGTGATCCACTCGGGGAGCCGTATGGCACGTAAATCGAGGCGGCAGCTCGGACGGTCTGTGAGTGGACCTTGTTTTCTAAATTGGTGCATGCATAAATGTTTATTATATGTTTTAAATGCTTGTTTGTAATGCCATGGGTGCATTTGTATGTGGTTACGTATAAGCACGTATTTCGAGGTTTCAGCCTTATACAGTGCTTATACGGGTCTGTATTTCTGTATTGATTTAAATGAACTGGATTTGAATTTCAAAAGGATAAACTCGGGTATGAGACCCATTTGGTTTTGTCTCGGGCATATGACCTCAGATTCAGGGCACGGTGCCCAGCTGATGTCCTATGTTCGGGCACGAGACCCAGTCACTTTACGGTTTTGATTTCAGGTCAGGGAACCTTAAATGGATTCCCAGGTTCATGACGGTTTATGGGAACCGGCATGAACCCTTGTTGGTTATTACGGTACATGAAGGTTTATGGGAACCGGCATGTCACCTTGGTTATGAATATTATGGATCATGACGGTTCAGGGGAACCGGGCATGGATACCTTCCTTTACTTCTATTATCTCATCCGGATCCTGGCGTACTCTGATAGCCCGGGAGGGCAAAGGTCGGAAATATCCCTTGTCTGACACTTTGTGTCAGACGGGAGCAGGGTCATTCCGCACTAATCCCGGGGGGATTGGGATGGGTCCTGTCAACATGGTATCATAGCGGGGTTGTCTCTATTCGAGCAACCGTGCAGCTCTTGGAGTATGTACACAGGTCGAGGATGTGATATCTCAATGGGCTATAGTTCGTGGTCAACTTGATTGTTGGGGTGCCGGTACGATAGTTAGTAGGATTGAATAGTGGATCGTTTTGGTTCGGCACTAGATGCCGGGGTTACCATAGTTCTATCAGGGTTGACAGTGTGGGACCCTACGGAAGGATTAACGTAAGAGTACTTTGGAGTTTTGATCGTGAGACGGTTAGTTGGGATCGTCTTTCACGATGTCGTAGGATCGGTTCCGACGACTGGTTTGGAGTTGTGACCATTGGCTGGTCGGACTTGGTTGAGTTAAATGGATTACATTGCAGTTGGCAGCCGGATTCGAGGAATCCTAGTTGGATTGACGGTAGGATTGGATTGAGGTCTTTACGATGTCAAGACCGCGGGGCCAGTCAGAGCGTGGATTTTACTACTTTTCGCAGTTGGGTTCAGAGTGACCCTAGGTGTGATCATGGAACCCTACCGTATGTGTATGGTTTGGAAATGTGAGTTGACGAGTGGTTTGACTTGGACGACTATTCTGATTTGGATTCGTTAGTCGGTCTAGTCATGTCAGCTTGTGTTAGGACTGCACTTCGCAGTCAGGGTTGTACGTATCGGTTAGACCGAGTTGGTTGTCGTGCTACATCAGTTGTGATGTACTGTTGGTGCAACTAAGGTCATGGGCGACCTGGTAGACGACATTTGGGTTAGTCGGAGTACGACTGGTTAGATTTCGGTTGGACAGGTTACCAGGGTTGGTACTTGTCGATGGAATCCCGGAGCGGGGATACGGAGTATTTGGTACGGGCGAGTGATTCCGTTGGATGCGGAGTTTGTATATCGTGATTCCTGGTAGTTAGGTCTGCACGAGGTTGGGGCAGACGCTACTATCGATGGACGTAGTCGAGTCTTATCAGGTCGAGTAGACTCAGGTTACCGTGACGATTGTGACGATGGGATTGTCAGTCGTGACGATGATACGGGGTGCGTGAGTAACCCATATGTACGAGCAGTGATTCTGGATTCGACTCGGTTACGGCTGAGTGCGATCGCAGAATGAGTTGGGGACGTTCGGGGAGCGTTTCCTTTTCTCGTATGAGTTGTCAGGGTGACCGTACCCAGAGTTGTTGGGTACGAGGGAGGCAGAGTTCTCCTTTTCGAACAGAGGTACGGGGTCGTCGTTCGGTATGAGCGGAGATCCAGGATTGTCTGATTTGCACACTTTGTGCTGATGCTGACAGGTGATGATACTGGTACTAGTGCTGGTGCTGGTGCTGGTGCTGGTGATCGTGATGACGATGAGTTACGGATCGGGGTGTGACTCCGTCGTAATGGGCATATGTTCGGTATCTGTGGTTCAGGAGTGGATCTCAGATAGAGTTAAACTGGTTAGGGGACACGTGGTTGATGTTCGGGTATGTTGATTCCAATCTTGTTGGAACTTCGGAATCGCGAGAGGTTGCGATTGAGGTGACGAGTGGAATGCGGGTTTTCCGCATTGGTATTGGGTAATTCGAAGTCATTAGGGTGACTTCTCAGGTTCTGCTAAGGCAGATGATGGTTGTATCACTAGTACACTGATCGTGTATTGGTTGGTGGACCCAGGATTTGTCTTGGGTCAGCAGCATGTGTTGAGTATATCGAAGTTAGGTGACTAAGATTTCTCATTTTCTGCTTGGTGGCAGACGAGGTTGGATTACATGGTGTGGTGAGTGCAGCGAGTTTTATGTGCATTCACGAGGATGGATTTTGATGTCATAGTATTGTATCATCCCTGATTTTCCACGGTGGAATGCCAAGGATCGATACGAGGTGATTGGGGAGGACCCACAGTCTCGATCGTGACGTCTATAGTCGTTTGACGTAGTGGTGGATCTGGATCGTGATCTTGATGATCCAGACAGGTGGAGAGTTTATTACTCTTACTTGGATGTTGAGTGGAGCATGATGGGACTGAACTTCTTTTCGAGGTAAATCCCATATGGCTTATTACTCGCCTGAGTAGTTGTCCGATGAGTAGTTTTCCGATGAAGTCGGATTTTGTCAGCCTAGATATGTTGATATTGGGATTGGCTTCCCCATGAAGTAAATCGATTGTATTGTGGTAATTGTTTAAACGGGTAACTGATAGGTTCGGTTTTGATGCGTCTCGGTAGACGAGAACGAAATTTCGAGTTTTGGAATCAGATTTCTGGATGACGATTCAGGATTTGATTTTGGAACTTGAAAGAGGATTTCTAGATTTGGGTTTTGGAATTGGATTCTGGGTGACGATTCAGGATTTGATTCTAGAGCTTGACTGTAGATTTTCTTTTATGGATTTGGGTTCGGAATGGTCATTCCTAATACTAGTTTACGGAATGATGATTTTGGATTCGAATTTGGGAAATGGTTAGGGATATGATTTCTGAGTTTGGATTCGGGATTTCTTACGAAGTTGCGGATTCAGATTCGGAATTGGGAATAGATGATGGGTTGGAGTCTCGATTTGTCTAATACTGGATTGGACAGATGGACTCCATTATTGAAACGTGATTGGCTACAACCTAGGTGGTTGTAGACTGATTGATGGGTAGGTGTATGTACCTTGTACGTTGTTCGAGGTACGATACTAGATAGGCTTGTGGTGTCTGGCAACGGTATTCTGGGTATACCAATGATACGTTGGAGAACGTGTTGGTAGTCGGATTGGTTCCGATACCATCGGATTAGTTGAGGTTGTGGACTGGACATTGGATACTGTGCAGTGGGTCATGGTATTTCGATGGGTCTAGTTACACACAGGTTGAGTGCATGGTTGGTTAGTGTTCACTCATGGTTGAGTAAGTTGGTGGTTAGTATAACCACGGGTGAGTATAGTGTTAGTTTTTGACTGACGACTGTCAAGTGGTGACTGTTTGTCGAAGGTGTCAACGTAGATCGTTGAGTGCGGTTTGGTGACTCCCAGTGGGAGCAGACGTCAAGATAGGTTGGAGATTGAGGAAGGAACTGTAGAGTTGTTTATGTCAGCGAAAGGGTAGATTTGACAAGTGGGTCGATCATAGGATACTTGGGCTACTCTGATACTGACAGGTGGTGTCAGTTCGGAGCGTACGACTTCTGCTATTCGACGTGGTCGAATGTAGACGAGGCGACATGAGCGTTAGTGGTACGTCTGGTTGCAGACGAGTAAGTATTGTTCTAGTTGGTTGGTGTATGAGTGTACACGTATTTCGAGGTCGATTCTACTTTCCACGAGATGGATGTGGAATCAGAATAGTTGACATTTCGAGAACGGAACAAATTAAGGAGGGAAGAACGGTTGGATTTAGGTCGGTTGGAATTTTGAGAACAAAATTAATTAAGGAGGGAAGGTTGTAACGACCCGTCCCAAATTCCATGATTAGATTAGTGACTAATCACGATTAGTGAGGTTAATCGGTGATTAGTTAGGCTAAATCGGACGAACGATGTGAAATGACCGTTTTGCCCCTAGTGGTGGCAAAACGTTGACTTTTTAATCGGGCGGTCAAATGGACTTTGACCGATGACTGTGACGTAGTTCGTGACGTCACGAGTTCATAGACAGGTGGCACGTTCAATTCCGACGTTCGTGGAGGATGTTATGACGTTCGGAAGTTTAGGGGCATTTTGGTAATTTTGGTTAAATGGGGGTCAAATGTTGACTTTTGACCGGGAGGTCCGATGGCCGAGGGCTGAAGACCCTTACGTAGATAAGGATGATACGAATCCATAGGCAGGCGGCACACTGAAATCGGACTTCGAACGGGAGAATTATGGGTCACGGAAGTTTGATTTCACTATGCACGAACCTCGAGACGGGGATGATTTGGCGAAATCTGATTGGGTGGATATTTTAGTGGGCCCCATGGATGAGTGACAAGTGTCACTCAGCCCATTGTCTTAGACCCCCAATTTGTGGATCTACATAATTAATTAATATTATTTAATTAATTTTATAATCTAATCCACACCTAATTCAATCCTAGCCATCCATTTCAATTCTATCTTTAAATCCTCACCCTCCATCTCTTATTCTCTCATCTGATCTCATCTCCTTCATTCTTCTTCACACCCGAAACCCCCCCACCATTTTCTTCATCCTCCATTTTCAAACACCACACCATACACATACCACCACATCTCATCATTTTTCATCTTGTGTGTGACCGTGAGGAAGGACCGTGATGATGAGGACGCGACGGCGAGGACTCACGACGGCGGACCACGGCGGGGGAACCCGAAAACCCGTGAGGTACATTTTACTCAAAATTTGGATTTCTAGTTTTAGGGGTTTTCGATGATTTCTAAAGATTAGGAATGGTTTCTGGGGACCCTAGGAGTCTATTGGGATTGGATTCGAGGGTTAGGAAGGCCTGGAACGACCGTGAACGGCGGAGGAAGTCACGGCCGCCATGGATGAGCTTGGAAGGTACGGGTTTTGATGTTTTTCCTAGTTTTGAACCCATAGAACGCTAGGTTAGGTAGAGACGAGGAGAATGGGACAAACGGGAACGGTTTTGGTGGCTGGACGGCGGAGAACCGGCCGGGTCAAGCCGCGGGTCACGGCGACCCGGTTACTGGTATTCGGCTCGACCCGTGGGAGGACAGAGATGACAGGTGACTTCATCCTGCTGACATCATCATGTTAGGGGTTGACGTCAACATTGTCAGATCTGACAATGTCAGCTGACATGTCAGAAAATGGTCTAATAGGAGTACGACACGTGTCACATGTCAGTGCACAGTCAGCACTGACATGTCAGTGACGTGGCCCAATCAGGGGCTGACGCGTGGCACAGACGTGGACCAGTGCCGTGATGACACGTGGCACTGACAGAACAGTGATGTGGACCAATGGGAGCTTGACACGTGGCACCCGTCAGAGTCTGACATGTCAGACCTGACAGCTGTCAGATGACATCAGCATGACGTCAGCAGGTACTGTAGCTGGCGTGTGAAGCCCACGCGCAGCCACTTCAGGCGGCGCGTGTGGGCGCGTGGGGGAGAATTTGGGGATGTGTTCAACATGGGAAATCTTCTATTCGATGTAACAAACATTTTGGGACTGGTTTCGTGTCGATCGGACACCGTCTCGATATGTTTCGGGGCATCGGAAGGTTTAGGTTCAGGATTAAAAATAGTTAAAAATACGGAAAAATTACGGGGCTTTAGTAGGAGGTTAATTAAGTAGTTAGTAACCTTCTATTACAATTTGGACAGGTTTGGGAGTCCCGGTGAAGGTGATCGGCTCGGGGATCCGTATGGCATGCAAATCGAGGCGGCAGCTCGGACGGTCTATGAGTGGACCTTGTTTTCTAAATTGGTGCATGCATAAATGTTTATTATATGTTTTAAATTCTTGTTTGTAATGCCATGGGTGCATTTGTATGTGGTTACATATAAGCACGTATTTCTAGGTTTCGGCCTTATACGGCGCTTATACGGGTCTGTATTTCTGTATTGATTTAAATGAACTGGATTTGAATTTCAAAAGGATAAACTTGGGTATGAGACCCATTTGGTTTTGTCTCGGGCATATAACCTCAGATTCCGGGCAGGGTGCCCAGCTGATGTCCTATGTTCGGGCACGAGACCCAGTCACTTTACGGTTTTGATTTCAGGTCAGGGAACCTTAAATGGATTCCCAGGTTCATGACGGTTTATGGGAACCGACATGAACCCTTGTTATGGTATCATGGTTCATGACGATTTATGGGAACCGGTATGAACCCTTGTTGGTTATTACGGTACATGACGGTTTATGGGAACCGGCATGTTACCTTGGTTATGAATATTATGGATCATGACAGTTCAGGGGAACCGGGCATGGATATTATGTTATGTATATATATGTTCATCTACCTTCCTTTACTTCTATTATCTCCTCCGGGGAGGGTCGTTGGCCTGGGTGGACCCCGGAGTAGTCACGGAGCACCGACTGAGTGGAGTCACCCCCTAGTTGGGTTCCTTACTCTCAGGAAGGCTATGGTTACTATTACCTCAGGTAGGGTCAGTGGTCTGCGGACATTGACCTTGACTTTGAGATGACTCGGATTGAGACCCGGGTAGCACGCGCGTAGCTTTGGATACCGTGACAGGATTGGTTGTGTGACTTATATGTATATATATGATATGTGGTGTGCACAGGTGTGCACAGGATTTGAGCAGTGGCTCGTTTACTTGGTTTCTTTATGGTTTGGGGCCGAGTCCCTTATGGATTTGGGCAGTGGCCCGTATGGTCATTTTCATTGTGGTCCTTTCGACCTTGGTTTATATCTGATTTGGGCTTAGTTCCCACGTATGGTTTCTTTGGTTAAATGGTTTTCCAATGCATGCATGCTTTTTAGTGAAGGGTACAAATGTCTTATGAAATGTTTTTATAAACTTTCGTTTTGTCCACTCACAGTTTTTAATGTTTTGACTGCCCTTCAGGTGGACATCGGATGTGGACTGTAGCAGAGACCGAGATATCACATGCCTCCTCCGATCCTGGCGTACTCTGATAGCCCGGGAGGGCAAAGGTCGGAAATATCCCTTGTCTGACACTTCGTATCAGACGGGAGCAGGGTCATCCCGCACTAATCCCGGGGGGATTGGGATGGGTCCTGTCATTGACTCTTGGTAAAAAAGTCAGCACTTTGACTCTTGGTAAAAAAGTCAACTATTTGACCGTCAAGGACAAATGGTCAATTTTACCAAATTTTGCCAATTTCGCTTCCCTCAAAGGTCCGGGTCGTTGTAAACTTCCTCCTTAATGAAATTTTGTCCTCAAAATTTCAAACCATGAGTTGGGGGGAGAATCAAAAGTACCATATACTCTAAACTAAACACATAAGAAACCTTATACTCTAACCTAAACACATAAGAAACCTTTAACTGATCATGATAACACCCATTTAACTCTAGGGCCAAAAGAAAGAAGCATTGAATCATATTAAGGATCACCTTGCTACAACCTTTTCTTCAGGTTTGAAAATCAATCCACCTTAACCAAATTGATCTCAAGGGATACACAAGTTAATATCCAAGTCACACCATGTCCTCATTGAACTTACATTCCATCGCAAAATTTTACAAGTTTACATTACTTCTTAAGGACTAAACTTACCATGTTAAACTCCACTCTCAGTACCTTGTACGTGCCTAAAACTCATTACTTCCTTTAGATTCGGCCCTCCATTAGGAAACGTTGAATCATTAACTCAAACCTGAACTACTATAAAGAAAAATACAAGGCATAGACTTCCTTCATAATTGCATCAAATCTTAGGTATTTCATTCCATATCTTGTAACCATGATATGGTCTAGCTTCTCAAATTCTATACGCAACAAACGTAGATATTGGATATATCAAAATCAATACAATCCATCCAACTAACCATTGTTTACTTATACATTAGAAAACTTTCTAAACTAATCTAGCTTCACATTCCATAGCCGAATACCAGGTGAATGATTTTTCTAATCAAATATGAATACTCGGATCTTCCTATAATTACTATCCTGCATAAAAACCGCATAAGTCAAGAAATTACCATTTAAGGAAAATATTCTTCTCAATTCAACTTTATGAATCACCAGTCAAGTATCCACAACTCTCTGATCTTTCGTAACTACTTAGACATATTACTATCACGCTATGGGGGGGGGGGGGGGGTGTAAGTTTCTTCCATACATCCACTTTAGCAACTACACAATTCATCACACGATTGCATCTTATGCACTCCCACAAAAGTATCATCTTATTCACTTAAGTACATCATGTTCGCCGTTCTGATATTCTCCACCCCTGCTCCAGCAACATAACTCATGTCCAAACTATATATGGACATCTTGTCTCTTGTTGGAGTTCCAATTTCCTATTCCTAACTAACAAATACCTTACTACACTCGTCGGATCCGACAAAGGACCTTTCATCACTTTAGTCCACAAAACACTTTTTCCAACCGGAGACACATATTCACTTGTCCCATCCAAGTCCAACATACCGAAAATTACACTGACTTCCATTAGTGAGCTCACTTGTTTGCTAACGTCATACAACTGTTCCCCCTTACTAATACGTGACATCCACTATTTAGGATACTAATCCAGTACAATATCACTAACGTCAAGGAAACACACTGTAATACAACACATATAACACTTTAATAAATCCAAATCCAAGCTTTAAAACTACCCCAAGGTTTCTATTTCTCGTCTCACTACTAAGCCGTGCACAAGGCTACCACATCAGAGGCATGACAATGCAAACACATATCAAAATGTAACAACCCGTACCTTCGGGAAGGGTAAAAATGTAATTTTATAAAGTTTTGTATATAAAGGACGATTTTGCCCTTGTGAATAGTAGACGAAAAGTTGACTTTTTGAATTACCGATTGGATGAGTGTTGACCCTTAACCGTGACGTAGGTTAGGATGTCACGAGTCCGTAGACAGGTGGCAGGTTCGATTTGGATAACCGGAGGGAAAGTTATGACGTTCGGAAGATTAGGGGCGTTACCGTAATTTTGAGTAAACGAGGAAAATGTTGACTTTTTGGAGGACTTGTGATTTTCACGTAGACCGAGGACCGTTAGATAGGTCTCGACGTCCTGAGTTCAACGACAGGCGGCACGCTGTCATCGGACGTCGGACGGAAAAGATACGGGTCTAGAACGTTCGAGGGCAAAAGGGTAATTATTTACACAAGGGGTATTTTGGTCATTTTCTTTCAGCCAATTGGATGAGGACAAGTGGCTGAGTGGGTAGGATATTTTCTGCTTGTCCATAGGATTGTGGACACGTGGGGGCACTGGATTGTTCCATAAGGTTCTCAAGTGTGCACGGCCACACTTTGCTCATTTTTGAACCGTGCAATCCTTCGACAAACGCAGAAAACAGAGAGAAGAGTTTGGAGAGGCGGTGATCGATTCAGTGCAAGGGAGAGTGAAGAGTGAGTTGAGAGAAGGACAGTGAGGCAAGGAGGTGCTGGTGATCGCGGTTTGGAGCTGCAACCGTGCACGGAGGCTACACGGTGGACGGCTGGGTTTTGAAGAAAACAGAGAAGGCGGTGGACTGTGGTGGCTGCTGTGCCGTGTGGTGGATCGATTCAAGCCACTAGGAGACTAAGGAGGCTACGGGGAGTCCAACAAGCACCGTGGTAAGCGGCGGTGCTCACGGCGGAGCCTGAATCGAAGGGTAAGTTCCTTTCCCCTGTTTTCCCGTGGATTTTAAATTCAAAAGTCGTGAAGGTAGGATGAGAATCGAGGGGATTGGTGAGTGCAGTGGTGTTCATGGAGGTTCTAGGAGTGGTGTAGGAAGGTCGCCGTGACGGGGGCGTACACGGCGGAGCTCAGTCGACGGAGATTACTCTGTACTCTGTTTGGCCGTGATGTTCAAATGCAAAGTCGTGGAGTTGGGTGTAGAGTCGAGGGATTAGGAGGTTAGGGTGAAGTTCAGGAAGGTCCTAGACGTCGATTAAGATGAACGCCGTGACGGGGGAGGACCTGGACGGCCGGCGGCCAAAACAGGGGCTACGGGCCGTCTGTTTCAAGGCCGTGAACGGTGGGTTTCCAACCGTGATTCTTCAAGGTTAGAACATGGTTAGATTGCTTAGGATGGGACGAAGAGAATGGAATTGGATTGGACTGGAACGGTGGTCGGATTACAGAGAACCGGTCACGCCGGTTCAACTGTGTTGAACCGGGTGACTCGAGGAAGAAGATGCACTGTAGCAGGCGCGTGAGGCCCACGCGCAGTCACTTTGGGCGGCGCGTGGAGGCGCGTGGGGAGGAATCCGGCCAAGCTTCCAACATGAGTTTAGTCCTAAATGTTCTAAGGAATCCAATGGTATAGTTTTCGGGTGAATCGGACGGTGTTACGGGGTTGTTCGGGAATCCAGACGGTTACGGGTTTAGGATTAAAATAATATTTAATTCCCGAAAAATTGAGGAAATTAGGATTAGGATCCTTGATGTATTTGTGACCCTATTTGGTGCATTTTGACAGGACGGGAGGCACCCGAGACGGTCGAGGAGCGCACGGAGCGCGACTGACTTGCTCAGATTTGTGAGTGGACTCTTTCTTACTTTCGAGCATGCCTAACTGTTCTCTCGATGTTTATGATATTATGTGTGTTTTTATGCTTTAAATGATGGTTATACGTGATTGAAATGTTTGCATGTTTTTCGAGACGTTTCCGGACTTTGCACGTTTTTCGAGAAAAAGCCGGTTTTCAGATTTTGATGCCATATGTGAGAAATTCACCCTATAAACGTTTGCTAATGATGGTAAATGAGTTATGAAACATGATTTGGGACTTCCTATGGTTTTTGGTATGAACATGGATTTTCCGTATTTGGGTTCGGAATGTCGGTTCTGAACGCCGGAAGGGCTTCGAACTGGGGATTCCGAATTCGAGTTTGGTGATGGGTTTCGGAACGGTTTTACACTGAAATGGATTGGATTTGCTGGATTTGGATATGGGTTTAAAGACCCGGATATTGATTGACGGGGGACGGGCCCGGATTGAGTTTAAAGACTCGGGAGTTTAAGGACTCGGATATTTATGATATTACCCCCATAGGCCTATTGAGTTTAAAGACTCAGGAGTTTAAAGACTCGGATTTATATTTGAGGCCTGGTTGAGTTTAAAGACTCGGATAGGTCCAGCAGGTTTGATCGGAAATGATGATTTGATGTCATGCTCTGCTTTCTATATCAGTTTTATAGTGTATCTGTTTCTTATGATGTTTTATAGTGTTTCTGTTTCTTATGATGTTCCATATTCTGATTTTCTAATATTTAGTTGGGCATGCCTGTTTTCAAAACGGAGGGAACAACTTTTTACTTTTCCTTAACTCTGATTTGACGAGAAACTGTTTTGAAACTTCTATTCATTCCAGTCCACTCACACCTTCTGTTTTTAAATTTCCCTCCAGGTCGTGGTGATAGCGCTGGGGTGAACGTTGAGGCAGATATCGAGGCATAGAGCTTACGACGTTCTTCCGTTGCGGACTTAGAATTGTAGGACTTTTTGTGCCCATTTTTTAGAACTATGCTCTGACTTACTGTTGTATATATTTACTCCTTCGTCTGATAGTTATGCTTATAGTTGTATTAAGGTTAATTGTGGTACTGTAAGTGTGATTGTCAGACGGGAGCAGGGTTCATCCCGGATATCGAGGTGATATTTGGGACGGGTCCTGACAATTGGTATCAGAGCATAGGTTGTGTCGATTTGTGTTGGGTTTAGGTTGTTTTACTAACTCTATGCCTCTTTTAGCGTACGATCGATCATGCCTCCGAGACGTGAACCCCCTCCACGACCTGAAGATGAAGCGGCGAGAGGGACTGAGAGCGCTTCGATCGAGAGAGCCCAGAGGCTTGGGGCTACTACATTCAGCGGTGGGGCCGATCCCGAGGAAGCTCATCGATGGATCACCCGGCTCGAACGTATTTTTGGGGTAATGCACTGTCCTCCTGAGGATCGGGTTTTGTTAGCTACTTTTCTGTTGGATGGAGCTGCATACGAGTGGTGGTACACGTTGGAGCTGTCCGGCTGGGATGCACATACCGTGACATGGGAGACTTTCCGGGAGCGGTTTGTTGATCAGTACTATCCCCGTTCTTTCAGGGATACGAAGGAGGCAGAATTTCTTCACTTGAAGCAAGGGAACTTGACAGTTGCTGAGTATGAGCAGAGGTTCCAGATGCTATCTCGTTTCGCTCCTGCATTTGTGGCGACCGAGGCGGAGAAGTGCCGCCGGTTTGAGTTGGGCCTCCGAAGAGAGATCAGGGCCATAGTGACAGCGGGTTCTTTTGCTACATTTCGGGAGTTATCTGATGCTGCTGTCAGGGTTGAGGCGAGTTTACCTGCTAGGCCACAGTATTCGGGCAGTGTTCGACGCCGAGAGCATTCATTTCCAGGAGCATCGAGTAAGAGGCCCCCGAAACGGGGTACTTTTGGGGGATCGTTATCGGCTGGTGGAGCCCGGTATGGCCGATCAGGCAGTTTTTAGGGCTCAGGATTTCGAGGAGCTAGGGCACAGCCGACTCCTCAGGCGAGTGCGACTTCAGTGGCTTCTACGGGGAGATATACCAGTGGACCCGGTAGGGATACGTGCTTCTATTGCGGAGAGCAAGGACACTTCCGGAGGGAGTGCCCATTGTTAGCTTCGGAGGGTGGAGCAGGCCGAGGTGCAGCGGAACCCGGGCGGAGTACTGCTTCAGTGTCAGGGGCAGCAGGCCCTAGGGGTGGCGGAGGTGCCACGAGCAGTTCTAGGGGGCGCGGTAGGTCATCGGGACCTCAGGCGCGAGTTTTTGCTATGACCCAGCAGGAGGCCAGATCCGCACCGGGAGTGGTGACAGGTACACTCACCATACTTGGTCACACTATTTTTATTTTGATAGATCCCGGGGCTACCCATTCTTTTGTAGCTCGGAGTTGTAGTTTGGTGGCGGAAAGGGAGGTGTCTACTTTGGATTGTGCTTTAGGAGTAAGTACACCTACGGAAGAGGTGTTGGTGGTGACTCAGGTGTTGAGAGAGTGTCCGGTGATGGTAGGTGAGGTTGAGTTACTAGCAGATTTGTTACTCTTGGATTTACGGGACTTTGATGTTATTTTGGGTATGGACTGGTTAACGAGACATCATGCTTCTATCGAATGTTTCGATAGGAGAGTGACTTTTCGGAGTCCCGGATTATCAGAGACTACGTTTCAGGGGGATCAGCGTGCACTTCCTACTGGAGTTATTTCGGCACTTGAGGCTAGCAAGTTGTTGCGTAAGGGATGTCAAGGTTACATAGCTCATGTGGTGGATACACGTGCTACGCCAGTGAGGGCGGAGGACATACCAGTGGTACGAGAGTTTCCTGATGTTTTTCCCGAGGAGTTGCCAGGACTACCCCCACACCGAGATCTTGAGTTCACGATTGATCTTCTTCCAGGTACACAGCCTATTTCACAGACTCCTTATCGTATGGAACCTGCAGAATTGAGGGAACTTAAGGCCCAGTTGCAAGGGTTGGTCGATATAGGATTCATTCGACCGAGTATGTCACCTTGGGGAGCACCTGTTTTGTTTGTCAAGAAAAAGGACGGAGAATTGAGATTGTGTGTGGATTACAGACAACTGAATAAGGTAACTATTCGGAATAAGTATCCCCTACCCCGGATTGATGATTTGTTCGACCAATTGAAGGGAGCTCAGTATTTTTCGAAGATTGATCTTCGCTCCGGTTATCATCAGTTAAGGGTTAAAGAAGAGGATGTACCGAAGACAGCCTTTCGGACTAGGTACGGTCATTATGAGTTTGTTGTGATGCCTTTTGGTTTGACTAATGCCCCAGCAGCTTTTATGGATCTTATGAACCGAGTGTTCCGGCCATACTTGGATCGTTTTGTGATTGTCTTCATTGATGACATTTTGGTGTATTCGAAGAGTGCGAAAGCACATGAGAAACATCTGAGACTTGTGCTTGAGACATTGAGGGGGCATCAGTTGTATGCGAAACTGAGTAAGTGTCAGTTTTGGTTGACCAGTGTTGGATTTCTTGGCCATGTGATTTCGGCCGAGGGCATCAGCGTGGATCCTCAGAAGGTTGAGGCGGTAGCGACATGGGAACAGCCCAAAACGGTGACAGAGATCAGGAGTTTTCTGGGTTTGGCAGGTTACTACCGGCGCTTTATTGAGGGTTTTTCGATTTTAGCCGCTCCTTTAACCCGACTAACTCGGAAGGGAGTTCGATTTAAGTGGGACGAGAACTGTGAATAGAGTTTCCAGGAGCTTAAAAGACGGTTGACATCTGCTCCTGTGTTAGCCCTTCCAGACGATAGTGGGGAGTTTGAGGTGTACAGTGACGCTTCTTTGCAAGGTTTGGGTTGTGTCTTGATGCAGCATGGGAGAGTGATTGCTTATGCTTCCCGGCAGTTGAAATCCCATGAGATGAACTACCCTACACATGATTTGGAACTGGCAGCGGTGGTTCATGCACTAAAGATTTGGCGGCATTACTTGTACGGCGAGAGGTGCAGGATCTTCACGGACCATAAGAGCTTGAAGTATTTGTTCACTCAAAAGGAATTGAATCTGAGACAGCGCCGTTGGTTGGAATTGCTTAAGGACTACGACTGCACGATTGAGTATCACCCAGGGAAGGCGAATGTGGTAGCCGATGCTCTGAGTAGGAAGTCAGCTAGTTCTTTGTCACATTTGAGGACAGTACGGTTACCGTTGTTGGTTGAGCTCCGCAGGTTGGGAGTAGAGTTGACTGTGGTTGATCAGGGAGCACTCCTAGCGAGTTTCCATGTGCGACCTGTTTTGATTGATCAGGTTATTGATGCTCAGTTTGAAGACCCTATTCTGGGCATCATTCGGATTGAGGTCGAGGCTGGAGAGAGACAGGACTTTGAGATCCGCGAGGATGGAGCCTTGGTTAAGGGTGGACGGTTGTGCGTACCTGTGGATGACGCATTGAAGAAAGTGATACTGGATGAGGCTCACTGTTCAGCTTATGCGATGCATCCTGGTGGGACCAAGATGTATCGTACACTTCGAGAGCATTACTGGTGGTTGGGAATGAAACGTGAGATTGCAGAATATGTCAGTAGATGCTTGATCTGTCAGAAAGTGAAAGCCGAGCGGCAAAGACCCTATGGAGCAATGCAACCTTTGCCGATCCCCGAGTGGAAATGGGATCACCTGACTATGGATTTTGTCTTCAAGCTACCCAGAACATCCAAGGGCCACGATGGTGTGTGGGTTATTGTGGATCGACTTACGAAGTCTGCTCATTTCTTGCCAGTACGGGAGAACTTCAGGTTGACGCAGTTTGCACAGTTGTTCATAGATGAGATTATTCGGTTGCATGGGACTCCAGAGTCGATAGTATCTGACAGAGATCCGAGATTCACTTCCCGATTTTGGCAGAGCTTACAGGAAGCTTTTGGGACTAAATTGCATTTCAGTACTGCATTTCATCCTCAGACTGATGGACAGTCGGAGCGGACTATTCAGATTCTCGAGGATATGATGCGAGCTTGTGTCTTACAGTTCCAAGGTACGTGGGAGTCTCATTTACCTTTGATGGAATTTGCCTACAACAACAGTTATCAGGAGAGCATTGGGATGGCTCCTTACGAGGCTTTGTACGGGCGACAGTGTCAGACTCCATTATGTTGGACTGAGGTTGGTGAGCGGAGATTGACTACTTCTGAGCTGGTAGATCTTACACAGGAAAAGGTGGCACTGATCAGGGATCGATTGAAGGCAGCGCAGGACCACCAGAAGAGCTACGCCGACCGTAGGATTAGAGATTTGGAGTTTGCAGTAGGAGACTGGGTTTTCTTGAAGTTATCTCCTTGGAAGGGGATCGTACGGTTTGGCAGACGAGGGAAGTTGAGTCCTCGTTACATTGGACCTTATGAGATCTTGGAACAGATTGGTCCTGTTGCATATCGATTGGCCTTACCAGCAGACTTGGAAAAGGTACATAATTTCTTACATGTCTCTATGCTTCGAAAGTATATTCGAGATGATTCGCATGTTCTGGAAGCACAACCAGTGGAACTGAGGGAAGACTTGAGTTTCGAAGAACAACCTGTCGCGATCTTGGATCGGAAGGATAAGGTTTTACGAAGGAAGACGGTTCCCTTAGTCAAAGTATTGTGGAGAAATCATCAAGTGGAAGAAGCTACTTGGGAACCTGAGGCCTTGATGCGTGAACAGTACCCTTATTTGTTTCACTGAATTTCGGGGACGAAATTCTTTTTAGGGGGGTAGATTGTAACAACCCGTACCTTCGGGAAGGGTAAAAATGTAATTTTATAAAGTTTTGTATATAAAGGACGATTTTGCCCTTGTGAATAGTAGACGAAAAGTTGACTTTTTGAATTACCGATTGGATGAGTGTTGACCCTTAACCGTGACGTAGGTTAGGACGTCACGAGTCCGTAGACAGGTGGCAGGTTCGATTTGTATAACCGGAGGGAAAGTTATGACGTTCGGAAGATTAGGGGCGTTACCGTAATTTTGAGTAAACGAGGAAAATGTTGACTTTTTGGAGGACTTGTGATTTTCACGTAGACCGAGGACCGTTAGATAGGTCTCGACGTCCTGAGTTCAACGACAGGCAGCACGTTGTCATCGGACGTCGGACGGAAAAGATACGGGTCTAGAACGTTCGAGGGCAAAACGGTATATATTTACACAAGGGGTATTTTGGTCATTTTCTTTCAGCCAATTGGATGAGGACAAGTGGCTGAGTGGGGTAGGATATTTTCTGCTTGTCCATAGGATTGTGGACACGTGGGGGCACTGGATTGTTCCATAAGGTTCTCAAGTGTGCACGGCCACACTTTGCTCATTTTTGAACCGTGCAATCCTTCGACAAACACAGAAAATAGAGAGAAGAGTTTGGAGAGGCGGTGATCGATTCAGTGCAAGGGAGAGTGAAGAGTGAGTTGAGAGAAGGACAGTGAGGCAAGGAGGTGCTGGTGATCGCGGTTTGGAGCTGCAACCGTGCACGGAGGCTACACGGTGGACGGCTGGGTTTTGAAGAAAATAGAGAAGGCGGTGGACTGTGGTGGCTGCTGTGCCGTGTGGTGGATCGATTCAAGCCACTAGGAGACTAAGGAGGCTACGGGGAGTCCAACAAGCACCGTGGTAAGCGGCGGTGCACACGGCGGAGCCTGAATCGAAGGGTAAGTTCCTTTCCCCTGTTTTCCCGTGGATTTTAAATTCAAAAGTCGTGAAGGTAGGATGAGAATCGAGGGGATTGGTGAGTGCAGTGGTGTTCAGGGAGGTTCTAGGAGTGGTGTAGGACGGTCGCCGTGACGGGGGCGTACACGGCGGAGCTCAGTCGACGGAGAGTACTCTGTACTCTGTTTGGCCGTGAAGTTCAAATGTAAAGTCGTGGAGTCGGGTGTAGAGTCGAGGGATTAGGAGGTTAGGGTGAAGTTCAGGAAGGTCCTAGGCATCGATTAAGATGAACGCCGTGACGGGGGAGGACCTGGGCGGCCGGCGGCCAAAACAGGGGCTACGGGCCGTCTGTTTCGAGGTCGTGAACGGTGGGTTTCCGACCGTGATTCTTCAAGGTTAGGACATGGTTAGATTGCTTAGGATGGGACGAAGAGAATGGGATTGGATTGGACTGGAACGGTGGTCGGATTACAGAGAACCGGTCACGCCGGTTCAACTGTGTTAAACCGGGTGACTCGAGGAAGGAGATGCACTGTAGCAGGCGCGTGAGGCCCACGCGCAGTCACTTTGGGCGGCGCGTGGAGGCGCGTGGGGAGGAATCCGGCCAAGCTTCCAACATGAGTTTAGTCCTAAATGTTCTAAGGAATCCAATGGTATAGTTTTCGGGTGAATCGGACGGTGTTACGGGGTTGTTCGGGAATCCAGACGGTTACGGGTTTAGGATTAAAATATTATTTAATTCCCGAAAAATTGGGGAAATTAGGATTAGGATCCTTGATGTATTTGTGACCCTATTTGGTGCATTTTGACAGGACGGGAGGCACCCGAGACGGTCGAGGAGCGCACGGAGCGCGACTGACTTGCTCAGATTTGTGAGTGGACTCTTTCTTACTTTCGAGCATGCCTAACTGTTCTCTCGATGTTTATGATATTATGTGTGTTTTTATGCTTTAAATGATGGTTATACGTGATTGAAATGTTTGCATGTTTTTCGAGACGTTTCCGGATTTTGCACGTTTTTCGAGAAAAAGCCGGTTTTCAGATTTTGATGCCATATGTGAGAAATTCACCCTATAAACGTTTGCTAATGATGGTAAATGAGTTATGAAACATGATTTGGGATTTCCTATGGTTTTTGGTATGAACATGATTTTCCGTATTTGGGTTCGGAATGTCGGTTCTGAACGCCGGAAGGGCTTCGAACTGGAGATTCCGAATTCGAGTTTGGTGATGGGTTTCGGAACGGTTTTACACTGAAATGGATTGGATTTGCTGGATCTGGATATGGGTTTAAAGACCCGGATATTGATTGACGGGGGATGGGCCCGGATTGAGTTTAAAGACTCGGGAGTTTAAAGACTCGGATATTTATGATATTACCCCCATAGGCCTATTGAGTTTAAAGACTCGGGAGTTTAAAGACTCGGATTTATATTTGAGGCCTGGTTGAGTTTAAAGACTCGGATAGGTCCAGCAGGTTTGATCGGAAATGATGATTTGATGTCATGCTCTACTTTCTATATCAGTTTTATAGTGTATCTGTTTCTTATGATGTTTTATAGTGTTTCTGTTTCTTATGATGTTCCATATTCTGATTTTCTAATATTTAGTTGGGCATGCCTGTTTTCAAAATGGAGGGAACAACTTATTACTTTTCCTTAACTCTGATTTGACGAGAAACTGTTTTGAAACTTCTATTCATTCCAGTCCACTCACACCTTCTGTTTTTAAATTTCCCTCCAGGTCGTGGTGATAGCGCTGGGGTGAACGTTGAGGAAGATATCGAGGCATAGAGCTTACGACGTTCTTCCGTTGCGGACTTAGAATTGTAGGACTTTTTGTGCCCATTTTGTAGAACTATGCTCTGACTTACTGTTGTATATATTTACTCCTTCGTCTGATAGTTATGCTTATAGTTGTATTAAGGTTAATTGTGGTACTGTAAGTGTGATTGTCAGACGGGAGCAGGGTTCATCCCAGATATCGAGGTGATATTTGGGACGGGTCCTGACACAAAACCCAAGCTATGATACCAAGTTGACAGGAACCAACCCGGAAAACACCATATAAAACATACCCGGGTCCTAGTCCCGTCTAACAGGTAACCTAAAGTGCCAAAAGTACCCTCAAAACCCTGTTAGACAAGGGATTTTGGTACACTCGAGAGCTCATGCATCCGCTCCGTAATCACCTCCGTTCCGTGCAGCGACCCTAGAGGGTTTCCAAACCAATGATAATGCGTGAGTAGATGAAAATAAACAATTTAAAAACATAATATAAAACATATGTAGTTCCCTCTGTTTTAGAAAAAAAAAACTATGCATGCATCAGATTTATCAATAAAACAACAAACCTTGAAGTATGTTCCATAAACAAAACTCAATGATATTAAGAAATCTGTCCATCTAAATCCATATCAAATATCAATATAACAGTAGTCATACCAACACACAACCATAACAGTCACACTAAATCTGTCAAACATATTGAATTCATCAACATACCAAATCAACCAATCATATCAATTGACCTAACCTTGATGCCTACAAGCTGAATCATCATGTCAATGTTCACTATGGGTTGGCTTGACACGACCTATCCCAATCCCACTGGGATTAACGCGGGATGTGCCATACTCCCTTCTGACACGAAGTGTCAGACAAGGGATAACCCGAAACCTCAGCCCGAACAGGGCTTCCAGAGTGTGCCAGGGTCCGGAGGAGGAGTGTGATGTCTCGGTCTCTACTACAGCCCGCATTCGTGATCAACCTGAAAGTCAATAAAAACATCAAAAGCTGTGAGTGGGCGAAAATAAATGGTTTAATAAAACACATTTCATAAGAAGACATTTATGCCTTTCACTAAAAAGCATGCATGCATACAAAAACCATTTATTCAAATAACCATGATTAGGGTCGCAGCCCAAATTCCGTAAATCCAAGTCATACGTGGGAACTCAGCCCAAAACCATAGAATACAAAAATCCGTAAATCCATATCCAAATGGGTCACTGCCCAAATCCATAAAACACAGAAATATGTGTCAGACAAGGGAGCATGGCACATCCCGCGTTAATCCCGTTGGGGGGGGGGGGGATTGGGATGGGTCGTGTCATGGCTAATATCACTCGGGAACTAATGGAGCCCTAGGGTCAATGTCCAATTGTAGACCAACTCAAGTACTAAACGAGCCCTAGGCTCGACATCTAACTCATGGTCTTAGTCTCAGGAATTACGGAGCATTACCTCAACATTTGAGATTGCGCACTAGTCTAGGAGTTACAGAGAATTACCTTGATGTCCGAGACTATCCTACCCATCGGCATCCCAAGGAGGGTTAACCACAGTCATCACACATCATCAAAAACATCACAATCATCACAAATAACGAGGAACCACATATCCATATCAACAAAAATTCAAAACCATAATCCAATATCTCGGGCCGAAGCCCAAAACCACAACTCAATCAAAACCTTGTGAAATGAGCCATTAAAATATTCCAAAAAATCATATAAAATCCTTATCCATCAATCACCATCAAAATCATATAACTATGAAATAATGAGTATGAAACAATTTTCCAAACTCTATAATGAACCGAAACACAATATACCCAATTTCCTCGCAAAACATGCAAGGTTGCAACCTTTGTAAAATCACCAAAAATCCATAAAAATCATGTAAAAATATATGTAAATCATCGTTAAGAAAAAAAATCTTAAAACATAGAAGATCCCATAAAAATTGAATGGATAGGATTTAGAGAAAAAGGAAGTTTACTCACATGTACCTTTCGCGTTGCCGAACAACGCATAAAATTGACCAAAACTCACCATTATCTAGAAAGCACAATTCAAACCCACATAAGAAACTTCCAATCAAAATCACATTTCAAAACTACGGGCCTAAGCCCCAAAACACAATCAAGCACACCTCGTAAAAAGTGCCATTAAAATAATGATAACCATAAATCACCACAACCTGTAAAAATTCCAATAAATGAAACATCATCCAATTCACACGAAAAACCATTTAAAAAAAATTCAGTATGCATGCATAAATATTTTAATAAAGAAAGGGTCTACTCACAATCGATCCACGCTATCGGATACCGAATCGCACATGTTTTTGTAAATCCCAAAACCTCTCCTAGCTGTCATAATTTAGTCTTAGGGTCATTAAGCATCCCAATTAACTCGCATATGAATCCCATAATTTTCTGGGATTTTAAAACGAATTAAAACGACCCCTACACCTTAGAATAACCCAAACCGCCCCAAGACAATATCTGATCATCTCAAAAACTGTGCCAATAAACTCGTAACATTAAATAATATAATTCTCATGTTGACCTCATGTCCAAACCATATTCCATGCGCCCTCACGCACCAAACAATGTCCCTACGTGTGGGCCTTACACACATGGCATTGTTCATCTTCTTCTTGGGCCTTAAACCTGTTTTCTGCAATCTAGGTCGCCCAACCCGGTCACCTTAACCCGGTTCAAATTCCAAATTTTCTTCATTTTTTCACAAGTTCCAAACATCCAAAATCATCTCAAGAGTGACAAAAGAGGATCTATGAACTCATAATCAAGAAAAACTCACCCCGTACTTGTTGTTTGATTCTTGAACATCGAACATGGTGAAAAGTGTGTTCCCATCCGTTCTTAACACTCGGACTTCACTATTTCTATCCCAATTTGATCCTTAAAACTCACCCAACGTCCTAATGTCTTCAGGATGCACTAGACGGCCTCAAGGCCAGAACACGACCCACATCCGAAAGCTTGGCTTCACAGGCTCTCGGCCAACTCTACTCTGAATATCTCGTCTTTGTTTCCCAGCTCCCCTCATCCGTGTCGCTCCTTTTTCTCTCCCTACGAACTCAGGATCCCAAGACCTTCGTAATGGTCTTCTCAAAATTCCCAACAGATGTCTGTATCAAAAGGTAAACTATTTGACTTATAGGGGAAAAATTTTCGTTTTACCCAATTTCTCCAAATTTTCATTTTCCTCGAAGTTCGGTTCATTACAACTGGTAGGTGAGGTAGTATCCTTCATTGTCATTGGCTTTGGGTTAAGGAAACCAGAGGATATTGAGAGAAAAGAGGGCTTTGAGATATGGTTTTTAGGGGATAGCCACTGAAAATACAGGGGGACCATTTTCCTCATGGCTTGATGGTGAGGAAAGGCTTGGGACCATGTGGAAGGGATGATGTATGGCTCGTGGAGTGAAATTGGGTCGTATTAAAGGGTATCGATGACCATGAGTGGGTTCACCTCTAGGTTTGTGAGGTTAATCCTTCTTGGGTAAAGGGGAGGAGATTGGGGTTAATTCGACTGAGACCAAGGCAAGGAAAGCCTCATTCTCAACCCTACGAGTTGAATTGTGCCCTTGGTGGTTTTGGGGCTCGTTACACTTGGTTATCGAAGCTGAATGATGGACTTTGAATTCACAACCGAGATTCCAGCTAAATTTTGTACTGATTTCTTATAATTAATGTTTAATTAGATTTCTAGTGTGGATTACATACATTTTGATGTATCGGTCGTTAGAAATGATCGAGAATTGGTAGAGATATGTGCGTCAGGTCAGGGTAGCCGCTACATGGGATCGGCTCGGTGTGCGAACCAGCTGAAGGTAGCAGGTGAGTACGCCTGCGACTGTGGTTGCATGCACGTGAGGCCCACTTGTAGAAAGCAATGGCGATTTGTGGAGGCGCGTGTAGCATTTTCCAACCATCTGGCCAACACGACAATTTATTCCCTCCTCCTTACAGGTCCAATGGCAGCAATGATATGGTATTTGGAATTAATTTAAAGGTATTATCGTATGTCCGAATTATTAGTGTTCTAACCCACTTATATGTGAACATCTAAACGTTCTGCGAGTTGGGTATGAACTTATGTAATACTAAAGACTTGAATGGCATGTTTGAAGTGTTTGAATGGTAGGATCAAGTTTAGGATGATTTGGGCATTGGTTTAAAGTTCAGAAGTAGCCGGGGTTTTACCTTCCGATCTTCGGGGTCAGTGGGTTGGATGTGGGCGGTGAACCCATGAGGACATATTTTGTTTAATTTGTATATTTAGATACTAATTCTAATAGAGTTACATAATATATATATATATATATATCCCTTGTCCGATAGGTTCTCTGTATATGTATTTAAGTGCTCAGGGTATTTCAGGCACATTGATTAAGGTGTCAGAAAGGAGCCGGACTAGGCAAAGTTATCAAGGCTCTTTGGAGCGGGTCTTGTCAATTTGATATTAAAGCAAACTAGGTAACAGGTCAAACGCCCAGTGAGTGGACATTTTTTTTTTATAAACTATGATGCATGCATGGTTAAATGTTTGAATATTTTATTACATTATTTGGGTTGCAATGATTTGAATAATGATTTGAGATGATTTTTGGATTTATTGATTGATTTCTAAACATGGCTTTATGATTATTTGTGGAAATCGTTTTTTGGTCTTAGGCCTGATTTTGTAAGTGTTTTAACTTGATTTTAAGTCAAGGATTTTTGAAAATGAAAGTTTTCTAGTTTACTAGTGTTTCCATGGTTAATTGTAACGACCCGTCCCGGAAGTCAGGATTAAGGAAGTGATTAGTAACAGATTAGGGAGTTTAATCGGTGGTTAGTTGGTTACTGTTGGACTTTGGGCGCAGAATGACGGAGACATCACACCCGAGATCCACAGTAGTTTTGACGCACTCTGTGAAGTCCGAATACTTTGAGGATGGTTCGATCGACAATCCCTTGTCCGACTTACGTGTCACATGGAGGTTGGACGTCTGTTTAACCTTCGTGTCATGCGTAAGTTAGATGGGATCAGGATCTAGCCCTTAATCCCGGGGGATTAGGGGTGAGTCCTGACATTAATCATACTAGGGTGTTGTTCCCTCCAGACGTTAGTTTGGGATCCTGGAGAGGTCAAGGTGTGGCATTGCCTGGATAGGAGTAAATCTTTTAGAGACTTGATCCTAGGAATGTCATGGATTAATATCGCCCGGATGGAGACGGATCCTACTGATATCACCTGGATGTTGTTTGATCTCTAGGATGCTAGTACCGCTGGACGTATACAGATCTTGGGTATATTATTCATATTTTTTCTAATCCCAATGATGAGTTGAACATTATCAGAGCTCTGCTCCAGAGATCTTGAGTAAGACTACGTGCGTAGAACACATTGATTGTGTCCATAATTACTAAGGATTTGATAAATTGGGAATTCAGAGAAATATTATTGATTAAAAGTAAGAGTAAAATGCTCGTTTGAAAGAAAAGTTTTGGATTTGACCCATGGTTGGTTTTCACAATTGTACTTAGTTGTTTTCCTTGGTAATTGTTCCTTTCTAGTGAGACTGAACCTGGGTGTACTACTCATAAGCGTCTGAACTAGGAATGGTGATATTTTTTTCCTAGATACGACTTCAACCCAGATGTGCCTGATCTTGAAGTTTCCATGGTATGCTGTCATGGTTTACAAATGGTATTTTTTTACTTGGTTTGGAGCCAAAGATTTGTTTTGAAACAAATGCTTTGGATTCAATTCCTGAGTTGACCTCAGATGGGTAATTCCTAAGAATTGAGTAATTGATTGTATTTAATTACTGATATTGTGTTTGGATTTTACTGATGGTTTAATAATGAATTTAAAAAAAAAAGTGGGCCACAGACTCCTGAAACGATTCATGTTGTGAGTTTAAACACTCATACAATGAAAATTTGATATATTTGAGTTTAAATATTTATGAGTTCAAGACTCGTAACTGGGAAAGCTGAGATATTTATGTTTTAGAACTCAAGTCTAGGGAGGTCTGAGATGATATATTTGAAAATGCCCTTGATTTGCATGCGTAAATTTTAAGGAAAAAATTTCTATAAAGGGGGAAGATTGTAACGACCCATCCAAGAAATCGGGGCAGCTTCGTAAATTAATTTAGGAATTCACGGGTTTACCCTTAGTTGGTAAAAGTTGACCTTTTGCCCAGAGTACTTGTTAAACTTTTCGTGAAAATCGTTATATAGGTCTCAAAATCCCGAGTTAGTAAACAAACGACAAATGAAAACAGAGACCGTATGAGGAAGTTACGAGTCTAAATGTCACAGAGGTATTTTGGTAATTTTGATACCAAGGGCATTTTGGTATGTTTACATGAATAAAAGGGGTGGGTCATCAATATGTTTTCTAGGCTAGTTTTTATGGTGATTTTCGGGGGTTAGCCACCAAAAATGTTGGGGTACATTTTCCCCATGGCTTGACAAAGAGGCAAGGCTTAGAATCGTGTGGAAGAGATGATGTGTTACTCGTGGAGTGAAATTAAGTCATATTAAACGGTATGAATGACTGTGAGCAGGGGATTCACCTCTGGGTTTGTAAGGTTAATCCTTCTTGGGGAAGGGGAAGGAGATTGGGGTTGATTTGACTAAGACCAAGGTCGGGAAAGCCTCTCTCTCAACCCTACGAGTTGAATCATGCCCTAGCTAGTGTAGAGGGATTGTTGCAATTGGTTATCATAGCCTGAAGATGGACCGGGAATTCACAACCGTGATTCCGGTTGAATTTTGTACTAATTTCTTGTAATGAATTCTTAATGGGATTACTTGTGTTGATTACATACGTTTTGATGTATTGATCATGAAAAATGTCCGAGAGTCGAAAGAGATATGTGAGTCGGGTCAGGGCATCGGTTATAGGGGATCGGGTAGGCTGTGAAACTTAGCTGGAGGTAATAGATGAGTACGCCTGTGATTGTGGTCACAGGCACGTGAGGCCCACTCGCTGAGAGCCACAACAGTGTGTAGAGGGGCATGCGGTATTTTTTGACCATTCGGTTAACATGACAATTTATCCTTTCCTCCTTACAGGTACAATGGTACAAATTATGTGGTATTTGGAATTCATTTAAAGGTGTTATCATATTTACAGATTATTAGTGTTCTTTTCCGCTTATATATGAACCTCTCAAAGTCCTAGGAGTTGGGTATGAACTTATGTAATACTAGGGGGCTTGGATGGTATGTTTGAAGTGTTAGATGACATGTTTTACCTCTCCAATTCTTCAGGGTTAGTGTGTTGGATGTGGGTGGTGACCCCGTGAGGACGGATTCTGTTTGATTTATATATCAAAATATTAATTTTGACAGAGTTAATATATATATATATATCACTTGTCTAATCGGTTTTCTCTGTATGTATATAAGTGCTCAGGATATTTTGATCTACGCATTTTGTGCTTAATGCTTATTATCTTTCGTCCCACATTTAGCTATGTTAGTAGCTTAGTAAAATGTTTTCTAACTTATTTCAATGTTTTTGGGTACTAACCCAAAAATACGAAGTAAAGTGGCCAATTAGTGAAGAAATGGAAAACCGGGATTAGACATCCTTATCAAGTCTCTCAAGTGTCAACCGACTTCACTAGACCTCAGACGATGTCACTGGACCTCATACCATGTCGCTAAACCTTAACCAATGTCACTGGACCTCAGACAATGTCACTAAACCTCAACTAATGTCACTCGACCACAGCTTGTCACTAGCCATGTCAGGACCCGTCCCAAATATCACCTCGATACCCAAGACGAACCCTGCTCCAGTCTGACAATCACACTTAAAGTACCAAAATAACCTCAACACAACCATAAGCATAACTATCAGACAAGGGAGAATATAATACAACCGTAATTCAGAGCATAGTTTATACAAAACAAGCACAAAACCCTACTAGGCTAATCTCGCAACGGAAGAACGTTGTAAGCTCTATGCCTCGGTTCCTGCCTCAACGTTCACCCCAACGCTATCACCACGACCTGGAGGGTAAGTTAAAAACAAAAGTGTGAGTGGACTAAAAGAAATAAAAGGTTTAAAACACGATTTAAGAATAAAACAGTTTAGAGAAAACAATCAGGTTTTTCCCTCCGTTTTAAAATATGCATGCCTAACTAAGTACTAGAAAACCACAAGATAAAACAGTATGATAAGTATGCTAAGATCGTATCATAAAACCAAGTCCGCAAATATCAAAATCCGATCAAACCTGCTGGGTCTATCCGAGTCTTGAAACTCAACTAGGCCTCAAATGTAATCCAAGTCTTTAAACTCCCGAGTCTTTAAACTCAATCCGGGCCCGTCCCCCGTCAATCAGAATCCGGGTCTTTAAACCCAATATCCAGATCCAGCAAATCCAATCCAAAATCAATTTAAAATCAATTCCAAATCCATATCCAAACTCGAATCCGAAATCCCCGGTTCGAAGCCCTTCCAGCGTTCAGAACTGTCATTTCGAACCCAAATCCGGAATTCCACTTTTTACACCGAAAATCGCGATTACCAAAAGTCATATTTCATAATCCATTTATACCCATCAGAAAGCAATTATAATTTGAAATCCCAAAGTATAGCATCAAAAATCAGAAATCCCACTTTTCTCGAAAAACGTGCAAAAACACGAAAATATCTCGAAAAACGTGCAAACATATCAATCACATCCTCATCATTAACAAGCATAAAAACATACTTAAAATCATAAAACATAGATAAAAACAGCTAGGCATGCTCGTAAGAAAAGAAAGAGTCCACTCACGAATCCGAAAGTGTCAATCGCGCTCAGTGCGCTCCTCGACCGTCTCAGGCGTCTCCCGTCCTGTCAACAAGTACCAAATAGGGTCACAATTTCGTCGAATACGCTAACCCTAATTTCCCCAAATTTCCGGAAATTTATACGTAATTTAAACTTAACCCCTAAACCATCCGAATCCTCGAACTATCCCGTAACATCGTCCGATTAACCCAAAAATTGCACCAATAGATTCCTTATGACATTTAAAACCAAAACCATGTTGGACAATTTCTCAAACTCCTCCTCACGCACCAGCTACAGTGCATCTTCAACCTCGAGTCACCCGGTTCAATTGTGTTGAACCGGCGTGACCAGTTCTCGTTCGTTCCTCCACCATTCCTCCCCATTTTGATCCCATTAGTTTCGTCCAGTCCCCAACAATCCTTTCCCCTCCTAACATTTGAAAATCGAAGTCTAAAACCCATCGTCCTCAGCCTCGAAACACACTGCCCGTATGCCCTGTTTTTGCCGCCGGCCACCCAGGTCCTCCCCCGTCACGGCACCACACTCAGACGACTCCTGGGACCTTCAGGAGTCTCACCCTAACCTCGAAATCCCTCGACTCTAGGCCAAGGTACACGACTTTTGAAAACAATAAAAATGGGAAAACAGGGGATTCAAACCATACCTTCGATTCTGCACCGTCGTGTGCCACAGTGCTTACTGGGTCCGCTGCAGTCGTCTTAGCCTCCTGTTGGCTTGGATTGAGCCACCACACGGCACAACCACCGCCTCAGTCCCACGGGTCCTCTGTTTTCTCAGAAACTCAGACTCACCACAGCCTTGTCTCCGTGCACGATCTCACTCCCAAAACTCGATCACTAGCTCCCTCTCTTCTCTCTGTCACTCTCACAACTCACCACACCCTCACCCTCACACTAAATCGATCACGGTCTCTCAATTCTTCACTCTCTGTTTTCTGTTCTTCACAGCCAAATGCACGGGTTAAATTTGAACGATTTGTGGCCGTGTGTATAATTAACACCCTAGAATCCTCTAGTGTTAGTCCACGTGTCCACATTCCCATGGACATCAGTGTAAAATATCCAAGCCCACTCAGCCACTTGTTCCTATCTGATTGGGCCTAAGAGAAAAAGACCAAATTGCCCCTAGGTTTAGAAATTACTATTTTGCCCTCGAACTTTCCAAACCCGTAACTATTTCGTCCGGCGTCCGATGACAGCGTGCCGCCTGTCGTTGTACTCAGGACGTCGAGACCTATCTAACGGTCCTCAATCTACGTGAAAATCACAAGTCCACTAAAAAGTCAACATTTTCCCTCTAATAGTCAAAATTACAATAACGCCCTCAATCTTCCGAACGTCATAAATGTTCCTCCGATTGTCCAAATCGGACCTGCCACCTATCTACGGACTCGTGGGTCCTAAACTACGTCACGGTTAATGGTCAACACTCATCCAACCTGTAAATCAAAAAGTCAACTTTTGACACACTATTCGCAACGGCAAAATCGTCCTTTTATACAATTATTTTACAAAATTACATTTGTACCCTTCCTGAAGGTACGGGTTGTTACAAGCCATATCACATGTGCCTTCATCATGTCACCGTGATATGTTGCTAGCCATGTTCCAGATCTTGTGCTTCCGGCTTGTCACTGGCCTTGTTCCAGTATTGTTCCATGTCTTGTGCCTCAGTATGTCACCGGGACATGTCATCAGGCCCGTGTGCCAACCTTGCCACCAACCGTGTTCCGGGTCGTGTTCCAATGCCTGTGCCTTTAGCGTGTCACCGTGACATGTCACTAGTCCCGTCTTACAACTTTGTGCCAGCTCGTGTGCTAGCAACAAGTCACTGGCATGTCACCAGTGACATGTTACCAGTGTCTCACTACTCTAGTGTTCGAGCAGCCTAGCACGTGGCCCAGCACGAGGCCCAGGCCAGCACGTCCTCAGAGTCCCACTTCTAGCATGAGCCCTTGATGAACCAAGAGATCGAGCCCCTACATGGCCATGTATTCTAGTTGTCCCAAAGAGTGTTTCCATAAGACAAAAGAGTGTGTTTGCGGTGAAAATTAAGGAAGGTGTGCGTGAAAAAGGAAAAGAAGATTGCTCTGCTGAAAAACGTGATATTTTTGCAAGGACTCCTATTTTCTAGCGTATTATTGAGGCCTGAGTAGGACTACTAATTCTATAAGGAGACTAGGGCTAGGGTTTCTCCAAGGCCTATATAAACCAGGCTTAGGCAACAGCTAGGGGATCGTCCATTCTTACATCCAAACTCTGCCAAAACTATTTTTCCCTCTCCATCCATTCGAGGTTTTTCTTGCAAAGGCCTACTATACCATACTCCACTATCCTCATAATCATCCGTGACATATAAGGAAAATTCCTGAGTGACTGATCAATGAGCATCTAAACGCTTATATTACTTTGGGCAACTTCCCGAAGAGAAAAAGTGTAACATGGCCTATTTTACTCCGTAGTCTTCTTTTTTGAATATATTATTTGTGGATAGATTCTTAATATTATTCTAGTTTTATAAAGTATTTGGATTTCAATAATCTTCCTTGTGTTCTAGTATTTTAGTTTGTGTTATGCAAGTGTGTTTATGCTTAATACTTTGATTAGATATATGGCAAATTCCCAAGTCTAGATCAATGAATGTGTATAGGGAAAATTCCCGAGCACGCACTAATGGCAATGTACATCTCTTTCGTAAAACTAAAGTTATATAATTTTGTTGATTTTGAAGTTGATATATATTTTGAATGAGTAAGATTTAAGGAATGAGATGATCACTTGTAAAAGTAGATTCGGTTTAGTTTTGTTCTCAATTTTTTAGGATGATAGAAACACTCTTCACACTCCCATTTTATATTCCAAACTTTCTCATACATAGGTACCCTCAATCCCAGGTTAGAACGATCCCTATTTACCAATGCTACATCTACGAAAAAGGGTTTAAGCTGCATGCGTTTCCATTAAGTGTTAAGTGTTTACTTTGATTCTTAGTTTTAGTGTATCAATTTTTAGCGCCGTTGCATGGGATTGAAAAATCTCTTGTGTGATTTCGTTTGTGTAAATATATTTAGTGAAAATATCATACTTTCGCAGAACCTTTCCTTCAAATTTTTCTTTTAGGAAATAGATAGTGCTCATTTTGATTACTTATCTCTTTAACCCCTCAGGATGTGTGGATTTGATCACCACACACCTTAGAATAAGTGAATCTGTGGATATAATGTTGGGGCGGAGTTTGTAAACACTTGGGTTGTATATACTACTTCAAAAGCTTCCACCAGTTGGTCATGGTATCTAGAAGGGCTATGACTGGTGAAAAGTTTGGATCTTACAAAGAGAACACCAATGGAGTATATAACCTAACTAGATTAGCCTAGGGGTGTTTCCCGAAATTAGTCATTTTTTCTCGCGTTACATCTATTCCAACTAGCTATGTCCCCGCTAGTTTATTAGTTTGCGCAGGTCATACGTTCAGAAGGAACTATGATAAGGGGAGTGGAAGGTTATTCATGTACGTATAAGGCTCTATATATTACATTTCTAGATTGCATAACCTCTCTAAGGTTTCGTGATGCTCGTATGTCATCACCGAGTACCCTAGACTAAGTGAATCTAGAGACAAGAGATTGAAGGTCAAGGTCATCCTTCATGTATATGTCACATAAATTTTATGTCTTGTGCATGTTTTAACCTATTTTCTCTTATGCTTTCACACCATTTTTCATGTAGATACCTATGTGTTGCATTAACTTAAAGGTGCATGAAATTGCGCATTTTCTTGCTATTTTCGTGACTATACTTTGTGCATTCTTAAACGTTTATAACTCCTTGATTCTTTGCTTGTATCTATGTGTTACCTCTCCTTATATAAAACATGTTACTTGTATATTTGTGTGTGTTTTGTGTTGTATGTGTATATTCTTGTCCATATTTCGTCTTTTTTCATTGCTAACTCTTGATCGTTTGTTAAGAAGATCTCTATGAATAACCAAGTCGAAGCTCGTGTCCTCTAGACCTTCAACTCACGAAACTAGTATACCACTTCACTGTTCTCAATGCTTCTCTTGCCTCAACACATAGTTAGATCAAGAAAAAGGTGAACCAAGTGATCCACCACGTAAGGAGCCAGTCTTAGCTCCCATCATTGATGTAGGTTACGAATCTGAGTAACCTTCATCTAAGCATCAATCCGAGAGTGAATCAGAAATCGAGATGGCTAATAATGAACGTAGATCCCTTCACCAACGCACATGCTCAAAGGAATGGAGCATTGTACCATCTTGTATTGCTTTTCTAGAACCTACGGAAACAAAAGGCACATTGAGCTTAAGAGCAGATTCCTTTACCGACTACCTATGTTTCATGGGCTTTCTAATGAAGAATTGAATAGTCATCTAAAAGCTTTTCAGTTCGTATGCAATAGTATGAAGCCTAGTGATGCCGATGATTCACTTCTCAAGCTCAAGGCCTTCACTTTCACATTGACGGATAGAGCTCAGTCTTGGCTCATGGAACTTCCCGCCAATCACATTATGACATGGAGGCAACTCGCAAATTGTTCTTAGCCAAGTACTTCCTGGCTTCTAACATCACTCAGGTGAGGAGGCAAATCACGTCCATCACTTAAGCACAAGATGAGTCCTTTGGTCAATACTATGATCTCTTTAAGGTCATTTGCGTCACTTCCTTTCACATGGTTTTTCAAAGACCAACCTAATGAACTACTTCAATGATGGTCTCAAGGACATAGACCGAGATCTCCTTGATGCAGCTTCACATAGGGAATTAATGGATTTGTATGAGCCTGAAACAAGGCAACTCCTTGAGAACTAAGCTACTAATGATGAACAATATGGGATGTCTCAACGCAAAAGAGTTAATGCATTGAATTCTAGCGGTGTTTCAGATGAAAAAATTGATAAGCTCCAATCTATGCTTGAACAAGTCTTAGAACTCAAGATCAAGAGGGTCAAAAAATCTCAAGGACTTCTGTGTGGCATGTGAAAAATAGAAGGGTACCCCAATGATCAATGTCCTCAAGTCATGAACTCTAATGGGAGAATGGAACAAGCTAATGCCTTAGGTGGATATCAAGGGGGCCAACAGTACAACAACTTCAACAGCTTCAAACATGGAAAACGTGATCATCTGGGCTTCAAGCTGAGTAACAATGAGTGATGTTTGAACCCTCCAACTCAACAATAACAAGGTTTCTAATGCCAATCATTCCAACCAAGGACACCTATGTCTCATCAACCCATAAGTATGCAACAAGCTCTTCCAGGCGAACAATTTACTAAGCCAGACTATGACAAGATGTTTACACAACTATCCGCTTCAGCGTAGGTTCTTTTAGAGGGACAAAAGCAAATAACGGAGACGTTGAACACTCATGAGTGTGACATCTTGAAGATAATGAAGAAAATTGGTCAAATCATGGACTTCATGGGACAAGTCAAGGACATCAGGTAGTGGCCATTGTAAATCATTCCCAATCTGAAGAACAACGTGTTTAAGAATGCTAGCTTTATCACAACTAGAAGTGGGAACGTTTTGCAAGAGATTAGTCCTAAGGTAAGCACGAAACTGATTCCTAAAGAATCTATGGAGAAAGATGACGTGTTGGTTCAAGTTGAGGTAGACAAGGCCACTATCAATGACTTAGACAAAGAAGTGGCACCCCCACTAACTCCATCCACCCACATGAAAGGTAAGGATCCTATTCCTTCCAATTCGGTTTTTACTAATACTTTGTTTGCTCATGCACCTTTTCCAAGCAGGTTCGCCAAATCCAAGAAGGATGATCAATATGATGAAATCTTGGACATATTTCGAAAGGTGCAATTGAAACTACCATTGATTGAGTGCATCAAGAAAGTGTCAACTTACGCAAATTTCCTCAAAGTGTTATGCACTCAAATGAGGCAAACAAGAGAGAAAAAGGTGGTAAAGGTAAATGAAAATGTGTCCACAGTTATCCAATAACGGCTACCATCTAAGTTGAAGGATCCGAGGAGCTTTTCAGTCCCTTGTGTGGTAGGTAACGTCTTTTGATATTGTGATGCTAGAATTAGGTGCATTGATTATAGTTATGCCATATCATCTTTATGAAGCCATTGATTTAGGTGAGTTAAAGAAAGATAATGTTATTATCCAACTAGTCGATCGTACTCATGCATATCCAAGGGGGTATGTAGAAGATGTTCTTGTGTAGGTCAATCAGTTTATGTTATCGTCTGAGTGTTATATTCCAGACATAGATGAGAGTCCTTTGAACACAACACCATTTATTTTCGGACGTCCATTAATGAGAACCGCAAGAACAAAGATAGATGTCTTCAATGGCACTCTATTTATGGAATTCGATGGAGGGATGATTGAGTTTAACATCTTTGATACCATGAGGTATCCTACTACTAGTATAAATGCATGTTTTACCGTTAACATTGTAGAATCTGTTTCACAACTGCATTTAGATTATATCAAAGATGATGAGCTCCAAATAGCCATTCAAGAAAGAGAGAAGCTGACTCAACTCGGGAATGAAACCATTTTAGATACGTTGATAGAGGTTCTTGAATTGGCCATGGCTCTCAATGAGGTGCCAAGATATGTAAGTCCTCATCCTCTTCTTCCTATTACTTTTGGTACTAACAAGACGCTTCCCTCAGTTTTCCAAGCTTCAGAACTTGAACTCAAGGTACTACGAAATTACTTGAAGTATGCATTCCTTGGAGAGAACGAAACACTGCCCATCATCATCTCAACATCTTTGGAAGAAGATCAAGAAAGGAAACTTCTGATTGTACTTAAGAACTACATGACCACCATTGGATGGACACTAGCTGATATCAAAGGAATTAACCCTACAACTTATATCCATCGCATCGTACTTGAAGAAGGTCCCAAACCCACCCATGAAGCTCAAAGAAGATACCATCTGCCAACGATGGAAGTGGTTAAGAAGAAGGTAATTAAACATTACGATTTTCGTGTTATTTACCCTATTTCAAATAGTTGTTGGGTGTCTTCTGTGCAGGTTGTTCCTAAGAAGTCAGGAATCACGATTGTGAAGAATGCGGAGAATAAACTGGTGCCACAAAGAACCATCATTGCACATCGAGTTTGTATTGACTATAGGAAACTTAACGCCACTATAAGGAATGACCACTTCCATTTTCTATTCATTGATCAAATACTTGAGAGATTGGTAGGGCATGTACACTATTACTTTCTTGATGGATACTCTAGTTACAACCAAATAACCATCACTCAAGAGGATCAAGAGAAGGCTACCTTCACGTGCCCCTATGGTACATTTCCCTATAGGAGGATGCCATTCAGTTTGTAATGATGCATGCTTTCCATCTTTTCTGATTATGTTGAGAAGATAATTGAAGTTTTCATGGATGACTTTAGTGTCTTTTGAGAAAGTTTTGATGCATGCTTAGGAAATCTGGAGCTTATATTGCAAATATGTGTTGAGTCTAGGTTGGTGCTTAATTGGGAGAAGTGTCACTTCAGGGGGACGCAAGGGATAGTTCTAGGTCATATTGTCTCAACTAGGGGCATAGAAGTTGATAAGGCTAAGGTAGATCTTGTGCGGTACTTACCCTCACCCACTTCGGCGTGATATATTCGTTCTTTCCTTGGTCATGTAGGTTTGTACTGGAGGTTCATCAAGGATTCCTCAATGATGTGAAGACCCTTATGTCATTTTCTTTAATAGGAAACGTCTTTTGTCTTCGATGGAAAATGCAAATGTGCCTTTGATAAGTTGAAGGAGTTACTCACGAGTGCTCCTGTTATATGTGCTCCAAACTGGTTTTTGCCATTCGAGTTAATGTATGACTCCTCCGACTATCCGGTAGGGGATGTTTTAGGACATCGTAAGGACAAGAAACCCTACGCCATCTCCTACGCCTCTCAGACATTGGATGAAGTACAACAAAACTATACCATCACCTAGAAGGAGTTACTTGCGGTGGTATTTGCTCTTGATAAGTTTTGTTCATACTTACTTCAAATCAAGGTTATTCTTTACATAGATCATGCGGCTCTGAAGTATTTGAGGATAAAGATGGATGAAAAGCCACGCCTTATTCGATGGATCCTTTTACTCCAAGAGTTAGACATTGAAGTCTAGGACAAGAAGAAAGTAGAGAATGTAGTGGCCAACCACCTCTCTAGGATCGTGAGAGACCAAGATGATGGTGCCATACTTGAGAATTTTCCGGATGAACAACTCTTCGGATTACAAGTAAGTGCTTCTACTACTCCATGGTATGCGGACATTGTGAACTATTTGGTTACTAGAGAATTCCCGCATACCATGCCTAGGTCTCAACGTGGCAAACTTAGACATATTTCTAGGAATTATTTGTTGGATAAACCTTACTTGTGGAAACAGTGTTCTAATTTGGTTATTAGGAGATGTCTCTCAGATGTTGAACATAACTTTATTCTTACGTTTTGTCATAATGAAGCATGTGGTCGACACTTTGGTTCGAAGAAGATAGCCCATAAGGTGTTAGATTCAGGTTTCTTTTGGCCTTCTTTATTTCATGATGCTCATGTATTTTGTGCTACATGTGATAGATATATGAAATCCGGTAATCTAGGACCTAGAGATCAAATGCCTCAAACTTATATCCTTCATGTCAAAAATTTTGATATGTGGACTATAGATTTTATGGGGCCATTTACTTTTTCATATGGTTTTGAGTATTTGTCACTTGTTGTGGACTATGTGTCAAAATAGGTGGAAGCGAAAGCCACCCGTACTAGTGATTCTAAAGTGGTTGCAGATTTTCTTCGAACTAACATATTTTCCATATTTGTCATGCCCTGTGTGATGATTAGTGATGGAGTGAGTCATTTTTGCAACAAAATGGTTGGAGCTTTATTGAAGAAATATGGGATCACTCACAAAATTTCCACACCCTACCACCCTCAAACCAATGGTTTAATGGAAGTTAGCAACCGAGAAATCAAGAAGTTACTTGAAAGAACCATTGGCCATGCATACAAGGATTGGAGCACGAAAATAGATGATGCTTTGTGGGAATATCAGACGGCCTACAAGACTTCTATATGCATGTCTCCATTTCACCTTGTGTATGGAAATGCATGTCATCTCCCTGTGGAATTAGAGCACAAGGCTTAGTAGGCGGTCAAGAAGGTCAACATAGACCAGGTTGAAGTAGGAATGCATCGTAAATTGAAAAATTGCAAGCTTGAAGAGATTCAAAATGATGCATTTGATAGAGTTCTACATAGAAAGAACAAAGGCATTACATGATAAGATGATTCGTGGCAAGTAGTTTCAAGTTGGACATAAAGTTTTACTGTTTTGTTCAAGAAATAAAATCTTCCCAGGTAACTTCATTCTAGATGGGATGATCCTTATGTTGTTACTCTTGTTATCCGCCATGGAGTTGTACAGGTTCAATCACTTGATATCGGGAGAGAATTCAAGGTTAATGGCCGCTTAAAGCCCTATTTCAAGGCCTTCAAGGAGCATACCATGGAGGAGATGCGCCTTCAAGACCCAATCAATCTGAGTGCTTAAAAAATGCATCACTTCTCGACTGAAGACGTTAAACTTAAGCGCTTGTTGGGAGGCAACCTAATGGAGGAATCTACAAAAGATTTGCATTCTCTTCCCTTTTCTCTTTTATTTTCATTTTTTTCTTAGTTTTCTTTTTGTAAAACCCTGGCTCATACTTGTTTCTATGCTTTTACTTTCATACATTGAGGGAAATGTCAGATTTAAGTGTGGGATAAGGGTTTACAAATTTCTTGAGTCTTTAAAAAACAAATTAAAAAACAACAATACAAAAACATAAAGATTTCGTGTGTTTTGGCCTTTAATTTCAAAATTCTATAGCTTAGTGTCATATGTAAGTGGTTGAACACTTGTCTTTGAGTAAGAATATCCTATGTGACTTGGTGTCTAGAAGGGGACGTTTGCTAGGACGAGTTATGGACGAGTTTTGCAAAAGTTAGTACATATTGTGCATGTTAGAATTGAGTTTTGAATCATATGAACCCTATGTGAGCTTTTGAGCTATTTTTGCTTTATTTCTTGAGTAAGAATCATTTATTCATAGTTCATAGCTTGTACATACCTCTTGGGATTACTTGCAATAGCTTTCATAAACTAGAGATTGCTAGAACCTACTCATGTCAATTTACAAAGCTTATAGTCAATACATACTTTGATTATGGATATGATTGAAGGCACTTAGGTCTTCCAAACTTTGCCAAACAACCATGTGTCCCTTATGTGTGCACATATTGCAACACCCCTAGATAGCCCCTTGAGCCCACATGTAACCTTTCTTTCGCTGCCATGCATAACTAAACACTTAGCCTAGTATAGATATCCTTACCCTTGTTTGATGTGAACCAAAGGTTCATCAATTTAACCCTTTTGTGTAGTTGAAGATTTAGGAAGTAAGGGATCGTTCAAGCCGGGGATTAAGGGTACCTAACTTTTGATTGTTTGAAAACTTATCTTAAAAGGTGATTAAGGGGTTTTGAAAACGTTGAGTTGATTAGAGTAAAAATGATTGATTGGTTTTGAGTTGATTGGGAGAGAAACTTTAGTTAAGAGAACGTTTATCTTCCACTAAGTCCTTTACCTTCTCCAATTACATTTCCATCTTACTTCTTTTACTAAGTCATGTTGCCTTCAATCTAGAATAAACCATGAACGCATGAATCTATCCTAACATCATACTATTCTACCTTAGTTCAATAGTGCATTAAAACTAAGGAATTCTCTAACTTGCATATCACAAGCCGTTTCACTCAAGATTAAAGATCATTAAGATTATTAAGATTGGTTGAAGATTAAGTCTCAAAGTGACTTAAATTGACGTGATTAGGATCCTGAAAATCCTTTGCTACTTACAAACACAAGATCAAACATATCATATGCTTTACCTTAAAGTTTTAGCATTACTCTTACACTTATCATAGTATGTGTAGGAATTCAAATAACGATGATGATGGGATGGGTGAAGTTAGTGATGCCAATGATGGATATGAGGTGGTGATTGAGGTAATGGTGGTGGTGGCGGTAGTAGAAATGGTAGCCTGTACATGGAGTGTGGGTGGTTTACTCGAGGTGGTTGTGGTAGTAATGGTGTGACGACCCGTCCCGAATTAACGGGATTAATTAATAATTAATGATGGATTAGCGAGACTAATTAGGGATTAGACGAGGATTAGCAGACGAGTAGAGCGAAATGACGATTTTGCCCCTAGAATGGGCGAGTCTTTGACTTTTCATTTAGGTGGTCAAATGGACTTTGGCCGATGACTGTGACGTAGTTCGGGACGTCACGAGTTTATAGACAGGTGGCACGCCCGATTTCGATGTTCGAGGAAGAAGTTATGATTTTTGAAAGTTTGATGGCATTTTAGTAATTTGGTTGAAAAGGAGCAAATAGTTGACTTTTGACCCAAGAGGTTAGATGGCCGAGGGCCGAGGATCGTTACGTAGATCAAGACGATACGAATTCGTAGACAGGCGGCATGTCGAATTCGAACGTTTGACGGAAAAGTTACGGTTCACGGAAGTCCGAAGGTAATATTGCACGAATTACGAAACGGATGCTTTTTGGGATTAAGTGGGGCCCAGATATTTGTCATTAGACCAATGGATGAGTAACAAGTGTCACCCATTCACTGGCCACCCATTTCACATTTATGCATATCACCCATTTTCCTTGTTCTTTGTTCGTGCTTACCAAACACACCCAAACCCGATCTCCCATCCAACCCCAAATCCAAACCCTTACCCTATGATCATGGTTGTGAGACCCTGAGAGTGAGAGGAGTGCTGGATTATGGAGGTGGCTGGCAGGAGGCAACGCCGCCGTGGACGGTGGCCATGGATCGAGCATGGTACTCGGTTTATCCATTTTCCCATATATTTCGATTTACACATTATGGTTGATTTTGGATGTTTGGATAAGGATTAGTAGGTTTCTAGGAAGCTTTTAGGACAGTTTTGAGGGTGGTCCACGGCTGAGGAGGCACTGAGGGTGGCCGGGAAAACAGAGGTCGTGAGGCCCTTTGAACATGGATAAGATTTAAGGGTTTTTCCTTAGGTTTGATGATTGGAAATGGTAGGAAATGATAAAATAGGATGAATGGAATCAAAAAGGGAAGAAAAGAACCAAAAAGAAGGAGGGAAAATGGCGGACCGATCACGCTGGACCAGCTGGACCGGACTGCACAGGAAAACCGGCCTAACCAGTTCGATTGCTTGGAGAGGAAGGTGAACAGTCCAGCGCGTGAGGCCCACGCGCAGGACCTTCCTTGGGCACGTGACAGTGCATGGCAGGGTTTTTGGGGAAGTTTCCAACATGTCAAATCATCTATTCGATGTAACGAACATTTTGGGACTGGTTTTGTGTCAATCGGACATCGTTTCGATATAGTTCGGGCTTTCCGAAGGTTTAGGCTCGCGTTTAAAAATAGTTAGAAATTTCGGAAAATTATGGGACTTTTAGTGAGGGGTTATTTAAGTAGTTAATAACTTTCTATTATAATTTGGACAGGTTCGGGAACCCCGGAGACGACGATTGGCCCGGGAGAGGCTTATGGCGCGAGTATCGAGGTGCGGCTTCAGACGGTCTGTGATTGTACTTGTTTTATGAATTCGATGCATGCATAAATGACTTATAATTGTTTTAGAATATGTTTTGTGATTCCATGATTGCATTTGTTTGTGGTAACCTAGGATTTACGTATTTGCACGTATTTCGAGATTTCCAGTTTTATACGATGCTTATACGTGGTTGGTTTTCAATTAGGGTTTCATGAATTGGTTTTGGATTTGGAAATATGAATTCGGGCACGAGACCCATTTTATTTACAAACTCTCGGACTTGGAGTCCATTTGATTTGACGAGGAATCAGACTGAGGGTCCATTTGAGATATACGGTCGGACCGAGGGTCCCGTTGGTTTACGAGTTTGGGCTTGAGGCCCATTTGGTTGTAATATCAGGCTGGATGCCCATTTGACTATAGTATCGAGCTTGGGGCCCTATTGGTTGTAAATTGGGCTTGAGGCCCCGTTGGTTTATGGTTTCGGGCTTAGGGCCCAGTTAGCTATGGTATCGGGCTTGAGGCCTTGTTGATTGTGAAATCGGGCTTGAGTCCTAGTTTGGTTTATGAAATGAGAATTCAGGCATGAGACCCTGTTGAACTTTGGATTTAGGTCAAGGCTTGTGAAAGTGGATTTGAATCGGATTCGAGGTATCCTGTTGAAATGAATCGGGTATGAGACCCAGTTAAGAAATGTTTTGAGAAAGAAAGAAAGTATTTGGAAAATGTATGAAACCCTTCACATGATTATATGGTCTCCTCCAGACGTCGACCTAGAGAGTCACGATCCACAGACCAGAGTGGGTATCCCCAGAGGGATCCTGTTCCAAGAGTGGGATATATGATTTGTAATGTGGTCCCGGACCAGATTCCGGAGAGATGTGTGGACTAGATCCGGAGATAGAGCTCATACTAGATCCAAAGATTGAGCCTCCCATATGGAGAATTCCTGGGAGAAGACTCGGAGTAAGACCCCGAGTGGTGTGCACACTAGTATAGAGATGATATCGTGACATATATCGGGGATATGTTCCCTAGGGGCTGTGTGCCCCGAGTTGGCATCTTCTCGGAAGTGCCGCGGATGGGTTATAAGTATAAGTACATATGAGGTTTTATGAAAGTGAGTTGGGGGTGGAGACCCCGTGTTCCATGTTTTATATTTTGGAAAGTGATTTGTATGTTTTGGTATTTCACTGAGAATGGTTTTGGGTTGAGACCCACGTATGTTGATTTGGACTGAGTTGCCATATGTATGGATTTTCAAGTTTTTGGTGATTTCGGGTCGGGGACCCATAAATGGATTTATGGTTCATGACAGTTTATGGGGACCTAGCATGAACCCTTGAAAGGTTTTGAGAATGTTTTCAAATGGTTTTATGAACGTTTTGATAAAAGGTTTTTGAATGCATGCATATGCTTTTAGTGAAGGGTATAAATATCTTTATGTGAGAATGTTTTTAATGAAATGTGTATTTTTTCCACTCACGACTTTTTATGTTTTTAATGCCCTTCAGGTTGATCGCGCGGATACGGGCTGTAGCAGAGATGAGACATCACACTCCTCCTCCTACGATCCTGGCGTACTCTGGAAGCCCCGGTGAGGGCTAGAGACAGAATTTTCCCTGGTCTGACATTTCGTGTCAGACGGGATCAGGCGCGTCCCACGTTAATCCCAGGGGACTTTTGACGGGTCCTGAAAAATGGTGTTCAGCGGAGATGGTGACTACCGTAGTAGGGGTAATGGAAATTATAATGCTAGGAATTGTGCTACTTTTGGTGCTTTAGTGATGATATATGTTAGTGACAATGGTGTTCTGAACAGGTGTTTATGACATAATGGTGGTAGATGAGGTGATGTTAAACATAGCATTGGGAATGGTAGTGGTAGTCATAATGGTTGGGTAATGGAGGTGACGATGGTGGGGAGGGATGATCATAATGTTTGAGGCAATGGTGGTAATGACTAGTAATGACTGCATCAACGATGAAGGTGGCAAACTAGAGGTTTTGGATAGGGCCTAGCGAAGTTTTTAGAAGTATGTATGGATAATAGCTTCATCAGTGGGATACCATTACCAGATCCTCCTCTGTCTTTAGAGGATTCAGCAAGTGACTAATTTGCAGGGATCTTCTCACTCAAAATAGGGAGGTGGATGCTCGAAACATGACTCCTTATCCCGCACAAGAAACTAACATCTCACAACTTCCATATTTTAGTAGTGATCCACTCATTTTACACATGATTCTTATTGTTATTCGCGCTACATTTAGCTATGTTATTAGCTTAGTAAAGTGTATACTAGCTAGTTTTAATGTTGTTAGGTACTAGTTGTAAGAATTTGTAAGTTAAAGTCAAAATCTGGTGAAAAGGGAGAACCGTGTCACTGGAACTCAAACGTATCACTAAACCTCAAATCATGTCCTTAGACATTAAACCCTATCATCGAACCTCAAGCCATGTCACTAGACCTCAAACCTCGTCACTAGACCTCAAACCATGTCACTGGACCTCAAACCATCCCACATGACCTAACCGATGTCACTAGACCTACCCATGTCATTAGGTGTGTGCCAATCTCATGTGCCAACAGCATGTCACTAGTGACATGTCACTGGTCCTTGTTCCAATTTTTTCTATTCGCGTACCATTGTCTGTGCCTTCAGTATGTCACCGAGACATGTCATCAGGACCATGTTCGCGTGTGTGCTAGCCTTGTTCAAGTTTTGTGCCTATATCGTGTGCTAGTGACATGCCATCTAGCGTGTCACCGCTCTCATGTTCCAGCCCCAGCACCTATTTTCCAACCTCAATGCCTATTTTCCAAGAGCCCAGCGACAAGCCCAATGCGAGGCATATGGCTCGCGCATATTCAAGTTCCTTATTTTCCAGCGCATACCTGATCAGATTAGGTTTGTAGCCTTGTGCGTTCCCACCTGTCCCAAAGTCCGAATTTCTCATATTACAAGGAAGCTGTGGCTGTGCAAGGAGAGAGGTTTGGATGAAGACTAAGAAAGAGTTCCCTTGCAAAAATGGGACTTCTACCTTTTAGCGTTTCAATTACACTAGAATTAGGAATACTTATTTAACAAGGATTGACCTAGGGTTTTATCCTATGCCTATATAAGCCAAGTCTCAGCTAAAATTCAAAGGGTCGCCCATTATTCTACCAAAAATCTGCTCAACTAAACTTTCCATTTCATAAACTTGAGATTTCACTTGTGAAGGCCAACTACAGCGTATCTCACCTTTTACACCTTCATCTGTAACATATAGGTCAGTTAACAAAAAGTGTCCAACCATTTAACATCCATAGTGGTATTCCCAAAGAGAAAAATTATAAAACGACATTTTTACCCCGTAGTTGTCTCTTGTACTTGAATGTCGTTTTTGTGGATTGATTTCGAATATTATTTTGGTTTTATACTTTTCATTAATTTCAATAGTCTTCCATGTGTTCTAATATTTTACTTTTTGTTATGCTTGTATGTTTGCGCTTAATGCTTGATTTAATATAGGCCAGTTCCTGAGTCTAGATCATTCAAAGTGTATAAGGCAGTTCCCGAGTGCGTACTTAATATAATATGAAAGTATTTCATAAGATTAAGGTTATAGAATTTCGTAGTTTTGAAGTTGATATAATTTATGAATGAGTAAGGTATAAATATGAGCTGGCCACGTGCAAATAATAAATTAGGTTAGATTAGGTTTAGTTTCATTCTAACTTAAATAAGTCTTTGAAATCTATCTCTTATCCACATTCAAAACTCCAAACATCAATCATACATAGGTACCCTCAATCCTCGGTTTATAATGATCCATATTTACCAAAGCTACATCTACAAAAAAAAGGTTTTAAATTGCATACGTTTTCATTAAGTGTTGAGTGTTCATTTGTGTTTACTTTAATACTTGGTTTTAGCGTTATCAATTTTTGGCGCCGTTGCTGGGGATTGAAATAATCTCTTGTGTGATTTCATTCCTTATGTATAGGTCACGTAACTCTTATGTTATGTGCAGGTTCTAACACTTTTCTTTTTATGCATTCACACCATTCTTCATGTAGATATCTATGTGTTGCATTAATTTGAAAGTGTTTCAACTTGTGCATTTGTTTTATGACCCTACCTTGTGCTTTCTTAAATTTGTACACAACTCCTTGGGGTTTTCCTTGTTTATATGTGTTATCTATTCCTTCCTATCCAACATGTTACCTGATTGTGCATCGCCCTTTTGATGCGTAAATTCTTGTCTATTTCTTGTCTTCTCTTGATGCTAACTCTTAATCGTTTGATGAGAAACTTTCTATGAATGTCCAAGTCCAAGCTTGTGTCCTCTAGTCCCTCAACTCATGGAACTAGTACACCACTTCGTCACTCTCAACATTTTTCTTATCCCAACACATAACCTAATCAAGAGAGAGATGAGTCAAGTGAACCACAATGTGAGGATCCCATCTTAGCTCCTAACTTTGAAGACGAGTACGACTGTAAGATACCCTCATCTGATAATCAATCCGAGAGTGAATATGAAATCGAGATGGCCAACAATGAACAAAGATCTCATCACCAACACACATGCTCTACGGAATAGAGCATTGGACCATCTTGCATTCCTTTTCTAGAACCAAGGAAAAATAAGAAGGACATTGAGCTTAAGAGTGGATTCCTCCACCAACTACCAACCTTTCATGGGCTCTTTAATGAATATCCAAATAATCACCTCAAAAATTTTTAGTTCGTGTGCAATAGCATGAAGCCTAGTGATGTCGATGATGAACTTCTCAAACTCAAGGATTTTTCTTTCACTTTGGTGGATAGAGCTCAATCTTGGCTCATGGACTTGCCTGCCAATCACATCACAACTTAGAAGAAACTTTTGAACTTGTTCTTGGCTAAGTATTTTGCCGCTTTCAAGATCACTCAAATGAGGAGGCAAATCACATCCATCACTCAAGCACCAGACGAGACCTCTGGCCAATATTATGATTGTTTCAAGGTACTTTGTGCTACTCGCCCTTCACATGGTTTTTCGGAGACAAATAGAATGAACACTTTTTTATGACGATCTCAAAGCCATGGACTGAGATCTCCTTGATGCATCTTCACATGGGGCATTTATGGATTTGGAAAAGCCAAAAGCAAGGAAACTCCTTGAGAATAGAGCTACTAATGATGTACAATATGGGAGGTCTCAATGCAAGGGAGTTACTGCATTGAATTCTAGGGGGTTTCAGACGACAAGATAGACGAGCTCCAATCTATGCTTGAACAAGTCTTAGACTTAGAGGTAAAAAGGGCCAAAAAATCCAAGGGACTTGTGTGTGGCGTGTTCCAAAGGGATGGACACCCCAGAGATCAATGCCCTCAAGTCACAAACTCTAGTGATGGAATGGAACAAGCTAATGCCTTAGGTGGATATCAAGGGAGCCAACGTTGCAACAACTTCAAAAATTTCAACCAAGGAAACTGCGATCATTTGGGTTTCAAGTGGAGTATCAATGAGGGATGTTTGAACCCTCTGTCTCAACAACAACAAAGTTACTAATGCCAACCATTCCAACAAAGCCCACCTATGCCTCAACATCCCATGACTACGCAACAAGCTCCTCTGGTTCAACAATTCTCTAATCTGAAGTATGACAAGATATTTGCACAGTTATCTTCTTCAACAAAGGTTCTTATAGATGGAAAAAAGAAAACAAAGGAGACATTGAACACTCGTGGGCATGACATTTCTGAGATGGAGAAGCAAATCAGCAAAATCGTGGATTTCATGGGCCAAGTTAAGGATACCGGAAAGTTTCCATCGCAAATTATTCCCAATCCAAAGAACAATGTGTTTAAGCATGCTAGTTATGTTACAACTAGAAGTGGAAAGGTTTTGCAAGAGCGTCTGCCTTAGGTAAGCAAAAAACCAAGTTCTCAAGAAGCTATGGAGGAAAGTGACGTGTTGGTCCAAGTTGAGCAGGACAAGGCCACCGTCAAAGACTAGACAAGGAAGTGGCACCAACACCAACGTCACTAAAAGGTAAGGATCCTATCCCTTCCAATTCGGTTCTTACTAACGTTTTGTTTGCTAGAGCACCCTTTCCAAGAAGATTTTCAAAATCCAAGAAGGATGATAAGTATGACGAGATCTTAGACATATTCTGGAAGGTGCAAGTGAATCTATCTTTATTTGAGTGCATCATGCAAGCGCTGGCTTTTGCAAAGTTCCTCATGGAGTTGTGTAGTCAAAGTCGGAAAACAAAAGAGGAGAAGGAGGTTAAGGTAAATAAAACTGTACCCCTAGTGATCCAACGATAGTTGCCACCAAAGCTGAATGATCCAGGGAGGTTTTCAGCTCCTTACATGATAGGTAACAAGTTTGTGATAATGTCATGCTACACCTAGGTGCAACGATCAATGTTTTGCCATATCATCTTTATGCATCCATGGACCTAGGTGAGTTCAAGAAAGACAATGTTATTCTCTAACTAGCAGATCATACTCACGCATATCCAAGAGGGTATGTAGAAGATGTTCGTGTGCAGGTGAATCAGATTTCCTTTTTGGTTGACTTATACATTCTTTACATCAATGAGAGTCCTTTGAACAGCACACCATTTCTTTTGGGATGTCCATTCCCGAAGACAGCAAGAACAAAGAAAGTTGTCGTCAATGGCACTTATCTATGGAATTCGATGGAGATATGATTGAGTTCAACATTTTTTACGCTATAAGGTATCCTACTACAAGTATGAATGCACACTTTTTGGTTGAAATTGTAGAATCTATTTCGAATGTAACACCCCAAAAATTTGGGAAAAATAAAAAATAACAATTTTGCCCCTATAAGGTCAAAATGTTGACTTTTTGTTTAGGAGATCTTATGGACGTATCGTGAGGACTGTTATTAAGGTCTTGAGCTCTTGAATATGTAGATTGGTAGTACGTCAAAATAGAAGTTCGGATAAGTTTGATATGGGTAAAAAATGGTTAAGGGTATTAAAGTAATTTTTATAAAAGGGTAATTTGCTAATTTTATAAAAATTGGAGATGATTAAGATTGGTAAGATCCTTTGTCTGACAAAAGTTGACAAAGGGAATAGGTTCAGTCCCATCTACATGGAATTAGGGAGGAATCCTATCATCACAGGTGCATTTAGAACATATCAAGGATGATGAGCTCAAAATAGCCATTCAAGAAGGAGTAGGGCTAACCCAACTTGTAAGGACCCGTCCCGGAAGTTGGGAATGGGGAAGTGATTTTTGACGGATTAGCTGAGTTAATCGGTGGTTAGTTGGTTTCTGTTGGACTTTGGGCGTAGAATGACGATTTTGCCCCTAGACTGGGCAAAAAGTTGACTTTCAGTTCGGGCGGCCAATTGGGTATTGACCGATGACTGTGACGTAGTTTGGGACATCACAAGTCCGTAGACAGGTGGCACGCCCGATTCCGACATCCGAGGAGGAAGTTATGATGTTCGGAAGGTTGAGGGTACTTTCGTAATTTGGTTAAAAAGGAGGAATTTGTTGACTTTTTGCACGACAAGGTTTCATCACGCAAACTGAGGACCGTTAGGTAGATCTCGTCGTTCTGAGTACAACGACAGGCGGCACGCCGTCATCGGACATCGAACGGTTAAGATATAGGTCTAGGAAGGTGAGGGGTAAAATGGTAATTTACCCTTTAGGGGTATTTTGGTCATTCTGGTGGCCTAGGGAGATGTGCCCAATAACAGGAGGACACTTGGCAGTTTGGGGTTCAGTGACCACCAGATTTTGGACATCTGTCCTTCTCTGGATGGTCATGGAAGGCTCTCCACAATTCCACAGTTGTGTCACACGGTTTAAAACAAATTGGAATTTGGAAAACAGGGGAAAAAACAGGAAAGAACCCTCCCCTTAATCTTCTTCGATCCTCATGAAGTCGGTTTACTCTCTAAAACAAAAAGGGAAGATCGTGGTGGTGCCACCGCCATACGTGGCCATGGAAGGTGGTGCTAGCAGTGAGGAACCAAAAAAAAAACCCGGGACAGGAAAAACAGAGAGGAACCAGGGATTGAACCAGCTCCATACGATCAATTCTCTCATCCTGTATGAAGGACTATGTTAAAGGAAGGTTAGACGATGTCGTTGGTACCCACGGCGGGGCTCGACGACGAAGGTATGGCTACAACCCGTAACCGCTCTGTTTTGTGTAAAAATGGTACGATCGATTACAAGGGCCGTTGTGAGGTCCTGATCATTTGGTTCTGTTTCTAGGAATGCCATAAGGCGTTTGAGCTCAAAATCGAGGATTTTGGAGGTAGGAACTATGACAACTCGAGGAAAACAGGGGCTGTTCGCAGAGTGTGTTTTGGGAGGTAATTGTTCAAGCTCGATTTCTCATAAATTGATTAGGTAGAATGACTATACTTAAAAGGACGAACGTATTAGGCAAAGTAGGACTTAAAATGGATTGAAAATGGGACGAAATCATAAACGCCGGTTCGAGTTACAGAGACCGGTCTGAACCGGGTTGATAAGAGGTTGCTGGTGACACTGTTCACGCGCGTGGGTTTCACGCGCAAGAGCTTCCAGACACGCGTGGGGACGCGTGAAGGGTAGTTTGGGGAAGTTTTCAACATGACTTTTAAAGTATTTGATGTAACGAACATTTTGGCGCTAGTTTCGAGTCAATCGGACATCGGCTCGATATGTTTCGGGCTGTCCGGAGGTTTTAGGCCTCGATTTAAAATAGTTAAAAATACGGAAAAATTATGGGGCTTTAGTATGACCTTTGTGAAGTAGTTAGTGACCTTGGTATGGGATTTGGATAGGTTCGGGAAAGCCGAGGATAGCGGAATAGCCGGGAACGGCGTAGGTGCACGCGTATCGAGGCGACGTGGGAATGGTCTGTGAGTGGACTTTCCTTTCTAACTCTTGATGCATTCATATATGTTTTTATATGTTTTATATACTTGATTCTATGATTTGATTTATGATTGTGATGGTTTACGGTTTTGCACGTTTTTCGAGGAAATTATGGAATTTCACGTTTTACGGGATTTCGTTGGATATTGTGATTTGAACCTGGTTTTAATGATTTGATTCAGGATTTGAAATAAGATTTGATTTCAAAGGAAGTAGAAGGATTTTGGAAAATGGTCTCGGGCTTGAAGTCCAGTTTAAAAAGTGGTTTTGAGAAACGTGATTTCGGGTTTTGGAATCGGAATTCCGGATGACGATTCGGGATTCGATTCGGGACTTGAAGTGGATTCCGGGTTTGGGTTCGGAATGGTTATTCTGGATGCCGGCTTATGGAATGATGGTTTCAGACTCGAATCTAGAAAGGAGATGGATATGAGTACTGGGTTTGGATTCGGGATTGTGATGAGATTTCAGATTCGGATTCGGAAATGGAAAATGGTTTTCAAACGGTTTGGATTGGATTTGTTGGATCTGGTTATTGGGTTTAAAGACCCGGAATATATTTGACGGGAGACGGGCCCGGATTGGGTTTAAAGACCCAGATTGAGTTTAAAGACTCGGAAGTTTAAAGGCTCGGATATATTGATATTTCCCATGTAAGCCTGTTGAGTTTAAAGCCTCGGGAGTTTAAAGACTCGGATTATATTGAGGCATGGATTGAGTTTAAAGACTCGGATAGATCCAGCAGGTTCGATGGATGGAAATGTGGTATGGTTTTCAATAAGGGTTTTCCGAGGTTTTGGGCTATGCCCGAATGGAATGGTTTTCGGTGGTTTTAGACTGGGGCCCGAGATTTGGAAAAAGGAACTTGTGTTCGGTTTTTCTTATATGGTTTGTTTAACCGGAATATTGAATGGTTTTATGACATGAATTTGATATGCATGCATTGGTTTTGAAACTGAGGGTATAAATGGCATTGTTTTATGAAATGTTTTTTAACTTAAACTTTATTTTTTTGTCCACTCACAGTCTTTTCGTGTTTTCGATACCCTCCAGGTTGTTGCTGTGCGGGCTGTCGGTCGAGAGAGATGGAGACATCATAGGTATGATCCACAGTAGACTCTGCGCACTCTGGGAAGTTTGGAAATTGTTTGAGACGGTCGGATTGAAAATCCCTTGTCATACTTACGTGTCACATGTAGGTTGGACGTCAGTTTAACCTTCGTGTCATGCGTAAGTTAGATGGGATCGGGATTTAGCCCTTAATCCCGGGGGATTAGGGGTGGGTCCTGACACAACTTAGGAATCAAGCCCTTTTAGATGCATTGATAGAGGTTCTTAAACCAAGGATCCTAGAATTGGCCATGGCCCTCAATGAGGAACCAAGGTAACGACCCGGACGTTCAACAAGGGTAAAAATTAGAAAAGTCTGATGGAATGGCCCATTTTGCCCCTAAAAGTCAACATTTGACTTTTTGGTCAAAGTCTAAGGGTTGACTTTGACTATGGTCAAACTGTTGACTTTTTGATCGGGACATTTTCTACCAATTCTGAAAACTCCGTTAGGAAAGTCTCGATCTTCTGAGTACATTGACAGGCGGCACGCCAAAATCGGAGATCGTGTAAGGATGATTCAGGTCAAAAGAATTCAAGGTATTTTGGTCATTTTGCCACCAAGGGCATTTAGGTCATTTGGATTATGAACCTATTGAATGCTGCCACGTGTCATGACTTAGAGAGTTCTATTATTTTCCCTTTCCATCGACTTAGTCCCTTATAAATTGGGTGTGTGTATGTGTGTGGGCTGTTTTGTGATTCGGTGGTCATGGGCTGAACACCATGAATGGTGTGGCCGAGAGAGAGAGAGGTCGTGTTGAGGGAGGAAGACATGGAAATTGAATAAGTGATTGAGGAGAGGAGGTCCTGAGAAAGAGTGAAGCATTGTGGTGATGTTGGGAGGATTGAATACCCTCAAAAAACAAGAAGCTCGAAACAGTTCTTTGGGTCCATAACTTTGAACTTCTGTTGGAGGTTTGTTCGGTGGCTAATATGTTCCTTAACGTTCTTCTAAGAGCTTTCGAGTTGAAGTGAAGCTGAAAATAGAGGTCATGGGCTTGGAGATGTTCGAGAGTGAAGGAACGAAAGGTGGCCAAGGTTGAAGGTATGGAATCCTAACTTTTACTGCGATTTATTTAGTTTAGAGATTGTAGACCGGTTTCTAGGATTAAGATGAAGACATTTGATGAAGGAAGTGTAATGAAAGGACTTAAAATGGAGGTTTTATCACCGGGTCGGGTTAGAGTCGATCAGACACTGTTTCAAAGTAGTTTTGAGTGTCCAAAAGTTTAGGATTCATTTTAAATACGTTTAAAAATCCCGAAAAAACTAAGGGATTAAAATAGGAGTTATTTGAGATGATTTTTGACCCTTGGATGTGAATTTTCCTAGGAAGTGACATTCTCAAAAATTATAGAAATATGTGCAAAGTGGAATTTGTCGATGCAAAGGTGTGTGAGTGGACTTTCTTCCGCTAAACTTTTAGGCATGCATAATTACATGAATTATATGTGTTTTATGTGATTTTGGTGATATTGAAGTGATTGGGATTTTATATGGATTTTTCAGTGATTTAACGAATATTTATTTAAACTTTTATTGCACGTTTTACGAGATTTCAATAAACTATGTTTTAAACACCGTTCTAAATGTGATTTTGAGTTGAATTTGTTTTATGACATGAAATAACATGATTTGGAATATTTATTATTTTGATTTAATTTCTAAACGGTTTTTACAGAAATTGTATAAAGGACACGTTTTACGAGAAATTGTGTTTAAGCCGTGTTTGGGGCTTAGGCCCGAGATTCAAATTTTGGATTTGGATTATGATATATGATGTGAAATGTTATGATGAAATGTGATATTGAGTTGTGATTTGAACACGTGTTTCTTGATATGTGAGATGTGTAATGAAATGATGAGGTGTGCGGATTGTGTGGTTTGAATGTGAGCCGCAGACGTCGAGCCCGGGGCTTCAAATCTTGAGAGTGGTATTGTGATGGCGACTCAGACATCGAGTCGGGGACTCTGAATCCTGAGTCGGCTCAGGTAAGACTCAGACGTCGAGCCTAGCTCCAAATCCTGAGTGAGTGTGTGATGGCCTACCGGTAGTGCCTTATGATGTGATGATTGACATTGTGCTTATGTACTGATGATTTTGGTTATGGATTGATTGTGTGGATTGATGTGATGGCTTGTGCGATGTGATGTATATTGTGGTGTGCCTGCTAGTGGGGCAATAGTTTCATATGTGACATTTTGTTGATGAAGGGTTAGTTGTATATGATTGATATGTTGACCTTGCGTTGATGGTTGTGATCATGTGTGATGGTTATGTCGACTGCCGAGATTTTAGACTTAATGTTACTGTTGAGTTGAGGAGTTGTTTCTCGTATTTCAAAAATGTATATTGTGTTTTGTTTAATCGCAGAAATGGTTTTTCGTATGCATGCATGGTTTTGGAAAACATAGGGTAAAATCTGGAAGTTTTCAAATTATGTTTTTAAAACGTTCTTTTTTCCACTCTCATGTTTTCTTGGTTTTGAACTCTCCAAATCCGCTGCATGGAAATCAAGGCTCGAGAGGCGGAGGCATGAACTAGTAGGACTTGTGTTTATCCCTTGTCTAACAAGGATTCTGTCATACAGGAGCAGGGCCTGGGTGTACTGTTCTAGTGTATTCGGGTGAGGTCCTATCAACCAGGACATGTAAGTCCTCCTCCTATTCCTATTAATTTTGGTACTAACATGATGCTTCCCTCTGTTGTCCAAGCTCCAGAACTTGAACTTAAGGTACTCCCAGATTACTTAAAGTATGCAATTATTGGGAGAAGATGAGGCGTTGCCCGTAATCATCTCTGCAATGTTGGAAGAAGAGTAAGGGAGAAAACTTCTAACTGTACGAGAAGTACAAGACCACTATCAGATGAACGCTAGCAGATATCAAAGGAATCAAGCCTGTAACTTGTGTTCATCGCATCCTACTCGAGGATGGTACCACCCGAGAGGCCCAAAGGAGAGTCCATCTGCCAATGATTGAAGCGGTTAAGAGGAAGGTAGTTAAATTCTATCATTGTGGTGTTATTTACCCTGTTTCAGATAGTCCTTGAGTGTCTCTTGTGTAGGTTATTCCTAAGAAATCGGGAATCACCATTGTGAAGAACACGAAGAATGAGTTGATACCACAAAGAACCATCACCGGACGTCGAGTTTGCATTGATTGTTAGAAGCCCAACGCCATTACAAGGAAGGACCACCCTTTGCCCTTCATTGACCAGATTCTTAAGAGATTGGTAGGATATGCACACTATTGCTTTCTTGATGGATACCTTGGATACAGCCAAATAAACATCCCTCAAGAGGATTAAGAAAAGACAACTTTCACGTGCCCTGTTGGTACGTTTGCCTATAGGAGGATTCCATTCGGTTTGTGCAATGTGCCAGGTACTTTCCAAAGAATGATGCTTTCTATATTTTCTGATTATGTTGAAAAGATAATCAAAGTATTCATGGAGCACTTTAGTGTCTTTGGAGAAAGTTTTGATGCATGCTTACAAAATCTAGAGCTTAAATTGCAAAGACGTAACAACCAGGAAATTTGGAAAAATGAAAAAAAATGACGATTTTACCCCTAAAAGTAAAAAAAGATGGCTTTTTGACTGAGAAACCTTGTGGAGGTATCGTGAGAACAATTACAATGTTTTCAAAGTCCGAAATCCGTAGACATGCAGCATGCTAAAACGAAGTTGGGATACGTTCGTTTTAGGTCAAAAATGTGCAAAGGCATTTTAGAAATTTTTCTTTGAAGGGTATTTTGGTAATTTTTTCATGAAGGGAATTTTGGTCATTTTACAAAGGGAACATAGAGTATTCTAGAATGGTCTTCCATCTTCCCTCCTTTCTATCTCTTGCACCGAGTTAGGTGCTTATAAATAAGTGTGTGAGTTATATGTAAGGGGAATTGGTGGGACTTGACCGAAATGGTGAAAATCCACCAAAACACCAAACCTTGAAAGAAGAGTGAGTCAGGAAGAAAACAGAAAAGAAAGGTGAAGAAATAGAGAGAAAGGAAGAAAAAAAGAGGGAGCAAACCGTGCTGAGAGAAGAAGTACGGGTTAAATTTTCAGGACCCGACCCTCCTCGGTTAGGACCCGACTCATCTAGCACCATATTGTCCGCTTTGGCCTCGCCCTCATGGTTTTGTTTTCAGGAGCTCATGGTGCAACTTCCCAGGGGTCACCCATTATGGAATTGCACCAGCCTCAACTCACTTAACTTTCAGGTTCCAATCCCCCCCAAAGTCGCTTGAGCTCCCAAAAGGCCTAGTGCTAGATAGGTGTGTGCCTACACTTTTAAGGCACACCACCATCCTCTCCCAGACCATTCCCCCTCGAAGTAATGTGGGATTGTTCACCGTTCCCTGCAGGACACGAGTCTTACATAAATTGTGGGGATGTTAAAGGAACCCGTGAGTTTCGTTTTCAAGTTTCCTAGTTCTAGGCTAGGAAGCAGGAAAGTGGATGTAGAAACATCTCCGTGAAGGTTGTAGGATTGTGCTAAACTAAGAAAACATGGTTCGAGCTTAAGGAATGCGGTGGAGCAGACCTGGAAACCGTGGCTGAAATATGCTAGGTAAGCTTCATGAATCCCTAGTGTGGGTTACGTAGTTTTAAGTCCACAAAGAGGTTCTTGGATTAAGTAAGAATAAAATCAAGGTATTAAACATAAGATTTGAACGTAAAATGATGAAAACAAAGACGGCTTAATGACGCGAATCGGGCGTCACCAAACCAGGAAAACGGGTCGACCCAACTGAGATTGACGATGACACTGTGCAAGTGGGTGAACTCATGTGTACAGAGCTTATGCTCATGCATGAAGGCACATGGGGCGTCTCGCGGAGGTACGATCAACATAACAATTGTTCGTCATGAAATTTTCAATTTATTGGTATACCTTTTGAGTGAATTGGACACCATATGAGTATGATTCTGAATTTTGAATTTTTATATTATGTTTTAAATTCAACAAAAAAATTGGAGAAAATTAAGCAGCTTGGTTATAATGATATTTTGGATATAAAGTGTTTTTTTGGAGATGTTAGGACGAACAGAAGACTAACAAAAAAAAATATAGCAATTATGTTAAATTTTTATGTAGTTAAATATATGTGGGCATGAATAATTAGAAGAATATTAGAGTAATTGGCTAAGAAAAAGTAAAGGAATGAATCACCACATTACTATGGACAATTATGTTAAAGGGAGATTGTCAATAAGGTGTCTAAAGAAGGATTTATGGGTATCTATATATTCATTGGATTATTGAAGTTATTACTATTGTATAAGTTGTGTACAAAGTAATTTACATGGAATTAGGTTTTGATAGTTATGTAAGTGATTTTATTTCTAGTTATATAACCATATGCCTTTTGATAAATGAATTATAATTGAGTACCTAATAAACGAATATTAGAGGGGTTATATGGCTAACAATTAATGATGGAATAACTTCTTATACTTGATGTGTATATGTTTACATAAATAGCCTTCTTCTACTCAAGTGTAGTGTATGATATTATATGTGATTGGGATGGTGAACTTATGATATTTTATTAGGAATATAAGGAAGGAGTTTTGTATAAGGACTTGTATGTATGAAATGAGGGAATAATTGGGTATTTTTTAATAAATGGTTGTTTAACTAAATAATTATATAATAAACGTTATAAACTAAGATAACTGTAATAATGGATATAAAATCAGATTATGGTTAAACTAGTAGAATCCCTTTCTAGTTGGGGTGAGTAGGTTGGACATGAGCGGTAACCCCGCAAAAATGGATTTAATTTGGTTATTTCAGTCGGTAAAATTGGTAGTATCCCTTGTCTAGCAGGGAGTTATCAGACGAGAGTATAACCTGTCAGTACCGGTCCTCAATCCCCCAGGGATTAACGAGGAACGACCCTGATCCCGTCTGACACGGAGTGTCAGACAAGGGAAATTTCCAACCTTTGCCCTCTCGGGCTATCAGAGCATGCCAGGATCCGGAGGAGGTATGCGATATCTTGTTCTCTGCTACAGTCTGCATCGTATCCAACCTGAAGGGTATTAAAAATAGAAAGACTGTGAGTGGACAAAAATAAAGAGTTTATAAAAAAATATTTCATAAAAGACCTTTATACCCTTCACTAAAAAGCATGCATGCATAGTAAAACCATTTATCCAATCACATATGTTTAAACAACCATATTTAGAGTCACAACCCCAAGTTCCGTAAATACAAGTCACACGGGCTCCTGCCCAAAACCATTTACATAAAACCATAACATAGTAAACATATGTGAGATCTCAGCCCAAATCCATTTATCTTCATAAAACACAATTTCCCAAACCAATTGAAATCATGTTTATCCATTATATTTCATATCTAAGAACCTGTCACGGTAAAATAAAGCTACGCGCATGCTAACCGGGGTCTCAAACCCAAGTCACTCTAGGGTCCACCAGAGTCAATGTCCGTAGATCAATGACCCTCCCTGGAGGTAACGAACCATGCCCATCCTGAGAGTAAGGAACCCAACTAGGGGGCGACTCCACTCAGTCAGTGCTCCGTGACTACTACGGGGTCCACCCAGGCCAACGACCCTCTCCGGAGGAGACAATCATATATAACGGATGGCATATGAAAAACCTTTTGAAATCATTCTTTAAACCTTTCGAGGATTCATGCCCGGCTCCCATAAGTCGTCATGAACCATAAAATCCTTTCCAAGGGTTCATACCGGTTCCCATAAACCGTCATGACCCGTAAATCCATTTCAAGGGTTCATGCTGGTTCCCATAAACCGTCATGAACCATAAAAACCATTTGTAACACATAGATGGGCCCTAGGCCCGAATCCACATACAAACTGGACCTCTGGTCCGAATCGTAAACCAACTGGGCCTTGTTCCTGATTTCGTAAATCAAATGGGTCTCATGCCCAATTCCATATTTCCAAATCCGAAATTAATTTAAGAACCAATTGGGCCTCCGGCCCGAGAACGTAACAAAAGGGGACATCGAGTCCGAGGGTTTCTGAAACAAAGGGGTCTCGAACCCGAGTTTAGCTTTTCAATTCCAAAACCATTTCATGAAATCATAACCAAAACCATAAGTACGGAAAATCAGTGTAAAATCGGAAAACCTCGATTTACGTGCAAGCACGTAAATCACCTCGTAGAACGTGAAACCATATAAATCACCAATATCCAAATCAACATAATAGAATCACATTCATAATCCATATAAAATATTTATGCATGCATCACAGTTTAGAAATCAAGGTCCACTCACAGACCGTCCGAAGCCGCGCCTCGATACTCGTGCCATAAGCGTCTCCCGGGTCAATCATCGTCACCGGGACTTCCGAACCTGTCCAAATTGTAATAGAAGGTTACTAACTACTTAATTAACATCCCACTAAAGTCCCGTAATTTTTCTGAATTTTTAACTATTTTTAATTCCGATCCGAAACCTTCCGATGCCCCGAACATTATCGAGACAGTGTCCGATCGACACGAACCCAGTCCCAAAATGTTCGTTACATCGAATAGAAGATTTCACATGTTGAACACTTCCCCAAAAGATCACTCACGCGCCCCCACACACCCTATAAAGGTACTGCGCGTGTAGCCCACACGTGGTACTATTCATCGTCTTCCCAAACGCGTGAACCGGTCCACCTGCAACCTGAACTGGCCGAACCGGCTTGGACCGGTTCAAGGCCCAATCTTGTTTGTTTTCAATCCATTTTGTCCCATTTTAATCCTAATCTCATCCTAACACCCTTTCCTATCATTTTAAACGTTAAAATGGAACTAAAACCACCAACCCCTACCTTCTTCTGTCATCAATGGCGGCCGTGCCTTCCCTCCGCCATTCACGGCCCTTCCCGGCCATCCCTTGCCTCGAAACCAATCCTACAAGCCTCCTAGAGTCCCCAGAAACCTAACCTAGGTATTAGTTTCGATAAAAACTCAGTAAAACCGTAGGTTGAAATTTTGAATATTTTTTCACCTCATGGGTTCTCTCCGCCATGGCCCCGGTCATCCGCAGCCATGGCTCACCGTCGTCCTCATCACCTCACTCACACTCTCACGGCCACTCACGAGCTCACATGAGGAATGGTGGTGGGGTGTGTTTGTGTTTTGAAGAAAAATGGAGAATATGGGTTATGGGGTTCGGGTTTGAGGATGAAGAAAAATGAAGATAATGAAATCTGATGAGAGAGGATGAGGATTGATTTAAGGGTGGGGATTTAAAAGTTAATTGGTAATGGATGGTTAGGATTTAATGATAGATGGATTAATTATATAATAATAATTATAATATTATTTAATTAGTTAGATCCAAAATTTAGGGAATTTAGCCAATGGGATGAGTGTCACTTGTCACTCATCCATAGGTCCACATAAAATATCTTGGCCAATCAGATTATGCCAAATCATCATCGCCTCAAAGTACGTGCATAGTGAAATCGACCTTCCTTGACCTATAACTTCCGCGTTCGAAGTCCGATTTCAGTATGCCGCCTGTCCATGGATTCGTATCATCCCGATCTACGTAACGGTTCTCAGCCCTCGGACATCGGACCACCCAGTCCAAAAGTCAACTATTTGCCCCTTTTAACCATAATTACCAAAATGCCCTTGAACTTCCGAACGTCATAACTTCTTCCTCGAATGTTGGAATTGAACGTGCCACCTTTCTATGATCTCGTGACGTCACGAACTACGTCATGGTCATTGGTCAAAGTCCATTTGACCGCCAGATCGAAAAGTCAATGTTTTGCCCACACCCAGGGGCAAAACGGTCATTTTGCATCGTTCGTCCGTTTTCGCCCACTAAGCACAGATTAGCTTTACTAATCATGATTAGTCACTATTCTAATCCTGGAATTCGGGACGGCTCGTTACATAACCGGTCCAGTTTTCATGAAATTTGGAGACGGATCTTGTTAACTTGGTATCAGAGCTAAGGTTTTAAATTTCTGTCCTTAAAATATGAACTCCGCATATAACATATTTTAGTTTTTTTCTTACATAATTTATATGACGATGAATTGAATTTTGATTTCATAGAAGTATTAGTGATTTTTGAGAATTTTAAATTAATTATAAATACTGGTTATATGGAATTTTATATGAGTTTAAATTATAATTTTGGAATGAATAAATGGTGAAATGATTTTCTATGATTTTATAGAAATTTTTTTAAAGCACGATTCAAGAACTTATGATATGATGATAATGGGATGGTTGATTTTTTGTTATGTACGAGCCTTTGTTCAAAGGTTGTTTTGGAGTAGAAACCCGAATTTTGACAATGAATTTAAGTAATTGATATTTATCATCAATATACTTTTGGCGATATGTGTATGGTTGTATTTGTGGACACGTCTCAGTATGTCTGAGTGGATTATGGACGGTCTCTGACGTCGAGCTAGGCCTTTTCCTAAGATTGGTGTTGTGGGGTGACCACTCAAATGTCAAGTTAGGCTCCGAATCCTGAGTGGGTGGTGGTTGGTCAGTCTCAGACCTCTAGCAGGGCTCTGAATCCTAAGACTAGTGTTAACTCAGACATCGAGCAGGGCTCCGATCCTGAGTCAGTAAAAACTCGGACACCGATTTGGGCTCCAAATCCCGAGATTTATATATGTGGATGTTGGTTAGTCTCAGATGTTGAGCTAGGCTTCGAATCATGAGACTAGTGTGGAAATGACGACTCAGACGTCGAGCTGGTCTCTAAATCCTGAGTCGGGTTTCGCTCAGACATGGAACTGGTCTTTGAATCCCTAATGGATGGTCTACCAGTCGTATTAATACCGCTGGGGGGAAATATTGTCTGGTGATGTGTTGGTACTGGTTTCGAATTGACAGGACCCACCCCGATTATCACCCCGATAACCGAGGTGAACCCTGCTCCCATCTGACAAACACAATTTAAAAGACCAAAAGTACGTTACAAAAACCCACAAATTACATTGTCAAACGAAGGAGAATTTAAAACATCCAAGAGTCAACCGTTATACAGAGCATAGCACAAAACAAACAAGTCCTACTGTAAGCTAAGTGCGTAGGGGATGACTTTATGCCTCGACTTCTGCCTCAACGGTAGCCCCAACGCTCGCACCACGACCTGGAGGGTGTTAAAAACATTAAAAATGTGAGTGGACTAAAAATAATAGAGAGATATAAAAGCAGTTCCATAAAGAAAACAGGGTTACACCCTCCATTTTGAAAACATGCATGCATAACCAAGTAACTTAAAATAACAGTAGTACGAAGGTAAATAACGTGCAGAAATCATCAGAAATCAAAACCGAAGTTCGGGCACTCAACCCTAAATCCATAAAAAAAACAAATCATTCGGGTCACAGCCCAAAACATTCAAAAAACCAGTGAAAACAACAAGCATATAAGTTACTGGATCTCAAGTGCACCCGAGTCTTTAAACGCAAAACACAATGCGCAGGAACCAGGCCTTCCCGGGATATCAACGAGTCTTTAAACTCAAAACACAATCACAGGCCTCGGGGTTTATCATATCCGAGTCTTTAAACTCAAAACATATACCGAGTTTTTAAACTCAACCACATCAGTCTAGGGCCCTCCCCCCGTAAATCAATCCGAGTCTTTAAACTCAAAACCAGATCCAGTGGGTTTTCTCTTTTTTCGGGTCTTTAAACCCAAAATCATTTTACAAACATAAGAAAAATCCATCGAAAACTGAAAGCCAAAATTGGACTGGAAATCTTCGAAAAACCGAAATCACGTTTCGCGAAAAGGGCTCCTGCCCGGATTTGTCTTTCCAAATCCTCAATCAGATCCACAAATCTTCCATAAAACAGAATGCGTAATAATATAATCATTTATCTGAAACCATATTCACAAGCATCACAGAAATCATGTTCTCGAAGTACGTGCAAATTTGATAAGTAAAACAGTTATAGAAAACATAATTACGTAAAGCAGAATATAGAAACATAATTCAGGAAATCATGTATCGAAAGCACAAAAGCATGATCAAAACATAATTAAATAAGTAAAACAGTTATGCATGCTCGGTTAGAAAACAAACAGTCCACTCACAACTTCCGTGCGTGTCAATCACGTCCCGTGCGATCCTCGGTCGTCTCAGGCAAATCTCGACCTGTCCAAAGTCACCAAAACTCGCCACTAACACGTCAACGAAGGTTCTCCTAAGTCACCAAAAATTTCCCGAAACCTAAACGTAACAAAACGAAAACCTAAACCTTCAACCTCATAGAACTAACCCGAAACAACGTCCAATCTTCGCGAAACTAGTCCCAAAAGATTCGTTACAACAATTAGACCAAAAACCTAGTTGGAAGTTTCCCCAGAAACCACCGCACGCGCCCCCACGCACCGCCCAAAGTGGCTGCAAGTGGGCCTCCTACACCTGCACTGTTCATCGTCTTCAACCTCTGTTCAATTGTCCGGACCGCCTAAGCCAAACAGAACCGGCGTGACCGGTTCTCCACCGTCCCTCAATCGTTTCTGCTCCTTTTTTCCACCAGTAGCTTCATCCCCTTTCTAGTAATCGATTCCTCTACTCCAAGCACAACAACACGACCCCTAACTTGTCTCCCTAAGCTCGAAACAGAGCCCGTCCAAATCCCCTGTTCTTGCTCCCGACCCGCCGTGCAATGCCCCGTCACGGTGTCGACCTCTACAACTCCCTAGGAACCTACTGAACTCCCTAGGGCTCATCAAAAACCTCGACTCGTACTCAAACTCTACGACTTACCGTTTGAAGCAAAACGGAAGAACAGGGCAAACAGAGACACCTCACCTGTATGTGTACTGCCATGAACGCCGACGTGTCCCATCCCGTCCAACACCTCTCCTCTGCCTTCTGACCACTCCCACACTCAAAATTGAAAGGTTTGATCGAAACACGGTAACACCACCACCTCAACTCTTCTATGTTTTCCACAGAAACTCACACTCACCTCACACACAAACACTCGACTCTCAGTCCTCTCAACCCAGTCCCTACACTCTCAACCTCACTCTGATCACACTCACACACTCAAGAACTCTCACCTCCCAGCAATTTGATCGACTTCACCCTCTCTGCCCAGTTTCTGTTTCTCCCTCTCAAGCACGACTACACTTCACACACGACCCAAATTAAAAATCACACCATGCACCCTAGAACCCAGTAGATCACCCCCACGTATCCAAACCCTATGGTCCCATCTTAAAAATATCGAAGGAACACTGCACACTTGGCCTTATCAGATTGGCCCAATTCCCAAGGCACAAAAAGACTAGAATACCCCTAATTGTTCAAATTACGGTTTTACCCTTCGCCGTTCTAGACCCGTATCTCGCTCGTCCAACGTCCGATGAAGGCATGCCACCTGTCGTTATACTCAGGACGACGAGATCTACCTAACGGTCCTCGGTCTACGTGTAAAAACCCTATCGTACAAAAAGTCAATTTTTCCCCCTATTTTAACCAAATTACGAAAGTACCCTCAACCTTCCAAACGTCATAACCGCCTCCTCGTATGTCAGAATCGGGCGTGCCACCTGTCTACGGACTCGTGACGTCCCTAACTACGTCACGATCATTGGTCAATGCCCAATTGACTGCCCGAACTAAAAGTCAACTTTTTGCCCATTCTAGGGGCAAAATCGTCATTCTGCGCTACAGTCCAACAGTAACCTTCTAATTACCGCTTAACCTAGTTAATCTGTCACTAAGCACTTCACTAATCCCGACTCCTGGGACGGGTCATTACAATCTACCCTCCTTAAAAGAATTTCGTCCCGAAATTCCACAGCTCGTACCTCCCACCTGGGGTCTCCTATCCGGTGGTTAACTCTTAAGCAACAACAACTACTACTCTAGACAGTTCCCAACCTCTCATCTCCCCCTCAAGTATGCCACAACACTCCTACTACCAGTTCGACACTTATGACACTCTTCCAAGTCAAACGTACCTTCTATTCCTTACCACTTACTAGTGTATGCAAGGGAAAACTCTATGAAAAGAAAACAAAGGTATTTCAAAATACCTCATTTAGTGTACCCAATAGAATTCATAGAGTACATCCTCACATACCACCACCTGCCCCTTACAGAAACCAACCCAAGTCCTCCACAGACTCCCGGTCTCTTCACCACTACCCAAACTCACTACTTCACTTTCACGTCCCCAACACTTCGACTACCCCACCGGAATAAATCAACAAAGTCCTAAAGGCACTCCTAGATTGTGGGTTCTCTCAATAACCTCATATCAATCAGTTATAGTCACTCATTTCTAATTCCTTCCGTCATCCTTCTACGGAACTCACCGTAGTCCTCAATCTCGTCACTCCAAGTCACCTAACTCTACTCCGGAATCCAACCCGAACTATGTACAACACGGTCAGGGATAGTAAAGTACATGTCACTGAACTAGGTGCTGACTGAGCCTCTTACCGAGTCATCGCAAACACTCGGGCCTGGGATCCTTAAGCTCGGCCATGTCCCCTCGAATTACTAGCGGCACCACCACTTCCTCTGGTGCATGTTGTCCCCGATACTGAGGCCGTGCTTTTTCCTTGCTCCACTGTACCTCGACCTGCACCTCCCCCCAGTAGTAAAGACGGACACTCCCTTCGGTAATGGCCTCGCTCTCCACAGTAGAAACAGATGACACTAGAAACATCCTGAATGGGTCCTCCACTCGGTCTCCCTGTGGACGTAACAGAGGTCGCACTAGCTTAAGGGGTCGGCTGTGCTCGATGTCCACGGAACCCTGAACTCTGGAAACTACCAGGTCTGCCAAAACGGTCATCGCCCACCAACGATGCTTCACTGTAGTTACCCTTCTTCGGTACCATCTGGCTCGAAGTTTCGGGAAAAGGATGCTCTCGACGTCACACTGGAAAACTAGCTTCCACCCTGACTGCAGCATCCGAAAACTCTCGGAGGGTCGCAAACGATCTAGCCGTCACTATGGCTCTAATCTCACCTCGCAAACTCAACTCGAACCTATGGCACTTCTCAGCCTCCGTAGCCACAAACGCAGGAGCAAAGCGGGACAACATATCAAACTTCTGTTCGTACTCGGCCACAGTCATACTCCCCTGCTGGAGTTGCAAAAACTCAACCTTCTTCGCATCACAGAATGAGCGGGGATAGTACTGATCCATAAACCGCTCCCTAAACGTCTCCCAGGTCAAGGTGTGGGCATCCCAGCCAGACAACTCTAGGGTATACCACCACTCATATCCCGCACCATCCAGTAAGAAGGTAGCCAGTAACACGCGATCCTCCGGTGGGCATCGCATCACTGCGAAAATCCGCTCAAGTCTCGTGATCCACCTGTGAGCTTCCTCAGGATCTGCCCCACCACTAAACGTCGTAGCCTCGAGCCACTGGGCTCGCTCAATAGTAGCACTCTCCGCATCTCTCGCTACTTCAGGTCGTGGATGGGGCTCACGTCTCGGAGGCATAGTCGATCGCACGCTGAAAGAGGCATAAAGTCAGTAAAAAGACCTAAACACAACCTCGCAACAGACACCAACCATAAACCTATGCCCTAATACCAATTGACAGGTCCCACCCCGATTATCACCCCGAAAACCGAGGTGAACCCTGCTCCCGTCTGACAAACACAATTTAAAAGACCAAAAGCACGTTACAAAAACCCACAAATTACATTGTCAGACGAAGGCGAATTTAAAACATCCAAGAGTCAACCGTTATACAAAGCATAGTACAAAACAAACAAGCCCTGCTGTAAGCAAAGTGCGCAACAAATGACATTATGCCTCGACTTCTGCCTCAACGGTAGCCCCAACGCTCGCTCCACGACCTGGAGGGTGTTAAAAACATTAAAAATGTGAGTGGACTAAAAATAATTGCGAGATATAAAAGCAGTTCCATAAAGAAAATAGGGTTACACCCTCCGTTTTGAAAACATGCATGCATAACCAAGTAACTTAAAATAACAGTAGTACGAAAGTAAATAACGTGCAGAAATCATCAGAAATCAAAACCGAAGTTCAGGCACTCGGCCCTAAATCCATAAAAACCAAGTCATTCGGGTCATAGCCCAAAACATTCGAAAAACCAGTGAAAACAATAAGCATATAAGTTATTGGATCCCAAGTGCGCCCGAACCTTTAAACGCAAAACACAATGCGCAGGAACCAGGCCTTCCCGGGATATCAACGAGTCTTTAAACTCAAAACACAATCACAGGCCTCGAGGGTTATCATATCCAAGTCTTTAAACTCAAAACATATACCGAGTCTTTAAAATCAACCACATCAGTCCAGGGCCCTCCCCCCGTAAATCAATCCGAGTCTTTAAACTCCAAACTAGATCCAGTGGGTTTTCTCTTTTTCCGGGTTTTTAAACCCAAAATCATTTTACAAACATAAGAAAAATCCATCGAAAACTGAAAGCCAAAACTAGACTGGAAATCTTCGAAAAACTGAAATCACGTTTCTCGAAAAGGGCTCCTGCCCGGATTTATCTTTCCAAATCCTCAATCAGATCCACAAATCTTCCATAAAACAGAATGTGTAATAATATAATCATTTATCCGAAACCATATTCACAAGCATCACAGAAATCATGTTCTCGAAGTACGTGCAAATCCGATAATTAAAACAGTTATAGAAAACATAATTACGTAAAGCAGAATATAGAAACATAATTCAGGAAATCATGTATCGAAAACACAAAAGCATGATCGAAACATAATTAAATAAGTAAAACAGTTATGCATGCTCGGTTAGAAAACAAACAGTCCACTCACAACTTCCGTGCGCGTCAATCACGTCCCGTGCGATCCTCGACCGTCTCAGAAAAATCCCGACATGAAAATCCCGACCTGTCCAAATCCACCAAAACTCGTCACTAACACGTCAACGAAGGTTCTCCTAAGTCCCCACAAATTTCCCGAAACCTAAACGTAACGAAACGAAACCCTAAACCTTCAACCTCGTAGACCTAACCCAAAACAACTTCTGATCGTCCCGAAACTAGTCCCAAAAGATTTGTTACAACAATTAGACCAAAAACCTAGTTGGAAGTTTCCCCAGAAACCACCGCACGCGCCGCCCAAAGTGGCTGCGCGTGGGCCTCACGCGCATGCACTGTTCATCGTCTTCAACCTCCGTTCACTGGTCCAGACCGGCTCAGCCAAACCGAAACGGCGTGACCGGTTCTCCGCCGTCCCTCAGCCGTTTCTGCTCCTTTTTTCCACCAGTAGCTTCGTCCCTTTTCTAGTAATCGATTCCCCTACTCCAAGCACAACAACACGACCCCTAACTTGTCTCCCTAAGTTCGAAACAGAGCCCGTCCAAATCCCCTGTTCTTGCTCCCGACCCGCCGTGCAATCCCTCGTCACGGTGTCGATCTCTACAGCTCCCTAGGAACCTACTGAACTCCCTAGGACTCACCAAAAACCTCGACTCGTACTCAAACTCTACGACTCACCTGTCTGAGCACTACAGTGAACGCCGCCGTGTCCCAGCCCGTCCAACACCTCTCCTCTGCCTTCTGACCACTCCCACACTCAAAATTGAAAGGTTTGATCGAAACACGGTAACACAACCACCTCAACTCTTCTCTGTTTTCCACAGAAACTCACACTCACCTCACACACAAACACTCGACTCTCAGTCCTCTCAACCCAGTCCCTACACTCTCAACCTCCCTCTGATCACACTCACACACTCAAGAACTCTCACCTCCCTGCAATTTGATCGATTCCACCCTCTCTGCCCAGTCTCTGTTTCTCCCTCTCAAGCACGACTACACATCACACACGGCCCAAATGAAAAATCACACCGTGCACCCTAGAACCCACTAGATCACCCCCACGTATCCAAACCCTATGGTCCCATCTTAAAAATATCCAAGGAACACTGCACACTTGGCCTTATCAGATTGGCCCAATTCCCAAGGCACAAAAAGACCAGAATACCCCTAATTGTTCAAATTACGGTTTTACCCTTCGCCGTTCTAGACCCGTATCTCGCTCGTCCGACGTCCGATGAAGGCATGCCGCCTGTCGTTATACTCAGGATGACGAGATCTACCTAACGGTCCTCGGTCTACATGTAAAAACCCTGTCGTACAAAAAGTCAACTTTTCCCCCTATTTTAACCAAATTACGAAGGTACCCTCAATAGTAACCATCTAATTACCGCTTAACCTAGTTAATCCGTCACTAAGCACTTCACTAATCCCGACTCCCGGGACGGGTCGTTACACGAATTGATTTAAGTATGTTTGTGGTGGTGGCCTACGTGTAATACCGTTGTGGGATATGTGATATGGATAGTATTCGAGATGCAAATAGGTTGAGATTGGATACAGACTAGTGAGATACAAATTATGTGATATGGTCGGTAGTAAAATATAATTGGTTGAGGTTAGTTATGGTTAGTGGGAAATCAGTTTTGTTTGGCACTATTGTGCTTTGGAATATGTTGGTATGAGATTACCTATGTAAATCAAATGAGAGTATGCGGGATCCCGATGTTGCGTGTGTCTACATAGATTTGGGAATCAATAAGTGGAATTTCCTTTCTCTAAACTATTATGCATGAATCCTTACATGATTGAAATGATTTTCTATGTGATTTTGGGGATATTTGATTGATTGCGATTTTTCTATGATTTTTACCGATTTTTTATGAAAGTTAGTCCATTGCACGTTTTACGAGGTTTTTGAAAAAAAATGTGTTTTTGGGCTGAGGTCTAGTTTCTGAATGTGGATTTGGGTTTGTGAAATGGATATGTTTAATAATCATGTGATTTTACGATACTCACGTATTATGATTTGATGAGTTGGACTTCGGGAACATTATGGAATAATGAGTTGGACTCTAGTTTCCGAACAGTGTGCCTATGGGTAAGTGCAATAAATAAGATGATTGACATTTAGTTTTGAGAAAAAAGATTGGCTGTATGAATTGTTGTGATGACTTTGAGTCGAGGTTGCGATTATTTACTGATGTTGTTTGTCTTTAAATGATTTTCACGTATTCCGAGGCTATAACGACGTTTCTTTGAACTAAGTTTAAATGGCTTTATAAACCGAAAGATTTATTGCTTTAAAGCAACTTAGCTATCTAATTTGAGTTTGAATATAAGTTTGGCTTTGTTCTAAAATTTTGAGGACAAATTATTTTTTTAGAAGGGGTATATTGTAACACCCTAGAAATTTGAGGAAATGAGAAGAGGTGATTTTTTACATGTAAGTCAAAATGTTGACTTTTTGACATGGAAATCTTGTGGAAATATCGTGAGAACCGTTACAAAGTTCTCAAAATCCATATTCCATAGACAGACACCATGTCAAAAACGGAGTTAGGATACATTCGTTTTAGGTCAAAATGTGCAAGAGCATTTTAGTAATTTTTTTGAAGGGTATTTTGGTAATTTTGTCATGAAGGGAATTTTGCTGATTTTACAAGGGGAACCTAGATTGTTCCAGATTGGTCTTCAATCTTCCCTCCCTTTTATCTCTTCCACCGACTTAGGTGCTTATAAATAAGTGTGTGAGTTTTATGTAAGGGGAATCGGTGGGACTTGGCCGAAATGGTGAAAAATCCATCAAAACACCAAATCGAGAAGGAAGAATGAGTCAGGAAGAAAACAAAAATGGGAATAACCAGAGAGAAAAAGGAAGGAAAAAATATGGAGAAAACCGTGGTGAGAGAAGAAGAAAGGGTTACACGGTGGGGATGTTAAGGGAACCCGTGAGTTTCATTTTCGGATTTTCTAGTTCTAAGCCAGGAAACAAGAAAATGGATGTAGAAACAGCTCCTAGAAGGTTCTATGGTTGAGCTAGACTAAGAAAATGTGGTTCGAGCTTAAGGAATACGGTGGAGCGGACATGGAAACCATGGCCGAAATATGCAAAGTAAGCTTCTTGAATCCTTATTTCAATTTAAGTAGTTTTAAGGCCATGGAGAGGTTCTAGGATTAATTAAGAATCAAATCGAGGCATTAAATATAAGATTTGAACGTAAAACAATAAAAAGAAAGTCTGGTTAATGACGCAGGTCGGGCGACTGGAAACTAGGAAAACGGATCGACCCAACTGAGGTTGATGATGACACTGTGCAAGTACGTGAACTCACACGCACAGAGCTTTTGCTGGTGAGTGAGAACCCGTGTGGCGTCTCCCGGAGGAGCAATCAACATGACAATTGTTCACCTTGAAATTCAAAATTTATTGCTATACTGTTTGAGTGAATTGGACACCATATTAGTATGTTTCTAAATTTTCAAGTTACATATTATGTTTTAAATTCAAGAAAAAATTGGGGAAAATTAAGAAGCTTGGTCATAATGATATTTTGGATATAAAGTGTTTTTTTGGAGATGTTAGGACGAACAAAAGACTTACAAAAAAAAAAGTATAACAATTATGTGGAAGATGGTGATGTTTATGTAATTTTATGTTAAATCATTATTTGGTTAAATTATACTTGAGCATGAATAATTTTAAAAATATTAGAGTAATTGACTAAGAAAAAGTAAAGGATTGAATCACCATATTACTATGACAATTAGGTTAAAGGGAGATTGTGAATAAGGTGTCTAGAGAAGGATTTGTGGGTATCGATATTTTCATTGGATTATTGAAGTTGGTAGGGAGATTGTGAATAAGGTGTCTAAAGAAGGATTTGTGGGTATCGATATATTCATTGGATTATTGAAGTTGTTACCATGTATAGGTTGTATACCAAGTAATTTACATGGAATTAGGTTTTGATAGTTTTGTAAGTGATTTTATTTCTAGTTATATTCCCATATGCCTCTTGATAAATGAATTACACTTGAGCGCCTAATAAACGAATATTAGATAGGTTATTTGGATAAAAATTAATGATGGAAAATCTTCTTATACTTGGTGCATATATGTTCACATAAGTAACCTTCGTCTACTCAAATGTTGTGTACGATATTATATGTGATTGTGATGGTGAACTTATGATGTTTTCTGGGAAATATAAGGAAGGGGTTTTGTATAAGGACTTATGTATATGAAATGAAGGAATAGTTGGGTATTTTTGAATAAATTTTTGTTTAACTAAATTATTATATAATTAACATTATAAAATCCGATAAGTGTAATAACGGAGATAAAACCAGATTTTGCTCAAACTCATAGAATCCACTTTTTGTTGGGGTGATCAGTGGGTTGGACGTAGTCGGTAACCCCGCAAGAATGGATTTAATTTAGTTGATTCAATTGGTAAAAATTGGTAGTATCCTTTATCTAGCAAGGATATGTCATACGAGAGTAGACCCGGTCAAGTTTTCATGAAATATAGGGATTGATTGACACGACCCACCCCTTATCCCCTGGGATTAAGAGCTAAGTCATGCTCCCGTCTAACTTACGCGTGACATGAAGGCTAACCCAATGTCCAACCTTCATGTGACACGTATGTCGGACCAGGGATTTCCCAAAATAACTGTCCGACAAGTTCCAGACTTCCCAGAGCGCGCAGATTCTACTGTGGATCGCGTGTGTGATGTCTCTGTCTCTCTCTTTACCAACAGCCCGCACCGCAACAACCTGGAGGGTATCAAAAACATAAAAAGACTGTGAGTGGACAAAAATAAATAGTACAGTCAGAAAAGACATTTATAGAAACGTACTTTTATACCCTCCATTTAAAACCAATGCATGCATATCAAACCATTTCATAAAACCATTCATATCCAAGAAAGAAAATCATTATTGGAAACCAGAATCCTTTCCTTTTCTCAAATCTGAAATTCAAATCCAGAGCCTCAGCCCAAAATCATAAATCAAACATCAAAGTACGAGAACTCAGCCCCACAATTCATCAAATCCAAATCATCCGGGCCATTGCCCAAAACATCTGAAAACCAGTGAAAAACCAGTGAAAAACATCAATCATTCGAGTTTCTGGATCGCAAGTGCGCTCGAATCTTTAAACTCAAAACCATGCACATAATCAGGCCTTGCCGGGATATCAAAGAGTCTTTAAACTCAAAACACAATCAACAAGCCTCAGGGGATATCACAATAATAGAGTCTTTAAACTCAAAACATATACCGAGTCTTTAAACTCAAAACATATCAATCTAGGGCCCTCCCCCGTCAATCAACCGAGTCTTTAAACTCAAAACCAGATCCAGCCGTTTTTTTTTCTTTTTCCCGGTCTTTAAACCCAAAACTATTTTTCAATCAAGTAAAAACCATAGAAAATCCATATCCGAATTCGCAATAATGATTCCATAAGCCGGCATCCAGAACCATCATCCCGAATCCAAATCCAGAATTTCCCTTTCAAGTTTCAAAACCGAATCAAGAATCATCTTTTCAAAATCCGATTTCAAAACTGAAATCTCGTTTATCGAAATCAAATGAACAGGGCTCCAAGCTCGAAATCACTTTCCAAAATCCATCATAAACCATTGAAATCAAATCATATTCCAATTCCCGAAATCAAGTCATCAATGTAACGACCCGTCCCGGAATTTGGGATTAGATTAGTAACTAATCATGATTAATGGGGGTTAATCGGTGATTAGTTGGGTGGAATCGGACGAACGATGCAAAATGACTGTTTTACCCCTGGTTGTGGGTAAAACGTTGACTTTTAATTTGGACGGTCAAATGGACTTTGACCGATGACCGTGACGTAGTTTGGGACGTCACGAGTTCATAGACAGGTGGCACGTTCGATTCCGACGTTCGTGGTTAAAGTTATGACGTTCGGAAGCCCAAGGGAATTATCGTAATTTGGACGTTATTGGGGAAAAAGTTGACTCTTTATTTAACAATTGATTTTCACACGACCTGAAGACCGTTAGGTTCGTCTCGATGCCCCGAGTACAACGTCAGGCGGCACGCGTGAAACGGACATCGGATGACCGAGTTACGGATCACGGAAGTTGGAGGGCATTTTGGTAATTTGTCAACTGAGGGCAAAATAGTAATTTTGTGCAGGGGTTACTGTTCAAACAACCGTGAAAACAGAGCCTGCCTGCCGTGCTGGGTGGTGCTCTGATCAGGCTATTGTTTAAACGGCTTAGTGGACTGAACAGGGAATTGTTTAAGAGTTTTGAGGTATTGGACAGCATGGTGGCATGGGCTGATGCAAAACCAGAGCACGGGCAACCATTTTCTTCTTCGTTTTTGGATCAGTGCGGGGGGAAATTCACAGAGGAGCCAGAATGAATTCCCACGGGTGTTGGGGTCTTGTTCGATTATCTGAGTGCTGGGAGTGTTGCTATGATTCATTTTGGAACCAGAGAGTGAGCTGAGAGTTGAGAGAACCAGCTCTGGGAAAAATCGAAAAATGGAGGGAACATTCCAAATTTAATCTGTGAGCTGAGTTGAGCCAAATAGAGGTAAAGATTAGTCTTCTGAGTTCATTTCGAATTCGACCATACGAAAATTGAAGGGAACTGATCACCGTATGGCCGTGAACGGAGGCCCCTGGTTTCAGAGATTTTCGAGCTTGAAGTCGACAACCTCCAGGTAATATTCCCTGAAATTGACAGTGCTAAAGTGTTCGTTTAGGTCTCTGGAAACTCCTGTCTAAGTTAATTTGGGAATGGGGTTGATTTGGGTGAGTTTCGTACTTCGACCCGTTTGAATGTTCCAGTTCGATTTGATCGATTTAGGGCTAATGGAAGATAATTAATGAATGGGATCCTAAATTAACCTGATGAGAAATGATTTAGGTGGATTGAGGGGAGGAATCGAGTGAGTTTTGATAAGGATTTAACCGGGTTGTGTCGCGGGTTGAACAACCCGTATTGCAGGCTTGGCGGGTGAGAACGATGAACTGTGCAGGGGGTACTGTAGCAGGCGCGTGGACTCATATGCAGCCACTCACGGCGGCGCGTGAGGGCGCGTGGGTCCGATTTTCGAGATAAGTCCAACACAACTTTTATCCTATACAATGTAACGAACATTTTAGCGTTGGTTTCGAATTTATCGGACACTGTTTCGATGTTATTCTGAGAGTCCGAAGGTTTGGGTTACGCTTTTAATTAACGAATAATTCCCGGAAAATTATGAGGAATTGGTATGTTGTTATTTGAGAACTTAATGACCCTAGAATGTGATTTCGAACAGGATTCGAGTTTTCTGGAAAATGCCGGAAATTACGGGAATGCGTGCGGCGCGAAACCGAGCCTTAAGAATGGTGTGTGAGTAGACGTTGCTTTCAAAATTTAATGCATGCATAAATATTGCTATAATTTATATGATTAGGATTATGAACTGTGGTTGATTTCGATTTCCGAATTTTTACGTAGTTTGAATATGCTATGCGATATTTCACGTATTTCGAGACTGGTCTCTCGTATGTTTTGGATGATTGGTTAACGACTAAATTTACAAGAAATGTGCATATGATGTTTTAAGAATGTTGTTTATGGTTGTGAGTGTGATTCATGGTGTTGACACGATTTTTGAGATTTCTACGATTTTGCACGTTTTACGATATTTTGGTTTTATAGTGATTTGATCATTGTTTGATGTTTGAATTTGGAATTTGAAATGAGATTTGTGACTTTGAGGATTTTAAAATGGATTTTGAAAAAGGTGATTTCGGGCTTGATGCTCGGGGCATAAAAGTAATTTTAACGAACGAGATTTTGATTTTCGGAAGTTTGAAAACGGATTCTTGGTTTGGGTTCGGGATGATGCATCCGGATGCCGGCTTACGGAATCATTATTGCGAATTCGAATTCGGGAATGAAAAAGGGGTTAATAAAGTGATTTGATATGATTATACATGCCCCGCGTTTAATGATGATTTGACTATGTTTGTGAAGTGTGATTTGGGGAATTGAATGTGGAAATTCGGACCATGGGTCCCGTTGCGAAAAATGTGATTTCGGGATGGATCCCGCATTGTTGTGATTGAAAAATGTTTTGGGTTTAAAGACCCGGTGCTATTGCTGGAGCACGTTTTGAGTTTAAAGACTCGGTTAATTGATGACGGGGGAGGGCCCTTAATGAGTTTAAAGACTCGTGAGTTTAAAGACTCAGTTATTGTGATACCCCCGAGGCCTATTGATTATGTTCTGAGTTTAAAGACTCGTTGATATCCCGGGAAGGCCTGATTATGCGCATGGTTTTGAGTTTAAAGACTCGGGCGCACTTGATATCCAGCAAAATGATTGACTTGTGATTCATTGTTAATTTCTGATGTTTCGGATATGTGGGGCAGTGGCCCGGTTTTATGGTTGATGGTTTTGGATTATGTTGTGTTCTTGAGTTTGATTCGTGGTTTTGGGCTGAGGCCCGGTGTTTACGATTGCGGGTTAAGACCCGATGGTTGAGAAAGGAAAAATGATTTTGAGTTTCATACGAGTTTTCCTTATGTTGGAATTTGACACACGAGTTTTCTTATGTTGAAAATGTTAACCGACTGCGAAATGATTTTTTGTATGCATGCATTGGTTTTACGCGGAGGGTAAAAACGCCTTTTGTAACTGTTTTTATAAGCTGATTTATTTTTGTCCACTCACACCTTTTGATTTTTATTGACCCTCCAGGTCGTGGCGCGTTGGTCGAGGCTGATCGAGAGGTGGAGGCATGAGTAAGCACGTGTGGCTATCCCTGGTCTGGCACGTACTAAGGGTAATTTGGGGGATTTCAGTCGTTTTTCCAGGCGGGGAGCAGGACCGGGCATGGTTAACAATGCCCTATTTAGGAGGGGTCCTGTCAATCAAAACCTGGATCAAGTCACAAGAGAAATCGAAAACTCGTAAAACGTGCAAATACGTATTTATCTCGAAATCCGTGCAAAATCATAAATCATCAATATCAATTCAAAAATATGGAAATCACATATAGAAAACATATAAAAACATATATGCATGCATCATAAGTTTGAAAGCAAAGTCCACTCACATACCATTAGCGTAGCCGCCTCGATACCCGCGCACTTATGCCGTTCCCGGCTAATCCGCTATCATCGGCTCTCCTGAACCTATCCAAATCCCATAATAAGGTCACTAACTACTTCAAAAAGCTTATACGAAATCCCCGTAATTTTTCCGAATTTTTAACTATTTTTACCGAGCCCTAAAACCATTGGACATCCCGAAACCTATCGAGACGATGTCCGATCGACTCGAAACTAGTGCCAAAATGTTCGTTACATCGATTACATAATTTCACATGTTGAACACGTCCTCAAAATGTGTGCCACGCGCCCACACGAGCCTCTCAAAGGGGCTGCGCATGGGCCTCACGCGCTGCTACAGTGTTGTCTTCAACCTCTGTCCAACCTGGTCTGAACCGGTTCGATCGAACCGGCGCAGGCGGTCCAACATCCTATTCTGTCCAATTTTGTCTGTTTCCTAATCCTATTTCATCCTACATCTACGTATCTTCATTCCCCACACTTCTATGTCTTTAAATCATGAAATCATGGTGTGAAGCATACCTTCCCGCTAAACCTTCAAACCTCCAAGTTCCCACTTTTCAGTTTCCATGATTCTGACCATCACGTCCCTTGATTTTTGGCTTGCTATCTTCGTACCATCCTTTAAAAGCTTATACAAACCATTAAATCAATTAATACGAGTTAAATCCAAGGTTGCCATTTTGGGGTAAAAAATTGAATTTCTTGAAAGTTCACTTACCGTCCATTCCAAGCTTCGAAACCAAGCTTATTCAACTCCCCAGACCTCCAGTAGCATCGTTCATCCTTTACAATCAATCAAGCCGTCAAGAAACACGGTTTGCCATTTTAATTCCCAGACCTCAGAGCTTCTCGGATTTTCTTCCTCAAAGCGCCGTCGCAGGCGCCGTCGTGACCACCAACTTCATCAGTTCACTATTCTTTCTCACTATCATTCACACCCCATGACCAATTGATGAAGATCGAATGAATTAAAGGGAAAGGTGCTCAAGGTCTCCTCTATTTTCTCTGTTTTCTCATAGCCGGGCAACCTTGGTTTAAAACTTGAGAAGTGGTGAGATGGTGAGAGGATTCTACAAACCTCCAGATTGGGCCAGGTGTCCATTCCTCTGTGGCCAGCACTCCCAAGAACATCCAAGTGTCCTGATATTACTGGGCACACATTCCAAGATAGCAAAATGACCAAAATGCCCCTTGCCGCACAAATTACCATTTTACCCCTCGTGTTCCTAAACCCATAACTTTATCGTTCGAACTCCAATTGACTCATGCCACCTGTCGTTGTAATAAGGAGATTGAGATCTACCCAACGGTCCTCGAATTTTGTGAAAAGTCCATCTCGTTTGGAAAGTCAACAAATTGCCCCCCTTTTAACCAAATAACCAAATTACCCTTGAACTTCCGAACGTCGTAACTTTTTCCTCAAATGCCGAAATCGGACGTGCCACCTGTCTATGGACTCGTGACGTCCTGAACTACGTCACGGTCATCGATCAAAGTCCATTTGACCACCCGAACGAAAATTCAATGTTTTTTCCCATTCTAGGGGAAAAATCGTCATTTCGTATTGTTTGTCCAAAAACACCCAACTAATTACCGATTAACTTTACTAATCTGTCATTAATCACTAATCTAATCCCGATTTTCGGGACGGGTCGTTACATTGATCCCGTCAAAAGATGTGGCTAGTGCTTTATTGGGAAAAATGTTACTTCATGGTGACACAAGGGAAAGTTCTAGGTCATATTGTTTTGGCTAGGGGCATAGAATTTGATAGAGCTAAAGTAGATCTTGTGCGGTACTTTCCCTCGTGTACTTTGGTGAGAGAGATTCATTCGTTTCTTGGCCATGCTGGTTTCTATTGAAGATTCATCAAGGACTTCTCATCAATTTCAAGACCCTTATGTTGTTTGCTTCAAAAGGAGACTTCCTTGTGTTCGATGAAGAATGCCAACTTACCTTTGACAAGTTGAAGAAGTTGCTCACGAGTGCTCCTATTTTATTTGGCCTGGATTGGTCTTTACCATTCATGCTAATGTATGACACCTCCGAGTATGTAGTAGGGGTTTTCTTAGGACCACACAATGACAAGAAACCCTACGCCATCTACGTTGCCTCTCGAACCTTGGATGAAGCATAGCAAAACTACACCAGCACTGAGAAGGAATTACTTGCAGTAGTCTTTGCTCTTGATAAGTTTTGTTCATACATACTTCAATCCAAAGTTATTTTGTATACAGATCATGCTGTTTTGAAGTATTTGATGACAAAGAAGGATGCAAATCCACACCTTATTTAATGGATCCTTTTACTACAAGAGTTTTACATTGAATTACAACACAAGGAGGGAGTAGAGAATGTAGTGGTTGACAACCTCTCTGAGATTGTGAGGGACAAAAATGATAGGGCCATTGTAACAACCCGTCCCGAGAATCGGGATTCATAGAATGATTAAGGTGTGATTAGTGAGGGTAATTAAGGGTTAGGTGGTCCCGAGGGGTCCGGGAACCTAGAATGACGATTTTGCCCCTAGGTCGAGCAGAAATGTTGACTTTTATTTCGGGTGGTCAATTGGGATTGACCAGTGACCAGGACGTAGTTTAGGACGTCACGAATCCTTAGGCAGGTGGCACGCCCGATTCCGACATTCGAGGAGGAAGTTGTGATGGTCTGAAGGTTGAGGGCTTAACCGTAATTTTGGTAAAGTAGGGGAATAGTTGACTTTTTGAATAATCGAGTTTTGGTAGGTTGACTTAGGGTGGTTAGATAGATTTCGTCGTCCTGAGTTCGATGACAGGCGGCACGTATTCATCGGACTTACGAGACGAGAGTTACGGGTCTAGGAAGTTTTGGTAAAACCGTAAAATGAGTAAAACAGGAGGGTATTTTGGTCTTTTGGTTCCTGTGGATTTGTGCAGAGAGAAAGGAGATGGACGGCTGAGGTTTAACCCAGTGGGATCAGGATTGAGTGGATGGTGACACATGGCAGGTGTGTAGAGGATTCTGGTGGAATCCTGTACGTGCGCGGTCCTAATTAATTGGGGTGCACCTGTGTGTGCCCGTGTGTTTGTTCTTCGACACAGACAGAAACAGAGGGTGAGGCATTGGGAGAGAGTGATTGATTCTGTGCAAGGGGGAGTGAGGAGTGGTTTGTGAGAGTGACAGAGAGGAGTGTTTGAGCTGGTGGTCGTGAATTGGTGGAGGAATCGTGCACGGCGGCACGGTGGAGGTGCGGCAAAATTCTGGGGAAACAGGGAGGCCGTGAGACTGTGGTGGTGGCTACGCCGTGAGGTGGCTCAATCCAAGGTAGGGGGAGCTGTAGGAGGTTGCAGGGGACCCAACGAACACCGTGGCACGCGGCGGTGCGCACGGCGGAGCTGCAATCGAAAGGTGAGGTTTCCTGCTCTGTTTTCCCGTGAAATTTCAGTTCGAAAGTCGTGAGTCTAGGCTTAGTGTCGGTGGGATTGAAGGTCAGGGTTATGTTCAGGGAGGTCCTAGGTGTCGACTGGGATGGTCGCCGTGACGGGGGGTGTTCACGGCGGAGCTCGGTTGAAGTGGAGTCTCTGTTCCTCTGTATAGCCGTAAACTTCAAACGGTGAGTCGACGAGTTTGGAGGTGAGTCGAAGGTAATGGAGGTGTGGTCTAGGTTCAGTGAAGTCCTAGGATGAGTTTGGTGTAACCACTGTGAAAGGAGGTGAGCTGGGTGGCTGGATCATGAAGCAAGGGAGTTTGGGGCTGTCTGGTTTTTAGTTCAGTCGACGGGCTAGGGACGGTGTCGAGGTGAACGAAGTTGGGGAATGGATTCGTGGTGTCTGGACAAAGCTGCTGGTGAAAGAAGGGACTGAAATGGTGGCCGGACGGTGGAGAATGCCTCTCGCCGGTCCAAGCCACGGCGGCCGGTTCAGCACAGTACGGGAGGTTGACGATGGTACTGTAGCTGGCGCGTGAGGGCCACGCGCAGCCACTTTGGGCGGCGCGTGGGGGCGCGAGCGGCAGCGGTTGGGAAAGTGATCAACTTGACTTTTGGTCTAGGAGTTGTGGTGAGTTCAATGGAGTTGGTATCGGGTCAATCGGAAGTCTTTTGAGTGTAGTTCCGCGAGGGTAAATGTTTAGGGTCCCGGGTTTTAAGTCTTTGGTTCGGGGAATTTTAAGGAAAAATTAGGTAGTTGTTTCGTAGACGTATTAGTAACGTATTTGACGGTGTTTGACAGGATCGGGATTTCCCGAGGAAGCCGAGGAACGAGCTGGACGTTCGGGACGCGAGTAGGGCTCAGTACTGTGAGTGGACCCTTTTCTTAAACTCGATCATGCATAACTGTTTTTATATACGTTTTTTATGGTTTTACTTTATCGCATATGTTATGATGGTTTTACGTGGTTATACGTGATTGAGATATTTGCACGTTTTTCGAGATGTTTTCGGGATTTTGCACGTTTTTTCAAGAAAATGCTGGTTTTCGGATTTTGATGCCACATTTGGGGATTTCCACCTATAAAGGTTTTCTGATAATGATAAATGGGTTATGAAATATGATTTGTGATTACATGTGGTTTTGGTATGAAAACGGATATTTTTCCGGATTTGGGTTCGGAATGACGGTTCTGAACGCCGGAAGGGCTTCGGACCAGTGATTTCGGATTCGGGTTTGGATGAGGATTTGGAAAATGGTTTTTAAATGGTTTTGGATTGCATTTGCTGGATCTGGATATTGGGTTTAAAGACCCGGATATATGTGACGGGGGACCGGCCGGATTGGGTTTAAAGACCCGGATTGAGTTTAAAGACTCGGGAGTTTAAAGACTCGGATGTATATTGATTTCCCCCGTAGGCCTTGAGTTTAGAGACTCGGATACGATAAAGGCCTGGATTGAGTTTAAAGACTCGGGAGTTTAAAGACTCGGATAGGTCCAGCAGGTTCGATCGGGAAATGAGGATTTGATACGGTTTCTGATACTCCTGCTATGGTTTCTTATGATATTTTATAGTGTTTCTGTTTCTTATGATGTTTTATCACGATTATTTTATAACTGTGTTCATAACTGTTGGTTATGCATGTGGTTTCAAAACGGAGGGTTAAACTCGGTTTTCTTATAAAATGGTTTTCGAACTTTCCTTTTTCTCTGGTCCACTCACACCTTCTGTTTTAAATTGCCCTCCAGGTTGTGGAGCTAGCGCGGGGTCTTAACGTCGAGGCAGTGTCCGAGGCATAGAAGTGACGTGAGGGATCCTAGAAGAGTTTAAAGGCTTCTGTGTGCGTGTACTTTATCAGTTTTTATTTTTAGTTCCTTGTAATTTAGTGCTATGCTCTGTAAACGTTAACGTCGGAATATTTTGTTTAATTACTCCTGCGTCTGACTGGGTTGTGTGAGTGTTACTTGGGTGTTGTGTCGGGGAGTCAGACGGGAGCGGGATTTACCTCGGGTTTCGGGGTGAAACCGGGGTGGGTCCTGACAATTGGTATCAGAGCATAGGTTGTCGGGTTTGTGGGGTTTGTTAGTCTGTGCGGTTGTGTTTTAGTTTCTTAACTACTTCTATGCCTCTTTCAGCGTGCGGTTGACGATGCCTCCGAGACGTAGACCCTCTCCACAACCTGAAGAAGTAGCAAGAGAGACGGAGAGTGCCACGATTGAGCGAGCCCAGCGGCTCGGGGCTACTACGTTTAGTGGTGGGGCTGATCCTGAGGAAGCCCAGAGGTGGATTACCAGACTGGAGCGGATTTTTGCGGTGATGCATTGTCCGCCGGAGGAGCGAGTATTGTTGGCTGCATTTTTACTGGATGGTGCGGCGTACGAGTGGTGGTATACCCTCGAGTTGTCCGGTTGGGATGTCCATAGTGTGACCTGGGAGACGTTCAGGGAACGGTTTCTGGAGCAGTATTATCCTCGTTCTTTCCGGGATGCCAAGGAGGCGGAGTTTCTGCAGCTCCAGCAAGGGAATATGACAGTGGCAGAGTATGAACGGAAGTTCCAGATGTTGTCTCGGTTTGCTCCTGCTTTTGTGGCCACTGAAGCCGAGAAGTGCCGTAGGTTTGAGTTGGGTTTGCGAGGTGAGATTCGAGCCGTAGTGACGGCTGGATCTTTTGCTACCCTCTGAGACTTGTCGGATGCTGCGGTGCGAGTTGAGGCTAGTTTGCCGGTGCGACGCCGGGAACCATCGATTCCTGGAGCGTCGAGCCAGCGGACACCGAAAAGAGGTAACTTCGCTGGATCGTCCTCGTCGGGCGATGATCGTTTTGGTAGGCCTGGCAGTGTCCAGAGTTCAGGATTTCAGGGGTACCGAGCACCGCTGACTCCGCAAGCGAGTGCGACGTCGGTAGCATCTACAGGGAGACCGAGCAGTGGATCAGGTTGGAACGTGTGTTTCTACTGCGGGGAGCGAGGTCATTTCCGACGTGAGTGTCCACTGTTGCCACAGGAAGGTGGTGTAGGCAGAGGAGTAGCGGAGTCCGGACAGAGTACAGCGTCAGGGACAGCGGGCACTAGAGGAGGTGGTGGCACTGCCACGAGTAGTTCGAGGGGACGTGGTAGAGCGTCGGGATCTCAGGCCCGGGTGTTTTCGATGATTCAGCAGGAGGGTCAGTCGACACCAGATACGGAGACAGGTACTTGTTTTACTTTTGGTTGTGCTGTACTTAGATGGTGGTTGGATTCCAGGATAGAGTCTAGGAGTTTTCCTAGATGGACTGGGGAGGTTATTGAAGAAGAGAACCCACAAGCTAGTGTTTGCCTTTAGGACTTTGTAGCTTTCTTCTGATAGTGGCCGAATTAGCAGCTGAGGGAGATGGGTGGTCGATTGTTGGGTTAGTAGTCGAGTTGGTTCGGGCAGGTAGGGTGGTTGTATACGAGGATGTACTCTATGACTTCTGTCGGGTATTGTGAAATGAGGTATTTTATAATACCTTTGTTTTCTGTTCATAGAGTTTCCCTTGCGTACACCATGCAGTTATTACATAGCTAGGGTTGGCTGTGGTAACAGTAGTTGGGGATGGAGTGAAATACCCAAGGTGGAGATGATAGACAGAAAACTCAGGAGAGGTTGTTGTTGACCTAGTGTTGGTGACCAGATAGGAGACCCTAAGTGTCGGACACTAGTTGTGGAATTTCGGGGTCGAAATTCTTTTTAGGTGGGTAGATTGTAACAACCCGTCCCGAGAATCGGGATTCCTAGAATGATTAAGGTGTGATTAGTGAGGGTAATTAAGGGTTAGGTGGTCCCGAGGGGTCCGGGAACCTAGAATGACGATTTTGCCCCTGGGTCGGGCAGAAATGTTGACTTTTATTTCGGGAGGTCAATTGGGATTGACCAGTGACCAGGACGTAGTTTAGGACGTCACGAATCCTTAGGCAGGTGGCACGCCCGATTCCGACATTCGAGGAGGAAGTTGTGATGGTCGGAAGGTTGAGGGCTTAACCGTAATTTTGGTAAAGTAGGGGGAATAGTTGACTTTTTGAATAATTGAGTTTTGGTAGGTTGACTTAGGGTGGTTAGATAGATTTTGTCGTCCTGAGTTCAATGACAGGCGGCACGTATTCATCGGACTTACGAGACGAGAGTTACGGGTCTAGGAAGTTTTGGTAAAACCGTAAAATGAGTAAAACAGGGGGGTATTTTGGTCTTTTGGTTCCTGGGGATTTGTACAGAGAGAAAGGAGATGGACGGCTGAGGTTTAACCCAGTGGGATCAGGATTGAGTGGATGGTGACACATGGCAGGTGTGTAGAGGATTCTGGTGGAATCCTGTACGTGCGCGGTCCTAATTAATTGGGGTGCACTTGTGTGTGCCCGTGTGTTTGTTCTTCGACACAGACAGAAACAGAGGGTGAGGCATTGGGAGAGAGTGATCGATTCTGTGCAAGGGGGAGTGAGGAGTGGTTTGTAAGAGTGACAGAGATGAGTGTTTGAGCTGGTGGTCGTGAATTGGTGGAGGAATCGTGCACGGCGGCACGGTGGAGGTGCGGCAAAATTCTGGGGAAACAGGGAGGCCGTGAGACTGTGGTGGTGGCTACGCCGTGAGGTGGCTCAATCCAAGGTAGGGGGAGCTGTAGGAGGTTGCAGGGGACCCAACGAACACCGTGGCACGCGGCGGTGCGCACGGCGGAGCTGCAATCGAAAGGTGAGGTTTCCTGCTCTGTTTTCCCGTGAAATTTCAGTTCGAAAGTCGTGAGTCTAGGCTTAGTGTCGGTGGGATTGAAGGTCAGGGTTATGTTCAGGGAGGTCCTAGGTGTCGACTGGGATGGTCGCCGTGACGGGGGGTGTTCACGGCGGAGCTCGGTTGAAGTGGAGTCTCTGTTCCTCTGTATAGCCGTAAACTTCAAACAGTGAGTCGACGAGTTTGGAGGTGAGTCGAAGGTAATGGAGGTGTGGTCTAGGTTCAGTGAAGTCCTAGGATGAGTTTGGTGTAACCACTGTGAAAAGAGGTGAGCTGGGTGGCTGGATCATGAAGCAGGGGAGTTTGGGGCTGTCTGGTTTTGAGTTCAGTCGACGGGCTAGGGACGGTGTCGAGGTGAACGAAGTTGGGGAATGGATTCGTGGTGTCTGGACGAAGCTGCTGGTGAAAGAAGGGACTGAAATGGTGGCCGGACGGTGGAGAATGCCTCTCGCCGGTCCAAGCCACGGCGGCCGGTTCAGCACAGTACGGGAGGTTGACGATGGTACTGTAGCTGGCGCGTGAGGGCCACGCGCAGCCACTTTGGGCGGCGCGTGGGGGCGCGTGCGGCAGCGGTTAGGAAAGTGATCAACTTGACTTTTGGTCTAGGAGTTGTGGTGAGTTCAATGGAGTTGGTATCGGGTCAATCGGAAGTCTTTTGAGTGTAGTTCCGCGAGGGTAAATGTTTAGGGTCCCGGGTTTTAAGTCTTTGGTTCGGGGAATTTTAAGGAAAAATTAGGTAGTTGTTTCGTAGACGTATTAGTAACGTATTTGACGGTGTTTGACAGGATCGGGATTTCCCGAGGAAGCCGAGGAACGAGCTGGACGTTCGGGACGCGAGTAGGGCTCAGTACTGTGAGTGGACCCTTTTCTTAAACTCGATCATGCATAACTGTTTTTATATACGTTTTTTATGGTTTTACTTTATCGCATATGTTATGATGGTTTTACGTGGTTATACGTGATTGAGATATTTGCACGTTTTTCGAGACGTTTTCGGGATTTTGCACGTTTTTTCAAGAAAATGCTGGTTTTCGGATTTTGATGCCACATTTGGGGATTTCCACCTATAAAGGTTTTCTGATAATGATAAATGGGTTATGAAATATGATTTGTGATTACATGTGGTTTTGGTATGAAAACGGATATTTTTCCGGATTTGGGTTCGGAATGACGGTTCTGAACGCCGGAAGGGCTTCGGACCAGTGATTTCGGATTCGGGTTTGGATGAGGATTTGGAAAATGGTTTTAAAATGGTTTTGGATTGGATTTGCTGGATCTGGATATTGGGTTTAAAGACCCGGATATATGTGACGGGGGACCGGCCGGATTGGGTTTAAAGACCCGGATTGAGTTTAAAGACTCGGGAGTTTAAAGACTCGGATGTATATTGATTTCCCCCGTAGGCCTTGAGTTTAGAGACTCGGATACGATAAAGGCCTGGATTGAGTTTAAAGACTCGGGAGTTTAAAGACTCGGATAGGTCCAGCAGGTTCGATCGGGAAATGAGGATTTGATACGGTTTCTGATACTCCTGCTATGGTTTCTTATGATATTTTATAGTGTTTCTGTTTCTTATGATGTTTTATCACGATTATTTTATAACTGTGTTCATAACTGTTGGTTATGCATGTGGTTTCAAAACGGAGGGTTAAACTCGGTTTTCTTATAAAATGGTTTTCGAACTTTCCTTTTTCTCTGGTCCACTCACACCTTCTGTTTTAAATTGCCCTCCAGGTTGTGGAGCTAGCGCGGGGTCTTAACGTCGAGGCAGTGTCCGAGGCATAGAAGTGACGTGAGGGATCCTAGAAGAGTTTAAAGGCTTCTGTGTGCGTGTACTTTATCAGTTTTTATTTTTAGTTCCTTGTAATTTAGTGCTATGCTCTGTAAACGTTAACGTCGGAATATTTTGTTTAATTACTCCTGCGTCTGACTGGGTTGCGTGAGTGTTACTTGGGTGTTGTGTCGGGGAGTCAGACGGGAGCGGGATTTACCTCGGGTTTCGGGGTGAAACCGGGGTGGGTCCTGACAGCCATACTTCTGGATGAACAACTCTTCGAACTTCAGGTAAGTGTTTCTATTACTCCATGGTATGCGGATATTATGAACTATTTGATTACTGGAGAATTCCCACGTACCATGCCTAGGTCTCAACGTGATAACTTAAGCTAGAACTTATTTGTGGGATGAACCTTGTGGAAAAAAAATTTTGATTTTTTTATTAGGACATGTGTTCGGGTTAATGAACATTACTACATTCTTGCATTTTGTCATAATGAAGCTTATGGGGGACACTTTGGTTTGAAGTGGTCATCCCTTAAAGTGTTAGATTCGGATTTATTTTGTGCTACATGTGATAGATGTCAAAAATTTGGTAATATAAGATCTAGAGATCATATGCAGCAAAATTATATTCTTGATGTCGAAATCTTTGATTTGTGGGGTATAGACTTCATGGGACCATTTCCTTCCTCATATGGCTTTGAGTGTATCCTTCTTGCTGTGGATTATGTATTGAAATGGATGGAAGTCAAAGTCACCCGTACTAATGATTCTAAAGTTGTTGCAGCTTTTCTTCGCACTAACAAATTTTCTAGACTTGGCATGCCCTGCATGATGATTAGTGATGGGGGAATCCATTTTTGCAAGAAGATGGTTGAAGCATTATTGAAGAAGTATAGGGTCAGTCACAAGATGTCAACACCATATCACCATCAAACCAATGGTTTAGCAGAAGTTAACAATCGGGATATTTAGAAGATACTCGAGAGAATCATTGGCCCTTCACGCAAGGATTGGAGCACAAGGTTGGATGAGGCTTTGTGGGCTTATGAGATGGCCTACAAGACTCTTATAGGCATGTCTCCATTTAGACTAGTTTGCAGGAAAGCATGCCATTTCCCTATGGAATTAGAGCACAAGGCCTGGTGGGCAGTCAAGAAGTTCAACATGAACCATGATGAAGTAGGAGTACATTGAAAGTTGTGAAATGATACATTCGATAATGCGTGGATCTAAAAGGAACGCACAAAATCTTTACATGATAAGATGATTCGTGTTAAAACATTTCAAGTTGGCCAGAAAGATCTACTCTTTTGTTTGAAACTTAAACTGTTCCCAAGCAAGCTTCGTTCTAGATGGGTTGGCACTTATGTTGTTACTAATGTTTTCTCTCATTGAGCTTTACAGATTCAATCACTTGACACCGAGAGAGAGTTCAAGTTTAATGGCCATCGTTTGAAGAACTATTTCGAGGCCTTCAAGGAGCACACCAAGGAGGAGATGCGTCTCCAAGAACCAGTCATTCTGAATGACAAAATACAGCATCACGTCTAGACTGAAGAAGTTAAATTCAAGCGCTTGTTGGGAGAGAATCTAATGGAGGAAACTACAACAGATTTGCACTCTTTTCCCTTTACCTTTTACTTTCATCTGTTTTCCTAATTTTATTTTTATAAAACTCTATCGCATACTTGATTCTATGTCTTCACTTGGTTACATTGAGGACAATGTCTAATTTAAGTGTGGGGGAGGGGTTTAAAACTTTTATTTCGAGTCTTATTCTAAAAACAAAACAAAAGTCAATAAACAACAAAAATAAAAAAGATTTTGTGTGCTTTAGTATTTAACCATGAGTCTTTTCAAGTTTTTACATAGTGTTTTTAAGAGTTTTAGGATGCCCTTAACTAGTTGATGATGAATTCAAAGCAGAACAAGAACATTATGGCGTTTTCGTATCACTTTGTTAGAATCCTTGTGCTAATTGAGATATCTTGAGTGTATTGACTTGTAGTAGATATGGTTTGTAAGCCTTGTTACAAAATTCGAATGTTAGAATTGAGTTTTGAATCATATAAACCTATGTGGGATTTTGAGCGATATGTGCTTTATTTCTCGAGTGAGAATCATCTATTCATAGTTCATAGCTTATACATGCCTCGAAGGATTACTTGAAATAGCTTTAATGAACTAGAGATTGCTAGAACTTACTCATGTCAGTTTACAAAACTTATAGTCAATACAAACTATGATTTTGGATATGATTGAAGGCACCTAGGTCTTCCACCACTTTGTCAAATAGCCATGTGTCCCCTTTTGTGCGCACGAGTTACGACACCCCTTGTTAGCCCTTTGAGCCCATGCCTAGCCTTTTCTTTCTCTACCATGCATATCAAAACGCTTAGCCTAGTATAGATATCCTTACCCTTATTCTAAAGACTTGGTTGATGATTATGAAGCTAGCATACATGAAGTTGGCATAAAAATGATCTATTGAAGGTAATAACGTGTACATGGGGCAAGACTTGTCCAAACTACTTAGAACTATGTGTTTTCCGAAAAAAAAAAGAACAAAAGAAAGAACAAAAAAAAATGAATGAATGAATATGAGAGCAAAGAAAGAGTTAAAACGAAAATTTTTAGATCTCTAGCAATTGGTTTTGAATGGAAGTGTTTGGATTAATATTCCCCATACTTGTGGATTTGGAGTTCCAATGAGTTGAAGGCACGAAAATGAAGAAATATGCCTTTATCCTTTCCAAAATTTCTAAGGAAGTTTAGAATGAAGATGAACCCAACCAAATAAAAATTGGCTCCCTTTTTCTTGACACATGCTCTTGGTGGCGTCTTGGAAAAAGATGTGCTCGTAATTGATAAGTTTAGTGCAATGACTGAGTCTTTGGAATGCTCATTGCCACCATATATCTAAACTTCAAATGAGTAAGCCCTTGCCTCTATTACAATCTTTGATTAAAAACCTTTATGATCCATGAGATAAGTAGTTTTTGATCCTCTGAGTAAGTTGTGTAAGTAAGTATATGGTTTGGGTTCATTTGTGCAAGTAATTTCTTTCATTCATGATGTAGTGTTTAAGTGCTTTTATTGTTGAAATATATGAGCTCTTCTTTTACATATGCTTTGAGAGAAACCATATTCATGAGTGAAAAGATTATGAGTGCATCCATTGTGATGTGATCTTAACTTGTTTGAAACATACACAAACTTAACATCATCATTGTTTTCTCCAAGTCTTACGTGTTCATGGCATAATTGTATCTCTACCATCTTTTGAATTCCCTGTACATATTTGTCGAATGTCACATTGCCATATAAAGATTTTTGAGACATATGGTTAAAGGCTCTAGAAGTATTTTACTAACAAAATGTTTTGAGTCTTAGTTTGACTTAAGTTTTGCTAAGGGACTAGCAAGTCTAAGTGTGGGATAATTTGATCTACTCATTTTATATATGATTCTTATTTTAGCTATGTTACTAGCTTAGTGAAGTGTATTCTATCATATTTTAATGTTCTTAGGTACTAGTCGCAAGAATTGATGAGTTAAAGTCAAAATCTAGTGAAAAAGGGAGATTCGTGTCACTAGACCTCAAACTGTGTCACTGGACCTCAAACCGTGTCAATGATCCTCAAACTATGTCACATGACCTCAAACCGTGTCACTGGACCTCAAACTGTGTCATTGGACCTCAAACCGTGTCACAGGACCCAACCGATGTCACTAAATCTAACCATGTCACTAGCCATGTGGTAGTCCCGTGTCTCAACAGCATGTCACCAATGACATGTCACTATTCCTTGTTTCAACGTGTTTCAGTTGTGTTTCAGTTGCGTTCCAGTGTTTGTGCCTTCAACATGTCTCTAGGACATGTCATCAGGAACATGTTCCAGTGTGTGCCAGCCTTGTTCCAATTTTGTGTCTATATCGTGTGCCAGTGACATGTCACTGGCATGTCATCATTTACATGTCACCAGCGTGGCACCGCTCTCATGATCCAACCCCAACGTGTAATTTCTATCCCTAGCGCCTAATTTCCAAGAGCACAGTGACAAGCCTAGCGAGCAGCTTGCGGCCCGCGCATATTCAAATTTCCTGTTTTCCAGCGCATTCCTCATCAGATTAGGAGTGCAGCCTTACGCATTTCCAGCTGTCCCAAAGTTCAAATTCCTCATGTTACAAGGAAGTTGCAGTCTTGCAAGGGAAGGGGTTTGCATGAAGACTAAACAAGGGTTCCCTTTCAGAAATAGGACACCTACCTTTTAGCGATATGATTAGATTCGAATTAGGAATACTTATTTAACAAGGATTGAGTTAGGGTTTTGTCATATGCTTATATAAACCAAGTCTCAACCAACATTCAAAGGGTCGCCCATTCTTGTACTAAAACTCTGCTCAACCAAACTATCCTCTTCATCAACTCGAGATTTCACTTGCGAAGGCCAACTACACCATACCTCGCTTTCTACACCCTCATTCATGACATATAGGGCAGTTCCCGAGTATATAACCAAAGAGTGTCTAACCACTTAGCATCCACAGGGCTATTCCTGAAGAGAAAAAATGTAACACGATCTTTTTACCTCGTAGTTGTCTCTTGTACTTGAATATTGTTTTTGTAGATTGATTTCTAATATTATTCTGGTTTTATACTTAGTATGAATTTCAATTGTCTTCCATATATTCTAATATTTTAGTTTTTGTTATGCTTTTATATTTGCGTTTAATGCTTGATTAGATATATGATAGTTCCTGAGTCTAAATCATTGAAAGTGTATTGAATAGTTCCCAAGCGCATACTTAAGATAATATTCAAGTATCTCGTAAGTCTAAAGTTATAGAATTTCGTAGGTTTGGAAGTTGATATATTTTATAAATGAGTAAGTATAAAGACGAGTTGACCACGTGTAAATAATAGATTACGTTAGATTAGATTTAATTTCATTCTAACTTACGTAAGTTTAATTGATATATAATTTAGTTTCATTCTACCTTTAATCCCCGGTTTAGAACGATTCTTATTTACCAATGATATATGTATAAAAAAAAATTAAATTACATATATTTTTATTAAATATTGAGTGTTACTTTATATTTACTTTAATACTTAGTTTAACATTATCAAGCAGCCACACCTACTCACCAAAGTGCTCTATAGCATCCAAGTCCAGCTGAATCCTACACCGGAGATATCCTCTGAATCGGACTTCCTCACTGTCCTCCATTTCTAAAATTGCACATACTTTTCCTCCAATGTTTCTAGGGCTCTCTGCAGTCCATAGGTGGATTGAAAATTTGGAACAATTGCAGTTGAGGCGCTTTTGTCTTCATCCCTGTCATGACCCTCTATTTGTCAGGTTCGACCAAAGAGAACAAAAGGCTCACCAAAAACTTCACCACGCAACCCAAGAGCACAACTTGGATCACTATTCAACCTCAAAGGGAAAAGCTTGACTTGGGATAGGCACAATGAATTTAGATTTTAGAGCAAGGTGTCCTCCAGGCTTAGGAACATCAAAAGAATCATTGGGTTCTAGGATCCAAGAGTAGGGAGGACTAGGAACATCAATTTGATCAAGCATTGCCCTACCCCCTTGTTTCATCTCAAAAGCAACTTGACTTCTTCCCATTATTCTAACCAAAGAGCCCCTTTCTGCTATAATAAATCAACAATGCAATATCACAATTCTTTACAGAGCTATGAAAAAAACAAAACTGGGAAACTAAATAAATTGCTCCCATGTACAGGAAGCTCATCAATTGTTAGTGACGTTGCCCGATCATGCTCCATCATCAAAATTCATTAGATACTTCAAAGTTCACACAAGCGTTCATTGGGCATGAATCAAATTTTTTGTTCTTTTAACAAAACTAAACAACAAATTAGAGAAGCTAAATAGGCCTTACAAGGGAAGGATCAGTGCTGCCTTTCACCAGCCAAACCTTTTCAGCAAATTTCTGGTTCTCTTCCTCGTTCGAGTAAAAACTATTACCACAAGAGCAATTATCCACGGTGGGAAATTCCCTCCAGAAAGGTTTAATTTTTGGACCCATTGTGGCGAATCCTTCAAAACCAAGGTTATCACGATGGTTAAAACAGCTACGCCAAGCAAGATTTTCGTAACTGGTAGGATTAAGGAATCCTGCATTTAGATGATTTAAAAATACAAGAAGCCTTTAGTAACAAGATTATCACTACAAAAGACAAATCAAGTGTAAATGCAGTAATCCGCTGTCCATAAACAAAGCAAACCAAAGAATCTTGCAGTAAATAAATTTATAACCATCACAATATATGCAGAGATATCATGACCTGAATAAAATGTGAGACTGGAAAGGGAAAAAAGATAGAGGAAAGGTAACAACACCAGGAGATCCTGACAGACCGAGATGGCAAATATTTTATAAGAGGCTTTTTTTTTTTTCTTTGTTGAGTTTTTTCGGAAACTTGGCATTGTCATTAATTGGTCAGGTGTCGCCATTTGATTTTGAAAACGGGTAATTTGTGCATAAAATGGTTATTGAAGCAAGAATCTAGGTTTTAACTTTAGAAAACACTCCACGGACCCTAAGTGGCAATTAGGAGGATTTTGGAACGTATGAATTGGAATCCTGGGCCACATTACTAATCTTATGTGAGCAACTTGGTGCAGTTCTATGCCAATCGTAGCACCATACGAAAATTGAAACAGTTGCTGACCATAAATTAAAAAGAATCTGCTGACCTAAATAAAAGTTGTTCATCATACAAATCATCAACGCTAAAGCATGAGGTGTACTAGAGGATTCAATCAGTACGCAAAGAAAATAAGACTGAGAATAGATGCCTCATATTCAACCAAGCAAACTGCTAATGTCTCTTGCTCTAAAGCCCCCTCTAACTAATTTTAAAGAGGAACTACCGATTGCTAAAGGAAAGTTAAATACAGCTCCCACTACCAACATAAAATTTTCAAAATTACACTCTGGATATATAATAGATCTATAAATTAATAATGTGATAAACTATAAACATTTCTTATATATCCTCTCACACATGGCACAATTCATATGTTTTTTCCCCCTTATTGCCAATACAACCAGATTTACCCGGAAACCAAACAGAAACTTACATTTTGCAATTTCAAAAATTGGGTTGACTAAGATATATTAATGAAGAGAAAATATAGTGCAAGAAGTTGAGATGGGAGTCACAACTTGATTTATATGTATATTACCTTAGGCTCTCCGTCGACATGAATGGAAGATCCATCTTTATAAGTGACCATAGACCTGCCATTCCTGTGGTTAAACCGGATCGGAACACCGCGACCCGACCCAGGATTGAAAGCGTAAAGCGTTTTGAAGCCGTACTTGTCGAGAATTTCTCTAACCTCCAACTGGTTCTGGTCCCAACCTCCAAGGCAAGACTTGAAAATATCGATCGGACCTTTGCCTCGTCGATACAGGCAGACCTCCACCTCTGAAGCCTTGGTCCTCGCGGTTCTAGGATTCGGGTTTGGAGGAGACACGTCGGATTTTGGGCCCCGTTCCTCGATTTCCCCGATTTTGTTGTTTTCGTTCTCGTCCATTTTGGGGGTTTAGAATCAGAGATTTCTGAGGTTGGGTTTGCAAATTTGGAACCAGGTTTTGAGTTGTGTTATTTAGAGCCCTTGTGGATCGTGCGTTGGAGTGGAAGCGGAGCCCCCAAAGAACACAACCAGGTCAACCAACAAAAAAATATACAGCCAGCATTTCACTTTTAAAATTCCGGTTTCAAATGTCTCCCCTCTTTATTATTGTGGTATAAATTTGGTGCGATTACGAATGCATTAAAATTAATAATTGATCCGTATTTTAAATTGTTATTTATTTAACGATTTAAATTTAATCAGATAAAAATCAAATAGTTTGAGAATTTAAACCATTTTGTTAGTAATGGTTTAGATTTGAATTTTCATTTTGAAAATTCGTTAAATTCAAACCAAATCGTTAAATAATATATTCATTTTTATTAATTTTTAAATCTATTATTAATACAAAGTAAAAATAATAAAAATAAAAAGATACATAGATATATCCATATAAATACATATATACCCATATAAGAGTATAATAAAATATTATTAAATAGTAATGTTTGTTTGATAAATCTTATTATAGTGATAATGTTTGCAATTCAATCTTTAGTAAGCTTAATTTATAAAATTTTGAGTATTTATTATTTTGTTTTTTTACGTCTCCTTTTTTTTATCCTTGAATTTTTTTATATTCTTAAAGGGTTTTAACCGTTTCGATCTAAACCAAACCATTAGTAATGGTATGGATTTGGATATTTCCAATATCCATATCGAATCGTACTTTGTCCACCCCTAGTATAAATATCTGCACTCTTTATTTAGAGGTTGGTGGGGTCCAAATAATATTTGATTAACAAAACGCATGTTGACGATATGCAATAGATCAAAGTATGAATTAAGAATGTCCTACTTAAATCAACCAATAAACACTGAAGTTTATAATGGTTCATCCTTAAAAAATGCGACATTCCCTGTGTGAACAGATGTAGAATGGATAAATATGGACTATGAGTATGAAACTACCTAAGTGTATGAAACTAAGTGGATGAAACTACATAAATGTTTACATAGATACGTTTACCAAAAGTTTACAGTTTGTATTATATATGAATATGAAACTACATTAAGTGTTTAAACAGATGTAAAATACATAGATATGAATTATGAAGAGAAAGACACTTCTCTCGTCCAACCCCTTTTCTAAGTGGCTAAGAGCCACCGTGTATAGAGAATGAGACTTCATGAGGAATTCTCCAACATGTGGTCCATAATAGAGGGTGATGTGGTTTCCTCCTATCCAAGCATAAGGTCAATGTAAGACCTTCTCCAACGAGAGATTGGAGACAAGTGTCCCTTATTTATAGTTGAGTATAGGACGGTGTGAGGTACAATTTACGGGGGTTCAATCTCGGTTGAGTGCTACCTAGTTAGGCAATTAAGTAGTGCCAAGATAGGTCATTGAGTAGTACCCGGGAGAATGGTGTCGGTTAGCAGTTGTTGCTTGGGTCCGAGCCTACAATAGGCATTCTGAGTCTGAGCCGAAAATGGGCCACGTGGTAGGCTCGTAAGGTTCAGCCATTTGGGATCCCAAGGCAATCTTACCAGCTATTATATGCTAGATTCAACTCGACCTACTATGGTCATCAACAAGAATCCCCCAACTCTCCAATTAAGAGCTTCATCTCAGGTGATGAGCAAAAATGTTGCTAATTTCTTAGTCGAATCTAGTAGATCTGAAATAGTTGATCATATTAGTTGTGGTGGAAAATTAAGGCAGTTGCCAATGGATGCAGCTAAGGGGTAGTGGTGTAGGTAGTTGAGGTTGTACCTGAGGCGATGGTCCACGCTGATAGATGAGGTAGTGGTGAAGGGGGAAGCTGAGGTGGCAAACATCTAAGAAGGTATTCATCGCATGTAGCCATGGTAGTGATCGACACGATCAACTGTGGCGATGGTGATGCAGGAAATTGAGGCGGTGGAAGACCGGGCAGCAGAGGTGGTGGACGACTCGGGTGGCTGAGCCACTATTAAAGTGGGCAGCTATGGCAGTGGTGAAGTAAGTAGCTAAGACGGTTGCAAAGAGGGCAGCTGAGGCAGTACCACCTTAGTAGTTGATATCTAAGGCAAAAGCTGTGGTACTGGTCAATAAGGACATTTGAGGTGGTTGGTACCCAAGTAGGCAGTGGATAGTTGAGGCGGGCGCGACTCGAGGTAGGTAGTATATCCCCTATTCCTAAACGAGGTTGAAATTGAGCGCATGCGAGGTTACATAGGCTTAGAGAACATATGATGATTAAATAGACAATAAGAGTATATGATTAAAAGTAAACACATAATGTAAAGACATAAAAAACTGGTTTGGTCACTTCTCTACCTACCTCGTACCAATGGTAGGCTACATGGGGCCAAGTTTTGGCAACTGTTCATGTGAAAGGCAAGCGTAGGCAAGGAAGGTGTTATGTTTTACTAGGCGAGTTGATTACACTTCGGGTTGGCGATGATCAGAGTTGGTTACTACACTTCCCGCTTTTCAAGGAGGCTATTAAGGGAGAGCAGATCTTCACATTAACATAGACAAGGGGGAGAGCTGGTCATCCCCTCAACATGCATAAGGTAGAGAGCTGGTCAACTATTCAACACAAGAAATGGGGAGAGGCTGTCATTCCCTCAACATAAATAAGTTGAAAAGCAAGTCATCCATTCAACATAAGCAATGGGAGAGTTGGTCATCCCCTCAACATAAATAAGTTAGTGAGCGGGTCATGTATTCAATATTAATGAGTGCGAGAGCTGGTCATCCCCTAAAAAAAAGTTGAAGAGCGGATCATCCATTCAACATAAATGAGGGGGAAAGCTAGTGATAAGCCTGGAATTAAGCATCATTTTATACCCTTTATGCTTATCTTTTAATGTTTAAATGCCAAACAATAGGAGAAAATAACATATTTTGTGAGAAATGTGCATAATTGGATTAAGCACGGAATTTCAAGAATTTAAGTGAAAGAATAACCTCAATCGGAGTTATATTGAAGAAGTTATGATTGAAACAAAGGAGGTCATCAAAAAGTGCTAGAAATTTTGGTAAGGGCTACCGAATCCATAATAAGAAGCACAATTCCATTTCAGTAGCCGCCTTCTGAACCAAACCAGGGCTAAACTGGTACCGAACCGGTCTCGCCTTTTCCTTCCTCCGTTGACCCACATTGACTGCCGAGTTCCACCTCCTTGTTCGAGACGAGCCGACCGAAATAGCCCAGCTTCCATTTCCGCGTTGACCAGCCTCTTTGACCACTGAAAATGTTTCTTGTTCAATTCTAGCACCTATTTCCTTCCTTTTTGCAGAAAATTTGTCAAATTCAAGCTTGGATTTGTTTCCTTTATATCTAGGAAACCTTTTTAATTAGGATTTTAATTTCCTTCGATTTTTAGGAGCTTTGTAATCCTATTTAAAGGGATTTCTCCGCACTTTTAAGAGTCACTCATTCTTTGTACCAAAACTCTACTCAAACCAATTTTCCCTTTTCATTAAATTCAAGATTTCTTGTGCAAAACTAATTGCACCATATCTCACCTTCTACAACCTTCATCCATGACATAGAGGAGTGTCTCCAAGTGTTTCACCAAAGAGTATCCAATCACTTGCATTCCATAAGGTATCCCAAAAAGAAAAAGTATAACACGACCTCTTTATCTTGTAGTTATCTTTTGTGCTCGAATATCTTGTTTTATGAACTAATTATTATTGTTACCTTGGTTTTATGATTGTGTTAATTCCAACATTCTATGTGTTGTATGATTCTAGTTTTTATTATGATTTTATGTTTGTGCTTAGTTCTAGATTAGATAGAGTAGTGTCTCCAAGTCTATATCACTTAAAGTGTGGCTTGAGTGTTTCCTTGCACGTACTTAAGATATCACGCAAGTAACTCGTAAGGCTAGAATTAGAGGATTTCGTAGGTTGAAGTAATAGAATTCATGAATGAGTTAGGTTAAAGAAGAGTTGATCATGTAAATAATAGATTAGTTAATCACGTAGGACCTTGGTAAAAACCACTTAATTAATTAACCAAACGATAATTATGCTTAAGTACCCTCAATCCCCAGTTAATGAACGATCCCTAGTTATCCATGCTACAATCAACAAAAAGGATTTTAATTTGCATATTTTTTCATTAAGTATTGAGTGTGACTTTGTGTTTACTTTGATGCTTAGTTTTAGCGTATCAATTTTTGGCGCCGTTGTCGGGGATTAAAATAGTCTCTTGTATGATTTCGTTTATGTAAATGTGTTCATAATGTAAATATCATATTCCTACATAATTTTCATACTTGTATATAAATTGTAATATTTTTAGATAAAAACGTTTTTTTGTGCCAAAAAATAATAATATTTTTATTAAGAACTCAAAAAAAAAAAATTTGACTTTCAAACTAGTCCCGCTATATGTGGATCACTTGTGCTCGGAGTTTAAATCTTGATCTTTAATGGAATAGGTAAAGTTTCATTTGTTAACTTACTCCTAAACCCTTCGTAACCCTTAAAATTCATGAGGTTGAAGGCGAAGTTTGTTAACACTTGAGTTATCTTGGAACGAATACATGTCTGCCCTTTGTAAGAAATTATCAATGGTGATGTCTAGGACATGAGATAATGTGTGCTATAGGCCAACTCTGATAAGTAGGACTTCGGAGTTCCAAAATCATCTTCGAATCGAGAAGTAAGACATCAGAGTTCCAAAATCATCCTCTCCTTACATGTATTCTTTCTACTTAGTCACTTTGGACTTGCCCAAACAGGGGGACAATGGTTTGAAATCCAAGATATTGACTTGGACCGCACGGATGTAGAAGTCTCCATCTAAACTTTGAAGCTATGAAACCCCTGGCACAGATGCTAAACTAAGTATGAAATAGGATAATTGAACCATGCAAACCAAGTTGAAAAACACTATAGTTAAGTGCGGATAAGAATGCCTTTATCGACCTTTAAATCTGATTTCAGGACCACTTTGATTTTACTTTACGTTGTTTTAACTTTAGTTCGTTCGTTTGTTTAAGGTACCTTTTATATCATCAGAAGGATAAGCCAAGAGTTCAGCCCACTGTTCCTCTAATCCATCATCTAACTCATCTTCTATCCTTGGTTCCCCTCATCCTAGCCCACCATTTTGTCCTTGAACGATGGTTGAGGAATATCCTCTCGTTATCCCACATCCATGGTTGCTCAAGGTGTATGCCACACCTCATGTACGTGAGGATCAATTTCCCATCATTATTCATCATCCATAATGGAACACTTTGAGGCCAAATCTAGCACAAACTATATGCTACCTAAGAAGGAGTTTGTGGAAGTCTATTCCACACTAAGAATCAATAAATATGTGATAGGATCCTTCTCGAAATCACTTTGATAACTAAGAAAGGGTATTCTCTCGTCTGACAACTAAATTAAAGTTCAAGAAATACACTTAGGATCTTAAAATATGCTATGAGAAATTGTTACTCGTGGCTGCAAGTGCATGAGAGGGTTCTCGATTGTCCACCTGCGCATGGTGGCATGTGGAGCATACCTCCGACGTCTAGTTAACATAACTTTTCATGTTTTCAATGTTTTGGACTTTCTTGCACAGGCATCGAGGCAAGTGGACATCGTTTAGGGGTTGTTTTGTATGTCAAAAGTGATGCTGCTCCTAAATAAGACACATATAAATCTCTTGTGATTTTTCCTACACAACTAAAGCATCGGATTCCCAAGCAGTCAAAGATCATGGTTTTTCCCACACTACTAATGCTCAAGGTAGATTGCACGTCAGGTTGATCCATAGGTAGTCGAAGTTTGGGGTAGTTCCCAAGTAACTAAAGTTGAGGTTTTTTCCTAGGCGACTGATGCTAATGGTAGTTGAGGAGTTGGAAGATAGGACTCGATATGTTACATCCTGTCCCAAAAATGTGAATCCAAAGTTGGAATATTTACCAAACTACCATTTTTTTGTCCCTGCAAGGGGATCGTGTCTTCAAATTACTAGCTTGTTTAGCTCTGGTTACCACTTTCTTTTAGGATACATCATGTGTGTGGTGAGTGTTTTACCCTAAAGCATCTAAGTGAGCCCATTTAATTTGGTTGGCCCAAAACTCAAATGATTAGGAATTTTCCAATTAGGGATTGTGAACCCTTGTGTTGGGACCAAAGTCCTTATCCCATAATATTCATCCCCAATCTCCCTCTTTAACACTTCACTTTGGCCCAATAATGAGTCCAAACAGAAACTACTACCAGCTAGCTAAACGCAACGTTTAGGAGGGGAGACTTTATGTTTTCTCACCATGCTTGACCTCCCACTCTTTCAAGGATGACACACACACACACACACACACACTCACCATGTCTCTAGAAATCTCAGGCTTAAACCTCGTCTTGAACCCAACTCCACCATCGCCTCCCTGCGAATTCCGCGACCCAAAATACGAGCCACGAAGTCTGTTGTGGCATGGGCAACGAAGTTGACACAAAAATGATCGTGACTCAAGGCTTAAAATAGGTACTGATCGAACCCTGTGAGTGCCTACTCATCGAGAAATTCATTCTGATGTAATTACATGTAGTTTTGATGCATGTTAGGGAAACGAAAAACTCGCCAAAAAATGAAAACTTGTGGCCTCATGGTGACCCATCCACCATTTCAAGTAACCTCTTGGACCCTGACCTCTACAAGTGGTTTTTTCTAATTGAAAGGAATTTAGCTGTGTGTTTGCATGTCAATTTTGAACTATCGATGGGTGGAGTCGACGGTGGTAGGTCGCTAAAAACTGGAATTTCTTCGAGGCCACCATGACCTTTGATGTGATACTGACTCATATAGGTATATTCTAACTTTCTAACTTAGATACAAGGGACTCCTTATTTCACGATGATACTAACCATGCCCTTGTACGTAACATTCGAGCCCGTTTAGGCCTTGATCGGAGCATCACTAGAAGCTGCAAAGACCATCGACCTTCCTAGCCTTTTCCAACATTTTCAGGTAGTGTTGTGACCTCAAAGTTAGATTTATGTAATCTCTGTGTCGAATAAATATGGATTCATTATATGCTTGTAAAAAACTGGTTGTGTGTTATGCAAAATTGGACCTCACCGAAATCTGGAAATTTTCCTACGAAAATGCCAGATTCTGGCCACCGTGGATAGCGGTGCTAGCAGAGGCCTAGTCATCGTCTCAAACGAAGCTCTGATGACGGTGGTCATCGTTAATCAACAGTTGGTCAACGTCAAAACTAACGATCAATTTAACAGACCTATAATAGAATATTCCATGGAATCTTCAAGGAATAGTCCATGGAATATTTAAAGAATATTCCAAGGAATATTCCCACATGTGTACAGAGCATGTATGGCTCGTGAGGTTACTATAGCTACATGTGCATGGTCGTGTGACGAACGAATGGGGGTGCGTGGCCAGCCAGTGAGGCTTCCTAGCAGCGCGTGGGAGGGTTTTCCAGCCCTCTGCTGGCACGTGGGGGCGTCTGGGGCTCTCTTACGGCCCACAGCGAGGCGCGGACACTGTTTTTGGCCTTTTTCGAACAGTTTTTAGTGCTTTTCTAGCCCATTCAAACGTTTAAAGTAAAGTTTCGAGATACTCTAAAGAGGTTTCCTTAGGGTTATGAGTTGTAATTAATTGGTAACCCTTATAATTTACCTTGGTAGGGTTATACGTACTTGGAGCTTGTGCTAGCTTGGTAGGTCAGGTGATTTCGACTCCCCGATAAGTGTGTAAGTGAACCCATTTCCCCAAACTTGTTTTATTAAGCTATATTGTAACAACCCGTCCCGAGAGCCGGGATTAGTAGACGGATTAAGGTGTGATTAGTGAGGTTAATCAGTGGTTAGGTGGTCCCGAAAGGTCCGGGAGCCTAGAATGACGATTTTACCCCTAGTCCGGGCAAAAATGTTGACTTTTATTCGGGTGGTCAATTGGGTATTGGCCAGTGACTAGGACATAGTTGAGGACGTCACGAACCCGTAGACATGAGGTACGTTCGATTCCGACATCCGAGGAGGAAGTTGTGATGTTCGGAAGGTTGAGGGCTTAACCGTAATTTGGGTAAATTAGGGGGAATAGTTGACTTTTTGTACGAATGGGTTTTGGTAGGTTGACCTAGCATGGTTAGATAGCTTTCGTCGTCCTGAGTTCGATGACAGGCGGCATGTATTCATCGGACTTACGAGGCGAGAGTTACGGGTCTAGAAAGTTTTGACAAAACCGTAAAAATGTGTTAAACAGGAGGGTATTTTGGTCTTTTTGGTATCTGGGGATTTGTGCAGAGAGAGGAAGCAAACTGGACGGCTGGGATTTAACCAGATGGGATAAGGGTTGAATGGATGGTGACATGTGGCAAGGGGCTAGAGGATTCTGGGAGAATCCTGTGTGTTCATAGCCCAAATAATTGGGGTGCACTCGTGCAAACCCGTGGTTGTTCTTCGACAAACACAGAGAAACAGAGAGAGCTTGTGAGGAGAAGTTGAGGATTGATCGTGGTAATTGACGAGTCCTGGTGAGTGAGGGAGGAACGGGAGATTGGAAGGAAGCTGGTGGTCGTGAATTGGTGGTGGAATCGTGCACGACGGCACGGCGGTGGTGCGGCAAAGTTTTTGGGGAAACAGGGAGACCGTGAGCGTTTGGTGGTGGCTACGCCGTGAGGTGGCTCAAACCACGACTGTGGGACGTTCAGGAGGTTGCAGGGAGGCCAACGAACACCGTGGCACGCGGCGGTGCGCACGGCGGAGCTGCAATCGAAGGGTAAGTTTTCTTGCTCTGTTTTTCCCGTAAAACTCATTTGGAAAGTCGTGAGTCTGAGTTTAGAACCGAGAGGATTGAAGGTCAGGGTGATGTTTAAGGAGGTCCTAGGAGTGGTTTGTGGTGGTCGCCGTGACGGGGCGTACACGGCGGAGCTCAATCGAAGTGGAGTACTCTGTTACTCTGTTTCGGCCTTGAACTTCAAACCCAAAGTCGTCGAGTTTGGGGCTGAGTCGACGGTATAGGAGGGTTGGTCTAGGCTCAGTAAGGCCCTAGGGATTGTCTGGTGTCGCCACCGTGACGGGAGGTGATCGGAGCAGATGGATCGTGAAATAGGGGTTTGGGGGCTGTCTGGTTCGAGCTGGAATCGACGATGGTCGGACTGTGTCGAGGTTAGAGGAGTAGGGGAATGGATTCTTGGTGTCTGGACGAAGCCGTGGGTGGAAGAAGGGAAGGAAATGGTGACCGGACGGCGGAGAATGCTCCTCGCCGGTTCAATTCACGGCGGCCGGTTCAGCACAGTGAGGTCGAGGTTGATGATGCTACTGTAGCTGACGCGTGAGGGCCACGCGCAGCCACTTTGGGCGGCGCGTGGGGGCGCGTGCGGCGGCGGTTGGGAAAACGGTCAACATGGGTTTTGGTCCAGGAGTTGTGGTGAGTTCAATGGAGTTGGTTTCGAGTCAATCGGACGTCGTTTGAGTTTAGTTCCGCGAGGGTGAATGTTTAGGGTCCTGGGTTTTAGGTCTTCGGTTCGGGGAATTTTGAGGAAATTTAGGTGAATGTTCATAGATGTATTAGTGACGTATTTTTGACGATGATTGACAGGATCGGGATTTCCCGAGGAAGCCGAGGAACGGGCTGGACATTCGGGACGCGAGTAGGGCTCTGTATGTGAGTGGACCCTTTCCTTAAACTCGATCATGCATAACTGTTAGTTTTCCTGGAATGAAGCTGCTTTGCGTTGGTGCCACCAATTTAGGTAGTAGCGGCCTGAGTCGATTAACAAGCACTTTGGAGATTTTCTTCAGGGGCCCTTCCCGCTACACTACGTGGATAGTGCCTTCATTACCTCCTGGGGAGCTCGCTTCGCTCTCCCCTCCGTTACGAAGGAGCAACAGTCGTAACTCCGGGGCCCTCGCGCCACTGCGTCGGCCCTCGGCTGCGGCTAGGGCTACGCGCTACCCTTGTCCCATTGAGTGAGGTAATGAAGGCACTCTCCACTTACGTTTTTGATGGTTTTACTCTTACATCTATGATCTTGACTATGTTATGATGGTTTTATGTGATTGCACGGTTTTCGAGAAAAAGACGGTTTTAGCATGTTTTACGAAAAGGGTGATTTTGGAAAGATAAATGATCTCAATGATTTTAAGGGGATTTTGGGACATGATTTTGAGAATCAAGGTTTTGGTTTTGAAATCCAAAGTGACAATTGGATTTGGGGCAAAGGCTTGAAAAGTGGTATTCCGGATTTGGGTTCGGAATGACGGTTCTGAACGCCGGAAAGGCTTCGGACCGGGGATTTCGGATTCGAGTTTGGATATGGATTTGGAAAAGGTTTTCAAAAGGTTTTGGATTGGATTTGCTGGATCTAGCTATTGGGTTTAAAGACCCGGATATATGTGACGGGGGACCGGCTGGAATGGGTTTAAAGACCCGGATTGAGTTTAAAGACTCGGATAGATTGATTTTCCCCCGTAGGCCTTGAGTTTAAAGACTCGGGAGTTTAAAGACTCGGATATGATTAAGGCCTGGATTGAGTTTAAAGACTCGGGAGTTTAAAGACTCGGATAGGTCCAGCAGGTTCGATCGGGAAATGAGGATTTGGGCTTTATGGCTTATGATACGGTTTCTGATACTCATGCTATGATTTCTATAACTGTTTTATAGTGTTTCTGTTTCTTATGATATTTTATAGTGTTTCTGTTTCTTATGATATTTTATAGTGTTTCTGTTCTTATGATGTTTTATGATGCTTATTTTATAACTGTGTTCATAACTGTTGGTTATGCATGTGGTTTCAAAACGGAGGGCTAAAACCCCGGTTTTTATATGAAATGGTTTTTGAATGTTTTGTACTTTCTGGTCCACTCACACTTTCTGTTTTTTTTTAAATTGCCCTCCAGGTTGTGGAGCTAATGCGGGGTTTTGACGTCGAGGCAGTGACCGAGGCATAGAAGTCACACGAGGGGTCCCGGAGTAGTTTAAAGTCTTCCGTGTGTGTGTAATTTATCGGTTTTTAGTTCCTTGTATTTTCGTACTATGCTCTGTAAAGGATAACTTCGGGATATTTTGTTTAATTACTCCTGCGTCTGACTGGGTTTGAGTGAGTTTTACTTGGGTGTTGTGTCGGGGAGTTAGACGGGAGCGGGATTTACCTCGGGTTCGGGGTGAAACCGGGGTGGGTCCTGACATATATACTCGTACGTTTTATGATGACTATGCTATAAAATTACCAAGCATGCTTGATTGCCTATCATTGGGATGACTTATGGTTTATTGATCAACATGCTTACCTAATGTTATATGCTTGGATATGTTAGTATGTGCTTTGACATGTGATATGTTATATGTGCCATGAGGCGAGATGTACTAATATGCATTGTGATGTGATTGTGTATACCCGAGTATGTCTAGTTGTGTCATCCCTACTCTTGCATGGTTAGTTAGCTATGCATGGCATTGTGCATTATGACTCTAGGGACATTGTTGATTTATGACTTTAGAACAATTTAGGAGTTGCCAGTATCTTCGTGTTTGAGTGGCCACAGACTAGTTTCCACGTGAGTGTTCACCCACACGGCTCATAATACTAGTTAAATATGTGTTAGCTTGTCCCCTAGTTCTAGGGTACATGAGGTGGTTGTACATGACACCCAGCTTTCACGTGGTTGAGGTACACGAGCATATAGATACTCATCCTGACATATGTGTATGCCTCAAGCGACTCATGAACAATAAGATTATGGTTCATGTGTATTATTTCATAATCCGGGTTGATTACAGTGACTTATGATTATTTTAGTATTATTATTTCTCGTAGAACTTGCAAGCCTAAATTACTGTTTTGGTTTTTGGGAAAACTAAGGGGTTAAGATTTGTTTTACTGTGAATGATTTTACACTAAAATAAAGTATTGGGTCCACTCACCCTTTTTTTGAACCCCTTAAGTATCGTTGGTGTTATGCGCATTTCTAGGAGGCTCGGTTAGCTGCTCCAACACTCACTCACGTGTTGAAGTGACATGGTGGACATTCTAGGAATTTCAGGTAGTTAAGTTTTGTTATGATCTTCAAAATTGTGTCTATGATCTTTACTTCCGCAGTCACTGTGAAATGTAATCGGTTTTCACTGGTTATGTTCCACTCGACTCAATAAAATGAATCATTTCATTTAATTGTCTTTTGTCTTTTGGACGTCACCATCCAGATGTCAGTTAGCATGCCTTGATCGACGTGATTTAAGTGGATATTTCATGTTGAGGTGTGTCAATTTGTATCAGAGTGGTGGTTCTAGGACATGTTGTTAGTTTTTGACACTTGGTGATCATACAAACTGGTTTCTCGATATCAGAGCAACTCCTCGAGTAGATAGAATCGCTTTTGAATGCGAATCTTCTTTTGTTTATGACCTAATCTTGTGTTTCCACGAGTGGAATTGTCGTATTAGTCTTCGGTACTCTTTAGTAGCAAATAGTTAGATTTTTTTTCCGTCGAATTTCGCGTTAGGGTGGTGCTTATGAGCTTGGGGTCGTATGGGTGGTGTGAACGAGGTATTCTACAATGTGCATGGCAAGCTCACCTTTTCACATCAGGATCGTTTTTAATTTATGTCCGGACATGGGATCTCCTGAACCGTCCTAGAGATTTAGGTTGAATTTGTTCCACAAAAGCTTTGGGAATCGTTGCATTATAGTCTTTAAACAAATTGGTCCTTTTGGGGGCTCTAGGATTTACAAGTAATTTTATTCTCGAGTAAATGGTGCCTTGAAAATACTTCGAAGGATATTTCTGGCTTTAAGTGTTAGCTAAAAACCTTACCTTGGGATCGAGACCGCGCAACCTACCGTAGGTTCCATACGATTAAATCATTGTCGACCTCCTGACGGCTTTGGGGAGTGAACTACTTAACCATTCTTTTATTTTTCTTCTAGGACGTGTAACTATTTTTCCTTCTGGTGCCAGAACCATATCATTTTCTTGTAGTTTTATTACTCAAACATTTCTTGAGCACGCTCTAGGAGCCATTCAAATCACGTATCTTTATGTTGTTGATTATTTGACTAATTTTTGTTTTACGTGTTGTTTTAAATATGGTTTACGCCTGGCTTGACACTAAAAATATGAATTCACAAGTCTCTGCAAATGATTTCACCTTACTTCTGAGCTTTCTTATAGATTTTATGTGATCTTGTGAATTTCCTTACTTAGGATGATAATACCTTTCCTCACTAGAACAAGTTTTAGCGGTGTCAAAATTGTAGCATGGATTATGACGTGATACATGTTGATGCCAATTACATTCATTTCCTAAACCTATCCATTAAATCATCTTTCATGACTTGGTTTTCTATCATGTCAAATTGCGCATTTTTACAACCGTGAGTCATATCCCCTATTTGTCACTTTTAGCTAACTATTTTAAACAATGATTTTGGGAATCACTTCAAGTTACTATTTGGACCCTTGAGGACATTTCGGTTTGGCCAATGTCTTGTTGATTTAGTAAATGCTTTAAAGTCCCTTAACTGGATTTCATGTTTTTGCGAATGTTGGTCATCTCACATACCCGATTTATTTTTTCAAATCGACTTCACCCCTTTTATGGTGTTTTATGGATCCCGGAGATTGGGACAAATTTGAAACTTATGTATTCTCTTTTAATACCAAATGCTCTTGCAAATGGAATTTTTGAACCGATGAGCTTTGACTTTTATTTTTTAAACAGTTAATTTACAATTTGACGACTTAACCTTTGGAGTCATTTGTGATCTTGTGCTTACAAGTCATTGTTGGTGCTTTCGCACTCCTTACTGTGTGCAAATCTTCTGATGATCCTTAACATTTTGTTACTCCTCGAGGTTTCTATCTGGTATTGATCCAACACCATTTTAACACTCCTTTGTACCTTATATCTTATCTTTTAGCGATGCACTTCTTGCCCTTTAGATATATCTGATACGACCCATCCCTAATCCCCTTGGATTAACGTGGGAGGACCTACTCCTGTCTAACACCACGTGTTAGATCAGGGATAATACTGTGACCCACTTGGGGTTTTCTAGAGTACGCAGCTTCATGTGATGCCTCAGTCTCTTCTATAACCCACATCCGCAATCAACCTGGAGGATGCCAAAAAAAACGTGTGAGTGGACAAAAATAAACAGTTTCGAAAACCATTTACCAAAATCAACATTTAACCCTCCATTTTAGAAAGCATGCTTGCATATCAATTTAAAATAGTTCTTTCAAGTAAAATGGTAATAGAAGAAAATCTCTGCAATCATTGAAAAACTAACACATGTGAAAATTCTGGACACAAGGAAATAAATCAAAACATCAGTGACCCATTCTCATATCCCACATCTATCTCATATCATCGTATCATCACATAAGCTCCAGGACAGCTCACGTCCGAGCACGTCGCCGTGAACAAATCATCGGCTGGTGTTCATATCGTGGTGAACATATCAACGATCGATCTCATACATCGTAAGCACTCCTGAGTCGAGCCTCCCACGGTTGCTCTACAACAAGCAGTGCATCATGACCTCTCTGGGGGGGACACAGCGCATCCCGGAGGCGAGCATCATATCATAGGGTTTTCTTTGAGAAAACACATTCACAACCGAAGGCCCTCTCTGGGGAAACATATTCCTACCGGAGTCATCTCAATCATCTCGGAGAACGGTCATAGTAAAAACAGTGGAAACATTTATCAAATCTCATAAACGCATTTTCACAAACATTTTTCCTTCAAATCAAATCATGTGTTTCACATAGGGTCTTAGCCCAAAACATAGTTTCCACAAAACATTATAAAATCAGTGTCCAATCTTCATTTCACAATACTCAAATCATTTCATCAATCAAAACATTTTTCAATTTCACGTTTGACTACAAACTGAGTCAAACTCAATAATCAATTGGGTCTCAAGCCCAAAAAGCTATTTTCACGTAAATTCGTAAAATCTTTCATTTTCAAACTAGGATCCATCCAATATATAACTCTGTATGCAATTCATCATTCAAAGAAATATCCAAACCTTTCATTTCAAACCATATTCATAAAACATTAAAACATATATGCATGCATCATTTATAAACCAAAGTGCACTCACACACGGTCCACGATATGCGCTCAAGACCCGCGACGTAAGCCAATCCGAAGCTATTTTAAAGTCTCCGGGATGTCTGGACTTGCCTGATTCATACCCAAAGGTCACTATCAACCTATATAAGTCCATAAGTAAAACCCCCAAAAATATCGGAATCGAGAACGCATCCCGGACACGCGTCCCAAGGAGAAAAACCTCCAAATGACCTATCAAATTATCTCCGATCAACCAAAAACCACCACCATTAGATGTAGATAGTCGAAAACTTTCGAACGAGACTGATTTGACCTCAAAATTCATACCCACGCACCCACATGCGCCGGTCAAAGTTTGGTCAACCAAAGTCCACGCTGACATTGGCCTGACACTTGACATCTGACAACTCTGACAGCCTGCCACGTCTCACCCTCTAACACGTGCCACGTAGCATGCTGATGCCATCTGTTGATGTCATCACTGCCACGTGTACTACCACGTCAGCTCTGACAATCTGACAACTCTCTAACATGTTGCCACGTGGTACCACCTCACTAGCCCACGTGGTCTGACATCGCTGATGTGCACTTACTACATTTGTTGCCACACCATCTGACACCTCCTAACAAATAGACACGTGGCACCACCCAGCCATGGCACGTGGCTTGCCATGTCATCATTTTTAACCCTCCGACGAGTCAACCCATTTTATTGTAATGGGTTACTAAACCCGCAACATTGACCCGGTCTGTTCTCCCTCATCCGACCACTAAATCACGCCATTTTTCTTCCTTTTGATTCTTATTTAACCCAAAAATTTATCCATCTAAACAAAACGAGGAAAACGTACCTAAAATGGGCTAGTTGACCTCAAACCTTCACGGCCAACCTTCGAACTAGTCGCAGAGCCACTCTAGACGTCCTCAGCCTCTCCTTTTTGTCCCTATCGAATACAATTCCAAAGCCCCAAAACAAAAACTAAAATTCCAAACTTAAATGGGTACACGAGTTACCTAGGTTTTTGGGTTTCTCGGCCACCGCTGTGGCTCCTCCATCCCTCCGTTATCTCTATCTCTCTCTCAGTCTCGCCCTCTTACTCTGTCTCTCTCTTAGGCAGTAGAAAAGGAATGGGAAGTTGATGGAATGCAAGGGGTGTGGGTTTCAGGTTTGTTCGAAACAAAAGGGAAGAGAGGTGCAGATGCATGCATTTGGGTGATGGGCCAATGGGATGAGTGACACTTGTCACTCATCCATTGATCTAGCTAGACATTTTGGGGCCACTAGAAACAAACAAAAGGTCAACTTCCTCATAATTCTTGTAATCAAAAAACAATTCGTTCTAGACCCGTAACTTTCTCGTCTGATGTCCGATCTCAATGTGCCGCTTTTCTATGTACTCATAATCTCCCAATCTACGTAATGGACCTCGGTCCACATGCATTTGATCTCCTGAGTTAAAAGTCAACATTTTCACCCGTCTAGGGACAAAATCTTCATTTCACTCGATCGTCCGATAATCCTTGATTTAATCCTCAATTAATTTCGATAATCACATAATTTCGGGACGGGTCGTTATAATATCAACCAGATTGTTTAACAATTTTTCCTGAGTCTTAGATTGGGCTTTACTTAGGATGACCCATGTTATTTTCCAGCGAGATTACGAGGTTAATTAACAGTACTTCTTGATGATCATTTTGATCCTTGCAAACTATCCTTACTAGCTTTTGGTGATCATTATCGTGCTCTAATTGTCCAATAACAATTTTACCCTTGCACTTGAGTTTGACCACTAACCCCGAACTTGGATCTGAATCGCCTTTGTGGGAGCCAGATTCGATCATCATATGTCATCCAACTTTAAGGAATCTACTATCTTTGTGTAGGCCACCTTTTATTCCTAGGTTCTACACCTTTTGACTCTATTTGTGCGTTGGCTTATTAACGCTCTAGTCCCTCCTTGCATTTGTGCATCTCTAAGCCTACAAGTGGTAGTGACTGAGGATTCAAGGGAACCACTAGTACGAAAATAGTTGAACAATTTCTCTAGACCCCGTTTTGGATTCTAGCCTCCAGCTTATTGAGGCTTACCTTGGATTAACCCACTTCAAATGGTTTTTAAGCATGTTTATCTTATTTAACTTGTATGACTTAAACTAGAACTTGTAGTACCAAAAGAAACTCTTGTGGGAACCTAAGTTGGGAGCTATCCACTCGGAATTGGATCGTCCTTGGACTTCTTTCATACGTGCTCAGGTTCAGCCATGATTCTTGCCTCCAACTTTCTTTCGTTTGGACCTATTGTTGGGTAAATACTCTGATACACTCAGGCATCACCCAACTCTAGAATCAAGAAAGAACATTTGTATTATGTGCTTATGTGATGGCTTCACCTTCGATTGACTTGAAATCAAGTGTTTAACTGTTGGCTCCTTATCAGCGCCTCAGAGCCTATTTTGGATTTCATCCTTATAGTGGGAATGAACTTTCAGCACGTGTCGTTTTTGTCGTTGGAACTTACTGTCGGACAGAATAAACTAATTTGGTAACATAGGAGAACTCTAAGAATATTTGGCAGGTGATAGAATTCTAGTGGTTTTACTACTGCAACCGACTTACGCTACGAGTTAGAGCTTACCATTGTCTATAGGTTTACGACTGAATGCTAACCTTGGACAAAGTTGTTTTGTTGAAACTCGAAAGTGTAAATTGGTTTAACTGACCGGAACCTATGCCCCAGCTTTTGAGGATCCTGGTATAAAGAATCCTGGTCACTACCCATGCTTGTCGCATAAACTGTTTTATGATGCACTTCCACTAGTCAAGTTGCGATGAATTTCATTTTCCGATTGAGTTCATAATCTTCACTTGGGAGTTAGCCTAGACATCCGGCCATAGGAAGTGTTTGACTCAAACTATGACCTTGAGTCGTAGGATCCCACCTCGTTACCTAACTCCTTCCCCAGTCATTATTTAAGATTTCTTTTTAGATAACTTCCTTCCTATGTCCTCTGATAAGCACATAATTGATCATGTTTAGATGTCAATTATCCTTACATTTTACCTTGTTATTATCTCAATAATGTCATTTCTAACTAATCTTATGAATTTCAGGTACTTATTACAAAACATGACATATTGATGTCAAAACATGGGAATTTGTGGATCATGTCACAAGGACCTAAATTGAGTCCCAACCGAGAACCTAGAACCCATGACATGTCCCTAGGGATGCCACCGAGAAGGAGCTGCTGTGTTTTATCTATCGGGTCTCGGTTCCAGGTCTTGTTTTAAGTTCTGAGCCTTGTTTCAGGTTCTGTTCCAACTTCTAAGTCTTGTTCCAGGTCCTATTCCTAGTTCCAAACTGTGTGCCAGTCCTTGTCCCTTGTTCTAATCTTTGTTCCAGACTAGGGCCTGCTTGTGTTCCAGTAAATGCCCAATTGAGAATCAGGTTATGTGCCAACCAAAGACCAAAATATGTCCCTAATGATAAGTTTTTAGGTTTTGTTTAATATTGTTCCATCAAATGACACCCTTGTTCCACACTTCCAGCTCTAGGCCTAGCCAAGGACCAATTCCAAGACCAACTGAGGACCAGACCTAGGACTAGGCCTTGTACCTCAGCTTGTGCCAGCACAAGTGCCAGTGACATGTCACCATCATTCTCGGCCAGCCCCAAAATCATGTCCTTTTTTTATAAGGACACCTTATAACCCTTTTTTCGATTAAGGGTAATTCTCACCCTTTTTTGCGATTAGGGCATCATTGGTACAATGTTAGACTTTCCATTTCGTCGAGGATTCAAATGTGATCAAGGCAATAAAGATCTCCAATTTGAGCTAGGATTTGATTACTCGAAGGACAAGGTTTGCATTCCTTGCACCTCAAGGAATGACTATATGCGGCCAAGACTAAAAGTCCTCCCTTTTTCGATTAGGATTCCAGCACTTTCCAAGTTCGACAAGGTTACAATTTCCACTCCCAATGCGACTAGGACTTGAAGATTCCGTCCTCACAATGGACTCAAACCCATGCAAGGAACAACTTAAGTGTTCCTCGCTCCTCAAGGAAGGATTTGCAACAAAGGGAATATTAATTAGATTAGGACTTGTTCTTCTATTTTAACTAGAAATTGAGCTAGGGTTTATCATATACCTATAAATACGTAGTTTTATACATTAGTTAAAGGGGTCACTCATTATTTACACCAAATCTCTGCTCAATCGATTTTACCTTTTCATAAATTCATGATTTCTTGTGCAAGGTTAATTCTATCATATTTCATCTTCTACACTTTCATCTATGACATAGTTAAGCTGTCCCTGAGTGTCGCACCAAAGAGTGCCCAATCAATTCGTATCCATAGGGTGTCCTAAAGAGAAAAAATGTAACACAGCATCTTTACCTCATAGTTATCTCTAGTACTTGAATATTGCATTTATGAATTGAATTCTAATATTATTCTTGGTTTTATGATTTGTATTGATTTCAATATTCTGTACATTATATGATTCTAGTTTTTGTTATGATTATATGTTTGTATTTAATGCTTGATTAGACAGTCGGGTTGTCCCCGAGTCTAAATCATTGAAAGTGTAAGTTGGGTTGTCCCCGAGCACGCACTTAAGATAATATGCAAGTAACTAATACGGCTAGATTTAGAGGATTTCATAGGTTAAAGTTAATAGGATTCATGAATGAGTTAGTTTAAAGATGAGTTTACCAATGTAAATAATAAATTAGGTTAGATTAAGTTGATTTAGGTTAGTTAACCACATAGGATAATATAAACAATCAATTAGCCCCCTAGTTAATCAATCAAACGATAATCATACTTAGGTACCCTCAAGCCCCGGTTAAAAACGATCCCAACTTAACAATGCTACAATTTACAAAAAAAGGTTTTAATTTGCATATGTTTTCATTAAGTGCACGCACTTAAGATAATATGCAAGTAACTAATATGGCTAGAATTAGAGGATTTCATAGGTTAAAGTTAATAGGATTCATGAATGAGTTAGTTTAAAGATGAGTTTACCAATGTAAATAATAAATTAGGTTAGATTAAGTTGATTTAGGTTAGCTAACCACATAGGATAATAGAAACAATCAATTACCCCCTAGTTAATCAATCAAACGATAATCATACTTAGGTACCCTCAAGCCCCGGTTAAAAACGATCCCTACTTAACAATGCTACAATTTACAAAAAAAGGTTTTAATTTACATATATTTTCATTAAGTGTTGAGTGTGACTTTGTGTTTACTTTAATGCTTGATTTTAGCATATTTTACTTATTAGAATTTTATGGATCGAATCTTGGACTTTCTTGAATTGTATTGAACTTATATTTGGGTCTTTGACCATTTGGGTTCTATCGGAAGTTAGTGGACCTTGAGATTGTTTTGTGGAAGGATCTTACCATGAACAGGTTTGAACAAAGATTTAGGTATCTTCATGGTGGGGATCATAACTAGATGAAGGACTTTTGTGTCATTACGCCACTTTTTCCTCTCCAAGAGTTTTGTCTCTTTTTGAGTTGTTGCTGATAAAAGCTTTACACTATCTTTGGACATATGAGTTAAAAGGAACCTTCACAGAAATCTTTATCTTTTTATCGAGATAACTATACGGACTTGTTGATTATTAGGAGGAACCTAAGGAACTGTTAGTTACTAATATGCAAAACCTAAGCATCAAATTAACACTTAATGAAAATGCATGCAACTTGAACCCTTTTTTGTAGATGTAGAATTAGTAAATAGGGATTGTTCTAAGTGGGGATTGAGGGTACCTATGTATGAAAACGTTTGGATTATAGAATCAGGATATAAAGAGTGTTTCTAATGTCCTACGTAATTAAGAATTAAACTAAACCTAACCTATTATTTACAAGTGATCATCTCATCCTTTACACCTTACTCATTCATAAAGTATACCAATTTCAAACCATCGAAATTCCATAACCTTGGCCATATGAAACACATGTTTATTATCATTAGTGTGTGCTCGGGAAGTGCCCTATACACATTCATTGATTAAAACTCGGTATTTGCCCTATATCTAATCAAAGCCTTAACCACAAACATACAAGCATAACAAAAGCTAAAATTAAGAACACACGGAAGATTATTGAAATCCATATAAATTATAAACCCAGAATTGTATTAAAGATCAATCCACAAATACAATATTCAAATACAAAGGAAAACCACAGAGTAAAGAGGTCATTTTATACTTTTTCTCTTCAGGAATTACCATATGGATGCTAAGTGGTTTGACACTCTTTGGTGAAACACTTATGAATTGCCCTATATGTCATGGAGGATGGTGATGATTGTGTGTTTGGATTTGTAGAAGAAGTTTCGATTTTTAGGAGAGCGAGATTTGGTTTGACAAAGCTTCGGTGCAAGAATGAGAGATGACTTGGTTGCTGGCCGAAACTTGGCTTATATAGGCATATGACAAACCCTAGCCCTAGTCTCCTTGTAGAACAAATAGTCTAATCCGGGCCTAATCTATCTGCAAGAAAGTAGGAACTAATAAGCTATGAGTTGAGCAACATTTTATGTCAATTTAAACCCTTCATGCATATCTTTTAATGTAAAAATGCAAAAAAAAAAATAGGAGAAAATAATCTTCTTCTTTTTTAGAAATGTACAGAATCAGATAAAGCTCGCAATGATGAGAATTGAGTGAAAGAATAATCTCATTAAGTGCAAAGGAATTTAGTAGAAGGCTACCAAACCCATTAAATTAGCCCAAATCAATTTTGGCCAGTGCTTGCCAACCAACTTTGTACAATTGTAGCATGTGCCTCCCGAAGCAAAAGATCCATTTCAGTGCGCGTGCACAAAAGCTCCATCTCAGCCCTCTTTGTGCATTGACCAGTTGTTGACCGCATGTTTTGACCCTCAATTTTGGTGGCTCGCCACCGAAATCTATCCATGCACTATTTCAGAAACTTATTTCCTTCTTCTTTATGGAAAAATGGTCCAAATTAAGTTTGGTTTTATTTCCTTTGTCTCAAGGAAACCTTTTTAATTAAGACTTTATTTCTTTTTGTTTTTAGGACTTTTTAACCCTACATAAAGGGATAGTCTTCTCATTGTAAAGTGATAAATCGTTAATTATGCATTATTTTATATTTTTTTATATCCTTTATACTTGACCTTTAATAATAAAATAATAAATAATTGGAGAAAATAATATATTTTGTGGGATTTTTGTAGAATTAAATAACGCTTGGAATTTTGAGCGTTTTGGCGAAAGAATCGTTCCGATCGGAGTTCAAACGAAGAAATTATGGACGAAATTCGGTGGATTTATATAAATCCATTTTTAAAACTTAAAATCCATTAAACTCAACTCAAAAATTGTGAGCCCAAGTCATTTGTGCTGCAGCCCCACTTGTTTGCAGCCCAAGACCAAATTAGAACTAGCCCAAGATCATGCCCAGCGACGTTCCAGCCTAGAGGAACCGTTCGTCGCGCGCTGGCCGAGATGTGCTTCAGACGTGCGGCGTGTGGATGTCGAAAAAAAGCCTTTCTTTATCATTCCAAATCTGCCTAGCCGCCCTGTCCCAAATCAGTCAGTGCATGCCGACTTCTCCCATCTGTTTCAGCTAGCGTGCGTCGAAACCCATTTTTTATCTTTTCCAGCCCATTTTGCGCTGCAACCCAGTCCGTGCACCAGCCCACGCCTCACCAACCCCCTGCATAACCCACTCCAACTGCTCCAGCCCATTGCACCAAAATTGTTCCAACTGCTCCCTTTGCAGCAGATTTTTTAGCCATTTTTTTTATTTTTCAGCATTGCATCATCCCTAAAATCATCATTAATTATCAGTGTTCATCATTATATTTTTATATTTTATTTTTTTATTTTTTTATTTGGATTTTTGGCACTCCCTCTATAAATAGGGAGGTCATTTCATTTGTAAAAGAGGTCCCCCTTTGTCTATTTTTTTCTCTCTTTTGTAGCTTTTATTTTAGTTGTTTTCTCTCTACATTGTAGAGTTATTTTGGGGACCATTTTAACTTCTTGTAGATTTTATTCTTAATTAGTTTTCATTTAAATCTTGTCTTTTAATTTATGTTTTTAGATTCATTTCTCAAGTTTCATTTACTTTTAATTTTAGTTCTTAGATTTTGTTTGTAAACTTTTCTTTTTAACTTCTTTAACTTCTCTTTTAGATATGAATTTATGCTTTCCTTAAGAAAATACTAGGCCGAGTATTTCCGAAATAATTTTAGAATTTGAGTCCGAATTCTTATGTTTTATTCTCCATTTTCATAAGGTTCCTTCTGCTGTTCAGAGAATTTTATGAATAACATTCCATTGTTTCCATCCACTTTCGGAATCACAAGCTGTTCTTGAGTCCCGCAAGTGTAACTTTATTCCCTTTACTTAAATTCTTGTTATTGTTTCAGTTTACTTATAATTTAATACATGTGATGGTATTTTCTTTCTAAACTTTTGTAAGTATGAATGCAATCTCCATGTGTTTTACTTTCTGAATTTCTTTTACTTCACATATCTTAGTGCTTAAACTTCAATTTGATGTTATATTTTTTATCTGCTATTCGGTGCATTTAGACTAAAATTGAAGAGATTAAATGTTGGTCATTGTCGTCGCATTTAATTATAAACTTAAGGTGAATCATGTTGTAAATGTTTGAAACATATTGATGTTTGACACTCATTAATAATTTATGCATTTATAATATTGAAAGATATATGTAAGTATTTGAGATGATGAAGGTAGGATTTCGTGATTGGTTTATTATGAGCAAAATGTTAGAGTGTTGGTAAAATTTGTATTTGAAGGAAGTCTATTTTTAGGAGTAGTTTAAATAATGTGATTGTTAATTTGAAATTACTTAGGTAAAAGTGTCGGTTTTGTCTATGAAACTACTCTATGGTTTATAAATTCTAATTAGCATAAGCATTTGCACTTTAATTCTTAGATTGGTTAAAGATGTAGTTTAGATTACAATATTCATAACCCTTCCCCCCCCCCCCCCCCCCCCCCCCCCCCCCCCCCGCCTCCCATTTCATTCTTTAATTTTTTAATTTTTTAATTCTATAATTCTATAATTCTATAATTCTTTTATTCTTTAATTCTTTAATTCTTTATTATTTAATTATTTAATTGTTTAATTTATTATTCTTTTATTCATTATTCTTTCTCACTAACATATTATTAATGTTCCCTAATTTCCCCGCTTAAGAACGATCCCTATTTACCAATACTACATCTACACAAAAAGGGTTTAAATTGCATAGTACTCGAATTACGTATTTAATTTAATGTGTAGTTTGGGCGTTATCATAAAGATAGACACCCATTATTCAATTATCATTGTTTTCCAAAGTTTAAACCTAGCACTCTTCTAAATTAAATACAAGCTCTTATCGCCACATTCTATTTTGGTGTTTTCACATCTACACTAAACCTGCGATTCAGAGAGGTTAGTGAATAACAATCCACCATTCCATCAACTTTGGCATCTTTCTGCGACTCAGAGATTCCAAACGTATAACTATTCCCTTTCCCCTTAGTTCTTGAATTTAATCTTAGTTGTGTTTATAATTCAATACTTGTGATGGTTTATATCTTCCAATGTTTGTAACACTTAATTCAATCTACATGTGTTTTACATTCTGAATTTTAATTACATCACAAGTACTTGTGCTTAATCTTCAAATTAACGTTAAATGTTTTTGTTCGCAAATTGGAACATTTAGATTTAGTTTGAGGAGATTTAATGTTTATGTCCGTGATTTGGAGCATTTAATCAACAACTAAGGTGAATCCTATTGTAAGTGTTTATGTCCATGATTAGAAGCATTTACAATATGAAGAATTAATAATGGTAATCAAGGTAATGAATGTAGGATTCGTTATTGGCTTGTTGACATGATAAGTGGATGATGGTGTCGCTTGTATATATGTTAGTTAGGAGTCGAGTAAATAATGTGATTGTTGATATAGATTTTCTTACGTAAAAATGTCAATTTTGTCTATGAAACTAATCTATGGGTTGCAGATACAAATTAGCGTTTGTATTTGCATTTAAATTCTTAGTTGTTAAACGTAATTTCGGTTACACACTTTTAAAACCCCACTTATCTTTATTTTTTCTACTAATCGTTTTTAATGTTCCTCAATTCCCTCATCCATAACGATCCTTATTTACCAATGTTATATCTACACAAAAAAGTTTTAAATTGAGCAATGCATTAATTGAATGTTAATAAATAGACCTTGCATAAGAGAAGCAGGAACTCCTGCGAAAATCTCTACCTTGGAACAGCTGGAAGCACACGAACGCTCAAAGGCTTAGTCTCCTAGTTCAAGTAGGTTTCTCACTGGGCTGTGGAAACTTGAAGAAGCGCTGGCCTAGGCCGTGCGCTGGGCTCTTAGAACATCGATGTAAGTCTGGAATGTAGGCACTGGGACTGGCATATAGTTGCAGTGACACGCTGGTGACATGTCGTTGGTGACATGCCAGTGAAATGTTACTAGCATATGGTCTGGAACAAAACTAGAACACGGCCCAAAATAGGGTTGGCACACGGCCCTGGTGACATCCTGGAGGCATAGAACCTGAAACAAGGGCTAGTGACATGTCCTGGTGTGGAGGCACAGAACCTAGAATAAAGCTGGGACAAGGGCAGTGACATGTCCTGGTGACATGCTGCTAGCACACGGGACTAGCACATGGCCAGTGACATGGTGAGGTTCAGTGACATCGTCTGACGTCCAGTGAGGTCCAGTGACACGGTTTGAGGTCCAATGACACAGTTCTTAAATTTACACCTGATTTTGATTCTAACTCATCCAGTGCCAGTGACATCATCTGGTGTGTAACGACCCGTCCCGAATTATCGGGATTAATTAAGATTTAATGACGGATTAGCAAGGCTAATAGGGGATTAGCCGAGGATTAACGGACGTTCGAGGAAAAATTACGATTTTGCCCCTGAACGAGGGCGAAAAGTTGACTTTTGACCCATAAGGTTTGATGGTCGAGGACCATTACGTAGATCGAGTCGATACGAGTTCGTAGACAGGCGGCACGTCGAAATCGGACGTTCGACGGAAAAGTTACAGTTCACGAAAATTAGAGGGAACTATTACACATTTTATGAGACGGATGCTATTTGGCATTAAGTGGGCCCAGATATTTAGGGACAGGCCCAATGGATGAATGACACTTGTCATTCATCCATTGCCCACCCAAATTGATACATGTATATCCCATTCCCTATTTCTTACGGCTTCCCCGATCTCACCCAAAAACCTTTGAACCCAAAACCATATCCTTTTTCCCTATTCGATTTTGTGTGAGGACAGAGTAAGAGAGGGACAGAGAGGTGGCAGCAGGAAGGCCAGCCATTTGACGATTGGGCTATATTTCTAGGACATGGACGAGTTTGTGGAGATTGGAAGGGAAGAGATTGGACGGTTGAATGGCCATAGAGGGACGGCCAAAGTTTGGCCGTGTGTTCTTCAATCCAAAGGTAACCTCTTCGATCGATTTTCTTGTGTTTGAGGACCTAGAATGATAGGAAAGGATGAGAGGAAGAGAATGGAATTAAAATGGAAGGAAACGAACGAAACATAAGGGAGAAATAGGCTTGGACCGGTCACACCGGTCCAGTTGGACCGGAATTATAGAGTGGACCGAACCGGCCGGTCTGCGTAAGGTTAGGGGTGACTATAGCTAGTGCGTGAAGGCCACGCGGAGGGCCCTTTGGACGTCGCGTGGGGAAGATTTTTGGGGTGTTATCAACACGACTTTTAATCTTATCTATGTAACGAACATTTTGGGACTGGTTTCGAGTCGTTCAGACATCGTTTCGATATAGTTCAGGACGTCCGAAGGTTTAAGATCTGGTTTAAAAATAGTTAAAAATTCGAAAAAATTACGGGGCTTTAATGAGGGGTTATCTAAGTAGTTAATAACCCTCTAAAATGATTTGGACAGGTTCGGGAGCCCTGGTTATGGTGATTTGTCCGGGAGAGGCTTAGGGCTCGCGTATCGAGGCGCAGTTTTTGACAGTCTGTGAGTGGACTTTTTTTTATAAATTTGATGCATGCATAAATGCTTTATAGGATTTAATGAACATATTTTATGATGCCATGAGCGTATTTGTTTGTGGTAGCTAGTATTGACGTATTTGCACGCTTTTCGAAGTTTTCAGCTTTATGTCGTGCCTATATGTACTGTGTTTTCAATGATGATTTGATGAAATGCTTTCGTATTTAGATATATGGAATCGGGCATGAGACCCATTTGACTTACAAACTCTCGGACTTGGAGTCCATTTGATTTGATGAGAAATAGGGCCGAATGCCCATTTTCTTTATACGATCGGGCCGGGGGGCCCGTTGGTTTACGAATTCGGGCTCGAGGCCCAATTGAGTTATGATGTCGGGCTTGAGTCCCAATTGATTTTAATATTGGGCTTGAGGCCCAGTTGAGTGTGGTATCAGGCTTGAGGCCCTGTTAGTTGTAATATCATGCTAGAGGCCCAGATGATTATGAAATCTGGCTTGAGACCCTCTTATTGTGGTATCGAGCTTGAGTCCTAGTTGTGGTTTATGAAACAAGAATTCGGGTTTGAGACCCTATTGAATCGTGGATTTAGGCTGATGCCTATGAAATGGGATTTGAATCGGATTCGAGGTATCCTGTTGAGGCGTTCGAGTATGAGACCCAGTTGAACTGTGTTTTGAACGAAAGTATTTTGAAATGTATATACCCTCCTAGATTAGCGTATTGGTCTCCTCCAGACGTCGTAGATCCTAAAGTGTCACGAACCACTGCCTAGGATGAGTGACTCCAAGAGGGAGCACATGCTCAGGAGTGTGAGATATGGTATAGTCACGGACTCGGTCTGGGGATAGTTCTCCAGATGTCGTAGATCATGAATTTTGGACAATCCTCCCAGAAGTCATAGATCCTAGGGGTAGACTCAGAGTGAAACCCCGAGTAGTATGCATACTAGTATAGATAAATCGTGACGATTGTTTTTTGGGCATATGAGATGCCAAGGATGGGTTATATATATATATATATATTTGTACGATGCTTCACGAAAACTGATTTTGGGCTGAGACCCACGTGAATTGGATTTGGACCGAGCCCCTACAGATTGGTTTTGGGCTGAGACCCATGTGAATTGGATTTGGGCTGAGCCCCTACGGATTGGTTTTGGGCTGAGTTCCCATGTACTTGATTTACAGTTTTGGACCCAAGGCCCTAATGGTTTTGTGAATGTTTTGATAAATGGTTTTCGAATGCATGCTAGATTTTTAGTGAATGGCATAAATTTCTTTTACGAAAATGTTTTTATAAATTATTAGTTTTTTTCACTCAAAGTTTTCATGGTTTTTAATGCCCTTCAGGTTGATCACGGATGCGGGCTGTAGTCGAGACGGAGACATCACACTTCTCCTCCGGATCCTGGTGTTCTCTAGTAATCCCGGTTGGGCTAAGGATGGAATTATCCCTAATCTGACAGTTCGTGTCAGACGGGAGCAAGCACGTCCAACGTTAATCTTGGGGGATTTGGGACAGGTCCTAACAAGTGGTATCAGAGCGAGTCTTGCTCTTAGAATGAAGCGCAGGTCGAGGATGTGATGTCTCTGTATTAGTAATAGCCTGTCATCAACCTGATAGTTAGGGTATTAGTGTGAGGATTTGGTGGAATCGAACCCTAGTTAGATTACGGTTGACACGAGGTTCTATGGTTTAGGGTTCGATTGGCATAGGATGCCGCGTTTCTCGAGAGATGTGATCCCGAGTAGGATCAATGCGCGTGTGAAACGAATGGCTTAGAGCCGTAGTGTTATTGGAAATAGGATCCAGTGGACTAATAGACACAGTATGACGACGTGAGAGTCGACGCAGTCGAGCAGTCATGCCAGAAATTGATTGTGCCAAAGTGAAATCACTGGAAGTCGGATGTTAGGGTCGTCCACGATAGAAGTGTCCGAATTGGAAATTGTGCTGCTAGGAGCAGTCAGGAGTGCGACGACCTTAGTTGAGACTGGTTGGAATAGGGACGTGTAATTTTACTTGGCGTAAGATGCCATGATTCGGTGCGTCGAATCTAGGAGGGTTGTCTAATGGCAGGGGATGCCCCGGAGTAGTTGTTGTGTGGCACTGCACAACCGCACTGTTAGGCATGGAGTATGACCAAGTTCTTGTGGAGGCCAGCGGTTAGGAGCCGTATAGGTACGAAGGGACAAGAACCTCAGATTGTGAGTCCTGGTTGTTTGGACACCAGTATTGGAGTATGACGACTCTTCGGAGTCGAGCGCTAGGGATCACTCGAGATGGACGTGTCGCAGGGAGCAGCCAGATTCAAAATAACCCTTGTTGATGAGTGATCGGGCGAGTGACCAGGAGAGTGGTGCTTGTCGACCAGATCCTAAGGTGGACCGATCAGCAGATGTTGCGTGTTAAGCGGTTAGTGCCGGCGGTGAGTTGACAGCTTAGGTTCGGAGTCTCGGTAGTGTTGTATGTGGGTTGTGTCTGCACGAGCTCGTGGTAGGTACCACCATCGAGGGTGGATATAGTTGCCGTGGTTGTTGAAAATCGGGGGAAGTTTGGGGAACGTTCATTTTCTCGTATGGATTACCGGAGTGGTCATACCCAGAGTCGTGAGGTACGAGTGAGGTAGAGCCCTCCGACTTGAGCAGAGATAAGTGGTGACTACTCGGTATGAGTAGGGTTTTCGGATTGATTTGATTCGCACTCCGTGTGGTGGCAATGCAATGACGATAATGAAGAGAGATGACGGGCCACGAGCTGAGGGTATCTCAGTCGTGATGTGCTCATGGTTGGTTTCTACCTCTATACGACGAGAAGGATTCGTCGGCTAGTGTAGATTCTTGGGATTTGCGTCGAGATGGCGGACATGATGGAGATGAACTGGATGGAATCCAGCAGTGGTTGAACTGGGCAGGGACTCTGTCCCAATGGTGACTGAGATTAATGGAAATTGTCATAAACGTGTTGAAGGCCGCTTATGTACATCCAGAAACAGTATACATGGAATATACAAGATTTAACCTTGAGTCGAGTAAATCCCAAGTGGGATAAATGTACCTACATAAACGATCGTAAATGTTTAGGCGAGTTGGATTGCTTACGAACATGCGGATGAAGTCCGAGTGAGTTGAGGGCGTGGTTTGCGACCGAGTTGGTAGACGTGCCCTCTGGGGGTTCGATGGTTACTGAGCGGGACAGAGAGGATTTTGAATAGCTCGGTGCGAGGTATGGGGTATACCTAGATTGGCGGTGCGAAATATGGCCTATACAGAGATTGGTGATAGGTACCCTAAGTCGTTGTGGACGAACGACTCGAGTGTTCCGTACTAGAATTCGATCCCATAAGGGTTGGGACGTGTGGACCAGTATGCCGACGTGAACAGTGATGGAAGAAGCCGGAGAGAATCCATGGAGGTGCTTAGTTCGCAAAAAAAAGCATTACAATAATTATCAGAGAATACTCTTAGTTGGGGAAGGATGACTTCGCTTTTTCCACTAGGTAAGTAATGGAAAAGTTAGGTATGCTTCCAACATGGTTGCAACTACTCTCGATTCCAAAGTCGATAGAGGAAATGGTCATTTTCGACCAGGTGTCAGATGAGGTTGGGTTTCACTAGTACGGTAGTGCATACTTGTGCAGATGGTATTTAGTGTCACTGGATGTGACGAGTAAGTGTCCGAGGTAGTTGGACTCATATTGGACCCACGGTGGATTGAGGTGAATTTGGATTGAGGCAAGGGAGATCGAGTCGTGTGGTAACGATCAGGCTAATCGAGATGACTGAGATGATTACGGCGATCGTGAGTCGAGTAAACCGAGGTTCGGTTGTCATTGGGGAGAATCGTAGCGTGAGGCAGTTGAAGAGTCTTGTGGAATAGTTGGTGAGATGACAAGACAGAGGTTGGATATGTGAAAAGTGTGTACGACCTGTCTTGGATATGTGGATAAATATGAGATGAGGACGATACATGAATATCGATCAGGAAGAGATGAATAGCCGATGCCTCGAGTTGGATGTTGGCTGGTCTATCCCGGGAGTGGGTCAGGCGACCATGATGACTACGAGTAGACGTTGAGGATGAAGAGAAGCAGCAAGTGATGGAACGTTGCCTAAGCGTAGTCCTTGAGTAGGTAGGTAGTACCTCGATGTTTGACTTGATGTGGGTGCACCGATGGGTTGTGCGCGTTGGACATGGGATGGTGACTGGATTAAACTCGATAGTGACGGTTTGACGAGGTTTATGTTCGGATGTGTTCCGTTATAGGGATGAGTTGACTGGACGTTGAATACTGTACTCAAGCAGAGTGGATTGGTAGAGTTCAGTTATTTTTGTGAGCGGAGACTTAAGTCGTGGATGACTAAGGGAACCCTACAGTGCAGACGTGTGATTCCTGCTGAGACAAAAATTCGATTGGGGTCCAGATACACCCAAGATAGGTGAGACGTCGAATGTGCTTCGACAGAATACGTGATGCGGTAGTTACAACTCGAGAGCGAGTCGAGATTAGAGTGGCGCAGCGAAAGCGTAGTGGAGTCGAGCGTTACCAGCTAATCACGATCGTGGTCGTGGACTCTGGGAGTGTTAGAGGAGAAGGGTGCTCCTCTGAACAGTAGATTACAGTTGCGAACCGTTTAGTGACCGGGGACGAGATATCGCTCAGTGGGAGCAATGAGGATAATTATTGGTATCCGATGCGTTCGAATTGGTATTGATTGATGGGACTCTAAGGAGAGTCAGTATTGAGTATGGGAAAATGAGAGAGTTGATTCGTACGAGTATCGAGGTTGATTAAACCTGTGGCATAGGTTTGAGAATGACCTGCGAGATGGGATTCGTGCCATAGTGATGGCAGGATCTATAGGATGTTGTCTGATCGGATTGGATGCTGAGTTGTTCGTCAGCTTGGATGTGTTAGCCATTGATGGGAATACGTATTTCAGCCTGATGGATGTAGGTTGGAATGTGTCAGAGTGGTAAACTGAAAAGCCATTTGAATGTCAGTTTGGTATTACTAACATGTCAAAGTGAGTGACAGGCGAGATCGACGAGTGTCGACGTCTCTAATGAGACTTACGAGCCGACGTGATAACTCTCGAGAGTCAACGATCGGAACACGGTTGATGAGAGAATGAGTTGGAGCTTTGGAAGCTCCGGTGATTGCGCGTACCAAAGAGTACGACGGTTGTGTCGGACGTGCATGTGTACGTTTACACGAGAGTACCCGAGTAGTGGGACATGATTGGATTTCCACAGTTTGGTTGTGGAATTGGGTCGGTTTGAATTTCGAGGATGAAATTCTTGAAGGGGGGAAGATTGTAACGACCCGTCCCAAATTATCGGGATTAATTAAAATTTAATGATGGATTAGCAAGGCTAATAGGGGATTAGCTGAGGATTAACGGATGTTCGGGGTGAAATTACGATTTTACCCCTAAATGAGTTTTGACACTGGAGATCCAATGTCCGAGGACCGAGGACCTTTGCGTAGATCGAGTCGATACGAGTCCGCGGATAGGCGGCACGTCGAAATCGGACGTTCGACGAAAAAGTTACGATTTACTGAAGTTCGAGGGAACTATTACACGTTTTACGATACGGATGCCATTTGGCATTAAGTGGGCCCAGATATTTAGGGGCAGACCCAATGGATGATTGCCCACCCCAAATTGATACATGCATATCCCATTCCCCATTTCTTACTGCTTTCCTGATCTCACCAAAAAACCTTTGAACCCAAAACCATATCCCTCCTCTCCATTCGATTTTGTGTGAGGACAGAGTAAGAGAGGGACTTAGAGGTGGCAGCAGGAAGGCCGGCCGCCGTGGACGGCAGTGGAAAACCCGGAAACCAGGTAAACCGATGACCCTTCAGATTTTGAAATTTCAATTTCAGTGTTGGGATGTTTTGGATTGGTTTTTACGATTGCGCTATATTTCTGGGATATGGACGAGCTTGTGGAGATTGGAAGGGAAGAGATTGGACGGTTGAGCGGCCATGGAGGGACGGCCAAAGTTTGGTCGTGTGTTCTTCAATCCAAAGGTAACCTCTTCGATTGATTTTCTTGTGTTTAAGGACCTATAATGATAGGAAAGGATGAGAGGAAGAGAATGGAATTAAAATGGAAGGAAACAAACGAAAAATAAGGGAGAAATGGGCTTGGACCGGTCACGCCGGTCCAGCCAAACTGGAATTGCAGAGTGGACCGAACTGGCTGGTCTGCACGAGGTTGAGGGTGACTGTAGCCGGCGCGTGAAGCCCACGCGCAGGACCCTTTGGGCGGCGCGTAGGGAGGATTTTGGGGGTGTTGTCAACACAAATTTTAATCTAATCGATGTAACGAACATTTTGGGACTGGTTTCGAGTCGATCGCACATCATTTTGATATAGTTCGAGACGTCGGGTTTAAAAATAGTTAAAAACTCGGAAAAATTATGGGGCTTTAATGAGGGGTTATCTAAGTAGTTAGTAACCCACTAAAATGATTTGAACAAGTTTGAGAGCCCCAGTGACGGTGATTGGCCCAGAAGAGGCTTATGATGCGCATATCGAGGAGCAGTTTTGGACGGTCTGTGAGTGGACTTGTTTTATAAATTCGATGCATGCATAAATATTTTATATGCTTTAATAAACATGTTTTATGATGCCATGAGCGCATTTGTTTGTGGTAGCTAGTACTGATGTATTTACACGCTTTTCGATGTTATTGGCTTTATGTCATGCCTATACGTACTGTGCTTTCAATGATGATTTGATGAAATGCTTTCAGATTTAGAAATATGGAATCGGGCATGAGTCCCATTTGACTTACGAACTCTCGGACTTGGAGTCCATTTGATTTGATGAGAAATCGGGCCGAAGGCCCATTTGCGTTATACGATCGGGTCGAGGGCCCCGTTGGTTTATGAATTCGGGCTCGAGGCCCAATTGAGTTATGATGTCGGGCTTGAGCCCCAATTGATTTTAATATCGGGCTTGAGGCCCAGTTGAGCGTGGTATCGGGCTTGAGGCCCCGTCAATTGTGATATCGGGCTAGAGGCCCAGTTGATTGTGAAATCGGGCTCGAGGCCCCCTTATTGTGGTATCGGGCTTAAGTCCCAGTTATGGTTTATGAAACAAGAATTCGGGTTTGAGACCCTATTGAATTGTGGATTTAGGCTGAGGCCTGTGAAATGGGATTTGAATCGGATTCAAGGAATCCTGTTGAGTCGTTCGGGTATGAGACCCAGTTGAACTGTGTTTTAACCGAAAGTATTTTGAAATGTATATACCCTCCTAGATTAGCGTATTGGTCTCCTCCAGACGTCATAGATCCTGGAGTGTCACGATCCATTTCCTGGGATGAGTGACTCCAAGATGGAGCACATGCCCAGGAGTGTGAGATATGGTATAGTCACGGACTCAGTCCAAGGACAGTCCTCCAGTCGTCGTAGATCCTGGATTTTGGACAATCCTCCCAGACATCGTATATCTTGGGGGTAGACTCGGAGTGAGACCCCGAGTAGTATGCATACTAGTATAGATAAATTGTGACGATTGTTGTTTGGGCATATGAGATGCCGATGATGGGTTATATATATATATATGTATGTTTGTACGATGTTTCACGGAAACTAGTTTTGGGCTGAGACTCACGTGAATTGGATTTGGGGTGAGCCCTTACAGATTGGTTTTGGGCTGAGACCCACGTGAATTGGATTTGGGTTGAGCCCCTACGGATTGGTTTTGGGCTGAGTTCCCATGTACTTGATTTACGGTTTTGGGCCAAGGCCCTAATGGTTTTGTGAATTTGATAAATGGTTTTCGAATGCATGCATGCTTTTTAGTGAAGGGCGTAAATTTCTTTTGCGAAATGTTTTTATAAATTATTAGTTTTTTCCACTCACAGTTTTCATGGTTTTTAATGCCCTTCAGGTTGATCGTGGATGCAGGCAGTAGTAGAAATCGAGACATCACACTCCTCCTCCAGATCCTGGCGCTCTCTGACAATCCCGGTTGGGCTAAGGACGAAATTATCCTTGGTTTGAAACTTCGTGTCAGACGGGAGTAGCCACGTCCCACGTTAATCCCGGGGGATTTAGGACGGGTCTTGATATGGTGACATGTCCTGGTGACATCCTGGAGGCACAGAACCTGGAACAAATCTGGAACAAGGGCTAGTGACATGTCCTGGTGTGGAGGCACAGAACCTGGAACAAAGCTGGAACAAGGGCAAGTGAAATGTCATGTGACATGCTACTAGCACAAGGACTGGCACATGGCCAATGACATGGTGAGGTCCAGTGACATCGTCTGAGGTCCAATGACACGGTTTTTCAATTTTCACCTGGTTTTGATTCTAACTCATCCATTATTGAGGTTAGTACCTAAAACATCACAACAAGTTAGTAAACACTTTACTAAACTCATAACACAACTAAATGCAAGAGGATAGATAATAAGAATCAAGCTTAAAATACGTAGATCAAATTCCCCCACACTTAGACTGTGCTAGTCCCTTAGTAAAACTAAAACAAACTAAGATTCAATAAATTAAGTTAGTAAAAACACATCTATGGCCCATAACCATATGTCTCGGGAATTTTATATGTGTATGGCATTATGATATTTGAAAAGTATGCATACGGAATTCAAGAGATAATAGAGATATGATCAAGTCATGAACAAGTATGACTCGGAGAAAACGATGACGATGTTAAGTTTGTGCATATTTCGAACAAGTTAAGATCACCTCACAATGGATGCACTCATTGTTTTTTCACTCATGAATAGGGTCTCACTCAAGCTATAGGTGAGAGAACATTTAGTAAGGCAAAAAATAGCTCACATATTTCAACAATAAAAACACTTTTGGAAACAATTGAAAATACCTCATGAATGGGAGAAATTACTTGCACATATGAACCCAAACCATATGCTTACTCACCCGACTTACACAAGAGATTAAAGGCTACTTATCTCATGGATGGTAAAGGTCTTGAATCATAGGTGGTGGTAAAGAACATTCCAAAGACTTAGTCAATGCACCAAAACTTGAACAACTTCGAGCTCATCGTCCTCCAAAACTTCACCTAGATCATGTGTCACGAACGGGAGCCAAATTTCATCTTGTTGGGCCCAGACTTCATTCTAAGCTTCCCTAGAGCTTGTCGGCAGGACAAAGGCATATTTCTTCACTTCTTTGCCTTCAATTTGTTAGAACTCCAAATCCTCAAGTATGGGGGACAGTAATCCAAACACTTACATTCAAAATCTATTGCCAGAGAGCTTAACATTTTCTTTTGTGTTAAATACTTTTCTTGCTCTCAAATTCATCTTTTTTTTTTTCTTATTTCAGCAATCACACAATACATCAAGTAGTCTTAAGGGAGGTTTTTATACTTGAACTCAATCCATTTTGTTCCAAGTTATGGAAAGCCTACGCACGCCCCACACATAAGAGGTTCACTCACGTCCAACCGAACTCGGAGGCGTATGAACCGCCCAATACATTCATCTCCCTCAGCCTGATCCACTTCCAGAATATCGCCAATCCATCCACCAATACGATTGGCTATGCCACCATCATATTGAGCAGTGGAACCTCGTGAAGTTGGACCCAAAAAACTGCCATTGACAAACGTGAATTATGAAGACTACCCAACATGGATGTTACTCACCAGAACTAGCGCATCCTTGGACAGCCATGGTTCCATCTCCGGTGCATGATTCTTGTCCCGCAGCGCCCCAAATGGACTAGGAATATCTTATCTCCTACCTCTGTTAACGAGACAGCCGCCAAGGCTCGCAAAGGCCAGTGAAGACAGAGACGAATCCTCCCTGCTCACTGATTTCTTCGTGAAAACTTCAACTAGCAAGTTAAATTTTGCACCCACCAGGACACCCTCCGTATCTTTCTTACTCAACACCACCCCCACATGTTCCTTCTCGCACAAATGCAAGTACATCCCAGCAAAGTCACCAACACTTCCATTGGAGACGAGCACGACACCAAAACTTGGACCACACAGCAGAAAAGCACAGGCCCTGGAAAATTAACCAGTGTTTCCCTACTCTCAAAAACCCTAAATAAAAGAAGTAAAAAAAATAAAAATAAAAACTTAGCAGAGACCCCTCCTTACGAGGATAGATAAAAAATATGTTACATTTACTTAACTATTGTGTTATATAACCATCTAATTATCAAAGTGGATGAATTTTTGCATAAATGATCTTTGAATAATGAAATACAAATTAATGATTAAATTATGATATTATTTTGTAGAATGATTCTAATCAAATGATTGATTTCATATGATAAAACAATCAGCTGGTTCTAGCTTGAGAAAGCTATATTTGTCACACACAAAAAAAGGCTAGAGAAAGCTATATATATTGAATATCGTATGTTCTCATAGTTTTCGTTGTACTTGTTTATTTATTTAATTGAACTCATAATTTAGCTGATTTTGAGTATTCCATTCACTAAACATTAACCCAAATCTCAGAAACTATGCGTAAATGTATTAAGTTGAAAGAAAAGAAAAGAACAAACTGGCTTACGTACCCCAATTTATGCACATTTCCGTTTTGTTTAAGACAAATCATGAATCACGTGTGGTGGTGCTGAATGACTTCAGTTACACTACCCGATTTCAGCCGATAGTTTGTAACTCGCCTTCAATATATTAGTGTCATGCTTTCTAATATTCTTCTTACTCTCTTCAAGTTCTTGGTCTAAATCTCTTTGAATTAATGTTAGTGAGAGGCCACTTTGTAAACTTATTATCCATATTTATTTATTTGGTATTAATTTGTAAAGTAATTTCCAAAATTATTCATGAGTAACATATGAGAAAGAGATGAAATGAAAGTGCGGCAGGTACTGACGAGGAGAAGCCGCAGATCTGAGTCACGTCTAAAATATGAGCACAAGCATTACTTATGAAACTGCGAGAAATCGATAAACGATTTCATGAAATGAGCTTATATAATTTGAATCGAGCCGTACATTACACATTGAATTGTTATTAAGATGGAGTTGAATAATCTGGAGGTGAAGGTACCAGTACTATAGGAAGATGACGAAGAAATGATACCCGCCAGTGAGCCCAACTGGTGAGTTCTTCATAGGGTTTGTGTTATCGATATCAAATATTGGAGTTTTGGAGCTTGAAATTCCATTATTCTACGACTCTGAGTCTCCTGCAATCTCATTGCTCAACAATGTCTTCCTTTCACTTTGCCCTCGCTTCTCCTCCATCATTGTAAGCTCTCTCTCTCTCTCTCTCTCTCTCTCTCTCTCTCTCTCTCTCTCTCTCTCTCCAACTTATAAATTTAATAGTTGCTTACTTATAAATTTCAAAAGGAATTTTTTTACAAGTCCAAATTGTATCTTAAAGGCATAGCCTTAAGCAAACTGCCCACAAAGGGCACAATATAGAATTGCCAAGCGGCAGAGCCAAACCAGGGGCAAAACTAGCCATGTACCAAACAACAACACAACACTAATTAATAATGTTCCAAGCCCTCGCTAACTGAACATTATCAAAGGGTTTCTTAAACTTGAAACAGCACAACCTCACACGGATCATCTCGGTAATCAGCTTAAGAACAACAGAAGGGGTGCCATTGGTGTTGCTGAAAACATGATTGTTGCGCTCCAACCAAATATAATAAATTGTTACAGCCAAAGCAAGCTTTTTGATGGAGCTTCCCAAAGAATTTCCCCTCCACAGAACAGCATCAGCCTCTATGAAGTCGAACAATGGTTGATTAAGCCATTGAATACCACATTTGAATAAAAATTGTCTCTAGATACTACCACTGAAGGGGCAAATGGTCATGAGCCTCAATCTCCTCGTAACATAGGACGCAGAGGTTATTAGGCCTATAAGCAAAACTAGGAATGCGACCAATAATAGCAATCCAAAGAATAACAGTGGTTCTAGCGCTAGAAGCCATAGACCACACAAGATGAGGCCAAGAGGCCGAATTCGCACTTCCATATAATTCTTTCCAGAAAGATTTAGATGGAAACTCACCATGATTGGTGAGGCTCCAAAAAAAACTATCAGCCGAGAGGAGTCATTGGGCACACTGCAGCAGTCACGCCTAATCAATGCAAAGGTTGGAAGACGAGAAAAAGGCCAGTTCCATACCAGCCTCCAAAACAGAGCAGACCTTTGCATTAGAGTGAATTCCCACCCCATCCACAAGTCCTCTCCCAAAAGGCAACCAAGAGAACTCCAATTATCGTGCCAAAGGAATAATTTTTCCCCATTACCAACCACTCCCTTAATGAAAGGATGCACAATCTCACGGATATCCATTAGCATCCTCCCATAAACAACGAGCACTTTCATCACCCATAAACAACGATCTTGAATAAAGAAAGTCTTGACCCAGTTTTCCCAAAGGTTAGAATTTCATCCAATATGAACCACATGTACCTTGCCATCATTGAGATATTCCGGCCGTGCAGATTTCAAATACCTAACCCACCTTTACTTAAATTTGATCTCGTGATCATTCAAGCATTGATTGAACGCGTTCACGCGCAGAGTTTAAATATTTACAACCGTTAAGTTCTAATTAGCTTGACGTTTACTAAAAAGAGTAATATTATTTAGACACCAAATGAACCACATTTAGTGACACATTTGATGTGATAATTAATAAATAGTGAGATTAGTGTACCAAATGATTTAATTTATTAAAATAACACAATTTATTGATTATTACATTAAGTATATCATTAAATATAATCAATTTAGCATGTCCAAATTGCATTACACCACTAAAATTGACAGGACCTTCCCATACCTCATAAATATTCTATAAATGTTGTCTTGCACTCCATTAATTTCCCATTTTCCCCAACAATTTTTAGGATAATATTTAGATCTATACTAAATAATGGTGATGATCTAAATATTATTATGGACTCTGAATAAGCCTGGAAAATGGGATCAACATGATTAGTGTTTGAAATAATTGAAAAAGTTGAGACATGCATACTTGAAATCACCAATAAAAATTGGGTGTATTACGTTGTTGATTCATAGGGATGGACATACATATATATATGGGTATTGTTTAAATTAACAGAAATTTAGATGGGTAGAATGGCCAACCATGTAATGAATAGGATAAAGGTTTATCCACCCATTAAGTTAAAAAAAAAAAAAAAAACATTTATCATCCATCATTCAAATTAACTCACATAAATATCGATTTGGGCACCTTTCGTAATATTGATGTTACTGTTTAGGTTATTGTTGATGATGATAATTAACTCACACAAACATCCTAACTATTTTATTTTAGCATTATACAATTTGAACTTCTAATTCTAAAATGTGTTTTACATTTTATGCATGTATATGGAAACTAATATTATTTTTAAGGATTTTAAAAGAATGTTTATTTTCTTACAATAAAGTAGGAAAAAAAAATAGCAAAAAAAAATTAACAAATAGTATACATATATGGGCCGGGTACCATTAACCTATTTGATAGGATATCAATACGCTAATTGGAAATTTGTACGTACATGGGTTAAGCCCATCTCTACCCTTGAAGAACTCATTTGACCATATTGAAAAGAAAATTATGAACCTTTGTGTAAGTTGTTTTAAATATGATGAAATAGTGAAAAAAAAAAAAATCAAAGGCATTGTAGAACAAATAATGATTTGGAGCTTTAATGTAGGTTGAAAATGAAAGGAAGAATAGTTGGAAAAGGGTTGAAGTGAAGGTTCAAAAGCATATTGGGATTCCTATTTTCCCTCCCAATCTATCACCTCAATCATATGACAAGTATGTCGAGGAGTATTTCTCGAAGCTAGCAGTAGAAAAATTTCCCCAAAATAAACCATTATGGGAAATTCATGTCATCAACCACCAAACCAGCAATGCCGCAAGCACTCTCATCTTCAAGTTTCACCATGCCCTCAGCGATGGCTTCTCCCTCATGAGTGCTCTTCTCTCTTGTCTTCAATCGGCTTGCAATCCTTTGCTTCCCCTAACGTTTCCTTCCAGGAAGAGCTCGCAACCTCCAAGCACTGAAACCTTTGCTGCTAAACTTTTCTCCTTCCTCTTCAACAGTGTCGGATTTTTGGTCGGGAATTTCAGACGGTACCATAGAGGAAGATGATCTCACACCAAACCGGTCGGATTGAGATTGATTTTCAGCCTATTTTAGTGTCAACAATGACGTTCGATCATCAAGAAATCAAAACCATAAGGACCAAGCATGGAGTGGTAATCAATTAAGATCAAACATAGAGTACGTAAGTGTAATTTTTCATATTATATAACATAATGAGATTAAATTAATTACTTAATTGATAATCAATCCATAGACGATAAATGATGTTCTCACTGGGATGGTGTTTCTTGGGAGTAGATTATACATGCAAGAGATTGACAAGAGTTCAAGCAAAGCATGAGGCACAGCAGTGGCGTTGCTTAACACCAGGATGATTGGAGACTATGCTTCAATCCAGGAGATGATCAAACCTAACAGCAAGATGCCATGGGGGAATCGTTTTACGCTCTTGCGCGCGACGATACCCGAATTATCGTTCCTAGATGAACCCTCAAATACTAATACTATCGCACTTCACTTTGTCCACAAGGCGCAGAAAATAATCAAGAGGAAAATAAATTCTTTAGCTATTTATCTCACTAGTAGGTTCTTGGAGTTCCTCAACAAATTTGGAGGCCCTGAGGTTTGTAGAAACAAACAGTTACACATGTCGTAAATCATTACTTGAGTTACAAGTTTCTGAACGTGATGCTGCTCGTACGGTGGTGCAAGCAGCAGCAAGATACATTCGTAGCACATTGAAGAACTCGAGCATGATAATCTCGAAGCTGATTGGGCCTGTGGAACAAATGTCATTGGCGAATCATCCAGTGAAAGGCTTATACTTTTTGGTCTTCGGTTCACCTGAGGTATGCCCTACATTGTTATCTATTCATAAATACAATGGTATTCTACCCTAAAAGTTATTATCATAATTGACACGGTATCGATATCGGTGGGATGCAGGGCCTGGACATAACGATAGTAAGTTATAGGAGAAAGGTGAGGTTTGCGTTCCAGATGGAAAAAGGGCTTATAGATCCAAACAATTTCAAGTCATGCATAGAAAAGGCATATATCAGATGATACCCAAAGCCTCAAACGAAGCACTCTACACATGATGAAGAAATAAGAAAAGACATCAAAGATTGAAATGAAATTTTAGTTGGAACTGTAATATGACATATAAAAGATTTTATGTGTAGTAATTTCATCAGTTCATCCAAAACAAAGAAATCTACAAGGCAAGTACAACTGAGATGTTTACACACGTGATGTGTGTAGTAATACACTTCTGAATAGGTTTGATTGCATCCATACCTGTGCACACGAAGAGGAATCTGCAATGACCACATTAGTTAGCTTACCTAGTTTAGTTAGGCAGTGCCATTCTCTGTACCGTGCCCTGATTTGCTGAAAGAAAATGAGGAATCCAGCCACCCTGCGTTCTTGGCTCGTCCAACGTAGTGAGTAAACTGTATCTGGACATCAGGAACATCCAAAGCCAGATCATCTAGAGACTCTGAAACTCTCCCAAACCCCTTCGTCATTTGGTTCATTGTTATGAGTCCGGAACCAAAACATTCTTCCAGCAGAATCCAAAGCCTTTCGTTCTTCTTTTCCATAATTGTCACCAAAGCTTTTTTCACAACCTCATGGTTGAAAAATGGCATGCCTAACTCCTTCATGCACCGGCAAGCCTCTCTTACCTCCCCTCCAGATTCAAACTCTTCTAGCAGCCTTCCAATCTTGTCTTTAACATCTTCAACTGCCCATCCAGGCCTTCCCCCACCACCCCAGCACCTTAATATCCGCTCCCCAGAAAGACGAGCCTTTAGCAATGACTTTGCCATTTTGAGAACCTTGCTCCCAATCGACTCTGGTGTCAAGCACTGACTTCCAATCTCTTCTAAGTGTTGCGGGGCCAGGACTTCATCCACCACCGATCTAGAAAGAAACATTGCAAGATCTTCAATAACAACTGGATTATCCAGAGCTGTGTCATCTGCAGATTCTATCAACATTACAAATCCGTTTACAACGTCATCAGCTGGAAAGCAAAGGGATGACAATAAGACAGATGCCATTTCTTTCTCCCTGTTCTTCCGATCCATGGCTAGAGTTATCAATTTCTTAACAAAGATAGCATTCAACTCAGACGAACAACTAGGGTTCTCTGACTCTAGACAACTGTTTACCTCTGCTATTTCCCCAGACAAGAAATACTCTTGAATAATGGATTGAGCCTTAGTCTTGAAAACTCTCGCAATGCTATCTTCTAACGATTTCTTTTCAGGCTGCAATGAGAGTGACTTCAAAGATGAAGCACACAACCAACCCTCTGATGCTGCCTTAGAGATCAACGATTGCAATATTCCCCGTGCATTTGGTATGTCAAGCGATAAGTCATCAACATAGTCAATCATCCTACCAAAGCCTTTTGATACTTGACTTGAGCTAATTAAACCTTCTTCAGCAGCTTCTTTCAGCAAATCTAGTAGCTGGCCTTCAGCCTGTCGCCTCTCCATTGCCATTACAAGAGCTCGTTTAACTATTTCATGGTGGAAAAAAGGAACTTTCAAATCCTTGATGCATCTACACGCCTCTTTCTTATCACCACTCACTACATACTCTATTAACAGATTATTTATCTTAGCCTTAACATCCTCCACGGTCCTTTTCTTGCTCCCTCCCCATCGCCGCTCAATGATTTCGGCGTGCAATGGGGCTGCTAAGTAGCCCTTCTCAGCTCTTTTCAGGACTTCAATCCCTTTTGAATCTTTCGGTAGATAACTCATTTGCTTTTTTAAGAATGCAGGAGGAAGTATGTCATCAACCACAGCTCGGGCAATGAACAGTGCAAGAACATCAACTGTATCTGGTATATCCACAATCAAGTCATCCGCAGATTCTACCAATTTACAGAACCCTTTGTAAACCTGCGGTGGATCAATGTAGTCAGCATATAGTGCAGATAAAAGAACAGCAGCCATTTCTTTCTCTTTGTCATGCCTATCCATAGCTTTAGAAACAAGCTTCTTTATAAAATAGTAGCTGTACGTAGGCCTATCGAGTTCTATAAGTTCATTTGCAGCTGAGGTAATGTCATCCGTAGCAAAGTATTCCTCCACTATTATAATAGCTTTCCTTTTGTATTCCTCAAAATCAACCCTCTCTTTTTTTGCATCAGAATGTTCACATTCCTGCAACGAACACAACAATAGGTTACTTAACATACATATATATTGGAAAAACAAAACACCCAGTTACAATTGAAGAAAGCAATCAAACTGAGCATTCTATTTGACGGTATGGCAATACTTTCCTATCAACATCCACAAAGAGATAACTATGAAGGTCAACGTTGCACTACTTACCTCACTGCTATTAAAATTTGGGTCATTTGGGTCAGAAATGTGACTGTCATCAGTATCAAGTAACCCTCCCCAGGTGCCTTTACCCCCAGAACCACCTGTATAATGATCTCCTTTGTAAATTTAAGAGTCAAAATCGTAATTGAAGTGAAAAACCAAAATATATTTATTTCAAAAATTCATTTATTAAGCCATTGTTTGTTAACCAACCGATAATAGTTAACAACTACAGATTTTTCCATCTGAACATAATCTTCTAAGATCATTTCAATGATAAAAGTATGCCATTGAGTCCAAAGACAGCTTAACTTGCCAAGGAAAAATTAGGTTATACAGTACAAGAATATGACATTGTCTAAATCAGCTTTCTCTAGTTTCCCTTTCCAGCCATATTATATAATGCTAAAGAAAACCTTCAACCAGAATCTATTAAAAGATTTTGAGTACCCTTTTTAGGACGTCCATCTACTGAAGAATGTGACTGTCTATCATGCTTGAGTGGACTTGCTTTTCCATGTTTCGCCTGAATCTTTGGAGACTTTGGAGACTTTGGAGATTTTGGAGCCTTCGGGGACCCTGGGGATTTTGGGGACCTTGGAGAAATGTGCAATGGAGACAGAGGCAATGGATCTGCACTTTCTGTAGCAGATCGGTGAAGCTCTTGATGCTCTTTCGATACGAACCCATCACTGAAGTCCATTCTTCTATCTCAAACTCAAGCAACTATCTCACTCAATGGTTTCAAGAGGCAACATATAATTAATACCTTAAAACCAAACAAATCTTACAACTCTCGCCGCTTCCCTCCTTTCTCCGATCGCAAACACCAAATCTCCAATCTGGTTATTATATTGCTAATATATCTATTCTATGCAGAACATCATTAAACTATGAGTCACTTAGAGCCTGTTTCACAAGAAAAATGAAGCTATTCAGTCGTTAGCAATAAATACTAAGACAATCTTTGGCAATCACTCTATATCTAACAACAAATTCATATGCAGGCAAAACCCAGGTGATAAAAGCAGCAACTAATATCGATTATAAACACACACTTGAAAACCAAGTATGATAACAATAACTCGAAGGATTCTTAATGTAGCATGAGGCCCTAATTCTATGCGAAATTAACATTCGATGTGGCTTATTTCATAACATCTCTAAAAATTGCAGAAAATTCAATTCTATGTAAAGAAAAAATAAATTAAAATCACCTGATCACTTTCTTCCTGCCATGACGGAAAGAAGAAAATGCGAATCAGCAACAAATTAAGAATCAGAGGGTTAAATAAATATTGGTGTTTGTAAAGACAAAATTAGATAAAGCAGAAAAAAAAAACATTGGAACAAATTAAAGAATAACGGCATCAGAAAATCGAAATGAGGGCAGTTGATCAACTTTGGGTTGTTTGAGAAGGGAGAGACATTGTCAAGAGGAAGTTGCAAAATTGTAGGCGTTAAAAGCCGTTGGAATTCAACGCGGATCTTGAGGAAGGGTCTCATCCAACGGCTGGGAGCACCTCCCATTCTGCCTTTTGAAACGGGAGTTAAAGAAAAAGCCGGGAGAGCCATGGGAAGGGTCGGAAACAATTTGTGGACTGCACAATGCCGCAAGAACGGGATGCTTCTAAATACGCTCAAAAATCTATTCCGGATGCCTAATACAAGGATACTGGGAACACGATTAACTGATTCACAAGAGTCCAATAAAAATTTCCCAACAAATAAAATACCACTAAAATAAAACTAAAAGTTCAAGTTACACGTTTGGTGTGCATGTAACCATTTGTCGCTATGCTTCATCTAATATGAATTTTAATAGGATTTTAAAAGTTGAACATGAGCCTTTTACTTCATGTGTGGAGAGGAAAAGTATTACATCATAGTATTACGGTCCCGTTTGTTTAGTCCAATATTGTCATTTTAAGAAATTAAAAAATCCTTGAATTTGTATCCTTATTAATTAAAGGCTCTTACTCAAGATGCCCACTTGAATTTTAACAATAGTTTCAAGGTAAATTATGAGCTCGATTTTGTACAAAATACCATGTGAAACTCACTTTTCGTCTCAAATTAATTACTCCATGAAACCCACTTTTTTTTGCTCAGAATGCCTTTTTTCCGTCAAGTTCTACTAAATTACCATTTGAATGGGCCCACTATGAAATGTAAAATTTGTAGAGAGTATGTGAGAGGAATATTTTCAAAAATCTCCAATTCCAAATGCAACCATTTCACTATAATTTGTAAAGCACAAACATCTCACAATAAATCAAATGAAGAGCCAGTAGGTTAATACTCAACAGAAATCCACAAGGTACAAACTACCTAGAATTGAATTCCATTGCGATAATACCTTAAAATTTAAATATTTAATAGGTCATTATAGCATATATGACAGAATCCGTCCCTTAATTCCATGAAAACTAGACCAATCTTGTTCCCCTCTGACAAGGGACCTTACCAATTTTTAATCATATCCAAATCTTATTTAATTAACCAAATTAAATTCACTCTTGCAGGGTTACAACCCACTTTCAACCCACTTCTCTCGAAAAGTAGTGGTGTTTGCCAATACGACCATTTTTCAAACTCAAGTGTCATCGTTTGTTCTTATTATAGTTATAAACTTTGGTGACATCCAAAATAATTACATATCATCATATACTATAAACATCAACATATACATCGCAAGTATTTACAACTTTTTGTCAACGCGTTGTCACTGTATTATTACTTTTAAATCATCAACATATCATCATTATAATTCACATACTCATTATAACTCACCTTTAAGGTTTGTTAATCTCTAATTAATCATACCAATCTATCAGTTCAAATTAAGTTATAGACATAGCTTGCACATAAGCAATTTGCTCTAGCATTCCTTTAATTATTCGCATGAAAATCACCATGTTAAATCACTTAGTTGTTCAGATCCAGTTATCACCATACTTGTCATCATACAATCATAATCACCCAATTAGTTTTAGCTTTGTAAGTTTCCAAATATAGTTTACATAGAATTCATGGAAAATAATATCCCAAAGTAGTTATAATTTCTTACTTAAAGAGCCAATGATCACATAATTCATTATAATCAAATTATCTTTAATTTTAAGGGTTTCCTTATGATTAAATTATCCAAAGCGTATGCCTAATTAAATTGTTACTTACAATATAAACACAATACTTTGGAACTTAACAATTATATGCAAATGTTGTCAGTTTAAATCAAACATTGGACCTTTGAACTCATAATTTTCTAACGAAAAACTTTTGTATTGACGACAATCGAAGACGACTCCGCATGTAACACCATAAGCTTCTGCGCATGGTGGTCACGCATGTCACAGTGCACAGTTGCAGCTTCAGTCCCCGTCTTCCTCGCACGGATCTACTATACGGGTCGCCCGATCTGGTGACCCGATCCAAACGTATCTTCTCCGTTTCTCACTGTTTTTCAATTCTTCAACGTTCAATCTACTCATAACACATCCAAAAGGCGATCTATAATCTTAGAACATCAAGAACTTACCTTGAATGCTTTGTCCAAGATTCATGGCTTTTTGGCCATGGAGTCCAGAAGCAGCTCAGTCGCTCTTCCACGACCAAAATCACTCCTTACGTACCCATAAGGGTCGTATGACCTCCAGAAACGTATTGGGATGTCTCCTTCCAAGATTTCTGGCCCAGAATTGAAGCCCAAAAATGAAGCTTAATGAGTTTCTCCATAACCCTCATTGTTCTCCCCCTTTTCTTCACTAAATCTCATTAGTTTCTCCCTCTTTTCTTCTTTTGTTCTTTTTCTCGTTTGTTTTCTCTCTTCCTTACTCATTTTCCCAGTTCTTTCACATTCTCCTTTTTTGCTCATTTTCCTACCTTTCGTTGCTACACCACCGACGACACAACACATATATAGAGTAGGGTTAGGTCGGTGAAAAGATTGGGAGGGAATTATGTAGAAAAACTTAGAACATTTTAGATCCATGTAAAATTACTAAAATACCCTTAGTGGTCAAATTACCATATTACCCCCAACTAACTTTTTTCCCTTATCAAAATTGTTCGATATCCAATTTCAACATACAACATGTCTACGTACTCGAGAGTTCGAAACTTTCATAACAGTCTTTTCGAATTATCTAAAAGATGTCCTGGTCAATAAGTCAACATTTTGAATTTTAGTCAAAAGTCAACACTTTGACTTTCAAGGCAACATTGTCAATTTGATTTTCTCAATTTTTTCGAGTCGTTACAATATAGGCATAAAAAAAAAATTCAAATTAGTACAAAATAGATCTCAATTTAGAAGCCCAAGATATGAGGCCCAAGAAAGATCTCAAATTTATACGAAATATTCACAATGTCGAGCATCTGCTTGCTGATCTCCTTGGACTATACTTGCAGGATCTGAATGTCGTCCTCCTCGGTTGCGAGAGAGCTTCTCGCGGCAGTGAGTCGAGCAGCAATAGTGGCCTTCTCTAGGGCCATAGTGCTATAGTGCTTGGAGAGAGCTGAGGGGGGTGGAGAGGGTTTCAATGAGTCTGTTAACGATGGCGTCGTGGGTGCACCGAGCCGAAGGCTATATGCTAAATGAGGTAATAGGGCTAGCTTCTCGAGTTTATAAGAAGGTGTATATTTCAAAAAATTTCCTCTTACATACTCTCTACTACATGTTTTACTTTTTGAAGTGGGGCCCACCCAAATATTGATTTATCCAAAATGACCATGTTACTCTTATATTTAATGATAAGTTAGCACATGATGGAAAATGAGCATTTTGAGATGAAAAGTGGGTTTCAATGAGTATCTGATTACAAAATTGAGTTCAAGTTCCATCTTGAGATTAAAGTTAAAGTTTATAGAGCATCTTGAGCAAAAAGTCTTAATTAAATTCATAGTTGGAAAATGTGGAACCATGTATTACTCGGAATTGTGGAGCTTCCACTAAACCAGTAAGATAATGCAATATCCAACTTACCTATGATAATGACATTTTCGACGTACATACGTTCACATATTTATATGTACATGTTAAATATATTATTTAATCAAAATATTGTACCCAGAGAATATTTTTCATTATTTTTGTAAGTCAAATTTACTATATATTAAAATTCACAGGGTAGTTGTACTGTTCATGAAACAACGAGTGTATTTCCAATAATGTCCTTTGAGCTCAAAAGCGACAGTTTTGCCTTTTTTTTGTGAATAGTGGAATGACAATTTGGTCCATGTAGTGGCATTGCAGATTTCACAACTCCATGATCCCCTCATGGCCGGCCCAAGCCCAAGGCAAGCAAGGCTTGTGCCTTAGGCCACATTTTGAAAAAAGACCACTTTTTATCTAACCCTTATTAATATATATAAAAAAAGTAAAAAAAAAAAACTAAAAATCTATCCAAAAGAGATTTTTTATATTAGGCTATGCACATGCAAATGTTGGAGGCCTCAAATTTTTTTTAAAACAATTTATATTGGATTGTGTGCTTGAAAATGTTAGAGGCCTCAAAAAAATTTCCTCTTTCTTGTATTTCCTTTCATTTTGATCCATATATTCTTAGCCTAGATTCTACTCTCCTTATCAATTTATATATTCTAAATTTTTAATAATTTGTTATAAATATCCTTCCCAAATTTTAATCTCTAATTTCTATAATTTATTCTGTATATAAGAAAGATTCAATTTAAACTTGAGATCCTTCCTTTTGTTGGAATTATTTTTATTGCTATATATGTTGAGAAAAAATATAATGACACATTTGATTTTTCTAAGTTAGTTTTATTCTATTTTTTTCTTTTTAAAATTGTTATTTTATTTCTATAAAAATTAATTAACATTCGTTCAAAACTACCAGGCAAGTAAATGAAATACAATTGACTAAAAAAAGTAAATGAAATACAAATATTAATAGACAATTTTGCATTCTAAAAGTAAATTTACGAATGACACTCAAACTAAATTAGTTAAAAATATATTATTTATTTATATTTAAATATTAAACCAAAAAGCTTAATTATATTTTTGCCTTTGGGGCTTGGGACGGCCCTGTCCCCCTCTGTATCTTCTCTGCACTTTCATTCGTGCTTCCCCTCTCTCCTCTGCTTTTCATATTCCATAAGTCTATCCTTCACATCTTTCTCCAAAATGCTTCTGTTCATAGCAGCGATCCTACCAGTTATTATCAATCCCAACCTATGGTAAAAGTTTTGTTTCTTTTTTTTTTGTTCAAGTTTTTTTTGCACACTTTCTTCTCCTTTACTTCTCTAGTGCTTCAGTTTGTCTTTGAAATTGTTTTTCTCCTCGATGATCTTAAGGTGTTTTCTCATCTCAAAGTTTTTTCTTACTTTTTCTGCCTCGAATTGAAGATAGGTTACCTTTCTCTTTATGTTCACTTGATACATCATATATAAAGATAGTTTTATTGGTCCGACGTATATGAATATATTAGTTGGGGATTTTAATGGAGTTTTATGGTAAAGTTTTATACATAGCAATCGACAGCAATTAAAACTTTATTGTGGGTACAATAATTATGTATTGTTGATAAACACGTTTAGGCGTTATTGATTTTTGTGTGTTGTCATGGGTGTTCATCTGTGTTGGATGGGTTATTCTTTGAAAATTGGTCCTGAATTGGCTAAATTTTTTGGAAAGAATTCATATTTATATCATAGGTGTTCATCATTTGAAAGCGGCTTAGGTTTTTCTTCTTTCTTGAACGCCTACAACCACAATACCTTGAAGTGAGAATAGATGTTGATTCAAGATCGAGGCGAAAAGCCACATATTTTGAAGGGAAAATTACATTTTACCACCCTGAATTTTACAACTTGTAAAAAGTACATATCTGAACTTTTAAATGTAACAATTTACAAAACTCTTCAAAATGTTACAATTCAGAACTTCAGTTAAAATTTCGTTTGAGTTCTATTAAAAAATTAAATTGAGATCTCAAATTACCCATATGTCCCTAATACCCTCACTCATCCCTAACCTTGTCTTTGGCGCATCAGCCTCTTCAACCCCAACCTTCTCCTATGCTCTCTTCTCCTCTAGCAATCCATCTCGTGCCTATGGCGGGCTTCAACGACTGTGAAATGAAATGGGTGTCGTGAGGGGATGCTGAAAGTTCTCTGAGATACGTTAAGTCCATGCCCTTAATTTTAAGGTCTGATGGTTGTTTAATGTTAGGGTTGTGAGGGGGGATTCATCACTGGATTGGGGGAAGAAATAATAGACATGTGCAGGAGGAGTTAATGGTTGCTCTAGGTAAGAATGAAATGTAAGAGGAGATAATAATGGTATCAGATAACCGAATTCATCATGGTTCCCCCCACAACACACCCCCCCCCCCCCCCCCCCCCCCCCACCCCGGCCATTTCGAATTCACCATGGTCCCCCTCCCCCTTTTGAATTCCTCATGAAATGTAATTTTGATTGATATAAGTTAAATGAGATGAGAATTCAATCTATTTCATAACAGATCTTTTAGATTTAATAGTTTTTCAAAATAAAATTTTTAAACCAAATTATTACTAATAAAATAGTTTGAATTCTCATCTCATTTAACTTATATCAATCAAAATTAAACTCTCGAATAAATAGTGATTTAGAGTTTCAATCGATTTATGAGCATTTCTACATAGGCGGGTCTTGGATGACATAGAAGTTGTTGTAAAAGAACATTCTTTCTTGTATAAAAAGAGTTGGATAAGGGTGTTGAGTGGCAAAGAAGAAGCTTATTTTGGTTGGGTGGCTCTAAATTACAAATGCGTAGCTTTGGAAATCAATCAAGGTCGGCCACGTTGGGACTTCTTGACTTGGGAGGTTCATCATTGCAGATTGTAGTTGAAACTGATGATGCAAGAGAAGACGCAAACTTTGTGAGATCAAAATTTGGTTTTGTTGAACATGATATTTTTACTTACTCATTGTCGAAATTTGGATTGAATGAAGCTTTTGATAGGACAGTTGATATGCTAAGCCACATGGAACAACTTAAAGAGAATGCATCAGGATATAAAATGGTAAGTACTACATTATTTTACAATTTTTTTTTTCTTTCCATGCGGCCTGATGTTTACGTTTGACTTATCTTGATATAAAATGTCTTTCCTTCGTTGAAGAGCACAAACTTTTACAGATAAATGATCTGTGAGAAATTTTTTACACTTGTGAATGGATTAAGCAACTGCATTATGTTGTATTTTCACTCTGAAATTACTTTCTGCACTCCATCTATGCTTGTGTGCAACAAAGAATTGGTTGTTTTGTTCGCATCCTTGTTGTCTTAGAAGTTAGTTAAACTTACTTTCTTGTTATGTAGTATGAGAACTCGAGAAGTGATGTCACTATGTGTCGATTACTCAAAGACGTATTCAATTTAACTGTTTGCATTTTATAGTCTTAAATAATTGAAGTGATTTTACAGATTCACACTACTATCATAATCCCATCTTCATGTTCACAGGGAATGATATGATGAATTTGACACCTCTTACTCACCCCACAGCCCCCTTTCATGCCTTATTTGGATTTTTTGCTGTTTACGACAAGTTAAATTTGACAGCAAGAACCACCTCGACAAAGATTTGGGAGAATGGCCAGCAAGCATGCTCCAGATCATGGTCTGACCAAACCACTAACTCACAATATGCATATTTTGCTTGGCGATATTTTTTTTGGGTACCTTATGCTGCATCGCTCATTGAGGATGATTTGTGTCTTGGTGACAGAGTGATCATTTTCGATCCAGCAGATGTTACTTGGACATTAGAAGCTGCATTGGTTGAAGGCGAATATTTATGGTCCGGTCCGAGTAGATCTCAATTTGGCACTTTTACCCTAAATATGGAGGCTATTCCATCTCCATTTTTGTACTTGTTTTACTTCTTTGTATTCTATTGATTGTATATTGTAGTCAAATCAAGCTGCCCATGATCGGCAGGGACATGAAGGATGCTGCTCGAGCATCCTCGCCGGTTAGAGACCAAAAGATGATGGATTAAGATCAAATGCCATGTACTTTTAAATTGTATTACATTTTATTCAATTCCATATGCTTTCATTGTTTCTTGTCGAGCAAAATTGGACTGGAAAATAGAGATTATAACCAAATTATGAAACAAAAAGATAGGAAAATACATATAATTATATACAACTGGAAAATGAAAGCCATTTCTTTTTCTACAACAAAAAATTGTATAATGTGGTGCTTAAACTCAACTTGAGAGTGACCTTTCTCACTCTCTGAATTTGGCCGGTACCGTTGCTACTGTAAAATACTCCTTCCAGACAGTCTCCACGGAGCAAAAACTCACCTTCAAGAGACAGATCGAAGTGAAATGGTGGAAAAGTAGACAGAAAACAGAAACATGTTATCTTTAGTAAATATTGGCCAGATTGGGCTGATTCTAGTCTACTAGCACATAAACTAAAATTAACACCAAGGCCTAGCTCCAAATATCATTAGTAAATTAGCACGCAAGCCACATAAGATTTACAATTGTTACTTGCGTTTGTAACTTAATTGTCAGGAGACATTCAAGAAAATTCCTAAGAAGAATATGAAGTTCAAGTCTAGGCATGGCTTCTGGTGTGGAATGAAATATGGCAAGTACATAATGCAGTATGAATTTTTTTTTTTTTTTAACTTAGATATATCTAATGAACAATATGGAATAAAAATATTCATCTATGGCGGCGATATATACCAATGAAGCATATGATTTTAACAATGGTTTGGCCAGCTGCCAAATTGGCTTGAATACGAACGGAGCATCCACAAACAGAACTTGGCTTAATCGCTTTGGATAGTAGTAGTAGAAAACATCAAACTGCAACAGAGAAACAGAAGCAGAATTTAAGGGGGGTGTATTCGATTGAGATTTTAATGGGTTTTAATAGATTTTAAATAACTTAGAATTATAATGGATTTTATATAATTTCACCTTATTGTATATGATTTCACTCAAATCATTTCAAATTTTAATAGATTTTGTAATAAATTTATATAGATTTTGAAGCGTTTCTATGGATTTTATAAATATAAACCATGTCCAACAAGACCAGATGTGCACATTCCCCATTTCTCCTCTCTCCGATTACCATTCGGTGATGACACGCACATACTACAAAGTATCAGACATGACTTCTTTCAATAGACAAAATTTCGTACCAAAACAATCAAAACAAGACCGTAGTCACACTCTTCCAACGAAATTAGTTTAATAAAACGTTTATCATCGTAATTATCATAAAAAAAGAACAAAAACAAAACCAAAATACATTAAAGTAACCAGTCAAAAGTTATAAAAAAAATTAGGAAAGTAACTACAAATAGAATGTTCAATCCAATAAACCAAGGGAAAGGGAGGAAAGAACAGAAAGAGGGGTAAGAATGAAGCGTGAGCTTGTTATAAGTCAAACTTGGATTGTTAGTTGGCTCTTTATGGTTTTGTATTTCCAGATGGGGATTTGGTCTTGTTCCATGTAACATCTGTTATTAATATATCTTGTTATGTTGTCTTCTTTTTTGAATAACTATTTCCATAAAAAAAAAAGTGGTGGTGGTGCTGGTTCTATTACTGCGAGTGGTGGTGGTGCCACTTTAGTTAGGATGAGGAAGGGGGACAACGTAAAAATGTTTTGAGAAGGAAGAATTTTTTTTTTCAAATCCAATGAAATATTAGGTGAGGTGTGATGATTTTGATGGTGGAGTAATATGTGTATTTTTCATTAGCAATTCTATCAAAATTCACCAATTTAAAAAATCATATGAAATCATCCAACTTTTGAATACACCTATATTTGTAAATTGTATTTTACAATCTTAATTGAATACACCTAGATTTTAAAGAATTTTAAAACAATCCATTAAAAGATAGATTGAATACACCTTGATTTGTATAAAATCTATTAAAATCCTAATTGAATACGTCTGAATTTGAAAACCTTGTAAAATCATTTAAAAATCAAAATTGAATACACCCCCTAATTAGTAGGCCAAAGCACTTCCTAGTTTCTTAAACGAAGCATCCAAAGCAACAAGCAACATGTAATTTGTAAAACTTACCAAAAATGTTATGAAACTTAAATCTGCATTATCTGTACCGAAGCCTCGTAGGTCAAAGATTCCAAGTATTTCTTTGCTCCCTTCTGGCAGGGCACTCAACGCTTTCTCAATCAAAAACACGCAAAGCTTCTCATTCTCGGCATGATCATGTACCTATGACACATACAAATTCTTAGCCAAGCCATAGGCAGTAAGATGATCAAAATTTTCGAAAGAGTGCACAAACTAAATACTTTCTTGTTGGCTAAGAATGGTATGTAGAACCTAAAGAACATGTACAAAACAAAATGGAATGGGGAGGTTTCTGTAATCAACAAATGAACTTCACAACAAATAGCCGATCTTCACAAAAAAAAAAAAAACAAATAAGGTCTATGAGGAAATAATTAACCAAAAAAAATTCAAATCTTTAATTTGGATGTGTGGAAATAATTACAAATGAACGTCAATTGTTCGGCACGGGTGGTATGTGAGGAAAGAATTAACCAAAAAAAATTAGAGATTTGAAGGGTGCGAACTGCGAAGGATGCGAGAAGGCTTTTAGGTATGCATGTGAGGAAAGAATTAACCAAAAAAAGTAGAGATTTGAAGGGTGCGAAGGGGTGCAAACTGCGAAGGATGCAAGAAGGGGTGCAAAGGATGCAAGAAGCGTACCCAATCAATAAGCCTTCTTGCAGCGACCGGATGTGGCTTTGAAGTGGCTCTTCGAAGTGGTTCTTCGACCAATTGAAGCTTTGAAGAAGTGGCTCTGCGACCGATTGAAGCTCTATTCTTCGAAGAGACTGCTGGTGGAAAACAGAACAAAACCAGTTGTAGTTTTTACCCTAATTTGGATGCACCAATGGACGTTTTTACCCTTTTTAATGTATTAAAAATTGAATCCACTAATCTCAATTTAATTTTTTGACGGAACCCAAACGGAATTTTAATTGAGATTCTAAATTATAACATTTTGAAAAATTAAGGGTGTAAATTGTTATATTTAAAAGTTTAGGCATAAATTTAAACTATAATTTTTCCTATTTTGAATTGGCTACGGTAAGAAAGTACTCTCTTTGAAGATCCGCTTTGATTTTCTTCTTCTGGATCTTTCAATTTTAACACTTTTTAGATAAAGTTTTGTTCTTGAATTTGTTTATTTTTTGTTGGGGTTTTTTTTATATATATATTTGAACTTATGGTTCTTCTTCTTCCTTCTTGGACGCTGCAACAAAGCTTCCATCCTAGCAGCCATCTTAGCAGTGATTTGCTTCTTCTTCTTCTTAACTGCTGCTATAAGTGAGGTAAGTATCTGCGGCTGTGGGTGTAGGCGTTAAGCAACAAGGGGTAAAGTTTGTATCTTTCTTTTTTGTTTGATTGCTTTTGGCTATGACAAGGTTAAATTTCTGAGCTTCTGTTTGAATAAATTTGGGATTAATTAGTTATCTTTTTCTTCATCTCAGCTGGGCGAGGTAAATATCTGCAACTGTGGGTTTCAGCGTTGAAGAAGAAGGGGTAAAGTTTGTGGCTTTCCTTTTTGTTTGATTGTTTTTGGTTAAAACAAGGTTAAAGTTCTGTGCTTTCTATTTGAATGAGTGAGGTGAGGTAAATATCTGTAGCTGAGATTATCATGGTATTTCAAATCGAATAAAAACAGGACAATCAATTTAACATTTGATCAAATTGTCCTTAGAATAAAGATATGGTCAAGTTGTTTTCGGTTCTTACAACCAAATTAAATGTCATTGTGGGATCATTACATCACTATGTTGCGAATGTTGTTATTTGCTGTCTTTCATTGTTTAAGTGGGTATATAATCTTATACAAACTGTAATCTAACTCACGGTGAATATGACTAATTTGTATCTATTAACACTGTTGCTTAGTATATTAAAGGCATCCACGATTTTATTAATTCTCATTTTCAAGGACAAATGTGGCTCCGTCTCTAAATGTAAAGTAGATGAAGAGGTAATTTCCTTTGTCCAAAACAAGGATTTTCATTAGAGAACAAAATCTCCTTTTATTTGGGTTCTTATGTCCTGATGATAAACCAATATTTATCCATCATTTTGATGTCATTCTTTGCCCTTGTTCTTATCTTTTAACATTTTTCGTGTAATCAATAGGAGAAAATGATTTTTTTTTGTGAGACTTTTTCAGAATGTGAAAGTGAAGTTAATCCCAAAATAACTCAAAAAGAATGGGTAAAATCAGAGTCAGGATGAAAGAATTATGTCAAATCGGTCTAAAGGTCCTCACCCGACATCCTCTGCTAAATCCTGGCCCTGCGAAGACCCTCAGATAATGATAGGTCGTTAAATAACCATTATTTTATATTATTTTATATTATTTTATACCCTTTTATACTTTACTTTTAATATTAAAATAATAAATAATTAGATAAAATAATTTACCTTGTGATATTTTTGTTTAAATAAATAAAGTTTGTAATTTGAAGCGTTTTGGCGAACGAATCGCCCAGATCGGAATTATGCAAAGCCCAAATTCATATTTTAATTCCAGCCCATTTTTTTCTTTTGTGCAGCCCAGAGGAATGCCCCTGCAGCCCATGGCCTGCTCGCGCCCAGTAGCCCAATCCATTTGACGCGAGCCCAATTGTCGCCTAAAGAAACTGGCCCAAAACAGAAGCCCAGTTCGCGCGCCTGCATCCCTCAACGTCCAGCCGTACAACACCTGTTCGGCCTGCAAAATCCTGAAGCCCATATGCGCAAAGCCCGCGACCTGCCTGCTTCCACCCGACCCCCGTGTTCTGCTCCAAACAGTAACCTGTGCGCCAGCTACCTACCCGGTCCAGTCTAATCAACCAGAGCCCACCTGCCAAGCAGCAACAAGCCCACCTACCCGCCAGCAGCAACCAGCCCACCTGCTCGGCCTGAAGTCTTCTGAGCCCAGTTCGTACATCAGCTGCACAGCCACCAGCCCACATAATCCCTGCTCTAGCCCATTATTTTCTGCAAACCAACCCCCATTTTCATCAGTTTTCAGCATAAAATGCTCCAAACCATGCCTAATTTCATCATTAATCATCACTGTTCATAATTATTCATCATTTCATTTTTATTTATTTTTTCTTGTAATTTTTATTTACTTTGTTTTATTTTTTTAGTAGCTTTTTCCCCATATAAATAGGGGTTCAATTCACTTGTTTAGGGGACTTTGTTTTGAGAGAGAGCTCTTAAACACAAATTGTATTCTTCTTTTAGAAATACCAAGACTAGTATTTATGTTGCAATTCTAGAGTTTAAGTTCTCATTCTCGTGTTTATTCCTCCATCTTCATAAGGTTTCTTCTGCTGTCAGAAAATCTTATGAATAACATTTCATTTTTTTCCATTCATTTTCGGAATCACAAGCTTTCTTGGATTCCGAAAGTGTAACTTGTTCTTTTCCTTGCTTAAACTCTCATTGTTGTTTCGGTTTTATTTTCTTTAATTCAATATTTTTGTGGGTATTTTCTTTCTAACTTTTGTAGACAAGAATATCATTATAATGTGTTCTACTTTCCGAACTTCATCTACTTCATACATTTGAGTGCTTAAGCTTTAATTATATGCTAAGTGTTTATGATCGCTGTTCGGTGCACTTAGTAGAAAATTGAAGAGATTTAAATGTTTGACACATTCAAATCATAAACATTAGGTTAATAATTTTATAAGTGTTTATGACCGCTGTTTGGTGTATTTATAATATTAAAAAAAAAATGTATGCATGAGTGAGATGGTAAAAGTAGAATTTTGTAATATGTTCAAATTTTACAAATGTTAGAGTGTTGGTAGAATTTGTGTTAAAAAGAAAGTCCACTTATATATAGGTTAAAATAGGAATAGAATTAGTTTATTTATATTTTTACTTGTTTTGTATGATCACAATCCCTAAAAACCCCCCATCTTTATTCTTTTATTCTTTTATTCTTTTATTGCTTTATTCTTTATTTCATTAATTCATTGTGTTGATGCACAAAATGTGCCAACTTAGGGAGCGAATACTGCTCTGCCACGTGCCCTGTGTAAACCTGAAAAGGAAGGAAACTGGTCGGTCGGTGAGAGTATAGGCACCGAAATATAATATTTGTATTTTCTCGATGTGTGACTGACAGGACCCGCCCCGATCCCACAGGGACCACAAGGGGACGTGCCCTGCTCCCGTCTGACACCCAATAATTCATACCAATTTTAACCTCAAAACATCAAATGCATAAATAACCCAAAATAAAGTTATACATCGAATCCAAATTAAACAGATGTCAGACAAGGGATGAAGTCCAAAATTACAAGTTGCGAGCACGACTCTAACATAAACCTGCTGGTAAACCACCCAGCAGGGGTTCAGGTACGCAGAAGTAGATCTATGCCTCAGCCTCATGTTCCTCCTCTACCTCAGTATCACGACCTAGAGGGGTTCCCAAAAACATTAAGGGTGAGTGGACCGAAACTCAAGTTTATGAAATCATTTGATAAGTAAAACATATAATTTACCCCTCCGTTTTCCAAACATGCATGCAACCGTATTTAAAACCATCAATCATATGATATGAACCACAAGGCATATAATAAAACCATAATATCATTTTAGCCACTGCACTATACACTCCAATCCGACATCCCTGATGTCTGACGTCCCTGACGTCCAATAAGGTCACAATCACAAGGCTACGCGTGCCACTCGGGTCTCAATTCCGAGTTCAATCCCCGAACCCTGTTCGGTAACAGCATCCCCGATGCTTAGCGTCATAGACGCTGGACGTTCTAGACGTCCGTGACCTCTCCGGGGTACCTCATCCGGAGGAGACAGTATCATATGAATGGATCTATACAGTGCAGTAACAAATACATTTTATTGATATCCACATGCAAGGCATATATTTATACATAGATAAAATCCAAACCAAACCTTATGTTCCATCGGACGGGTCTCCAGCCCAAATACCGTGAAACGTGTCATAACCATAATTTCCATATCATCAGAACCGTTTATTCGATTTTAGCATGTGAATAAATAAGTAAATCGGAAAACATTTTGAGCATGCAAGTGTTTAATGAAATCGGGCCCGCTCACTGTACGATTCCGCTGCGAAACTGCGCGTACGGACCTGTACCGAGATTATCGTACAATTCCTGTCAGTTCAATTCACACGTAAGGGTCACTACAAGTCCTTAATATTTATTCAAAAGAAAGTTCGAAACAGAAACCGGTTCGGGGAAACCGTTGACACGTTTCCCGAGGCAACTGGCCCTAAACTGACCCTTCAAACTATCTCAGATCAACATGGTTAATTCACCAAAAATGTTCAGAATAATGAGAGGAATAAAAGTCATGTTGATCGTGATCGGAGATAAGCCCCAACGCGCCCTCACGCGCCGCCCAAAGTGGCTGCGCGTGAAAGTCACGTGCCTGACACTGTAGCTACAGTGTCAGCACCTTCACCCGTTTGTCTGTAATTCGGGCCTGCCACCCGCGGCTTGACCCGGTTAATTACCCATCAATTCCTACTCGATTTCAATCCAATTTGATCCTAACATGTTATTTAAGCATCTAATTTAAGTTCTGAGTTATTAATTAGCCAAATCAAATCCTTAAATGGCCCTTCGACCCGTGATCATCCAAACGAGTTGATCACCCCAACTCACTGGTTTCTAAACCAAAATCAAATTAACCTTACAGGAAGCATCATAGTATCAGAACGAACTGGAAAACACACTCAATTGAACCAACACTCACCTGGAAGTAGTCGTCCAAACCTCTGAAATTCTTCTGAACACGGCAGTCACCGTCCCAGCTCACCCGTGGCTGGTTGCCTTCGATTTTGATATGGTTGTGTTCTAAACACTCCCAGAAAGCTTACTCTGCGATTAGATTGGTCCAACACACCGTAGAAATTAAACTCTGATTTTCCCTCCAAATCCCAGAATTTCGGTTTCTCTGGTTTCTCCTCTCCAACTCATAGCCCTCACCCCAGCAGATAAAGGGTCACTCAGATTCCCACTCAATTAATGGTACTGTGCTGTCCAACAGCTCGTGGAAGCCAAACTGTCCACTGAGAGTTGTTCCCCGAAAAGCTTCGATGCTTCCAATTAAAAATGGTGGCCAAGTTCGACCATGTTCTGATGTCCATAGGGCCTTAAACAATCCCCACTTTCCAACTCACACACTGATTAATTAAAGGGGGACTCAGAACCACCGCACACGGTGGTGCAGCAGTCGTTCTCTCGCGGTTGCTACAGTGACCAGGGCAAAATGACCAAAATGCCCCTAGTTCAAATAATTACCAAACTGCCACTCACTTTCTAGACCCGTAACTCAGCCATACGAAGTCCGATTTCGGCGTGCCGCCTGTCTACGGACTCAGGACGTCGAGACCTACCTTTCGGTCCTTGAGTCGCGTGAAAATTAATTGTCAAACGAAAAGTCAACATTTTCGCCCCAACCGTCAAAATTACGGTAGTGCCCCTGAACTTCCGATAGTCATAACTTTTTCCCTGATCGTCCGAATTGGACGTGCCACCTGTCTATGAACTCGTGGCGTCCCGAACTACGCCACGGTCATAGGTCAAAGTCCATTTAATCCACCAATCAAAAAGTCAACAATTTGGCCATGCCAATCACAAGGGTAAAAGCGTCAATACATACATTAAATTACAATATTAAAATCCTCGAATTTCCGGGGTGTTACAACCTTCCCCCCTTAAGAAATTTCGTCCCGAAATTTCAAAGAAACAAATGAGGAAATTGATCTCGCATCTGAGCCTCTGGCTCCCATGTGGCTTCTTCCACATTCTGGTTTCTCCAGAGAATCTTCACGAGAGGGATCGTCTTCCGACGTAGTACCTTGTCCTTCCGATCCAAGATCTGTACTGGTTGTTCATCAAAGTTCAAATCCTCCCGTAGTTCGACAGGTTGTTCCCCTAGTACATGCGAAGCATCATGTACGTACTTCCGTAGCATCGATATGTGGAAAACATCGTGAACTCTAGAAAGTTCTGGAGGTAGTGCCAATCTGTATGCAACTCTGCCAATCCTCTCCACGATCTCATAAGGTCCGATAAAACGCGGACTCAGTTTCCCCCGTCGGCCAAAACGGATAATCCCTTTCCACGGAGATAACTTCAGGAAGACGAAATCTCCCACTTCAAATTCCAAGTCTCGAATCCGTCGATCAGCATAACTCTTCTGGCGATCCTGTGCCGCCTTCAATCTCTCATTGATAACACGAACAGTTTCCATGGTTAAGTCCATCAATTCCGGCCCTACAGCCGCTCGTTCTCCTATCTCCGTCCAGCAGATAGGTGTCCTGCACTGTCGACCATACAGTGCCTCATAGGGTGCCATCCCGATGCTTGCCTGATAGCTGTTGTTGTAAGCGAATTCCATTAATGGCAAATGAGTATCCCAAGAGTCCTGAAACCGTACCACACAAGACCTCATCATGTCCTCCAGGGTTTGAATGGTCCTCTCAGACTGCCCATTGGTCTGTGGATGGAAAGCAGTACTGAAACGTAGGGTTGTTCCCAAAGTAGCTTGCAAACTCCACCAGAACCTGGAAGTGAAACGCGGATCACGATAGGACACGATCGATTCCGGCGTACCATGCAATCGTATGATTTCCTTCACAAACAACTGAGCCAGTCAGTTAGGTTTATAAGTTTCCTGAACTGGCAGGAAATGGGCTGACTTGGTTAGCCGGTCCACGATCACCCATACTCCGTCAACTCCACTCTGAGTCCTTGGTAACTTAAAGACGAAGTCCATGGTGATGTGATCCCACTTCCACTCGGGAATTGGAAGTGGCTGCATAGCCCCGTACGGTCTCTGCCGTTCCGCCTTAACCTGCTGACAGGTTAAGCATTTGCTCACGAATTCAGCAATATCCTTCTTCATTCCTGGCCACCAATAATGGTTCCGGAGGGTACGGTACATCTTTGTACCTCCCAGATGCATAGCATAAGCCGAACTATGGGCCTCCTCAAGAATCTCGGCCCGTAACTCTGCCACTGCAGGTACACACAAACGGCCCAATTTCACAAGTGCTCCATCGTCCAGGATGGTAAAATCCTGTCTCCCATCCGCATCGACCTCAATCCTGTAAATACAAAGTATCAGATCCTGAAGTTGTGCTTCGATGATCCGATCAATCAGTACGGGTCGTACATGGAAGCTGGCCAACAAAACTCCATGCTCATCCGTACCCAAAATAACTCCCGCCTTCCGGAGTTCCACCAGCAAAGGAAGATACACCATCCCCAGGTGTGCAACTGATCCCGCTGATTTTCTGCTGAGTGCATCCGCCACCACATTGGCCTTACCCGGATGGTACTCAATCGTACAGTCAGAATCCTTCAGCAGCTCCAACCATCTTCGTTGTCTCATGTTAAGCTCCTTCTGAGTGAATAGGTATTTAAGACTCTGGTGGTCGGTGTATATCCGACACGTTGCGCCGAACAGGTAATGTCTCCAAATTTTTAGAGCATGAACCACCGCCGCCAACTCCAAATCATGGGTAGGGTAGTTCAACTCATGAGTCTTCAGCTGCCGGGATGCGTAGGAGATAACCTTGCCAGTCTGCATCAACACGTAGCCCAAACCTTGCAGCGATGCATCACTGAAGACCACAAACTCTCCACTGTCATCTGGCAATGCAAGGACAGGTGCAGTGGTCAATTGATCCTTCAACTCTTGAAAACTCCGATCGCACTGCTAGTCCCAGATAAACTTCACTCCCTTCCGAGTCAAACGAGTCAATGGTGCAGCAATTTTGGAGAAATCCTCCACGAATCTCCGGTAGTAACCTGCTAATCCGACGAAACTCCGCACCTCGGTCACTGTTGTCGGTCTAGCCCAATTGGTCACCGCTTCTGTTTTCTGGGGATCCACGCTAATCCCATCCATTGATATCACGTGTCCCAGAAAACCAATACTGCTTAGCCAAAACTGACACTTGCTCAGCTTGGCGTACAACTGTTCTTGTCTCAGCTTCTCCAACACCAACCGTAGATGTTCCTCATGTGCTCGGGCACTCCTCGAGTACACCAAGATATCATCGATGAACACAATCACGAATTTATCCAAGTGGGGTCGGAAGACCCGGTTCATCAGATCCATGAATGCTGCTGGAGCATTCGTCAACCCAAAAGGCATAACCAGGAACTTGTAGTGTCCATAACGGGTTCGAAAAGCAGTTTTCGGAATATCCTCCTCCGAAATCCTCAGTTGGTGATACTCAGACCGCAAATCAATTTTCGAGAAGCACTGAGCTCCCCGCAACTGGTCAAAAAGGTCATCGATCCTGGGTAGAGGATACTGGTTCCTCAGTGTCACCTTGTTGAGTTGCCGATAGTCAATGCACAAACGGAGACTCCCCTCCTTCTTCTTTACGAACAACACCGGTGCTCCCCACGGTGAAGTACTCGGTCGGACGTATCCTAATTCCACCAACTCCTGCAACTGAGTTTTGAGTTCTCGTAACTCGGCCGGCGACATCCGGTATGGTGCCTGGGATATAGGTCGGGTACCAGGGAGTAGTTCAATAGTAAACTCGATCTCTCGCGATGGCAGTAATCCAGGTAAGTCTTCCGGGAATACATCCGGAAACTCACATACCACTGGTATCTCGTTGATACCCGGAGTATCAACCTGCTCTGACACGAAATGCGCCAGATAACCCTGGCATCCCTTCCGTAGAAGTTTGGTAGCAGTAAGTGAAGAAATCACTTCAGGAGGCGAACCGTCACGTTCCCCCTGAAAGATAACCTCCGGCAAACCCGGGCTCCGCAGAATCACTTGCTTGCTACGGCAATCGATGAGCGATCCGTGCTCCGATAGCCAATCCATCCCTAGGATTATATCAAAGTCGTGGATATCCAGAATAATTAAGTCTGCTGGTAAATCCACATTCTCAATTCTTACCGGGCACCTCCGAATCACCTGATTCATAAGGTACACGATGCCCATCGGGGTGCCAACACCCATTTCGCAATCTAAAGATGATACCACACAATCAAGCATACCAGCACAACTCTTCGAAATAAAAGAATGTGTAGCCCCCGCATCCATCAATACACGTACAAGAAGGTTTAAGATATGTAGTGTACCTGTGACCACGCCTGGGGCAGTCCTCGCCTGCTGCTGGGTCATTGCAAACACTTGGGCCCTCGGCCCTCCGTTCCGTCCGCGCCCACGCGCGCCACGCCCAGCACCACGGTCACCTCCCTGACCGCGACCTCCATTAGTGCGGGAAGCCATGCTCTGCACCACACTAGAGCCCTCAGCGTCATTGTTCTTGGACAACTGCGGGCAATCACAGGCATAGTGGCCCTCCTCTCCGCAAGCAAAACAAGTTACTGGCCTTGGCCTGTCCGAATGCCCACCAGAAGCACCGCTCCAAGATGAGCGCTGCCCAGAGTTGTATCCTGATCCTCTGCCCTGAGAGCCTCCACGTCGACCTGACCAGCCACGACCCTTGAAGGATGAGGGTACTCCCCTGTAGCCCCCTCCCTTGTTGTTCTTCTGGCCTAATGGCCCACGGTGTGGGCGATCCTGCCGTCGCCCCTCGCCCGAAGGCTGTCGTGTCTGGTGTGCCGCCAGACTGGCCTCGACACGCACCGCAGCGTCGACCAAATCTCTCAGTGAAGCATGAGTAGCAGCAGTTACACTTTCCCGGATCTCCCCTCGGAGTCCAAGCTCTAACCTTTGGCATTTGTCCTCCTCCGTGCTCACGAATGATGCAGCGAACCGGGATAGTTTCCCGAAAGTCTGCTCGTAGTCCGCAACGGGCATATCCCCCTGCTCCAGCCGCAGGAATTCAGCCTCCCGTGCCGCGCGGAATGATCGCGGGTAATACTGGTCCAGAAATCGGGAACGGAAAGCTTCCCAAGTAGTGGTATGGACAGACCATCCAGACATTTCGAGTCCGTGCCACCACTGGTAGGCTCCTCCTTCCAGTAAGAAGGCCGCCAAGGGCACTCGTTCGCCCGGGGGGCAGTGCATCACCAAGAAGATCCTCTCCCACTTGGTGATCCAATCATGAGCATCCTCGGGGTTTGATCCCCCGCAGAAAGGAGTGGCTCCCAAACGTTGAGCCCTTTCAATGCTCGCGCATTCCATCTCCCTTTCCAGATCCTCGTCAGTTCGTGTATGAGGAATTCTCCTAGGAGGCATAACCAACTGTCAAGAAGCATAGATCAGATAACAATATTCTTAAAATTCGAAAAGCAACTAGTACTAATCGCTAGTCTAGCATGCTGACCATAACCTAGTTCTGACCACAACCTAGTGCTCTGATACCAAGCTGACAGGACCCGCCCCGATCCCACAGGGACCACAAGGGGACGTGCCCTGCTCCCGTCTGACACCCAATAATTCATACCAATTTTAACCTCAAAACATCAAATGCATAAATAACCCAAAATAAAGTTATACATCGAATCCAAATTAAACAGATGTCAGACAAGGGATGAAGTCCAAAATTACAAGTTGCTAGCACGACTCTAACATAAACCTGCGGGTAAACCACCCAGCCGGGGTTCAGGTACGCAGAAGTAGATCTATGCCTCAGCCTCAGGTTCCTCCTCTACCTCAGTATCACGACCTGGAGGGGTTACCAAAAACATTAAGGGTGAGTGGACCGAAACTCAAGTTTATAAAATCATTTGATAAGTAAAACATATAATTTACCCCTCCGTTTTCCAAACATGCATGCAACTGTATTTAAAACCATCAATCATATAATATGAACCATAAGGCATATAATAAAACCATAATATCATTTTAGCCACTGCACTATACACTCCAATCCGACATCCCTGATGTCTGACGTCCCTGACGTCCAATAAGGTCACAATCACAAGGCTACGCGTGCCACTCGGGTCTCAATTCCGAGTTCAATCCCCGAACCCTGTTCGGTTACAGCATCCCCGATGCTTAGCGTCATAGACGCTGGACGTTCTAGACGTCCGTGACCTCTCCGGGGTACCTCATCCGGAGGAGACAGTATCATATGAATGGATCTATAAAGTGCAATAACAAATACATTTTATTGATATCCACATGCAAGGCATATATTTATACATAGATAAAATCCAAACCAAACCTTATGTTCCATCGGACGGGTCTCCAGCCCAAATACCGTGAAACGTGTCATAACCATAATTTCCATATCATCAGAACCGTTTATTCGATTTTAGCATGTGAATAAATAAGTAAATCGGAAAACATTTTGAGCATGCAAGTGTTTAATGAAATCAGGCCCACTCACTGTACGATTCCGCTGCGAAACTGCGCGTACGGACCTGTACCGAGATTATCGTACAATTCCTGTCAGTTCAATTCACACGTAAGGGTCAGTACAAGTCCTTAATATTTATTCAAACGAAAGTTCGAAACAGAAATCGGTTCGGGGAAACCGTCGACACGTTTCCCGAGGCAACCGGCCCTAAACTGACCCTTCAAACTATCTCAGATCAACATGGTTAATTCACCAAAAATGTTCAGAATAATGAGAGGAATAAAAGTCATGTTGATCGTGATCAGAGATAAGGCCCAACGCGCCCTCACGCGCCGCCCAAAGTGGCTGCGCGTGAAAGTCACGCGCCTGACACTGTAGCTACAGTGTCAGCACCTTCACCCGTTTGTCTGTAATTCGGGCCTGCCACCCACAGCTTGACCCGGTTAATTACCCATCAATTCCTACTCGATTTCAATCCAATTTGATCCTAACATGTTATTTAAGCATCTAATTTAAGTTCTGAGTTATTAATTAGCCAAACCAAATCCTTAAATGGCCCTTCGACCCGTGATCATCCAAACGGGTTGATCACCCCAACTCACTGGTTTCTAAACCAAAATCAAATTAACCTTACAGGAAGCATCATAGTATCAGAACGAACTGGAAAACACACTCAATTGAACCAACATTCACCTGGAAGTAGTCGTCCAAACCTCTGAAATTCTTCTGAACACGGCAGTCACCGTCCCAGCTCACCCGTGGCTGGTTGCCTTCGATTTTGATATGGTTGTGTTCTAAACACTCCCAGAAAGCTTACTCTGCGATTAGATTGGTCCAACACACCGTAGAAATTAAACTCTGATTTTCCCTCCAAATCCCAGAATTTCGGTTTCTCTGGTTTCTCCTCTCCAACTCACAGCCCTCACCCCAACAGTGAAAGGGTCACTCAGATTCCCACTTAATTAATGGTACCGTGCTGTCCATGTAAGACCCGTGTCCTGGAGGGAACGGTGAACAATCCCACATTCCTGCGAGGGGGGAATGGTCTGGGAAGGAGATGGTGGTGTGCCTTAAAGGTGTAGGCACACACCTATCTAGCATGAGGCCTTTTGGGAGCTCAGTGGCTTTGGGGGGGATTGGAACCCCAAAGTTAAGCGAGTTGAGGCTGGTGCAATTCCAGATGGGTGACCCCGTGGGAAGTTGCACCGTGAGCTCCCGAAAACAAAACCGTGAGGGCAAGGGCAAGGAGGCCCAAAGCGGACAATATCGTGCTAGATGAATCGGGACCTGACAGAGGAGGGTCGGGTCCTGACAATTTGGTATCAGAGCCAGACCCCGACCGGGAAGTGTGCCAGCGAGGACGCTGGGCCCTAAGGGGGGTGGATTGTAAGACCCGTGTCCTGGACGGAACGGTGAACAATCCCACATTCCTGCGAGGGGGGAATGGTCTGGGAAGGAGATGGTGGTGTGCCTTAAAGGTGTAGGCACACACCTATCTAGCATGAGGCCTTTTGGGAGCTCAGTGGCTTTGGGGGGGATTGGAACCCCAAAGTTAAGCGAGTTGAGGCTGGTGCAATTCCAGATGGGTGACCCCCTGGGAAGTTGCACTGTGAGCTCCCGAAAACAAAACCGTGAGGGCAAGGGCAAGGAGGCCCAAAGCGAACAATATCGTGCTAGATGAATCGGGACCTGACAGAGGAGGGTCGGGTCCTGACAGTCCAACAGCTCGTGGAAGCCAAACTGTCCACTGAGAGTTGTTCCCCGAAAAGCTTCGAAGCTTCCAATTAAAAATGGTGGCCATGTTCTGATGTCCATAGGGCCTTAAACAATCCCCACTTTCCAACTCACACACTGATTAATTAAAGGGGGACTCAGAACCACCGCACACGGTGGTGCAGCAGTCGTTCTCCCGCGGTTGCTACAGTGACCAGGGCAAAATGACCAAAATGCCCCTGGTTCAAATAATTACCAAACTGTCTCTCACTTTCTAGACCTGTAACTCAGCCATACGAAGTTCGATTTCGGCGTGTCGCCTGTCTACAGACTCAGGACGTCGAGACCTACCTATCGGTCCTTGAGTCGTGTGAAAATTAATTGTCAAACGAAAAGTCAACATTTTCGCCCCAACCGTCAAAATTACGGTAGTGCCCCTGAACTTCCGATAGTCATAACTTTTTCCTTGATCGTCCGAATTGGACGTGCCACCTGTCTATGAACTCGTGGCGTCCCGAACTACGTCACGGTCATAGGTCAAAGTCCATTTAATCCACCAATCAAAAAGTCAACAATTTGGCCATGCCAATCACAAGGGTAAAAGCGTCAATACATACATTAAATTACAATATTAAAATCCTCGAATTTCCGGGGTGTTACAGTGACAAATATCAATGGACTATGGGGCTGACTCGTGGAGGCGCCATCCAGACCCAACTAGGGTTTGTTCGCATGAGTGGGCCTGGACGCCTTAGGCTTGTGCTAGGCGGCAGTATTGGGCCGATCGGTCGGCCTGAGCCGACTCACCGACCGACAGGACCTGGTCCTCTAGAGTCGGCCGGTGGCATGGTGTGAGGAGAGGGATGGGCTTCTAGGTCGGTCTGGGCCGACGCACCGAGCTAGGTGGAGGGCTGGGCCTCCGAGATTGGGCCGGATTGGTGTTGTCTCAGTAATGGACTGGGCTTTCAGTCAGTATGGGCTTCATGTGCAGTCTGGGCCTATATGTTATGAACACATTGATTCTCTTATTCATTAATTCTTTCATTCTTTTATTCTTTAATTCTTTAATTATTTAATTATTTGATTATTTAATTCTTTAATTTTTCAATTCATTATTCTTTGATTATTCATTATTCTATTTAGCTAACATATTATTAATATTCCTAATTTCCCCGGTTAAGAACGATCCTTATTTACCAATATTACATCTACGCAAAAAGGGTTTAAATTTCATAATACTCAAATTACGTATTTAAATTAATGCGTAGTTTGGGCGTTATCAATTTTTGGCCCCGTTGCCGGGGAAATTAAAAATCATTCTTAATGTGTTAGTATGTATAAAATTGTTTATATTTGAAATGTTCATATTTGTGAATTAAGTATACATAATCTTAAATTTTATTTATTTATTTATTTATGATGCCATACTACTTGTTCATATTTTATTTGTTTACTTTCATAGTATTACATGTATATTACTTGTTTACAATTACTTTATTTTATGTTTATTTATTGGTCTATTTATTATTTTGATTAAACTCTAAAAAAAACTCGGAAAAAAAAATATAAATATATATTTATTATAATAATAATAAATAAATAAACAATTAATTTCAGAATTTAAAAAAAAAAGTTGAAGAATTAAGGAACTATATATATATATATGTGACCTTCCTAAGTATAAATATTGTTTTCTATTAAATGTTTTAGAGTTGCATGAATCTTAAAGCCCATTTTTCTTCAAAATTTTACTTTCGGGAACAGGTAGCGCCCCTTGTGTTTATTTTCTCTTTAATCCTTCGTGATGTGTGGATTTCGTCACCACACACCATAGACTCGAATCTATGGGCATGAGGTTGGGGCGGAGTTTGTAAACACTCGGGTTCGGTAATTCACCAAATCTTCCATCGGTTGGTTATGGTGTCTAGAAGGGTTATGACTGGTGACAAGTTTTGGATTAAGAAAGGGAACACCAATGGAGTATAAGCCAAGCTAGCCTCGGGGTGTTCTCGAAATTATCTTTGCTTCTCGCGTTACATCTATCCCAACTGGCCATGATTAACGTTGAATGGTGGAAGGGTGGTTATCAGTAAGCGTAGGACGTACGCCCAAGAAAGTATTATGAGAAGCGGAAGGGGAAAGTTATTCATGACACTCTAAAGCTCTACTTATTGCATTAATAGTTGCATACCCTCCCTGAGATTTCATGATGCTCGGATTTCATCACCGGGCCCCCTAGACTAAGTGAATCTAGGGAAGTGAGATCGAAGATGCAGGCCATTCTTTCATGAATTGTCACGTAACTCTTATGTCTTGTGCAGGTTCTAATAATTCCTCTCTTATGTATTCACACCATTCTTCTTGTAGATACTTTTGTGTTGCATTAGTTTAGATGCATTTGAAACTTGTGCATTTTCTTGCTATTACCTTGACTTTTTGTTAATTCTAACTTTTATTTATGTCACACTATATGAAATCTATACTCTCATACTCTTATTATCTCCTTTTGTGTATATGTTAATTCCGGCTTAAATTTATACTTGTTTATACCTCACATTTTCTTGCTAATTGTGACTTTCTTAACTTATATTCCGAAAACTAACCCTAACTCTTGTCGCACTTATTTTGTTTTAATTAACTTTCACTAGCTAAGTACTTGTATATATTTACCTTCTAACTTAGTGTTCACTTTTAATATAGGTACGTACTTATGAATGCGCGCTCATCAATCTAAGCTTGATCGGTTGAAAAAGAAATTTGACATCTCACCAAGCAACGCAACATTCAGAGACGCACTTAAGCAAACCAGCTCATCCGGACCACCATCCCCAATACTCGGTGAATCAATAAGTGAGAAGAGTAATTCAGACGAGGAACAGACTTTCGGAACACCAGTAGTCATGGCAAGAAATCTGAGTATCCGGGAGCAGACATGTGCGAACACAAGTGGCACTACAAATTTCTGCATCCAGTATCCCGAGCCTAGAACCAACAAGAAAGATATTGAGTTTAAGAGTGGAGTCCTTCATCAGCTACCCAAGTTCCATGGAATCAAAAATGAAGATCCACACAAACACTTAACGGAGTTCCAATTCTTTAGTGGTAGCATGTGTCCCAATGATGCGGACTTGGAAATCATGAAGCTGAAAGCTTTCCCATTGTCCTTGGAAGATAGAGTATGGGTGTGGCTTTTGAGTCTCCCACCCAATCATATTGACTTTTGGGAGAAGTTGGTTCAGGAATTTCTTACCAAGTACTTTCCTGCCTCAAAGATTACGGTTTTAAGAAATGAGATCACTGAAATCAAGCAAAAAGAGCATGATGAGAATTTCAGCCAGTATTATGAGAGGTTTAAGGAACTTTGTGCTTCATGCCCGACTCACGGAATCACTGAAGGCTATCTCTTAACCTACTTCTACGAAGGACTCAAAGGTTGGGATAGAGGACTACTTGATGCTTGAGTTAACAGAAGTTTCTTAGCTCAGAGTTTAGTAGACGGTCGTGCACTACTTGAAAGCCGTGCACTCAATGATGCACAATACGAAGGTGCCGAGCCTATTCCAAGAAAGGTACATGAGGTGAGTTCCCATGTTATTAATGATTCTAAGTTAGATAAGATCACATCTATGCTTTCGAATGTGTTGGAACTAAAGAAGCAGGTAGCCCCGGTGTGTTCCCTATGCTCCCAAGGCCATCTTGAGGACTAATGCCCCTACACTGCAAGGGAGGAAGACCCCGGGACTAAAATGGCACATGCCATTGGAGGATTTCAAGGAGAGCCAAATGGGCAAGGTCGTGGACTTCATGGGTAAGATCCAAGCTAGCGGGGTGCTTCTACCTCAACCTACAGCCAACCCGAATGCAAGACCTGAAGCCAATGCGATTATCCCACATCATATGAATTGATTCAAGCACTTCGTCTAGGCTGACCGGACATTAAACTTCAAGCACTTGTTGGGAGCCAACCCAATGTATTCTCGAGTCGTGAAGGAGTCATCACCGCAAATTTTCTCTCTTTAATCCCTTCACTCTCTTTTATTTTGTTTCTTTAGTGTTTTTCTTATTTTATTTTCGTAAATCCTCTTCCTTACTTAGAGTCTATGTTCATTTCACTTCTACTTTCTTACATTGAGGACAATGTAAAGTTTAAGTATGGGGGAGTGGTTTACAATTTTAATTGTGTAATAAATTTGTTTTAAAAAAAATTAATAAATAAAAATATAATATTTCGGCTTTCTTGAGTCTTTTCGTTTTTTTATCGAGTCTTAAGTTGCCCCTTAAACTATTATCAATGAAGGGAATAAGTATGTTATGGCTATAAAGATGATCACTATAACTTCAATTCGTGTGTTAATATTTTGTGATTAAATGTTATAACTTTTAGATAATGCATGTAAATTGGTACATAAACAAGCATATTAAGATAAGTATGAATCATTTGAATCTTATGTGAGCTTTAGAACTATATATACATTTTAATGAGTGATTCATAAGTTCTTTGTTTAAATTGATATACATATGCCTCATAACTGCTTGCAATAGATCTTAATGAACTCTAGAGTACTAGAACTTATTCTATGTCATTTTCAAATCTTTTAAGTCATTAAACTCTCTGATTTTGGATATGATTAAGGCATTAGGGTTAACACCATAAATTCAAGCATCCATGTTCCATATTTTGCGCGCACAAGTTGCGACCCCCTTAGTTTTAACCCCTTTGAGCCCATATTAAACCTTTCTTTCATCACCATGATTATCTGAACACTTGAGTTTAGTATAAACATCTTTCACCATTGTTCCAAAGACTCGGTTGAAGACATGGAAATAGTGTGAAGAGAAATTGATGATGTTTTGAAGACTTTTATGTATATGGATTTACTTACTCAAATTTTGTTTTATTATTGACACATGTTATTATCTTGATATATGAAAAAGAAAAAAATATGAAAAAAAAAATATGAAAAAAAAAGAAGTGTTTTGAGTCTCTATCAAGGTAATAAGGTTTGATTATGTAATGTTTGAGTTAAGTCCTTTACATTCGTAAATCCGACACAAAGAATGAATTTGAGGCCCAACATGATGAAATTAGGCCTCTGTTCGAAGGGATGAATTCATGATATCATTGCACTAAGGTTGGAAAGTTATGTTATGTTATGGGAATCTAGTTAGTCTTGGAACAAATTTGAGCACCACTTGTCCAATATTTTCCTTGCCTCTAAGCTTAGCCCCATTACAACCTTCATAAAGACCTTATGATCCTTAAGATGGTAAAATTTGATTAGTTGAGTTTATCACTTGAGTAAGCTTATGGTTTTGGTTCATTTGTGCAAGTATGTTTAATTTTTATCTTGAGGTGTTTGTTTGAGATTTTGAAAAAGTACTTTACTTCTATTATGTGAACATCTTCTCACATATTTTGAGTGCAAATACAAACCCTAACAAATTGAGTGAATTTATGAGTGCATACCCTTGTGAGTTGATTCATACTTGTTTTATTCATGTTGAGGTCCATTTCACCATATTTACTCATTATCTTACTTGTTTAAATATTTTACCATGTATTAACTCTTGAATTTTGTATGCTTAAACGCTTTAAGTGAAAATCTTTTATTCCATAATATTGATAAGTGTACTTGTTTTGACCTCGTAATTTAAATTCAGTATTTGCTAGGGACTAGCAAAGTTTAAGTGTGGAGGTATTTGATAGGTCGTTATTTAAACATTATTTTATATTATTTTATACTCTTTATACTTGACTTTTAATATTGAAATATTAAATAATTAGATAAAATAATATATTTTGTGATTTTATGTTTAAATAAATAAAATTTGTAATTTGGAGCGTTTTGGCGAAAAAATCGTCCCGATCGGAATTATAACGAAGAAATTATGGGCGAAATTCGGTTTAATTATATAAATTAATTATTATTAATTTTGTAAGCCCAAATTCGTTTTTAATTTGAGCCCATTTTGTTTATTGTCCAGCCCAGAATCCATTGAAGCCGGCCCAAGCAGCAAGCCCAGCCTTTCCAAGCGCCAGGCCCAAAAACGGAAGCCCATAAGCTTCCCTCCAGCCTAGTCGCGCGCCAGCAGCCATCTACCGAAAACACACCTTTGTTTTCGGCACGCGCATCCCGAATTGAAGGCGTCCACCCAGCGCGCATGCGCTAAACATCTGTACGGCAGCCTAGCAGCAACTCACCAACCGCCTGCTGTACCTTTCAGCCTTCCCCTACCGAACTCACCTGCTCTCCCTCTTTAGTCACTTTCAATCATTTTTCCTGCACAAAACTACTCCAAACCACTCCCTTTTTGCATCAGAAAATCAGCAAAATCAGTTCCAAACCATGCCTAACTTCATCATTAATCATCATTGTTCATCATTATTCATCATTTCATTTTTATTTATTTTTTATTGTAATTTTTATTTACTTTATTTTATTTTTTGGTAGCTTTTTCCCCCTATAAATAGGGGTTCAATTCACTTGTTTTGGAGACTTTGTTTGGAAAGAGAACTCCTAACCACAAATTGTATTCTTCCTTTAGAAATACCAAGACTAGTATTTCCGTTGCAATTCTAGAGTTTAAGTTCGCATTCTCGTGTTTATTCCTCCATTTTCATAAGGTTTCTTCTGTTGTCAGAAAATCTTATGAATAACATTTCATTTTTTCTATCCATTTTCGAAATCACAAGCTTTCTTGGATTCCGAAAGTGTAACTTGTTGTTTTCCTTGCTTAAACTCTCATTGTTGTTTCGGTTTTATTTTCTTTAATTCAATATTTTCGTGGGTATTTTCTTTCTAACTTTTGTAGACAAGAATATCATTATAATGTGTTCTACTTTCCGAACTTCATTTACTTCATACATTTGAATGCTTAAACTTTAATTCTATGCTAAGTGTTTATGACCGCTGTTCGGTGCACTTAGTAGAAAATTGAAGAGATTTAAATGTTTGACACACATTCAAATCATAAACATTAGGTTAATCATTTTATAAGTGTTTATGACTGCTGTTCGGTGCATTTATAATATTAAAAAAAATGTATGCATGAGTGAGATGGTGAAAGTAGAATTTTGTAATATGTTCAAATCTTGCAATTGTTAGAGTGTTGGTAGAATTTGTATTTAAAGAAAGTCCACTTGTATATAGGTTAAAATAGGAATAGAATTAGTTTATTTATATTTTTACTTGTTTTGTATGATCACAATCCCTAAAAACCCTCATCTTTATTCTTTTATTCTTTTATTCCTTTATTCTTTATTTCATTAATTCATTGATTCTCTTATTCATTAATTCTTTCATTCTTTAATTCTTTAATTCTCTAATTCTTTAATTATTTAATTATTTGATTATTTAATTATTTAATTCTTCAATTCATTATTCTTTGATTATTCATTATTCTATTTAACTAACATATTATTAATATTCCCTAATTTCCTTGGTTAAGAACGATCCCTATTTACCAATATTACATCTACACAAAAAAGGGTTTAAATTGCATAATACTCGAATTACGTATTTAATTTAATGCGTAGTTTGGGCATTATCAGATAATAGCGAGGTCGTGTGCTCAAGTCCCTTGAGTCCTAGACCCTGCGCCTAGTTCCTATGCTTGACCCGAGTCCCCGCATGTCCTAAGATCCATACCTGAGGTCCTGTGCTCAAGTCCCTTGTGAGGCCCTGCCGAGTTCTTAAACTCGGCGCTTGGCTCAAGTTCCCGCTTATGCCAAGACCTTGTCCTTGGACACCTCCACACACCCCCCCCCCCTAACCGAGACATGACCTAGGATAGTCCATGTACCCATTCCTTAGTCGCACCATTGACCAGTGGTGCTCGGTTTTGAGCTATTTGGGCTAACTAAGAAATGGGCATATTTTACACCACTTGATGTGCACTTGAGACTCATTTTCAGAACTCTTTCCAAGTGCATCATCTGGGCCCAATTCAAAGGAAGTTCTAAAATGACCTTAAGAAGGGCCTAATTTGGGTTTGTTTGTGGGCCTAGAGATGTTGTGTCTGTCACAGAATGCACGAACGCACGCGTTATCGAACTGTTTTCCATTGTCCGTGACAATGTTGTGTGGAAGACTGAAGCGGCATATAATGTTATGAAAGATAAAAGTTTTAATCTGGGCAGTAATGATGGAGGCCAGAGTTTTTGCTTCTACTCATTTTGTGAAGTAGTCTACTGCCATTACTGCATATTCTATCTTTCCCTTTCCGGCTGGCATTTTTCCAATCAAGTCCAGTCCCCATTGCGAAAATGGCCAAGGGCTGAGCATGAGTGTGAGGTTTTTTAGAGGTGAGTGGAAGAAAGGGGAGAACCGTTGACATTTATCACAGCGCCTAGTCAGCTCCGCTGCATCCCCATGTATAGTTGGCCTGTAGAAACCTTGGCGGCTGCCTTATGGGCATGGTCGCGGTTGACCTGCTCTAATCATTCTGTATCCCTCATAGGGGGCAGGTCCTAGGAGCCACTGCATCTGTTGCCGACCTTCCCTGACCGCTTAGTGTCCCTCTAGCGGGGTAGTTCATGGGGGCCTTCGCGCCTTAGGCCGAGCTGGGATGACCGCTCGGTGTCCCCCCCAAGGGGCAGTTCCTGGAGGCCCTCGTGCCATCGAACAAGCTGGGCTGACCGCTTGATGTCTTCGCGGGAAGATCTGGATGGCTGTTCGTCCCGTCACATGAGGTCTGTTATGCGTTGGGCTTGCCGAGCCGATTTAGCAGTGCTCTCAGCTTCGTGAGAGGAATCGGCGTCATCTGTCTCAATGACGGGAATGGGGGTGAGATCTTCCAAAGAATAGGTCCCTTGAATGCTGTTCGGACAATTCCACCGAGTGGTGATGTTGGCTCTGTGGCGGTGTCCCTTTTTCATCGGTCAAGGGCCGACTGATGCCTTCGGAAGCCCTCGTTTAGGGCGTCGTGGGCATCACGGTAGATCCTGGTGTCACCAGGTTCGTTACTCGAGATAATGAGCATCCAAGTGTGCTTCTTGCTCGGCTCGGTAGCCGCTTGTTACTTTTTACTTGGATTGGCGGCCGCTTGTTACTTTTTTCTTGGCTTGGCGGTTTCTTTCGGCTCGTTCAACGCACTCAGCGATCACCCGTTCGGCCTCATCCTTACCGACACGGGATCGGTGCTCGGTGAACTCAGCTTGAGCAACCTGGAGTTGTTTGGCCACCTCAGTGTATCAATCGTGACAGAACCCATCCCAATCCCCCCCGGGATTAGTGCGGGATGACCCTGCTCCCGTCTGACACGAAGTGTCAGACAAGGGATATTTTCGTCATTTGCCCTCCCGGGCTATCAGAATACGCCAGGATCCGGAGGAGGCATGTGATATCTCGGTCTCTGCTACAGTCCACATCCGATGTCAACCTGAAGGGCAGTCAAAACATTAAAAACTGTGAGTGGACAAAACAAAAGTTTATAAAAACATTTAATAAGGAAGACATTTGTACCCTCCACTAAAAAGCATGCATGCATTCGAAAACCATTTATCCAACACAAACCATATGTGGGACTAAGCCCAAAGCAGATATAAACTAAGGTCGAAAGGACCACAATAAAAACGACCATACGGGCCACTGCCCAAATCCATAAAGGACTCGGCCCCAAACCATAAAGAAACCAAGTACACGAGCCACTGCTCAAATCCTGTGCACACCTGTACACACCACATATCATATATCATATATACATCACATACATATATATAAGTCACACAACCAATCCTGTCACGGTATCCAAAGCCACGCGCGTGCTACCCGGGTCTCAATCCGAGTCTTCTCAAAGTCAAGATCAATGTCCGTAGACCTCTGACCCTACCCGAGGTAATAGTAATCATAGCCTTCCTGAGAGTAAGGAACCCAACTGGGGGGTGACTCCACTCAGTCGGTGCTCCGTGACTACTCCGGGGTCCACCCAGGCCAACGACCCTCCCCGGAGGAGATAGTAGAACATTTAAAGGAAGGTAGACGAACATATATATATACATAACATAAACATTCATGACCGGTTCCCCTGAACCGTCATGAATCCATAATATCCATAATCAGGTAACATGCCGGTTCCCATAAACCGTCATGTACCGTAATAACATAACCGAGGTAACATGCCGGTTCCCATAAACCGTCATGTACCGTAAGAAGCAACAAGGGTTCATGCCGGTTCCCATAAACCGTCATGAACCACGATACCATAACAAGGGTTCATGCCGGTTCCCATAAACCGTCATGAACCTGGGAATCCATTTAAGGTTCCCTGACCTGAAATCAAAACCGTAAAGTGACTGGGTCTCGTGCCCGAACATAGGACATCAGTTGGGCACCGTGCCCGATATCTGAGGTCATATGCCCGAGACAAAACCAAATGGGTCTCATACCCGAGTTTATCCTTTTGAAATCCAAATCCAGTTCATTTAAATCAATAAAGACATACAGACCCGTATAAGCACCGTATAAGGCCGAAACCTCGAAATACGTGCGTATACGTAACCACATACAAATGCACCCATGGCATTACAAACAAGCATTTAAAACATATAATAAACATTTATGCATGTACCAATTTAGAAAACAAGGTCCACTCACAGACCGTCCGAGCTGCCGCCTCGATTTGCGTGCCATACGGCTCCCCGAGCCGATCACCGTCACCGGGACTCCCAAACCTGTCCAAATCGTAATAGAAGGTTACTAACTACTTAATTAACCTCCTACCAAAGCCCCGTAATTTTCCCGTATTTTTAACTATTTTTAATCCCGAACCTAAACCTTCTGATGCCCCGAAACATCTCGAGACGGTGTCCGATCGACACGAAACCAGTCCCAAAATGTTCGTTACATCGAATAGATGATTTCGTATGTTGAACACATCCCCAGAAACCCCACCACGCGCTGCCACGCGTCGCCCAAAGGCCCCTGCGCGTGGGCTCACGCGCCGGTGAACAGTGCGTCGTTCCCAGCGATCGAACCGGTCTGGGCCGGCCGGTCCGATCCGACCTCTGCAACTGGATCGACGTAACCGGTCCAGGCCTTCTTCTCCCTCATTTTTGGTCCGATTTCCTCCATTCCAATTCCTTAATTCCTATTTTCTCATTTCCAATCTATCCCAATCCTTACAACCTAAAAAAACTACCCGAAACCCCTTGGTTCGAAATGGACCTCACGGTCCCATTTTTCCGATCGGTCCCCCACAGCTTCTCAGCCGTTAACCCTCACCAAAACCGTCCTAAAACCTTCCTAGCATCCTAACAATCATTCCCTAATCATTTAAAACCAACCATAAAGCTCACATCGAAAATGAGGAAAAACGGGCTTACCGGGTACCCGATCGGGTTTTGAGCTCCCGCCACCGCCCACGGCGGTTCCAGCCACCAGCTGCCGTCCTAGTCCTCCTCTCACACTCTCCTGGTTCCTCAGATCATAAGGGATGAAGGTTTTGGGATTTTGGGTGAAATGGGATCGGGTGAAAATGGTTTGAAATGGAGAGGAATGATCGATGAAGAGGCAGGTGAGATGCATGAAGGAAAAATGATGTCCATTGGATGGGTGACACTTGTCACTCATCCATTGGGGATCAGAACAAATATCTGGGCCCACTAGAGACAAAACTGCACTTTTTGTCTCGTAAAACGTGCCGTCGTGAATAGTAACTGGGAACTTCCGTGAACCGTAACTTCGTCGTCGAACGTCCGAATTCGACGTGCCGCCTGTCTACGGATTCGTATCGTCCTTATCTACGTAACGGTCTTCGGCCCTCGGCCATCGGACCTCCTGGTCAAAAAGTCAACTTTTGACCCCTTTTATCCAAAATTACCAAAATGCCCTTGGGCTTCCGAACGTCATAACTTCTTCTACGAACGTCAGAATTGAACGTGCCACCTGTCTACGAACTCGTGACGTCACGAAATACGTCACGGTCATCGGTCAAAGTCCATTTGACCGCCCGAATGAAAAGTCAACGTTTTGCCACCCTCAAGGGCAAAACGGTCATTTCGCATCGCTCGTCCGATTTCGCTCTACTAATCACGGATTAGCCCACTAATCGTGATTAGTCACTAATCTAATCATGGAATTTGGGATGAGTCGTTACAAATCGTCGAGTGCCTGGCATCTCGACTCGGCTTGTGTACCTTTGGTTTTAACCTCGGGCATATCATTATGGTGTTTTTCAATGATCTGTATAAAGTTCGGAGAAGGGTCTTTCGGTGTTCTGGGCCCTTGCCCAGGTGTGATCTCGCCGAGATCTTGATCGCCCTGCATATTTCCTAGAGGACGAGTGGGTGCTCGGCTTATGATGTGGACTAGTGCTTGCTCGGCCTGGTTGAGCGTAGGTAAACTTAGTTAGTTTCCCACAAACGGCGCCAAACTGTTGAAGCGTTAAATGTTGCAATTGTCGATTACTCGTCATCCAATCACCAAATGACGCGTGTCCTCCCTTGTAACCTTCCAACTAGGAGAGTAGTGGGTCTTCCATTAGTACGGGCACCGGTGTGGTGCCGGCCTAAGATTCTCCGACGGGCAAGTTAGTAACTTTGTTCGTAAGAGGAAGTAGTAAATGATAAGTTTGGTAGAGTAATAGTGAATAGTAGATATTAGTTACCTTTATTTGGAAATGTGTACCCCTTATGTATAGGTAAGTGAGATGTTCGATTTCCATAGTTTCGATGTGGGACAAATGCTCCTAGATTTTCATGTTGACACGTGTTACGCAGATCGAGGGTGGATAGGCTTCCACGTGTCATCTCGCCTCGGGCCTAGTGCTAAGACTATGTAAGTACTGTGGGCTTGGGCTTTGTTTGGTGCTTGGGCCTTAGATATACGGTTTAGTAGATCTGGTCAGATATGCTGTCAACAGTGTCTAAGAAATACTAGGAGCTCTTATCAACTCCTTTCCACTAATCAAGGAATCATATATTCCTTCCAATTCAGGTTTGCTTATCAATTCCAAAAAGGACAGCTATGTAATTCTGAAATTTTTGGGGATTCTCTGCATAAATATTTCTCAAGTTTTTTAGGATTTAGCTCTATAAATAGTACTCTTGTAGGCATGGGAAAAAGGTTCCCCTTTTTGCCTAGTTTTTACCCTAGCCGCAATGTATATTTTTAAGACTTTAGTTTTGTAATTTTTGATTTTTTGTTGAAAGACTTGAATGTGCTATTATGATATTAGAGTCTTGGTAAATTTCCTATGAATTTTGGATGGTTTTCGGAAGTATTTTCGATGGTACATTTTACGGTGTTTAAGATTGAATTGTGGTTTGGGTTTAAGCCCGGGTTTTGCATTATGAATCGAATTTCTGAATTTGGTTTGGATTTTGGAATGAGATTGATGTGAGCTATGGTTATGTGATTCTGGATATATATATATATATATATATTATATATATATATGTGTGTGTGTGTGTGTGTGTGTGTGTGTGTGTGTGTGTGTGTGTGTGTGTGTGTGTGTGTGTGTGTGTGTGTGTGTGTGTGTGACATGAAGTGATTATGGATTAGAATGTGTTTGGGAAACCCTTCTCGAGATGCCAATTGGTTGGATGGTCTCGGACGTCGAGGTAATACTCCATAATTTTAGAGACTAGTGCGTAGTCTCAAACGTCGAGGTAATGCCTATAATTTCTGAGACTAGGACTGTAACTCAGACGTCGAGCCTGGGGCTTCGTTAGTTCCTGAGCTGGTCCATACTCGAACATCGAGCCCAGGGCTTCGTTAGTTCCCGAGTGATATTAGCCTACTGGTAGTGCACATTGACATGCTGATTCAGCTTGCAGGCATCGAGGTTGGGGGAGTTGATATGATTGGTTGATTTCATATGCTAGTGGATGCAATGTGATCGTTATGGTTATACTTTGGTATGATTGTGTTTGTGTTGATATTTGATCTGGTTTTTATAGTTGCCTTGATTTATGTTATTACTGGATTTCTTACCATTGCACATACTTTGAGGTTTCCGTGTTTTATTGTCTGTTTATCTGGAATTAAGAATTAGAAAGTCAAACAGTTTGAAAATCCAAACGACTCCGTTAGTAATGATTTGGATTTGGATTTTCATTTTAGAAATCCGTTAAATCCAAACCAGACCGTTGAAGAATATATTAATTTTTAAGTATATTGTTAATACAAAGTAAAAATAATAAAAATAAAAAGATAACTAGATATACCCATGTAAGCACATGTATATCCATATAAGAGTATAATAAAATATTATTAAATACTAATGTTTGTTTGATAAATTTTAATATAATGATAATGCTTGCAATCTAATCCTCCACAAGTTTAATATATAAAATTTTGAGTATTAGTTATTCTGTTTTTTGTTGTATCTTTTTTTTTATATCCTTGATTTTTTTTTATTCCTAAACGGCTTCAAACCGTTTCAATCTAAACCGAACTGTTAATAACATTTTTTTTATCAAAACAGTTTTATTTATAATTTTCAAAAATTCAAACCGTATCGAATTGTTAAGATTTTAACGGTTTGAATTTGGATATTATCAATATTCATATCGAACTGCATCGTGCCCACCCCTATATATATATATACACCCAAACTTTATTATTACATTTGTATTAATTTTAGTACAAGATTAAAATTTCATACATAAACAGTCACGCACAAAGTAGATTTCACACATACATCAAGATATGTGAAAATAAAACAAAATGGATCTGCATATATCTCAACATGAAAAATAAAACGAATTTGCAATTCTACTAATGTTAGGTGATTAACAGCGACGGTGAGTAGTGGGTGGGAAGGAGACCAGAAAAAAAAAAACGAATTTTCAGTAGGTTGCAAATTCATTAATGTCACCTAAAACCAAAAACCGAATTTGCAGTAGATTGCAAATTGTAAACAGTGATGGTATTTGGGAGAAACACAGAGATGGTACCAAGGGTGTAGAGATGGTACCAATTTGCAGTAATATTATTAGACCAAATTACAATCCAGAGGTTACTTCCTACTATTTTCTCGTTGCTTGAACAAGAGAACATCACATTTTTTTATGATAAAGGTCAAAGGTGTGTCAACAACTTTCTATAGGCCAAGTAATTTTTTCGTAGAAAGTTCTCATGTTGTATTATCTTAGCACAAAACCAAATAATAGTTCTAACAAAAAAAAAATCAGAAAATTAAAACATAATCCAACAAAAAGAGTAATTCATTTCATGCCGCTATTGAAAATCTCATGAAATTGTTGTTTGGGAGATTATTTTTCATTCAACTAATGAATTAATATATCGACATCCTCTTGCTGATTGTTTTCTTTTCTCTTTTGTGGACTCTTCAGATAGAATTTTTTATTCCAGTCTTAAACAAATTTATAATAGGCTCGGCAAAAGCCATAAACAAAAGTTGCTTGATAAACAATATAATGTGGGACAACATAAAAAAAAATATACACCAACTTTTCCATGTTTTCTTGGCACTGAGAAGATAAATCAAAGGAAAGAAGATAACCAAGAAGAAATCCCGATACCCCATAAGTTCAAAATCACGAGTACCTAAAGGTTGAAGAAGTTGGAAGAAGAGAGATGACCTAGAAGGAGCCTTGAAAGTTGTCACGTAGGGTTCTTCAAGAAATCCTAGGGATGAAGGCAAGACATTTTAGGACCGTTAGCATTTATATATTTACCCTCAAATCCGCCAATATCCATAACCTAATCAAATTCTTTTGAATTAAAGTTTTAATTGAATACATCTATATTTATTAATACATTTTTGCAATCCTAATTAAATACCCTAGGATTATTTTAACAATTTTAAAATAATTAAAAGTCTCAATTGAATACACCAGTTTTTTTTAAAAAAAATCTTTACCAATATTTAAATGTCCAATACATTTATATTTTAAAAAAATTTTAAAAATATTTAAATACTCTAATTTAATTCATCGTGTTAAAAATGCCGTTAGAATTAGAAAGCAGGCATGAGCCATCTACTCTTTTTTTTTTTAAATCAGAGAGCCGTCTCCTGTTTACTGAAACTTGGCTACACCTTATCCACAAAAACAACTTACAACGCCAATCTGCTTGATGGATAACACACATCATACCCGAAACCAAAACCAAACAAATTTAAGAAAAAGCAACAATTCAGAAAAGAAAAGAAGGAAATAAAAAAATGTCAGTGGCATCTTCATTCCCCTGCATCAAAATCCCAAATTCACCATCTCCATCTTCCTCACATTCTTCCTCTTCTTCTTCTTCTTCTTCCTCCCATAACTTTTCTTTTATGCTCTCTTCAACAAGCCCTAAGCCTTATTCTTATGTACAAACCATAAGGAGCTCTCAAACTGAAGGGCCTATAAGAAGACCTGTGGCTCCTTCTATTAGGGAGCCTTCCCCACCTTCTTCTCCTCTCAAACCAACGCCTCCTTCTCAGTCCCCTCCGCCGCAGCAGCCTTCCAAGCGCGCTCCAGTGTCCGGGCTCATCGCCGTGGATGATAAGAATGTGGTCACCTTGGAGTTCCAGAGGCAGAAGGCTAAGGAGATTCAGGAGTATTTCAAGCAGAAGAAGCTTGAAGCAGCGAATCAGGGCCCTTTCTTTGGCTTTGTTGCCAAAAATGAAATTAGCAATGGAAGGTAATTAGTTTTTGGTTTATCTGGGATTGAAAATTAATCACAATTTTTGTATAGGAACAATTTGATAATTTAGGGTAGTAAATTAAACCCCAAGAGTCATATCCCAAAAACTAATGAGCTTTGGTTCCACTAAATGAAAACATAAACTATTTCTTTGATTTTAGCTTTCCTTGTTTCAATTGAACTACTTGTCATTAATTATATCATGTTCTTTTATGCCACCTTTGCCTCATCCATTAATGATAATAATGATATAGATGTCAGCATGTTCTTGATAAATCATGGGACAGAAATAAAACTAGTGCAGGAGACCCCAAGGATTGATTATGTGGGCTCATTTGGTGACTGGGAGAAATTTGATTGGATTGGATTCGATTTTGCAGCTCATCAAATTCATTGTATGTTGAATGTAAAAATGTGAGGGGATTAGAAGAGAGTAAACATAGAAGAAAGCTTATGCAATCCAATCCTCCCATCCTCTCAAAATAGTAGGATTAGAAGAGGCAAGTTTGCTTTTATGTCTAATCTCATCTAATCCCATCTAATCTTCTTACAGTGAAAACAATCTAATTTTACCTTTAAGCTACATGAATTTGAAGAGTTATCTAATCTAGTCACACTCACCAAATGTGGCCGTAGAGATGAAGCAATACCATAATGAGGCTTCGTGTCAGAGCACCACACTTTCATTCTGTCTTCAAAAGTTTATAACATGAGGATTATAGGGATTTATCCTGCTCTCTCTGGGATGGCAGACCAGGGGATTGAGTGCTTTAGGTTATTTCTTGACAATTCATTCTCAAGGAGTTGATAAGGTGAGAAAGATTTCACCTTTTGAACTGGATAAAAATGTTTGAGACAAGCATGTTTCATTCATCAGATTCCCGTCAGTTGATTTTTAACTTAATCCAAAGAATCTACAGTCATTCCAAAGGAAGGAACACTCAATTTTGTCAACTTGATTTGATCCTCAACTAAAACTACTGAGGTTTATATAAGTATTGGTCGTATACTTGGTTTGATCTGGGAACTGGGATCTTCTTTCGTCTGTAAATTTTATTTTGGCTTTGCAGATGGGCAATGTTCGGTTTTGCTGTTGGAATGCTAACTGAGTATGCAACTGGTTCGGATTTTGTGGATCAAGTAAAGATACTTCTGTCGAACTTCGGTATACTAGACCTGGAATGATACACTGCCATGATGTTAAAAGCCATCAATACTTTCTTGTAACTTTGTTCAGTAATTTGTTTGAATTTCATTTCCGGAAAATACTTGGGGATCATACGCTGTATTTTTACACTGTTTATCAGGATTTCAAGAAATGGAATTACGGAGAGCTGGTCTGATAATTTTACTTCATTGTTTCTTTTTCCTTTTTAAGAAAGAGAATACAGATCCATATCTGTGAACGACGCGAGAGTGAAGAGGACAAGACATCAAACTAAAACCAAAACTGTTTTTAGTTTAGTTTTTTTAACTCATTCTTTGGATTTCTTTACGATCTTACTTGCCTCAATCGTCTCCTCTATTCTCACTTTCCTTCCTTTTTTCCTTTCTTCTCTACCTTTAGTTAGAACAAAAAGAAACAAAACTGTTATCAAACGAACCCTTCGATTCGTTCTTTGTTGTCTCTACCTTCAATTCTGCCGTAAGCAGCCACTAGTATGATTGCTTTAATAATATTATTATCTACTCTAATGTACAAAGCTCAGCGAGAGTTCTTGAGACAGCTTTCTTGATTGAGTGTCTCGAACCGTTGCCTGCACATCTGCAAGGTCTACCATTCGCACACAGCCACGCACCTCAGTACACAAATCTCCCATATTTTCCAATGATCAAGTCGAACTAGAATCAGAAATGGCGCACCTGAATGAGAGATAATATTCAGGTTTCTTTGATATGTTTTTGCCAAGAAAAACTCCACATGTATTCCATCTTCCATCTGCATATTTCCAAATTAAAAAGTTCTTCTAGAGCATCATAAGAACAAAGTACCATTTCCTAACCCCTAACCATTGTTGGCAAGAGAGCAATTTACAAACCAGCAGGTGCCTAACTATATACATCTCACAAGTCACAACAAATCGCATGCAGCTGAAGTAATTACCCAACCTAACATTTACTTAACTACTGCATACACCAGAGTAACTAGAAACAGCACGCAAACAACACGCAATCCTTTTTGTAATTGCATCATCGTTGCCTCGAGTTTTTCCATCCTAGCCTCCACTCGAGCTATCCGAGCTTCCAACATTGCCAGCCGGACTCCCCACCTAGTCTCTGCAACTTCTGCGCCACCTGCGGTACTGTGTACATAATCTTCACTCTGCAGTGAGTCTTCTTCCCAAGCCTGATAGTTACACATTTCAACACAACCAAATTCCTGAATAACAACACCCCAAAATTTTCAAGTTAGGAACTTTCAAAAGTCACCACCATCCACTCCTTATACTAAGCTGTCAAAGCAAGCAAATCAAGATTACTATTGTGCTTGCTGACATGTGATACTCGGTGAGAATGTGTAGTGACTAGAACATACAATTTTTGGCGGTGAGATCACGAATAAATTCAGCATACCAAATTGCAATGGTGGTTTGAATTTGATGTTATTGACAATTCTTTGGTATGGTAGTGAATCATTTGTATGGTGCACAATAAACAACCACACCAAAGAATTCATTAATAAAAATCAAACAACCTTCCACTCTGAATCTCAAAAACTGCATTGAGGAAAGATAATTGGAATAAAAAAACCAAATGTATTTCATCTCAGCATTGCCTCCTAGAAAATTCATAAGCATAAAAAGCCCAAGATGCTCCACTTAGAAAAATTTAAAAGCTAGCTTTCACTTGGCCAGCCTTCCCACCTCACACGATTTGAAATTATCAATGCAAATCAAGATAGCTATTGACCTCATTTGAGTGTGAAGATTGGATTGGATCGAATAATCATCAACCTTAAGGTATTTTGAAGGAGAAATGAAAGGTAGAAGTGAAATTTTTTCGTTTTATGGGATTAGAAAGGATTAGACATGGAAGGAAACTTATCCAATCCAATCCCCCAAAATGGTAGGATTATAAGAGGTAAGTTTCCTTCTTTGGCTAATCCCTTGTACTCTCCTAGCAAAGAAATGTCATTCATTTCTACTTCCAAAATACTTTGAACTTTATGAATTCTCCAACCCAATCCAATCCAATACTATCCACCAAACAAGTCAGTTGTATCCAAAGCATGTGATAAGGAGTGTTGACGACTAAGAGCTGTGACTATGCATACACATTTTGATTTCAATATTTTCTGGACATGAATTTCAGAACGGTAGTGATCATATGATCAAGCCGTTCGGCATTCATGGTGCATCCTATAAATGATTAACAACCCAACAAGGAATTATATGCAAATACAAAGCCGGGTAGCTAAATTGCTAAACCGCCATTACCATCTGACTAAAACTCATCAACACCACCTCTTTGATTCAATTACGGGTTTAGGGTTCTTCTCCATACCAACCAAACTCTATTGGGGGGAAATGATTGAAACTATGAACCCAAGTTCTTACATTTTACCATTGCTTCCCAACAAGCATCACCATCATTTCTCAGCTGCTATTCCATTTTAACCATTATTTGAGAAAGACCCAATTTTTTGGAAACCAAAGTAAAAGGAAATACAAAAAAAAATAGAATATACCTTACCTTTTCAAGAGACCCAAAGTGAATCTGGAGTTTTTGTTAGAGATGAGGGCACAAAGTCAGCCAATTCCAGGAATTTCAGGGTTTCTTAATAATCAAAGATTAGAGGGGAGGGGAGGGGAGAGAGAAATCAAATACAGATAGCAAACATCTAAAGTCTTTTGGTTGAGACTTGAGACCCGGCAGTCAGGGAAAAATAGGTATTGCCGTATTGCTCGAGGACTGGCGCCCGTGCACTACCCATATCTCATCACACCGTCACCAACAATTTACCTAAGGACGGATGCTATAACGACAGGCTTACAATTAGAATTTAAGATGGGGTCTCATAAAACCGTAAATTCATCCGAGGGCTTAAATTGAATATTGATTCTACCGTGAAAATTGTTTAAAATTAAAACTTTTTAGTTTAAATACATCATGAATTCGTTTGAAAGTTTCACACTGCACTGCATTCTAATTTTATGCTCATTTTGCACCTTCCAGCAATCTAGATGACCTACTCACTCCTGTTTTGTAACCCACTTATCGAAATTCATAAGAACTCCATCCCAAATCCAAAATACAAGAAAAGTATAACCCCAAACCCAATGCTATATAATCAATAAAAAAGTTTCAATCAATTTTAAAATCAAATCCTACTTATACAAAATTCTACATGAAAATAAAGTCTTACCCTAAAGGGACTCCTCATCTCCTTCCTTGCGACGAATCATCTTTGAAAATGCCTTAAACAACCACTTCTCCCTAAGGCATTTTCAAATATGATTCATCGCAAGGAAGGAGATGAGCAGTCTCTTTAGGGTAAGACTTTATTTTCATGTAGAATTTTGTATAAGTAGGATTTGATTTTAAAATTGATTGAAACTTTTTTATTGATTACTGAATCGATATGGCGGTGTTCTTATGAAATTCGATAAGTGGGTGTTTTTTCTTAGTTGAAATAGGACTACAACACACAAACTATGTGTGGTTAGACACTTTAATTAGGAATCCTATTTGGTGGGCTTATACATTGAAATAGGGCTAGATTTGTGTGCACTTACAAACTGAATTGTTACTGAAAAATGAGTCTAATTTATATTAATTTTAATGTGCTTACTTGTTGAATGGTTGGTAGTCTATTTGGTATTTTCTTGTAACTGATAACGACTTATTTAGTATGAAGATTCACTATCGTGGGGCACAAATTGAAGAGGAGTCGAGTTGGTGTTACAAAGGGCAAAAATTTGTTTATATAGATTGGTGTACAGTAGATTTCATTTCCATATTAGTGATGAAGAGCTTAGGTGGTGAGCTTGGTTATTCTCATAGTAAGATGTCTATATATTCTAAGAATGTGGATAGTGGTAACTTGGTTAAACTAATTTCGAATGCTAAGTTATTCAAATAATATGGCATGTATGCTAGGAACGATAGTTGTTTACCTTTATATTTCAAAAGAGGTGGTGGAGATGAGATTACACTTCTAGGGCATTGTGAAGTCTTGGTGAATGAGCAAGGTTAGCTAGCTACAAGAGCCAAGGGTAAGGGTATCAAACAGCGTAGTAATGAACTCTTGAAGAGGATGTTAGGAAGAAATGACAGAAAATTGGGAGATTATGTGAGTTCTTGACAACACCCATCCCTAATTACCATGAAAACTGAATTGGTCCTGCTTCCGTTTGACAAATTCATTAAACAAGGGATTCTCGTTCTTCCTAACTGTGATTAGTATTATATTAAATTAACTAAATAAAACCCACTCTAGCGGGGTTACTGCCCTCGTCCTACCCACTCCCTGACAAGTAGTTGAACTTGGTAATTCGTTCAATCCCTATCTTATTCTTAACATAGTTTATCAACATAGCTCATAGTATCGGTATGAACTAACATCTAATTTATTTTTATGTACTTCTTTTACAAATTTATGTTTCTCATACCCCTTAATCAAGTTTACTTCACATCCACATTAACTCTAGGTTTATGTTCCCAATTGAAAGTATTAGCTTGCTTCCATATTATTATTATAACCTGTAAAAATATTCATATTAGTCACATGCAATTCAAGTGATCACATAAAATTACATATATCCACCATAAGTCCATACAAATAACATAATTATCATCCATCATTCACCTCTCATTTCATTTATCACTAATATGCTTACTAGCAAGCAATACCTCACTAGCTTAATTTCCAATAATAGTAAAGCTTGCATAGCATCTTAGAGGAAGGTTATTCCCAATTTGTTCATAATTACTCAATCACAAATGATTCTAGCAATAGTCCACCATATAACCAAACATTTATAGTATGTAAATATTCATTACCAAGCGCAAATGCCACCAAAAAACCTTATTAATTTTCCCCAATTGTTTTTGAGATTTGTTAATAAGGTTTATTTAATACATAATCTTTGAATAACCATAACTATTTCATACGATATCCAATTAATCTCAAACTTGAGCCATTAAACTTAGAATTTCATGAATACGATTTTTCATGTTAACCAAATCCTCATATTCTAAAGAACGCACTGTCACGCACCGAAAATGGCTGAAGATAGCCTCTACGCGTGGGCCTTATGCGCCCTGTACAAAGTTTGTCTTCAACCTCCAACCGAGTCTAGTTTCAGGTCTCCCGGCCCGTGACCTTGACCCGATTCTAACTTTCTTATTTCTCATCTTTTTTTCACTCTTTTCATGTCTAGAGTGCTCTAAATCATCTCAGAAGAGGATCTACGATGTTAAAAACATATTAACTTACCTCCAAGCCGTCGTTCCAATTTCTTGAACACGGCTGGTTTTTCCAGCATTCTTCCCAGACCTTACAGCCCACAAAACGACTATCTTTCAATTCCAATATGCTCGTAAAGACCCACAGAGCATAGCAGGACCCTCTACTTCAAGTTGATCATCCTAAAACCATCTCGACAGTCCACGGCCAACAAGTGGTTTGACATAGCTAGCTTCAGTTTGGAGGGTTTTTCTTTCCATTTCTAGTTTGTCTCACACCCTACATCCCTCACACACACTTTTTTTTTTCTCTATTTTCGTGCACTCTCTCTCTAGTTTTCTTCGAGTTTAGCTCTCAAGTAGACATTTTCTATACCTTCGGCCATGTTCCACTGAAATACCTCCCACAACACGGTACACCTATTTATAATAGTTTATGTTAGTGGAAGGGAGAAAAATGGAGGCACATGAAGAAAATTCTAGAATTTTCTAGATTCACGATGTAAAATGACCAAAATGCCATTAAAGCCAAAATTATCAAAATACCCTTAAGGGTTCTTGACCCGAATCAACTTCATACCACCTCCGATTTTGGCGTGCTGCCTGTCTACGGACTCAGGATCCCGAGACCTTTGTAACGACCTCTCGAGACCTTTGTCTAACTTCACTTTTCTCGTGATTCGAGCCGTTATAGTTCTAGTGATAGTGAGAGTGAAGAAGATGATGATGATTCTGAATACGTGGATGAAGATTATCAACAAACATAAGAAGTTAATATGGAAGATTATGGTGACAACATCTTTGCAGCCTATGTTGATGTTAAATGATTGCATATTGTTGATGGTAGTGAGCCTAAAAAAGATATTGATGGTCCAAGCTCTCAATGATTGAATTATTTTTATCTAGAACCAGATAAAAGTGGGGATGATGACCCTCCTCAAAAGCTGCCAAGGAGAAAAAACTCTACACCATTAAGAGACTTTAGAGACTTGAAACATCCTCAGTTATAGCTTGGATTGAGATTCTCAAGTGCTGAAATATTCAGAGAGACTATTAGAGTATATTCTCTCAATTTCTAGAGGTAAATTATTTTCAAGAAGTGTTCCCTTAACAAAATCAAGTTGTATGTGGCGAAGCTGAGGGTTGTCCTTTTCTAATCTATGCAACTAAGGTGAATAGGAGGGATTACCTTCATATGAAGACATATAATGGAGAACATAATTGCGGGCATGGTACTACCAGTTTTCATGCCAAAACCAAATGGATGAAGGTGAATACATTAGGAAACTTACAAGCAATAAATGGGATCTTGGTGAATTTTAAGAGATGATTAATCAAGAAACGGGATATAGACCGATAAAGTCTGCTTGTTTTATGGCAAGGAATATGGCATTTGAAATTGTTGAGGGGACTCACTTGAGCCAATATGATAAGCTAAAGGATTATTGTTAAGAGATTTTAGGGTCAAATTCGTAGAACAGTGAAAATCAAGCCAGAAAATAGAGGCTGAAGGACTCCCAAGATTCTAAAGTCTTTATGTGTGCTTAGGTGTTTCCAAACATGGTTGGCTAAATTGGTGTAGGTCTTTTATAGGATTGGATGGTGCTCACGTGAAGGAACCGTAAACAGGCCAAATATTCACAACTATTGGTCTTAATGCTAATAATGGCATGTTCCCAATAACTTATGTCATAATTGAGGTTAAAAGTTATCCCACTTAGAGGTGGTTTCTTGTGATCTTGACTTTGGATTTGAAGATCGAAAATAGTAGACAATACTTATTCATGACAAATAAACAGAAGGGTAGAGACTGCGAGTGAATTGTTTCCAAGGGTAGAGCATCCGTACTATACCAAGCATATGTTTGTAACTCCAATGTACTCCACAATAGTTTAGCCTTAAAGCTTCAAGTTGAGAAGATCTCAAGATGCACAATTGTGGCATGGTATCAAAGTGAGATGAGGAAAATGGCAGAATTGAGTCCTGCAGCCAATGTCTAGTTAAGCAGATGAATCCACGGTAATGGACATGATCATATTTCAATACAGCCTTCAAAGTAGATATTCTACTCAACAATTTAAATGAGTCTTTCAACAATTTAAATGAGTCTTTCAACAAGTTGATTTTTTCTGCTAGGGACAAACCTATTATAACACTGTTGGAAAGAATCAAAACTTACCTTATGATGTTGTGCTCTTCAAGAATATGGAAATAGTAAATTGGGTGGTCATTATCTTGGTCCAAGGAATGGGAATAGTCTGGAGAAGCAAACTAAGAAGGGGTATTTTGTATCCCTAGGCATGCAGGGAATGAAGTGTTTGAAGTTACTCATCAAAGTTGTAACGGCCCGGACTTTCAACAAGGGTAGAAGTGACCATTTTGCCTCTGATGTTAAAGTGTTGACTTTTTGACCAAAAATTAAAGTATTGACTTTTTGATCGGGATGGCCTCTGGCTTTTCCGTAAAGACCGTTACGAATGTCTCGGCCTCTCGAGTACGTCGGTAGGTGGCATGCCGAAAACGAAGTTCAGATTGTTTTGTTTTAGGACTAAGTCGTGTAAGGGTATTTTGCTAATTTGGTTAATGGGGGCATTTTTGTAATTTCCTTGTGATATATTTTGTACTGACTTTGTGTATGTATGTGTGCTTGTTTTTATTGTTTGAGTGTTTGCGTGTGTGTATGGATTGTGTTCGGCAGTGAGAGGAAAGAAAAAAGCTGAAGAGGGAGAAGGAGAGAAAGCTAGAAAAGATAGAGAGGAAAGGTAAAGAAAACAAGTGAGATAGAGGAGGCCTAGAAGGCAGATCCGAAGGCCCACGATCAAACCCGAGAAATATTTTTGCGGGTTTGAATTGCTCAACCCAAGTTTTGACTGGAAACTTGGGAAACAAGTGCAGAGACGTCATCCCTGAGGTTTTGCGATCCTAATAAGCTACCCAGCCATGAGTTTAGACGTTTGGATCGCCCAAACAACAAAGGTGGTGGACGACCATGCAGGAGAAGATGTGAACGAGTTTTTTTGGGTGACTTAGCTTTCAGAGTTAACAAGGAACGTTCGGAACCGAGTTAAACAATTGCGGAGGCATAAGTGTAGTTTTGGTGTAATTAGGGTAAAAAAAATGTTGTATTTTGAGTTATCTGTATAGCTTGTACTCTGTATATAGTGAGTTGATTAAGTGTGTAAGCATCCATTGTTTGACAATTGAATGGTTTTCTTTGTGGTCATTAAAATCTTTGAACTGGCTCCATGTTCATATGTATCAATTGTCAAACGGGAGCAGGATCCCTCATGATTGTCTAGTCGTATCGGGAGGGGTCCTGTCAATTTGGTATTAGAGCACAGTTTTGTCTATTGACTGCACTTGTGGGTGCATGACGTGTGGTAACATTTGTTTATGCTTGAGGGAATTAGGTAACGACCATGCCTCCGAGACGAGATCCCTGTGCTCGGTTGGAAGATGAAGTAAAATGAGTTAGTGAGGGCTCGGACATAGAGATAGTCTAGCATTTGGGGGTTACTAATTTTTTGGGTGAGGTGAGCTGAGAGTAAGCAGAGGAGTGAATCACTCGAATGGAAAGGATTTTTGAGGTTATGTGTTGTCCACGGGGAGTCAAGGTGTTTATAGCTTCATTCCAGTTGAGCGAGTATGCTTATCAGTGGTGGCAAAGGATGCAAATGACAAGCTAGGATGACCAGAAGGTGATATGGGAAGCCTTTAAAGATAGATTTTGTATCAGTTTTTCCCTCGTTCTTATCGAGATGCTAAAGAAGTAGAATTTCTACGGCTAGAACAAGGAAGTATGACAGTGGCCGAGTATGAGCAACGATTCTTGAGTTTATCTTGGTATGCTCTAGCATTTGTAGCAACTAAGACAGAAAAGTGCAGACGGTTTGAGTTAGGTTTACGAGGTGGGATCTGAGCTGTGGTGACAGTAGGTTTGTTTATTACTATACTAGAATTGTTAGATGCTGCCATCCAAGTAGAGGCAAGTTTGATAAGATAATACCAGGGATTTAGTTCTGGCCAGAAACATGAGAATCCATATGTGGGTACTTTTAATCAGAAAGTTCCACGAGGAGAGAGTGTTAGTGCTGGAACATTTGGTAATGGTGGCATAGTTTCAAGTAATAAAGAGATGGAATTAGAAGGTGCCCAAAGTTTGAGGTCGAGATCGATGTCAGGACCCACCCCGGTTTCACCCCGAAAACTGAGGTAAATCCTGCTCCCGTCTGACGCCCCGACACAACACAGTCAGACGCAGGAGAAATTATATCAATATCCCGAAGTCAAGTTTTATAGAGCATAGTACAAAATACACAGAAAAGAAAAACCGATAAACTAAATACACGCACGCGGAGAAATTTGAAACACTCCGGGATCCCTCACGTGACTTCTATGCCTCAGACGCTGCCTCGACGCCGGAACCCCGCGCTAGCTCCACAACCTGGAGGGCAGTTACAAAAAACAGAAGGTGTGAGTGGACCATAAATAAAAGAAAAGTTCCCAAAACCATTTATAAGAAAACCGGGTTTAGCCCTCCGTTTTGAAACCACATGCATAACCCAGTTCATAAAACAGTTATAAACCAAAACACCATAAACCACATCATAAGAAACAGAAACACTATAAAACAGTTATAGAAATCATATCACAAGCATCATAACACCATAGCGTAACACATCATTTTCCGATCAAACCTGTTGGACCTATCCGAGTCTTTAAACTCCCGAGTCTTTAAACTCAATCCAGGCCTCAATAATATCCGAGTCTTTAAACTCCCGAGTCTTTAAACTCAACAGGCCTACGGGGGAAATATCAATATATCCGAGTCTTTAAACTCCCGAGTCTTTAAACTCAATCCGGGTCTTTAAACCCAATCCGGGCCCGTCCCCCGTCAATCACAATATCCGGGTCTTTAAACCCAATAACCAGATCCAGCAAATCCAATCCAAAACCATTGAAAAACCATTTCTAAATCCATATCCAAACCCGAATCCGAAATCACCGGTCTGATGCCCTTCCAGCATCCCGAACCGTCATTCCGAACCCAAATACGGAATCCACTTTTCAATCTGAAAACCAACTCTCAATTCTCGAGATCCGATTTCAAAACCGAAAACCTCAATTATCAAAATTTCGTTTCAAAATCCCGTTATCATCATTAGAAATCAGTTATCATTTGAAAACCCCAAATTCATAGCTTTATTTTCCCGAAATCAACATTTCTCGTAAAACGTGCCAATTACTTTACTTCCTCGAAAACCGTGCAAGTATATAAAACCGCATCATAAATCCAACATTCATGTAATCACATATATAAAACAATTTAGAAAAGCAGTTATGCATGTTCGAGTTTAAGGAAAGGGTCCACTCACAGTACCAAGCCCTCAATCGCGTCCCGAACGTCCTGCACGTTCCTCAGCTTTCTCGGGAAATCCCGGTCCTGTCAACAACCGCCAAAGTACGTTACTAACACATCCACGAGGATCCACCCTAATTCCCTCAAAAATCCCCGGGTCCTAAACGTAACGAATCGGAACCCTAACCTTCACCCTCGCGAACCTACTTCGATTCGACGTCCGATTAACCCGAAACCAATTCCAATGGACTCAACACAACACCTAGACCAAAAACCATGTTGACCATTTTCCCCAGAACTGCCTCACGCGCCTGCTACAGTGCACCTTCAACCTCACGTCGACCCGGTTCGCACCAGTTCTGCAACCTGAACCGGCGAGAGCGGTTCTTTGCCGTCCGACCATCCTTTTCCTCCTTTTCTTCACCATTCTCATCTTCCAGACCTAGGCTATCTTTTCCCCAACTCCACAGACCTCGACTCGACCCATAACTCGTCGACTGAAGCTCGAAAGAAAACACGTACATGGCTCTGTTTCCTTCTCCGACCACCCAGGTCTTCCCCCGTCATGGTGGCTATCCCAAACGCTTCCTAGGACCTCTCTGAACTTCACACCACTCACCATAACCGTCGTCTCTACCCCAAACTTCACGACTTCCAGTTCGAGCATCGACGGCAAAACAGAGCACACAGAGTACTCTCCGTCGCTCCAACCTCCACCGTGCACCTCCCGTCACGGTAGCACAACCAGAAGACTCCTAGGCCTCAACTGAGTCCCCTAGACCTTCCTAAACTCTTCGATTCAACCCCTAAACTCACAAATTTCACTTTGACACTTGGCGGCAAAACAGAGCAAAGATATAGGGATGAGGGATTACCTGTCCTTCTGTCGCCGTCGCAAGCTCCACTGGGGCTGGTCGACTCCTTTCACCCCTCACGACACCACCACGAGCCCAAGTGCACCGTACACGGCCACCACCGCCACGATTTCTCACAACCTCCCTGCTTCCTCCCTGTTTTTCTCTGAAAACCGACTGCCCCGACCACCGTGTTCTTGCACGATTTCACTTCCCCAACCGCTCACCAGTTCACTCTTCCACCCTCTGATCACTCTCATACACTCACAACCTCACCAACACTCTCAGCCACCATCAATTTTCCCCGATCTCCCTCTCTGTTTCACTCTGGTTTGAAGAACACAAACGTCCCAAATTATTGGACCCGTGCACAATTGTGTAGAACCCACTACACACTTGCCACATGTCACCAATCCTCTCCATTCTCTCACAAATGGCCCAATCCCAGCCATCCATTTGTCCCTCTCTGTACACAAATCCCCAGACAACCAAAAGACCAAAATACCCCTCATTTTAAGTCAAAATTACGATTTTGCCCTTACCGTTTTAGACCCGTAACTCACACCTCGTAAGTCCGATGAACACGTGCCGCCTGTCATCGAACTCAGGACGATGAGATCTATCTAACGGTCCTAGGTCAACATATCAAAACCCGTTCGTACAAAAAGTCAACTTGTCCCCCTATTTTACCCAAATTACGGTTATGCCCCCAACCTTCCGAATATCATAACTTCTTCCTCGGATGTCGGAATCGGGCGTGCCACCTGCCTATGGATTCGTGACGTCCTAAACTACGTCCTGGTCACCGGTCAAAGTCCATTTGACCATCCGAACCAAAAGTCAACTTTTTGCCCAAACTAGGGGCAAAATCGTCATTTACCCACTAGTCACCGATTACACGCACGAAGCTCATCTTAATCACTATCTAAACTGTAATTTCTGGGACGGTTCGTTACAATCTACCCACCTAAAAAGAATTTCGTCCCCGAAATTCCACAACTAGTTCCCAACACTTAGGGTTTCCTACCCAGTAATCATCACTAGGTCAACAACAACTTCTCCTGGGTTTCCTGTCTATCATCTCCATCTTGGGTATTTCACACCATCCCTAGCTACTGTTACCACGGCCAACCCTCTCTCTGTAACAACTGTATGGTGTACGCAAGGGAAACTCTATGAACAGAAAACGAAGATATTTTAAAATACCTCATATGGAGTACCCAATAGAATTCACAGAGTACATCTTCACGTACTACCACCTCACCTTTCCACAACCAACTCGGATACTAACCCAGACAATCGAACACCTATCTCCCTCAGCTGCTACTTCGGCCACTATCGGAATAAATCTACAAAGTCCTAAAGGCAAACTCTAGCTTGTGGGTTCTCTCTTTCAATAACCTCATATCGATCAGTTATAGTCACTCATTTCCTATATCTTCCGTCATCCTTCCACGGAACTCACTGTAACACTCCAGATCCTCTAGGGAAACTCCTAGACTCTACCCTGGGATCCAACAACAAAGATGGGAACAACATATCCAAGAAGAATAAAAATACCTGTCCCCGCATCTGGTGCCGACTGAACCTCCTGCTGAGTCATCGAAAACACTCGGGCCTGAGATCCCGACGCTCTACCACGTCCCCTCGAACTACTAGTGGCACCACCACCTCCTCTAGTACCCGCTGTCCCTGATGTTGTACTCTGTCCGGGCTCCGCTGCTCCTCGGCCTACACCACCTTCTTGTGGCAACAGTGGACACTCACGTCGGAAATGACCACGCTCTCCACAGTAAAAACAAACATCCCGACCGGAAAGAGCTGGTCGCCCTGTCGACGCAACAGACATCGCACTAGCTTGCGGAGTCGGCTGTGCTCGGTAACCACGAAATCCTGAACTCTGGGAACTACCAGGTCTACCGAAACGATCATCCCCCGAAGACGACGCTCCACCGAAGTTACCTCTTTTCGGCGTCCGCTGGCTCGAAGCTCCAGAAAAAGATGGCTCCCGGTGTCGCACTGGCAAACTCGCCTCAACCCTTACCGCTGCGTCTGACAACTCCCGGAGGGTAGCAAACGATCCAACCGTCACTATGGCTCGAATCTCACCTCGCAGGCCCAACTCAAACCTACGACACTTCTCGGCTTCAGTAGCCACAAACGCAGGAGCAAACCGAGACAACATCTGGAATTTCCGTTCATACTCAGCCACTGTCATATTCCCTTGTTGAAGCTGCAAAAATTTAGCCTCCTTGGCATCTCGGAAAGAACGAGGATAGTACTGCTCCAAGAACCGTTCCCTAAACGTCTCCCAGGTCACAGTATGGGCATCCCAGCCAGACAACTCGAGGGTATACCACCACTCATACGCCGCACCATCCAGTAAAAACGTAGCCAACAACACTCACTCCTCCGGCGGGCAATGCATAACTGCAAAGATCCGTTCAAGTCTCGTAATCCACTTATGGGCTTCCTCAGGATCAGCCCCGCCACTAAAAGTAGTAGCTCCGAGCCGCTGGGCTCGCTCTATCGTAGTACTCTCTATTCCTCTCACCGTTTCTTCTTCAGGTCGTGGAGAGGGTCCACGTCTCGGAGGCATCGTCAACCACACGCTGAAAGAGGCATAGAAGTAGTTAAACAACCGAAACAAACCCTCACAAACTTACAAACCCCAACAAACTCGACAAACCTATGCTCTGATACCAATTGTCAAGACCCACCCCGGTTTCACCCCGAAAACTGAGGTAAATCCTGCTCCCGTCTGACGCCCCGACACAACACAGTCAGAAGCAGGAGAAATTATATCAATATCCCGAAGTCAAGTTTTATAGAGCATAGTACAAAATACACAGAAAAGAAAAACCGATAAACTAAATACACGCACGCGGAGAAATTTGAAACACTCCGGGATCCCTCACGTGACTTCTATGCCTCAGACGCTGCCTCGACGCCGGAACCCCGCGCTAGCTCCACAACCTGGAGGGCCTTACAAAAAACAGAAGGTGTGAGTGGACCATAAATAAAAGAAAAGTTCCTAAAACCATTTATAAGAAAACCGGGTTTAGCCCTCCGTTTTGAAACCACATGCATAACCCAGTTCATAAAACAGTTATAAACCAAAACACCATAAACCACATCATAAGAAACAGAAACACTATAAAACAGTTATAGAAATCATATCACAAGCATCATAACACCATAGCGTAACACATCATTTTCCGATCAAACTTGCTGGACCTATCCGAGTCTTTAAACTCCCGAGTCTTTAAACTCAATCCAGGCCTCAATAATATCCGAGTCTTTAAACTCCCGAGTCTTTAAACTCAACAGGCCTACGGGGGAAATATCAATATATCCGAGTCTTTAAACTCCCGAGTCTTTAAACTCAATCCGGGTCTTTAAACCCAATCCGGGCCCGTCCCCCGTCAATCACAATATCCGGGTCTTTAAACCCAATAACCAGATCCAGCAAATCCAATCCAAAACCATTGAAAAACCATTTCTAAATCCATATCCAAACCCGAATCCGAAATCACCGGTCCGATGCCCTTCCAGCATCCCGAACCGTCATTCCGAACCCAAATCCGGAATCCACTTTTCAATCTGAAAACCAACTCTCGATTCTCGAGATCCGATTTCAAAACCGAAAACCTCAATTATCAAAATTTCGTTTCAAAATCCCGTTATCATCATTAGAAATCAGTTATCATTTGAAAACCCCAAATTCATAGCTTTATTTTCCCGAAATCAACATTTCTCGTAAAACGTGCCAATTACTTTACTTCCTCGAAAACCATGCAAGTATATAAAACCGCATCATAAATCCAACATTCATGTAATCACATATATAAAGCAATTTAGAAAAGCAGTTATGCATGTTCGAGTTTAAGGAAAGGGTCCACTCACAGTACCGAGCCCTCAATCGCGTCCCGAACGTCCTGCACGTTCCTCAGCTTCCTCGGGAAATCCCGGTCCTGTCAACAACCGCCAAAGTACGTTACTAACACATCCACGAGGATCCACCCTAATTCCCTCAAAAATCCCCGGGTCCTAAACTTAACGAATCGGAACCCTAACCTTCACCCTCGCGAACCTACTTCGATTCGACGTCCGATTAACCCGAAACTAATTCTAATGAACTCAACACAACTCCTAGACCAAAAACCATGTTGACCATTTTCCCCAGAACTGCCGCACGCGCCCCCATGCCCCGTCCAAAGTGGCTGCGCTTGGCCCTCACGCGCCTGCTACAGTGCACCTTCAACCTCACGTCGACCCGGTTCGCACCAGTTCTGCAACCTGAACCGGCGAGAGCGGTTCTTTGCCGTCCGACCATCCTTTTCCTCCCTTTCTTCACCATTCTCATCGTCCAGACCTAGGCTATCTTTTCCCCAACTCCACAGACCTCGACTCGACCCACAACTCATCGACTGAAGCTCGAAAGAAAACACGTACATGGCTCTGTTTCCTTCTCCGACCACCCAGGTCTTCCCCCGTCACGGTGGCTATCCCAAACGCTTCCTAGGACCTCTCTGAACTTCACACCACTCACCATAACCATCGTCTCTACCCCAAACTTCACGACTTCCAGTTCGAGGATCGACGGCAAAACAGAGCACACAGAGTACTCTCCGTCGCTCCAACCTCCACCGTGCACCTCCCGTCACGGTAGCACAACCAGAAGACTCCTAGGCCTCAACTGAGTCCCCTAGACCTTCCTAAACTCTTCAATTCAACCCTTAAACTCACAACTTTCACTTTGACACTTGGCGGAAAAACAGAGCAAAGATATAGGGATGAGGGATTACCTGTCCTTCTGTCGCCGTCGCAAGCTCCGTTGGGACTGGTCGACTCCTTTCACCCCTCACGACACCACCACGAGCCCAAGTGCACCGTACACGGCCACCACCGCCACGATTTCTCACAACCTCCCTGCTTCCTCCCTGTTTTTCTCTGAAAACCGACTGCCCCGACCACCGTGTTCTTGCACGATTTCACTTCCCCAACCGCTCACCAGTTCACTCTTCCACCCTCTGATCACTCTCACACACTCACAACCTCACCAACACTCTCAGCCACCATCAATTTTCCCCGATCTCCCTCTCTGTTTCACTCTGGTTTGAAGAACACAAACGTCCCAAATTATTGGACCCGTGCACAATTGTGTAGAACCCACTACACACTTGCCACATGTCACCAACCTCTCCATTCTCTCACAAATGGCCCAATCCCAGCCATCCATCTTTCCTTCTCTGTTCACAAATCCCCAGACAACCAAAAGACCAAAATACCCCTCATTTTAAGTCAAAATTACGATTTTACCCTTACCGTTTTAGACCCGTAACTCACACCTCGTAAGTCCGATGAACACGTGCCCCCTGTCATCAAACTCAGGACGATGAGATCTATCTAACGGTCCTAGGTCAACATACCAAAACCCGTTCGTACAAAAAGTCAACTTGTCCCCTTATTTTACCCAAATTACGGTTATGCCCCCAACCTTCCGAACATCATAACTTCTTCCTCGGATGTCGGAATCGGGCGTGCCACCTGCCTATGGATTCGTGACATCCTAAACTACGTCCTGGTCACCGGTCAAAGTCCATTTGACCATCCGAACCAAAAGTCAACTTTTTACCCAAACTAGGGGCAAAATCGTCATTTACCCACTAGTCACCGATTACATGCACAAAGCTCATCTTAATCACTATCTAAACTGTAATTTCTGGGACGGGTCATTACAATCGAGATCGCAAACACCCACTCTGTCTTGTTGCACTTCCATACAATCGTCAAATAGACAAGAGGGTAGAACTTTTATGAAGCGTTTCTTTGAGTGTGAAGAAGTTGGACATTGTTGTAAAGATTCTTCGAATCACCTAAATGATGATATGATTGGACAGGGTGCGGTCGACTATGGCCAGACTTCTGGCACGTCAAGGAGAAGTCAAACGCCAACTAGTGAAGCCGGAAGTAGTCTAGAGGACATGGCTGCTCTTCCGATCACAAGCTCTAGCATTTGCCATGACATGATCAGTGGTTCGTTAGACACCAGTCTTGGTGACTGGTGTTTTATTTACTTTGAGTATGATTCATGTGCTTTAGTAATTTCAGAGTATACATTGATTGTTGCCTGGGAAACTTTGGGTATTAAGTACAAACTTGAGTATTTGAATAATTGCTAGGATTGAGATTAGATTAGACTTACCCATTTAAATTTTGTTTAAATTTTGAGGATGAAATTTTTTTAAAGAGGGTAGGTTGTAATGGCTTGGACTTTCAACAAGGGTAGAAGTGACCATTTTACCCCTGAGGTCAAGGTGTTGATTTTTTGACCAAAAGTCAAAATGTTGACTTTTTTTATTGGGATGGCCTTTGGATTTCCATAAAGATCATTACAAAGGTCTCGGCCTCTTGAGTATGTTGGCAGGTGGCATGCCAAAAACGGAGTTTAGATGGTTTCTTTTTGGGTCTAAGTCGTGTAAGGGTATTTTGGTAATTTGGTTAAGTTAGGGGGGAGGGGGGTTGTAATTTCCTTGTGAGATTTTTTGGGGCTGAATAGGGAAGTGACAAATGTCTATATCCCTTAGGGAAGTTTGTGTCGACTTTGTGTATGTATGTGTGCTTGTTTTTATGGTTTAAGTGTTTTTGTGTGTGTATGGATTATGTTCGACCGAGGGAGGAAAGAAGAGAGCTGAAGAGGGAGAAGGATAGAAATCCAGAAAAGAGAGGGAGGAAAGGAAAAGAAAACAAGTGAGAGAGGGGAGTCCTATAAGGTGGACTCGAAGGCCCACGATTAAACCCGAGAAGGAGTTTTGCGGATTTGAATTGCTCGACCTAGATTTTTACTGGGAACTTGGAAAACAAGTGCAGGGATGTCATCCTTGAGGTTTTACAATCCTCATAAGTTGCTCAGTTGTGAGTTTAGATGTTTGGATCTCCCAAACATCAAAAGTGGTGGAGGACAGTGAAGGAGAGGACGTGAACGAGTTTTGTGGGTGACTTAGCTTCCGGAGTTAACAAGGAACGTTCATAACTGAGTTAAACAGTGAAATCGCATTGTTGTGGCACGATGATGGGGACTGTTTTGCAGCGGAGGCATAAGCGTAGTTTTGATGTAGTTAGGGTAAAAGATGTTGTATTTTGAGTTATTTGTACAACTTGTGCTTTGTATATAGTGAGTTGACTAAGTGTGTAAGCATCTTTTGTCTGAAAATCGAACGATTTTCTTTGTGGTCATTACAATCCTTGAATTGGCTTCACGTTGTTGTGTAGCAACTATTAGACGGGAGCAGGATCCCTCATAATTTTCTAGTCGTATCGGTATGGGTCCTATCAAAAGTGGGAGGCAATTCAAAGTGGTCTTAAAGGGCAAGCGGTCTTCGTGTAGGGAATGAGACCTAAATGGAATCCTTTACCCATATGCTTATATAGCTATAACTTTATTGCATAGAAACCAGAAGTTTATTTCCATGAATCCTACAGTAAGACGGCATACTTGAGATGTAATGTGAGGATTATTGAGCCAATGACAAGTGAAGATCAATGACATTCTACTGGGTTACCTCCTTTGAAGCCACTAGCCTACAATAGACAACCAAGCAGACAAATGAAGACTAACAGAAAGTCTAGTGGGGAGTCAGACCTACCTCAACATCCCACGAAGCTAGTAAGGTACCACATTGAAATGAAGTGCAACAACAGTGGTGAACTTGAACGTAGGTTAAAAAAAGTGCAAGGTAAGATTTGATGATATTCTGTTAGTTTCTATCCATTTTGTTGCATTTGGTTAGTTTCTGTTCATTTTGGTGCATTTGGTTAGTTTTTCAATTTGATGAGTATATGTGCATTTGATGGTATTTTGACCATTTTAATTAGTTTATGTACGTTTGATGAGTTTTTGTGGATTTAATGGTATTCTGGCCATTTTGGTTAGTTTTTATACTTTTTTTTTAGTTTCTATCCATTTGGAATTCTGCTAAGATTGGTATTGTGTTGAGATTGGTATTATGCTAAGATTGGTATTATGCTGAGTTTGGTATTTTGCTGAGATACTATCATAATGTGAGATTATAAGATTATGTCAGTTTGATTGTCCTGTCCATTTCAATGTTATTTCTTAGTATTGTATTAAGTTTATAGTATTATGGTATTTTGTCCATTTGAGATTATGGTATTGAATTTTTTGAATTTGAAAAGTTTGATACGATTGGTTCATTTTGTTGTTTATACCCATTATGTTTCTAATGTTGGTATACTAATGAGGGACTTACAATCGAGTACATGCTGCATTTAAACTCTGTGTGGGATTTACAGTCGAGTTCATGTTTCATTTAAATTTTCTTCCTGATATTGGCATACCAATAAGAGTGCATTTACTAGAGGATACTTGTTCATGTTTCTGTCCATTTCTAGTTTATGGCTGCGTGAGCTATGCTTTTCAGGAGTCTACAACATACAAGGCATAAGATTTGAGAAGAAAAAGGCAAGAAGCAAAAGAAAGGAGACGAGCAAAAGTGGCCACAGATAACTCAAGAACCACAAAGACCAAACCACCATAAGCACCAAAACAAGCACCTCCGGCACCACCTCTAAAACCCCAACCTACCCAACAACCTCAAACATAGACCTTACCAACACCCTCTCAACTAACTAGGCTCTATCGACCACCACCATCTCAATTATCTCAACCCTCCCCACCACCATCTTCTTAATTAAGTAAGCACTCACCACCACAACCTTCTCAATTAACTCAACCCTCTCCACCACCTCAATCATAGATAACTCAACCTGCTCCATTAAATCCATCAAAAATAGCTCAACCCTCTCCACAACCATTCGCAGATGCATCTCCAAGGAAGACGAGATTTAAATCTCCAACAAAGAGGAAGAAATATATATTTTGGTGCTTGTGCTGGCTTTGTCCATGTGTTTTTTTTTTCTTGTGGCTTTAGTGGTTAGTTTAATGCATGAGTCGTTTTGGGAAGTTGGCCTTAAATGGGTTTTAATGATATGACCCATCCTAATCCCCCTAGATTATCGTGGGATGTACCTGCTCTCGTATGACAACACATGTCAGACAAGGGATAAAACCGTAACCCACTCGGGGTTGTCTAGAGTACGCAAGGATCTATGGCGGCATGTGATGTCTCGATCTCTGCTACCGCCCGCATCCGCGATCAACCTAATGGGTATAAAAAAAATTAAAGCTGTGAGTGGATAAAAATAAACAGTTTACTTAAAACAATTTATTAAAGACATTTATAACCTTCACGTAAAAACATGCATGCATCAGAAAACAAGTATTTCAAATACTTTTCTCAAAAGCCAATTATATAGCTTTTCAAAACGAAAAACAGTGAACAATGCTTTTCAATCAAAGCCATTTCCTCAGTAAGGTCTCAGCCCAAAACCAAATCATATAAAGGGTCTCAGCCCATCATCATCATCATCAGTCACGACTCCAATCCCAACAACGCATGCCCATAAGCTCAAGAACTGCTCTGATCCTGAGAATGTTGTCGTGAACATATCACCAGCCAACAATCACCAGATCGTCGTGAACATATCATCGATCGATCTCATATATCGTACTCCTGAGTCGAGCCTCCGTCGGCTACCGCATTTCTCGGTTGCTCGACAGTAGGTGCATCGTGACCTCTCCGTACCTCGAAGGCGAGCATTATCTCTAGAGTGCTCTCTGGGGAAACATATTCACAACTGGAGGCCCTCTAATAAAATTTGAGTCTTTAAACTCAAAATCATATCATCATCAATAGGGATACAAACCTAAATATCATCAATAGGGTCACAGGCCCGAAATATCATCAAATGGGTCACAAGCTTGAAAACAGTGTCTATCAATACTTCATAAACCCAGGATTCCTCGAATCCTATCAAATCCACAGCTAGGTCTCATGCTCAAAATATCTTTCATAAATCCAGGATTCCTAGAATCCTATCAAATCCACAACTGGGTCTCATGCCCGAAATATATTTCATAAATCTCGTAACTGGGTCACAACCCGATATATCTCATGTTTGACTATACTATAAGTCAAACCATAAATCAACTGGGTCATACGCCCGAAAGATATTTCCAATATGAATACCATTTCATGATTCAAAACACTTTTCCAAAACCGTCCTTGACTTCAACCCAAGTCAAGGTCTTATCAACTGAGACTCATGCCCGAATATCGATTTCACGCATCTCCGTGAAATTATTCAAAACCATTAGTCAAATCCTCAGTTTCACGCATGTCTATGAAACCATCAAAATCACATAAAACATACGCTAGTAGAATCTTCGGTCGAAACCTAAACATCATATAAAACGTAAATCTTGACATACGTGTCATACTGCATTTTCTACAAAAATGACAATCAAATCATATTTAAAGCATATGCAATCAATGCATCTCAAATCGTGTTCATAATACATATAAAACAATCATGCATGCATCATATTTCATAAAATAAGGTCCACTCATAGATTGTCTGTGCTGCGCGCTCCGAATCGCGCGTCATAAGCCACTCATGGGCTAACCATACCCTCTGGAACATCCGGACCTGTCCAAATCATACTCAAAGGTCACTAACCATCTATAAACGTCTATGTCAAAGATCGTCACACATTGCGGAATGGTTAACGTGTCCGAGGCTAAAAACCTCTAAATGACCTATCAAACGAACTCCAATCGACCTGAAACCACCACCATTCGATTCAGATCGTCGAAACCTTTCAAACAAGACTGATTTGACCTCAAAATTCATGCCCACACTGTAACGACCCGTCCTGGGAATTAGGGTTAAGACCGTGTTTAAGATGAGATTAGTGAGCATAATTGGTGGTTAGTCGGTTACGATAGGTCTGATAGCGTAGAATGATGATTTTACCCTTAGGTTGGGCAAAATGTTGACTTTGAGCTCGGGCGGTCAAATGGACTTTGACCAATGACTGTGACGTAGCTTGGGACGTCACGAATCCGTAGACAGGTAGCACGCTCGATTCCGACATCCGAGGAGGAAGTTATGATGTTCGGAAGGTTGAGGGCACTTTCGTAATTTGGCTAAATTAGGGGAAAACGTTGACTTTTCGTACGACTGGGTTTTACACGTTGACCTAGGATCGTTAGGTAGATCTTGTCGTCCTGAGTTCGATGACAGGCGGCACGTATTCATCGGACCTAGGATGTGTAAGTTACGGGTCTAGAAAGGTAGTGGCATTATCGTAATTTACGTCATAAGTAAGGGGCATTTTGGTCTTTCTGTGTCTTGGGATTTGGGCCAATCAGATAAGGCCAATTGTACAGTGAGATTGGGATATTTGTGAGAGGGTTGAGGGGATGGTGACACGTGCAGTGTGTGTTGTGGGTTCTAGGGAGTGCACGGTGTGAGTGTGTGTTCGAATTAAACGGGTGTGTGTGGTCGTGTTCGAGAGAAAACAGAGTGAGGTCTGGGAGGGAATTGATCGAGTTCTGGGTGAGAGTGTGAGAGCTTGAGTGTGGGAGTGTGATCAGGGGAAGCTGGAGAGTGCAAGGAAGATGGTGAGAGGAGTTGAGAAGTCGAGTGTTGGTGTGTGCAAGGTGTGAGATTCTCAGGAAAACAGAGAGGGAGTTTGGGTGGTGTGCTGTCGTGCCTGGTCAATTGAGACTGATGGTGGCGTTCAGAGGACGGAGGAGGATCTGAGGAGTTATGTGGACACCGGGGGACACCACGGAGCCCACGGCGGTGAGCGGCAGAAGAGGTAATTTCTATTTCCTCTGTTTTTCCGTTTTATTTCAAATCGAAAGTCGTGGACTTAGGGGCTGAGTCGAGGGTTCTAGTTGGTCCTAGTCGACTACTTAGGTTCTTAGGAACCTGCTAGTATCGAAGCCGTGACAGGGGAGGACTTGGGTGGTCGGGAACCGAAACAGGGGTTTCGGGTTGTTTTTATTTCGAGTTTGAGACGACGAGTAGGAGGCTGTGTCGAAGTGTTTGAAGTAGGGGAACATGTTCTTTAGGAATGGACGATGAAGATGGTGAAGAAATGAAGGAAAATGGAGACGGGACGGCGGAGAACCGGGAACGCTGGTTCAGTACAGTCGAACCGGTCGACCTGAGGTAGACGACGATGAACAGTGTTCCTGTAGCAGGCTCGTGAGGGCCACGCGCAGCCACTTTGGGTGGTGTGTGAGGGCCACGCGCAGCCACTTTGGGCGGCGCGTGGGGGTGCGTGCGGCGGCGGTTGGGAAATTGGTCAACATGGTTTTTGGTCTAGGTGTTGTGACGAGTTTATTGGACTTGGTTTCGGGTTGTTTGGACGTTGGTTGAGATTAGTTCTGCGAGGTTAAAGGTTTAGGGTTCCGGTTCGATACGTTTAGGACCCGGGGATTTTTGGGGAAAATGAGGTGGACCTTTGTAGATGTGTTAGTAACGTTCTTGGGTGATGGTTGACAGGTTCGGGATTTCTCGAGGAAGCTGAGGAACGTACAGGACGTACGGGGCGCGAGTGACGTGTCGGTAACTGTGAGTGGACCCTTTCTCTAAACTCGAGCATGCATAACTGTTTTTAATTACTTGTTTTATGGTTTTCATTATGATTTCATGATTATTGAATGCTTTATATCTGTTTTATGAAATGGAAAGGTTTTCGAGGAAATAACGTATTTGGCACGTTTTACGAGAAAGGCTTGATTACTGATTATGATGCCATGATTTGGGATTTCAAATGATCAAGGTTTTGGAACATGATTTTGATGATCAAGGTTTTCGGTTTTGAAATCGGATTTCGGAAACGGGATTTGGTTTTAAAGTTGGAAAGTGAATTTCCGGATTTGGGTTCGGAATGACGGTTTTGGATGCCGGAAGGGCATCAGACCGGTGATTTCGGATTCGGGTTTGGAAATGAATTTCGAAATGGTTTTCAAACGGTTTGGATTGGATTTGCTGGATCTGGTTATTGGGTTTAAAGACCCGGATTATATTTGACGGGGGACGGGCCTGGATTGGGTTTAAAGACCCAGATTGAGTTTAAAGACTCGGGAGTTTAAAGACTCGGATATATTGATATTTCCCCCGTAGGCCTGTTGAGTTTAAAGACTTGGGAGTTTAAAGACTCGGATATTATTGAGGCCTGGATTGAGTTTAAAGACTCGGGAGTTTAAAGACTCGGATAGGTCCAGCAGGTTTGATCGGATAATGATGCTTGGTATTTATGTTTTTACGGTTTTATGATGCTTCTGATATGATTGTTATAACTGTTTTTATACTGATTCTGTAAATGTTTTTTTGATGATCTTCACGTGAGTTATAATTGTTTTTGGTAACTGGGTTATGCATGTGTGATTTCAAAACGAAGGGCTAAAACCCTGGTTTTATTATGAAATGGTTTTCGGAAAGTATTTTATTATTTATGGTCCACTCACACCTTCTGTTTTTAAATTGCCCTCCAGGTCGTGGAGCTAGAGCGGGGTTTCGGCGTCGAGGCAGCGTCGGAGGCATAGAAGTTACGAGAGCGACCCCAGAGTGTTTTAGATTTTTCGTGTGCGTGTACTAGTTATCAGTTTTCTTTCTTTTGTATTTAGTACTATGCTCTATAAACCTTTGACTTCGGGATGTTTCATATAGTTTCTCCTGCGTCTGACTGTGTTACTTTAGTAGTTTTCGTTGGTGTTGTGTCGGGGTGTCAGACGGGAGCAGGATTTACCTCGGTTTTCGGGGTGAAACCGGGGTGGGTCCTGACACACACACCCTCACGCGCTGGTCCAAGTCTGGTCAACGCTGGCCTTCATCGATCAACGGCGGTCCACGATGACGGTCAATGCCAGTCAACGCTGTCGTCATCTGCTGACGTCAGCTTGACAGATTTGACACTTGTTACGTCTAACAGACTGCCATTTGGCATTTCTTGATTGGTGCCACGTGTCATCCTCTAACACTTTCAAGTCAAGTGATGATGTCATTGCTGACACATCAGCTCTAACAACATGACACCCTGCCACGTGGCACCACCTCATTGGTCCACGTGGTCTGACAATGCTGACGTGGACCTGTCATATCAATTGCCACGTCATCTAACACCATCTGACATGTTGCCACGTGGCACCTCCCCACTGGTCTGCGTAGTCTGACATGTCTAACGTGGCACTACCACGTCACTGCTGGCTGGACATGACATCTGGCCACGTGTCACCCTCTGGTTGGCCATGTGGCTTGGCAGGTCTGATAGGTGATGACGTTGATTGCCACATCATCATCGTCAACTGGATGGGACCCGATCGTATCTCAGCTGTTCGACCACCATTTTCTTCCATTTTTCTTCCTATCAACTCGTCTCTAACCCAGGAAGGGTTCTATGACCTCAAAACTAGGAAATAGGGCCTAGAAATTACATGTCCAAGCTCGATCTTCACAGCCTATTTTCAAACCTCATTCCAGGGCGATTCCACCACCCTTTGCCGTCCATTCTTGTCCCTACCAACTCATATGAGCTCAAAGAAGCCAACCAATGGCTCATAATGTCGTCAAACGTCCAGAAAACAAAAACCAATTTTCAAAATCAAAACGGGTTTCAGGTTTACCTTGTTTCATGGGTTTTCAGCCACCTTGCGACGGCTCTACCATCCCTGCCGCCGTCTCTCATCCTCCCTCACTCCATCCCCCCTCTCTCTCTCCCTGTTCCAGATGATGAAGTGGGGTGGTTTGGGTGGTGGGTACGATTTGGGTGTGTGAAGAAATGAAGAAGATGAATGATGCATGTATGTGTATAAGTGTGGATTAATGTATTGGTCCACAAAAGATATTTTAGGTCCCACTAAAGACAAACCAATTTAAAAACCGTACAACTGTGAATAGTTCCTAGAATCTTCCGTAATCCGTAACTTTTCCGTACGATGTCCGATTTCGACGTTCTATCTGTCTATAGACTCATATCGTCTCGATCTATATAACGGTACTCAGTCCACGTGCATTTGACCTGAGAGGTCAAAAGTCAACTTTTTGCCCTTTGTAGGGGTAAATTTATCCAAATCGTCCGCTATTCCTCGATTAGTCCTTGATCACTCTTGATAATCCATCATTAATCCTTAATTAATGCATGAATTCGGGACGAGTCCTTACAAGTAATGTTGTTGAATCAAAATGCAAAGACATGTAGACAAATTATGTTTGTTTGGATAGACCATTTTGAAAATGGAATCAATGAATATGAAACTTCTACCCAAACTTGAACCATTCCATCGTTCCAACAAAAACATTATACTTAGTTCAAACTTGAAATTATGTTCATTAAACATAAACTTCCATCATTATAACATAAACTTCAAACTTAGTTCACTAATAAAGACATTACAAAGCAACAAATCATTTTACATTATCCCAATCTACGTTCACTGATATACACATAAACTACAACATTCATTCACTAATAAAGACATTACATAGAAACTAGAAGCATACTCAAAGCTTCAACATAATCATCACAATCTATGTTGCAATTAGAGAAACCCACATTTTCATTGAACATTAACTGCTCTTCTTCAATTCCACTTCCATTATCTCAGTCTTCCTAAAAAATCTAGGTATTTCCGGAGTGTTAGGGGCTCCCTGAAATTAAACAAACCAATAAGAAATTGAAGCAAAAATTGAACTAGACTTCAATCATACTTGAACCTAGATGAGAAACCCAGTAAATTTTTTGAATATACATGAGCCCAGAAACCCAGATAAGAAACCCAAGCTTGGAAACTCAAAATGAAATTCAACATTTTCAACAATCAATTCAATAAGCAAGATGGAAGTTTACCCCAAAACTTTGAATCTTCGTTCAGGATGTATGTCGGTCAAAGACATCTCCACTCTACATATTTTTCCAACAGTGACACTTTTTAGCTTCAATTCAGTTCATCTCTTAGATATGATTTTTAACAATTCATCCCATAAACTTAAGGCATTTTCAAAAAATAAATTAGAATAGATGGATTTACCCTTGTCTTTATTAGTAGTTCAAAAGTCAATTTTAAATTGGGAAACTTCTTGGGAATTTTGATTGGACCATTGTGCGCGTCTCGAACTCATGAATTTGTAGAAAGGTGTCACGCAAAATGGAGATCTCAAGGAAAAGTTATAGGTCTAAGCGTACTAAGGGTATTTTGGTAATTTAGACAAATATGGGCATTTTAGTCATTACTTTCGAATTGATTTGCATTACTCAGAAAAGAGCGTGGCGACATTCCTCAAATTCCGATCAACATGAATTTTGATGTTTTCGAGGTTACAATGGTTACAAGTTTTGGGACAATCAGACATTGCTTAAGGATATTTTTGTTTGTTATTTCTAATTAGCATACTTATAAAACTCTCGGGAATTTTGGGAGTGTAGATATAGATTCCTTATATGATTCGAATATAGAGATGGAGCTCAAGAAGAGTCGGCATCTCAGGACAGGACTTGGGAATAGTTGAGGTATCGATTTAGGGCTCAGAAGGAGCAGAGATATCAGGTTCCACTATTCATTGGGATCAGTTTGTTGGTGTGGAAGGTGACCTCGGGAAGATGAAATATTTTTTTTTCATGTACTAAGACAATAATTCTGACATGGTCGATGTTTATCTTTTTTCTAATAGGTCTCTTATTTTATGCTGTAAAGTGGTAAGTCGGGAACATTGCTGAGTTGCCTGATGGGAGCATGACCTTGCACGTTATCAAAGCCGTTTCAGAAAAGCCCCTGTCATTATTCGATAGTAATAGAATCTGAGAATTGAAGTATCTAATAAGACCAAGTGATTACAAGCTCTAGGGAATACGACATAATCGAACCATATCCAGTATCACATAAATCCACACATATCACAATCAACCCATCCTCGATGCAAAATGTCAATCACACAATCGACTGCACTATTGGTAGGAAACACCACATACTTACTCGAGAACCGGAGCCCAGCGCGATGTCCAAGTCATCACAACACAGTCTCAGGAACCGAAGCCCTGCTCGACGTCTGAGACTACCAAACCAGTCAGCATGCATAACGAGGAGGGTTACTCACATGCATCACAATCATCACATCCCAAAACACAATTACCAAGGAATCACATATTCACATGACACATCAATCTCATAATCAAAGCCTTGTTCCAGAAACCTCGGGCTTAAGCCTAAAACCAAGTTATACGATGTGCCTCATAAGACATGCATAGAAAACATTTTCCATGAAAATCATCCAAAAAATCATAAGAAAATCATAAATACACCAAAACCACCTTGTTTCAAAGCTAAAACCTTGTTACACCACAATCTATAATTAAAAAAAACCCGGAAACATATAGTTAAGCTCATAAAACGTACAAAGGACTTTTGAAAAACCATCCAAAATTATATAAAATTACAAAAAAAAAAAATCAACATTATAACCAAGTCACATGTCATGCTAAATTCCCAAACCCCATTTGAATCGGAATCCAAAAACAGAATTTAAGGAAAATCTCGAAAAATGCACGATAAAATATTAATTAAATGTTCATAACATCACCGAAAATCCGATAAACTTTCCTATTACTCAATTATCATCAAAACATATAGTAGAACATTTAAACTCATAAATATGCATGCACCGTGTTTTAATAAAATAAAACGTCCACTCATAGTGCGAAATCGCCGATTAGTTGCGTTCCAAACGTTCCTCGTTGACTCTGGGAGTTCCGTCTCCTAACCAAAAACACAATACAAGGTTATTAAGGTTTCCCGAACACTCAAGTAACCTCCTGAGACAAACCCTAACTCCCAGGAATTTTATATTAATTTTTAAATATTAAATACACGCTTTGGACACCCAAAACTACCCCAAAACGGTGTCTGATTGCTTGGAAACCTGCGCCAAAATGTTCGTAATATCGAAAGGATGAAAAAACAAACTGGTCATAAACTAAAATTCCTTGACACGCGACCCCACGAGCCTCCTGTAGCAACTGCGCGTGAAGCACACTCGCCTCTTAAAGCGGATGCGCATGAAGCCCACATGCATGGGCACTATTCATTGTCTTCCTGCGTTATCAGACCCGTTTTCCTACAAAATGGGTCATTCAACCCGCTACTTGACCCGGCTAGAAACCCTCAATTCTCATCCTTTTTTCAGTTCTATTTCGACCAAATTATTCTAATGTAACTTAGGAGCAGATCTGTACAATAAAAAACAGAGAAACTCACCCTAAAACTTGCTTGACTAGTCGAAAAACTCACGACCCAATTGTCCCTGTGTTGTCTGGGCAATCCCAGCATCTAAAACTGTGTCTCATATGCTGGTTAGGGTTGTAGAGACTCATAGAGAATGACTCCAGCCTCGTTTCCAAGGCCCTTGCTAGAAAATTGGGTCAACCAATCTCAGACCTGAAAAACCCTTCACGGGTTCATCTTCCTTTCAGCTTGAACAACACCTTTTAGCCTGAACATCACCTCTCATCCTCTCTTTCCTGCTTCTCTCCTTTCCTCCCTTCCTCCTTTCCTCACGTCTCACTTTTCTCTTTTCTTTCTCCCCTGACCCTTCTCCCTTCTCCCTTCTAGTTTTTCTTCTTGTTCTCCGTTTCTCTCTTTTGGCCGTGCCCACAAAACACACACAATCACACTTAAAAACCTTATAACATAGCATACACATATACACAAGGACGGTGGCACAAGCCCCTATGGGATAAAGATACTTGTCCCTCCCTTATTCAACCACAACAAAAATCTCATAAGGAAAATTACCAAAATACCCTTCCTTGCCAAATTGCCATAATGCCCCTATATAATCTAAACTTAGGATGAACCCGTTCAAACTTTGGTTCTAGCATGCCACTTGCCAACGTACTCAGGAATCTGAGACATTTCTAACGACGTTTATGAAATCGCTAAAAATCGTCCCAGCAAAAAAGTCAACCCTTTGACTTAGGGGTAAAATGGTAATTTCCAATCCCTTGAATGTCTGGGCCGTTACAATAAGGGTTGGTCCCCCAAGTTGCCACATGCCACCTATCTCCTCAAAATATCATACTTTGTCTACTTCCCCAAAATACCCCTCCCTTAATTAGTAACTAGCCTAAAACCCTAGGGGCAAAATCGTCCAAACCAACATAAAATCCCAAAAAATCACCTTAAATAATATAGTTAAAGGTTCAGGTCGTTATAAGAGGTGGGGATGAAAAAATTAATGGAGGGTCAAGGTTATCCTATTTTACTAATATTAAGTATAGCTATATAGTTAAGTGTAAACTATAAGTAAATAGTAATGGGCTCAATAAAAAAATTGGTTGTCACGTATTATACACGGGGCTGTGGCTTCCTCTTTACCTCATCCGGAGTTTCAATTGAGCGAGAAAGGCAAGAAAAGGAACCAATGAAGGACAAAGTCCTCTATTTTCTCCCGCACAGCTTGCCTCCAAATTGCCGTCCATGGACGGCCAAAATTCCGCATATTCGTCTATTACCTCTTACCTTCATTCTTCCATTTTTCTTCTTATTCTACTACTACTACTTCTTCTTCTTTTTCTCTCTGTTCTGCATCCTCTTGTATTACTCAATCACCAGCTCAAAGAAAGCCAACACTGGTCCAGATCCACAACCCAATGGGCTGCGTTCAGGCCAAGCCTCTCCCGGATTCTGCCCCTGGGGGCTTAGATAAGCTCAAACTGGAAAATGGGTATGTGGGCAATAGTGTATTTCCTGCCCAGGCTCAGAGAAGATCAACCGCCCAGTCACAAAGAGACTCTTTCAAGCAGCATGGGCATGAGGCAAGAATTTCAAATCTTGATCCTGGTACTGGTAGCAGCAATGGTAGTGTGGGAGACCAAGATGACGGACCTGTTTCTCATAAAGTTTCTGTTGATGAGGAGTTGGTGGATGGGTGGCCTAAATGGCTCACTGATAACATTTCAAGAGACATTTTGGCTGGCTTGGTTCCCAAGAGTGCCGACTCTTATGACAAGCTTGATAAGGTTTGTTTTGATCCACTCTCAAGTTCAGATTTTTTTTTTAATTGAATTAATGCATATGATTAGATTTGTAACTGATATGTGGTAGCTATAAAAAAAATAAGAAGAAAATGGTAATTAGTATGTCGCATAGATGGTTTTTTATGCTTCCTTTGTGGTTGGAATTATTGTTGTTCTGATGCTGTCTTGGATATCTTGAGTTGTTTTTGGATGCATTCAACAAGCTATATATGATGGGCTGTTGAAAAACATTGATTTTTATCTATTTCAATTTGGGGTTACCCACCTTTCCAAGTCACTAATAATTTAAAATATAAAAGCTTAATTTTTTCTGTTTTTCCCACTAATCTTGGTAATCTAACAAATCATAGATTTAATTATTGGCTAGATCGTTACCCAGAGGAGGCTGGCATTTGAACTTGTTTTTTGTCTCTTCATGTTTGGTGTTGTAGGTGGGGGAAGGAACTTACAGCAATGTGTATAAGGCTCGCGACAGGGACACTGGAAAAATTGTTGCCTTGAAGAAGGTCCGGTTTGATACATCAGAACCTGAAAGTGTTAAATTTATGGGCCGAGAGATCATGTTTTTACGGAAATTAGATCATCCTAATGTTGTTAAGCTTGAAGGATTGGCCACGTCAAGAATGCAATACAGCATTTATCTTGTTTTTGATTTCATGCAGTCAGATTTGACGAGAATTATATCCAGCCCTGAAGGGCTTACTGAACCACAGGTTTAAGTTTTCTTCTAACTTGTGGATCCTGAATTTGGATGCTTTGATTTATTGGACTGTCAGTTTCTTACATGAATTATTTCACAGGTCAAGTGCTATGTGCATCAGCTACTTTCAGGTCTGAAGCATTGCCATGATAGGGGAATTATACATCGAGACATCAAAGGATCAAACCTATTGATCGATAAACATGGAATGCTTAAAATTGCAGATTTTGGTCTTGCAAATTATTATGTTCAAGATCCTAAGCGTCCTCTCACCAACCGAGTTGTGACACTTTGGTACAGAGCTCCTGAGCTACTCTTAGGTTCCACAGATTATGGAGTTGGCATTGATCTTTGGAGTGCTGGTTGCGTCTTGGCTGAAATGTTTACAGGGAGACCCCTTCTTCCTGGTAGAACAGAGGTATTCACTGTTGTGTGTGCTTGTGTTTGAAGATAAGACCTTTGATCTTACTATCGCTGGCTTGTATCTCAAACTCATTTTACTTGCTTTCAGGTTGAGCAACTTCATAGGATTTTCAGGCTTTGTGGCACGCCATCAGATGAGTACTGGAAACGACTGAAGCTGTCGACAACTTTTAGACCTCCACGTTCATACAAACCCAGTCTTCAAGAAGCTTTCAAGGATTTTCCGTTTTCTTCTTTGAGTCTGTTGAGCAATCTTCTTGCTTTGGATCCTGCCTATCGTGGCTCTGCATCTTCAGCTCTCAAAAATGAAGTAAGTTTTTGTTCCAACTGCATGCTTTTCTATACTCCTTTTGATTGCGACCATTATTTATCATCTTTTTTCTCTCTCCATATTCCTGAGCTGTAATAATAATTAGCATACTTTGATTGTTAATTATTACAGTTTCTGAAGATTGATTTGCTAACCTGATGCATGTTTCTTCTCTGTTTTTACTTTATTCTTAGTATTTTGCTTCTTGCTGATATGTTTGAGGAGTTGCAAATACCTAAAGTTAATCCACAATGTGCAGAATTCATAGTTTTAACAATTTGCATACTGAATTTTATTGTATTACTGATGCTCATAATGCTTTATTTAATCAATAGAAAAGTTGGATAGATTTCAAAAGCCATCTCTTTTAGATCTGTTTTCTGTTTCATGATTTTCCGGCATGCGTGGAATATGGTACAATTCTAGTTTTTAATTTTATTAATTTGGTCTTGCAAGTGAACATGTGACCAGTGAGTTAATTTGTGAATATCATATACTAAAGAGTACTTGTCCTTACAGTTCTTTTTCACAAGTCCCTTGGCTTGTGACCTTTCTGGGCTACCTGTAATCTACAATGAGGATGATGAATTGAAACTAGCCAATGAGCAGAGAAAGTAAGTTATTTTTCTTTTGTTCGATAGACAATGAATGCATCTAACAGCATGACATCAACATCCTGCTTCTTGATTTTTAGTCTTCTCGTTAACTCTGGGTTTCATGAACTTGGTTTTCTTGAATGAATTACTTTGAAGAAGTCGTTGATCCTGCACTATTCAATCCCTATTCTACAGTTACAACCCTAAATCCTGAATAATCTCATTTACAGTGTTTTAATCCTCCCAATAGGAAGAGATCTAGTGGCGACAGTAGCTACTTGTCTTAGCAACACGCTAAATTCACTTTGGCATGCGTTGTGTGTGTGTAGAAACTCTTTAGTTTTGTAAAACAAAGTCATTATGCAGTCCTTCCAAGTAAAAGAAAATAAAGAAGGGTGGAATGGAGGATGGCGTTTTGGAGTGCAAATGGCAATTCCCTATTAAACATTTACTTTATTATTATTATGATTATTTTTTTTTACTGGAATTAAACAAGCACTTATTTGCCAACCCTTAAATTAGATATTGAATGCTGATATGGATTTAGGTATTTCACCCACCAGGCGTGGTTAATATCTGGCTCACTGATTAAAAAAATGCTCCGTATTCAACGAAATTAATATGGAATAACTTTGATATAACAGACTCCCTGAACTTCGGACGTATCCGGCATTACTCCAAATACATGTCGCATTTGTCTGCTTTGGAAATAATTTTCTGAAGTAGGATATAACATCTGGTTTATTCCTTGAGGTATCTGATTATTTTTCTCATTTCGACAGGTCTAGAAATTCTAAAATAAGACGATCTCGAACACGTGAACGCCGGAGACAAGATCTATTTGCTGAAAAATCAAAAGAAATTTCTGCATCTTCCAACCAGGTAAATTAGAGTCCTTACTTCCAGCTCTGTCAGGTCTCCTCACGCCAAATCTTGTACAATTTTGGTAATTAACTAAGATTAGCCAACATGTGGTGAGTGTAAGAGGAAGGGAAAGAAAACTTTGAGACGAGAAAATATCAGAAATAACCCTGTGTTGTTTTGGGGGGAATATTCTCTAGCTCCTTCTCACCTATAATACTGTTAAGGCACACCTTATTTGGACTCAGAGGCCCCTATTTCCACTGGAAAATGAAAACTGACGAATTACTCTAGTTCTTGTAGTATTATCGTGGGTTACTGATGTGGATTACTGATGATTTTTTAATATGTAAATAGGTTCTTCGGGAGCCTGAGAAAACTGCCGATTTGAATTTGAAAGTGAAGAGATCGGTAGCACTACCAGTAGCAACTCCTCTTGTGTAAACAGGGCAGGCCGGAAAGAAAGCCCGATCTTCTCCCTTTCTCCAGTTGAAGGGCATCCCATTCCCACTAAGAACATCAAGAATCTGCCTCCATTACCCAATTCTAAACCAGGCCGCACCAAGTATAGCAAAGACGGTAACATGTACAGTTCAAATCAGATTAACAGGTCTGCATCTACTAGAGAATTCAGAAAGTTCAATCAAAGGGAGCATCTAGATGTAGAAGTCTATGCTGTTGATGATTAGGCCACAAGAGATGACCATATAGAGCTGAACCTTATCTTTCTGTTCTATTATTTTTTCCTCTATATACTATTGACTAACATGAATGAGAATAACCATGAATTGGGTGCCCTGTATAATACTATGGTTCATAAATATTTGTGTAAGTTGGCCCTGCACTTTATCCACTGTGTTTTATATGTCGTTGCTTTCAGTCAGAGCTGAGCAAGTAAATGAAAATCAAAGCTAAAATTACAATGGTTTTTTTTTTTAGGGTGCTTGATTTAGAGGACTGTTGCTACACTTTTTTGGCAGCTCCTTTCGCCTTTATAATAATTTTTTTATTAGAGGGCTTAACAATTTAAAAAAATTTAGAAACTTAACTTTTAATTTAAAAATGTGAGGGAAAATAATTTAATTTAATAAAAAAACACATTAATCGAAGAATAAACTATGCATGCGTCTCTCTGTTCCTCCTCTCCAATCTCCCCCAAAGCAGAAGCCTTTTTTTTTGATGGACTGTATACCATGAGCAACGGCATAAGTGCATAATCAGGATTTGATATCAGAGGGGGTTTAATCATATTTGCTTTCTACAGATCGTACTCTTAATTAATAATTTATTAGTTATCACAAATTTTCAAGCACTTTTGTTCAAAATTTTACATTTTAATAAATTTTCGTGGACCATTTTTTGGTGGTTTCTAAATAAAAAAAAATGACGAGTTTATTTTTGTTTTATATATTTATATAAACATTGTGATTCATATATTCCACTCTTAAATCCAATAAAATAGTAACTTCAGAAAGTTACTATCATTGTAAGCATTGATAAATGAAAATAATAAACAGGAAAATAGAAATTAAAAATTAAACCCTTTCGAAATATGAACTAAATACATTTTATAAATATTTATAATTAAGAAAAAAATTAACAAAATAGGCAAATAAGGTAAACAAATATTGTAGAAATTTTATATATGCATGGTAAATTAGTATAGTATCATGTTATATAAATTTAGTACAAAATTATAAGAGGAAGTAAAAAAATTATGCACAACAGATAAACAATCTAAGTACATTTATTATACTAAAAAAATATTTAATCATATTTTATATATAAATAAAGGAAATAAAAATATTTGAATGGGGGCGCATGCTCCCATTAGGCCCTCCCTAGCTCCGTTCAAACTGGCCCTAAGATATTAGGGGCTCAATGCGAACCTTCAAACTGGCCCCATCATTCTTCAACTCTCAAAGTGTCATTCATTCTTCAACTTTCCTTATTTTTTCTTTTTTGAGCTCCAGAAAGATACTTTCGATGCATGATCATAGTTGAAAAATTTATATTCAACCAATCAATTCACAACCACAATCCAATAGTTTAATAATTCAATAATCAACAATTGAACAATCACCCCAAAAAATATACAAGTATAGTATCCAATGATCCAACCATTCAACAATCCAACAATCCAAAAACCAACAATCAACTCAAAAATTAAACTATTGGGAACCTAATTGACGAGTAAGAAATTTGGTAATAAGTTTAGCATTGTATTTTTTTTTGTGTTCCACTACTCCAAAAATTAGTTTCACAACTCAAATATCATCTTCCTTTTAATTAATTTTTTTTTTCAATTTCTTTAAAATTTGAGAAGGGGAGGGGCTAGGGTTTAAAAATTAACTTAAATAGATAGAGGATGATAGGACCCCACCCTAAAACAAGTCGTAAACCATACCCAAGCTCTACTCTCGTTTTACAAGTACACCAAAAGCCAAACCTATTCTTGAAACCTTGTTAGACCAGGGATACTCGTAGTCTCAAGCTCATACCTTCACTTCTCAAGCAGTCTCGGTACTCGCGCAACGGCCCTGGAGGGTTCCAAAAAAAAAAAAAATTAGTGAGTGGACCAAAAAGAATATTTTAAAAACACACAGTTTTGAAAATATAATCGTAAAACATAAATATTACCTTCCGTTTTTGAAAGCTATGCATGTATAAAGAGAATTTCATAAATTCCAATAAACAAGCAATGAAACACGAAACTTCGAAATACGTGCAATAGAAGAAACTAGTAGTATCACAAACTAGTGAAACCATAAAAACCATAGCAAGGTACCATGAACACAACCATACAATGCTAACCCACCCTCGATGCTTACAAGCCAATTCATCACATTACAAAAGTTACTCAGGGATATAACATCCGTGGGCCTACTTGGGGATACAATATTCGAGTGTCTAATCACGTATATCACACTACACTACCGGTAGTCCAATCATCATAGCATATAACCACTCGGGGATACAACATCCGAGTGGCCACCCATGGATACAACATCTGGGTGTCAACCACATAACCCAACCACTCAGGCATACATCATCTAAGTAGCCATCTAGAGATACAACATCTGACCGTAACCCAGCAATCTGAGAAGGGTTTTCACAACAGACAATCCCCATATATATATATATATATATATATATATATATATATATATCCAGAATCACATTTCAAATATCAAGGTAATATATTCTTAGAATTCATATCAATCCCAAAACCAGAACCAAAATCCAAAATATCCAGAACCCAACATAAGTAAATGCCTTGTAAAACGTGCATCATTCAATTATTGTAAAATCATCCAAAACTCAACAATATCGAGAAAGACACTTTATAATATGCATAAAATATCTCCAACTAAAATCAAAATTAAAAACCCCGGGCCTAAGCCTAAAACACAAATCAAGCACAATCTCGTAAAACGTAGTATTAAAATATTCCATAAATTCATCAAAATTCACAAAAAAAATTAAAATCACTCAAACATCATCAAAACACATAGAAAACCATTTAAAACCCTTAAATATGCACATATAATAAGTTTAAGAAATAAATGGTCCACTCACACCGACTTGCACCCTTTTTCATAATTTCCGAAACCTTCGCTGTCAGGATCCGTCCCAAATCCCCCGGGATTAATATGGGACGTGCCTGATCCCGTTTGACACGAAGTGTCAGACCATGGAAAAGTCCGTCTCTAGCCCTCACCGGGGCTTCCAGAGCACGCCAGGATCGTAGGAGGAGGAGTGTGATGTCTCGTCTCTGCTACAACCCACATCCGCGATCAACCTGAAGGGTATTAAAACATCAAAAGTCGTGAGTGGAAAAAAACAATAATTTCATTAAAAACATTTTCATACAAATACATTTATGCCCTTCATTAAAAGTATATGCATGCATTCAAAAACCGTTTATAAAAAACGTTCATAAAACCATTTCATTTATCAAACATATTCTCAAAATCATTCAAAGGTTCATGCCCGGTTCCCATAAACCGTCATAACCCATAAAAACCTTTCAAGGGTTCATGCCGGTTCCCATAAACCGTCATGAACCATAAATCCATTTGGGTCCCCGACCCGAAATCACAACCTTAAAACCATAAAACAATACATGTGGGAACTCAGCCTAAAACCATTCTCCGTGAAATACTAAAACATACAATACGGGGTCTCCGCCCCAAATCACTTTCTAAAACATCGAATACGTATCAATATACGTATAACCCATCCAAGGAACTTCTGAGAAGATGCCAACTTGGGGCACACAGCCCCTAGGGAACACATCCCCGATATATGTCACGGTATCGTCTCTATACTAGTGTGCACACTACTCGGGGTTTCACTCCGAGTCTTCTCTCAGGAATTCTCCATCTGGGGGGTTCTAACTTCGGACCTAGTCCGATCATCTCTCCGGAATCTGGTCCGAGACCACATCATAAATCGTAGCCCTCACTCTTGGAACGGGATCCCTATGGGGATACCCATTCTGGTCTATGGATCGTGATTCTCCAGGTCGACGTCTGGATGAGACTATATAAATCATATGGAGGGTTCATATACATTTTCAAAACTCTTTCTTTCTTTCTCAAAACACTTTTCAACTAGATCTCATACCCGATTCATCTCAATAAGACTCCTCGAATCCGATTCAAATCAGTTTCACAGGCCTCGGCCTAAATCCACAGTTCGATAGGGTCTCCTGCGCGAATTCTCAATTCACAAACTGAACTGGGACTCAAGCCCGATGTTACAATCATTAGGGCCTCAAGCCCGATACCACGACTAACTGGGCTCTAAGCCCGAAACGATAAAGCAACGGGGCCTCAAGCCCGATTTCACAACCAATAGGGCATCAAGCCCGATACCACAGTCAAATGGGCCTCCAGCCCGATATTACAACCAAATGGGCCTCAAGCTTGGATCATAAATCAACGGGACCCTCGGTCCGATCGTATAACTCAAATGGACCCTCGGTCCGAGAGTTTGTAAATCAACTGGGTCTCGTGCCCGATTTCATATTTCCAAATCCAAAACCAAATAATTAAACCCTCATTGAAAAACTAGCACGTATAAGCATCGTATAAAATCAGAAATCTCGAAATACGTGTTCCTAGGCTACCACAAACAAATGCACTCATGGCATCACAAAACATGTGACAGGACCCACCCCGATTATCGCCTCGATAATCGGGAAGCATCCTGCTCCCGTCTGACAAACGAATCAAAAAGACCGGAAACTAGTTAAAATTACAACACACCCATTGTCAGACCAGGGAGATTAAACAAAATACATCCGACTGGACGTCAAGTCCACAATTTCACAGAGCAATATTACAAAACAAGTTAAAGAAACAAGTCCTACTCTGTGAACTAACTACTCCGCAACGGAAAAACTTTATGCCTCCGCCTCTGCCTCGGCGCTTGCCCCCACGCTTGTTCCACGACCTGGAGGGAATTTAAAACAACAAAGTGTGAGTGGACCGAAACATAAGCTTTATAGGGAAAACAGTTTTTCTGAAATCGGGTTCGCCCTCCAGTTTTGTAACACGCATGCATAACCAAATATCCAAATTTTGCATATTAAACTTTTGAAAACTCTTTTTCCGAAACACATGGAAAACGTTACAAAGGATCACCATAATTCATGTAAAAACCATTTAACAATTCCAGGTTTCAGAAACCGTCATTTTAAACGTTAATTGCACAAATCATGTAAAACGTGAACCATTAACCACAATTATGCCGTTGGATCCATCCGAGTCTTTAAACTCAACATTAGGCTTTCCCGGGATATCAACGAGTCTTTAAACTCAAAACATGATTAATAGGCCTCGGGGGGTATCATAATAATCGACTCTTTAAACTCACGAGTCTTTAAACTCAATTCGGGTCTTTAAACCCAATTTTCGGGCCCGCCCCCGTCGTTAAATAACCGGGTCTTTAAACCCAAAACCAGATCCAACCATTAACCGGGTCTTTAAACCCAAAACCGTTTTTAAACATAATAAATCAGGATTCATCGCAAATCTTTTTCCAACATTATTCCAAAAACATTTCTCATCATAACAGGACTCATGCCCGAATTCACATGCAAATTCCAACACATGCAATTTCCAGAAATTACTTCACAATGTGATCAAACATCATAAATCCGAAACATGCATATTCATATCCAGGTACTTTATCAAAATCATCACGCATGCATAAGCGAAAATCGTAACCTCGAAATGCGTGAAATACGGTAAATATCTCGAAAAACGTGAAAACACGTAAAACCGATATAACATATCACCATCATAAAATCATATGTAAAACCATGAGATAAATAAGCAAAATAGTCATGCATGCCCAATTTAGGAAATCAAAAGGTCCACTCACGGTTTTAGGACGCGTCAATCGCGTCCCGCGTGCTCCTCCGTAGCTTCGGAAGTGTCCAGGCCTGTGAAAACGTACAAGAAGGGTTACAAACATCCCAAAATAACTCGTAGGATTTTTCATAATTTTTCCGGATTTTTCGGCGAAAATAAACTTAAAGACTTAATCTTCCGGACTCCCGAAATTATCCCGAATGACTCCCGAACAACTCGAATCCTAAAGGTAAAATGTTAATTGGACTGAAAGGAACAATTTCCATGTTGACCGTGATCGGAGATGACATCGCACGCGCCGTCACGCGCCGCCCAAAGTGGCTGCGCGTGAAGGCCACGCGCCGTGCTACAGTGTCATCTCCCTTACCCGAACAGCCTGCTAAACGGGTCTGATACCCGCGACTCAACTCGATCAGTTAGCCCTCAATTCTCAATCAATTCTACCCGTTTTCAATCCTATTATCTTCTCTAACTCATTTATTTTAGGTCTGCAACAATGGTTAACCTCGACTGTCCCTAAATCGATGCAATCCAGACTCGAACAAACGAACAAGTCGACTCCTGGAACTCACCCTACACAGTTCCATTCCCAAATTAACTTCACCAGTAGCAATAAGGGACCCAAACGAACCAAAACATCCAACCAATTAACCCCAAACTAACTTGGAAGTCGTCGTCCTCAATACTGTGTTTTTCCAGAAACTGGAACTTGAGTCCCTGAGCAAACCTCGATCAATCCTCCTCAATACTTGCACGGTTGCGTTAGCAAGGATCCCAGATGACTAATTCCACCCTCAGTTTGGTTCAACTCGCCTCAAAACCCAACCTTTGAATTTCCCTCCATTTCTGCGTTTTTCTCTTCCCCGTCTCAGAACCTCCCTCAACTCTCTCTCAGCCTGCCCAAGTGATCGAAATGAGTTCCCAGACTCAAAGGCGACCAGGTAATCGATCAAAGAGGCCAGCAACCCGTGGGAAACCGTCTGAGATTTTTCTGAAATTGTTTCCCACGCACGCAGAAACCATGGCCAATTCAGTCTCCCCCGTGCACTGAGCACTGCCCAAACCGTGCACCAAAGCCACTCAGTCCAGCCCCACTACCTCAAACGGCATAAACAAAGCCTGAGCCTTCCACTAAACCTTAAACAATTGAACGCACAAGACCCACGGCCGCTGCTCTGTTTTCCACGGTGGTGAACAGTACCCCGTGCGGAAATTACCAAAATGCCCCCAGGGCAAAAATTTCCAAAATGCCCTCCAACTTCCGTGACCCGTAACTCGGTCATCCGACGTCCGTTTCAAGCATGCCGCCTGTCGTTGTACTCGGGGCATCGAGACGAACATAACGGTCTTCGAGTCAAATGAATATCAATTGTCAAACAAAAAGTCAACTTTTTTCCCTTATAGCCCCCAAATTACGATAATGCCCCTGAATTTCCGAACATCATAACTTTCACTCCGAGCGTCCGAATCGGACGTGCCACCTGTCTATGAACTCGTGACATCCCGAACTACGTCACGGCCATCACTCAACGTCCGTTCGACCTCCAAATCAAAAAGTCAACAAATTGACCACCCAAACACAGGGGTAAAAACGTCATTTTATTCAATATTTTATAATATTACATTTCCAGAACGTCCGGGGCGTTACAATCTCCCCCCCTTAAGAAATTTCGTCCCGAAATTTCAAGGAAACAAGTAGGGGAACTGTTCCCGCATCTGCGCCTCGGGTTCCCATGTGGCTTCCTCCACATTCTGGTTCCTCTAGAGAACCTTTACCAGAGGAATGGTCTTCCGACGTAGCACTTTATCCTTTCGATCCAAAATCTGTACTGGCTGTTCCTCGAAGCTCAAATCATCTCGAAGTTCAATGGGCTGATCCTCCAGTACATGAGATGCGTCAAACACATATTTCCGCAACATCGACACATGGAAAACATCGTGGACCCTCGAAAGCTCTGGCGGTAGTGCCAGCCGGTAGGCCACCGGGCCAATCCTCTCGGTAATCTCATAAGGTCCAATATAACGAGGGCTCAACTTTCCTCGCCTGCCGAATCGCACCACACCCTTCCAAGGGGACAATTTCAGAAATACCCGATCTCCGACCGCAAATTCCAGATCTCGAATCCGATGGTCCACATAGCTCTTTTGTCTGTCCTGGGCTGCCTTGAGCCGATCCCTGATGAGTTTGACCTTCTCGGTCGTCAGTTCCACCAATTCGGATTTAGTCAGCCCCCTTTCACCCACGTCCGTCCAACACAACGGAGTTCTGCACTGCCGTCCGTACAAGGCTTCGTACGGAGCCATCCCAATGCTCGCCTGATAGCTGTTGTTGTAGGCAAATTCCATCAAGGCTAGATGTGACTCCCAAGTGTCCTGAAATTACAAAACGCAAGCTCGCATCATATCCTCCAATGTCTGGATGGTCCGCTCAGACTGGCCGTCAGTCTGAGGATGAAATGCAGTACTGAAACGAAGTTTCGTCCCAAATGCTTCCTGCAGACTCTGCCAAAATCGAGAAGTAAATCTTGGGTCTCGGTCAGAAACTATTGATTCCGGAGTACCGTGCAAACGGATGATCTCGTCAATAAACAACTGGGCCATCTGTGTCATCCTGAAGTTCTCTTGCACTGGCAAGAAGTGAGCTGATTTCGTAAGCCTGTCCACAATCACCCAAACTCCATCGTGACCCCTGGGTGTCCTAGGAAGTCCAAACACAAAATCCATCGTCAAGTGATCCCATTTCCATTCCGGAATAGGTAGTGGTTGCAAGGCTCCATAAGGTCGTTGTCTCTCAGCCTTCACTTGCTGGCACATCAGACACCTGCTGACAAACTCGACAATCTCCCGTTTCATTCCCGGCCACCAGTAGTGCTCTCGCAAGGTACGATACATCTTGGTCCCACCAGGATGCATCGCGTAGGCCGAACTATGAGCTTCGTCCAAGATCTCTTTCTTCAGTGCCTCAACGTCGGGCACACACAACCGTCCTTCCTTTAGCAAAGCTCCATCCTCCCTGACTGAAAAATCTAGCCGTTCACCGGCTTCCACTTCAATCCGAAGTACACATGAGACAGGATCTTGAGATTGAGCCTCAACGATCCGATCGACCAGAAGTGGTCTCACATGAAAATTAGCCAGCAAGACACCTTGGCCATCCAAACCCAAATCAATGCTATTCTTACGGAGTTCAACCAAAAGTGGTAAATGAACCGTCCGTAGATGTGCTACAGAATGCGTTGACTTCCGGCTTAGAGCATCAGCCACCACATTGGCTTTTCCCGGGTGGTACTCAATCGTGCAATCATAATCCTTAATTAGCTCTAGCCACCGTCGCTGCCTCACATTCAACTCCTTCTGAGTGAACAAGTACTTCAGGCTCTTGTGGTCCGTAAACATTCTGCAAGTCGCACCATACAGGTAATGTCTCCAAATTTTTAATGCATGCACAACAGCAGCTAACTCCAAATCGTGCGTCGGATAATTGCGCTCATGTGGTTTCAACTGGCGCGAAGCATAGGCGATCACTTTCCCATGCTGCATTAGTACACATCCCAAAGCCTGTAAGGATGCATCACTGTACACCTCAAATTCCCCACTGTCGTCTGGAAGGGTCAGTATAGGAGCAGATGTCAACCTTTCCTTTAGCTCCCGAAAACTACGCTCACAATCGTCATCCCACTCAAACTTGACTCCCTTCCGCGTCAGTCGCGTCAACGGGGCAGCAATGGTAGAGAAACCCTCTACAAACCTCCTGTAGTAACCCGCCAAACCCAAGAAACTCCTGACTTCAGTGACGGTCCTCGGTTGTTCCCACTTCGCCACTGCCTCAATTTTCTGAGAATCCACACTGATCCCGTCAGTTGAGATCACATGCCCCAAGAAACTCATGCTCGTCAATCAAAACTGACATTTGCTGAGCTTCGCGTACAACTGGTTTTCCCTCAAGGTACCCAGCACCATCCTTAAGTGCTCCTCGTGCGCTTCCGCACTCCTCGAGTAGACCAGGATATCGTCGATGAACACGATGACAAAGTGATCCAAGTAAGGCTGCAACACTCGGTTCATCAAATCCATAAACGCTGCGGGTGCGTTGGTCAAGCCAAACGGCATCACAAGGAACTCATAATGACCATAACGGGTCCTAAAGGCTGTCTTGGGTACATCCTCATCCTTAACCCGCAATTGATGATACCCAGAACGTAGATCAATTTTGGAGAAGTACTGCGCTCCTCGCAGCAGATCGAACAAATCATCGATCCGAGGCAACGGGTATTTGTTCCTGACTGTTACTTTATTCAGTTGCCTGTAATCGATGCAAAGTCTCAAACTACCATCATTTTTCCTCACAAACAACACCGGAGCTCCCCAGGGGGATACACTCGGTCGAATAAATCCCATCTCAAGTAATTCTTGTAACTGCGCCTTCAGTTCTTTCAACTCGGCTGGCGCCATACGATACGGAGTCTGAGAAATAGGTAGCGTACTTGGAACCAGATCAATAGTGAACTCAACATCTCGATGCGGTGGCAAACCCGGTAGATCCTCCGGAAAGACATCCGGAAACTCCCGTACAATCGGTATATCCTCCACCCTCAATGGTGCAGCTCGTGAATCCATCACTCGGGCTAAGTATCCCTAGCACCCCTTCCTCAACAACTTACTTGCCTTCAGGGCAGATATCACTCCGACAGGAGTTGCTCGCTGAATTCCCTGAAAAGTGGTTTCCGGTAACCCCGGGCTCCGAAAAGTAACCCTCTTATCGACGCATTCGATAGAGGCATGATGGAGCGTCAACCAATCCATACCCAAGATGACATCAAAGTCATGCAAGTCCAAGAGTATCAAATCTGCCACCAGACCAACATCACCTACCATTACGGGGCACTCCCGCAACACTTGATTCACCACAAACACATCTCCGGTGGGCGTACTCACTCCCATGTCACAGTCCAGTGCGGACACCTCTCTACCCGCCAACAACTCACAGTCCCGTGAAATAAATGAATGAGTAGCTCCGGGATCAATTAAAGCACAAACATCATGTCCAAAGATCGTGAGTGTACCTGTCACAACACCAGGCGCTGCCCTGGCCTCCTGCTGCGTAACTGCAAAAACTCGGGCCTGTGGTCCAGTTGCTCGCCCACGGCCCCGGCCCCTCTGTCCATTAGCCGCTCCAGTACCACCTCCGCGAGTGCTCCCAGTCCCAGAAACTGCAGCTGTGCTCCGTCCCTGCTCTGCTCCACCCCGACCTGCGCCACCACCCTATGGCAAAGATGGACAGTCCCTCCGATAGTGGCCCCGCTCGCCACAGAAGAAACAAATGACACTGGAAGCATCTCGAACAAAACCACCACCCTGCCGTCCCGTGGAAGCAACAGAAGTCGCGCTCGCCTGCGGAGCAGTCTGCGCCCTAGGCGCTCGGAATCCGGAACCCTGATAGTTACCAGGCCTGCCATAACGATCATTGCCTGCAGATGAGGCTCCACCATAACGTCCCTTCTTCGAGGCTCCCTGACCATACGATCCAGAATATGAACGCCCGCGACGTTGTCCACCACCAGAATACTGTGGACGTGTCGGGAGACTAGCCTCAACCCGCACCGCGGCATCAGACAACTCCCTGAGAGTAGCAAAAGCTCCGGCCGTCACAATGGCCCGTATCTCACCCCGTAGGCCAAGCTCAAACCTACGGCATTTCTCAGCCTCAGTAGATACAAAGGTAGGGGCAAAACGAGCTAGCATCTGAAATTTCTGTTCATACTCAGCTACGGACATGCTCCCCTGCTGGAGCTGCAGAAACTCGGTCTCCCTAGCATCACGGAATGAACGGGGATAATACTGATCCAGAAACCGTTCACGAAAGGTCTCCCAAGCCACTGTACGGGCATCCCAGCCCGACAACTCCAGAGTATACCACCACTCATAAGCAGAGCCATCAAGTAGAAATGTGGCCAACACCACCCGCTCCTCAAGAGGACAGTGCATCACAGTAAAAATCCGTTCAATCCGAGAAATCCAACGGTGAGCATCCTCGGGATCCGCTCCACCACTGAACACCGTAGCCCCAAGACGCTGGGCTCGCTCGATCGAAGCGCTCTCGGCATTGCCATTAGGTCGTGGAGGGGGTTCGCGTCGCGGAGGCATGGCCGGTCGTCCTTCTCTGAAAGAGGCAGAAGTTAGTACAATAATCAAGGCACACCCGAGTGCCGGACACGAATCGTAAACCTAGGCTCTGATACCAATTGACAGGACCCACCCCGATTATCGCCTCGATAATCGGGAAGCATCCTGCTCCCGTCTGACAAACGAATCAAAAAGACCGGAAACTAGTTAAAATTACAACACACCCATTGTCAGACCAGGGAGATTAAACAAAATACATCCGACTTGACGTCAAGTCCACAGTTTCACAGAGCAATATTACAAAACAAGTTAAAGAAACAAGTCCTACTCTGTGAACTAACTACTCCGCAACGGAAAAACTTTATGCCTCCGCCTCTGCCTCGGCGCTTGCCCCCACGCTTGTTCCACGACCTGGAGGGAATTTAAAACAACAAAGTGTGAGTGGACCGAAACATAAGCTTTATAGGGAAAACAGTTTTTCTGAAATCGGGTTCGCCCTCCAGTTTTGTAACACGCATGCATAACCAAATATCCAAATTTTGCATATTAAACTTTTGAAAACTCTTTTTCCGAAACACATGGAAAACGTTACAAAGGATCACCATAATTCATGTAAAAACCATTTAACAATTCCAGGTTTCAGAAACCGTCATTTTAAACGTTAATTGCACAAATCATGTAAAACGTGAACCATTAACCACAATTATGCCGTTGGATCCATCCGAGTCTTTAACTCAACATTAGGCCTTCCCGGGATATCAACGAGTCTTTAAACTCAAAACATGATTAATAGGCCTCGGGGGGTATCATAATAATCGAGTCTTTAAACTCACGAGTCTTTAAACTCAATTCGGGTCTTTAAACCCAATTTTCGGGCCCGCCCCCGTCGTTAAATAACCGGGTCTTTAAACCCAAAACCAGATCCAACCATTAACCGGGTCTTTAAACCCAAAACCGTTTTTAAACATAATAAATCAGGATTCATCACAAATCTTTTTCCAACATTATTCCAAAAACATTTCTCATCATAACAGGACTCATGCCCGAATTCACATGCAAATTCCAACACATGCAATTTCCAGAAATTACTTCACAATGTGATCAAACATCATAAATTCGAAACATGCATATTCATATCCAGGTACTTTATCAAAATCATCACGCATGCATAAGCGAAAATCGTAACCTCGAAATGCGTGAAATACGGTAAATATCTCGAAAAATGTGAAAACACGTAAAACCGATATAACATATCACCATCATAAAATCATATGTAAAACCATGAGATAAATAAGCAAAATAGTCATGCATGCCCAATTTAGGAAATCAAAAGGTCCACTCACGGTTTTAGGACGCGTCAATCGCGTCCCGCGTGCTCCTCTGTAGCTTCGGAAGTGTCCGGGCCTGTGAAAACGTACAAGAAGGGTTACAAACATCCCAAAATAACTCGTAGGATTTTTCATAATTTTTCCGGATTTTTCGGCGAAAATAAACTTAAAGACTTAATCTTCCGGACTCACGAAATTATCCCGAATGACTCCCGAACAACTCGAATCCTAAAGGTAAAATGTTAATTGGACTGAAAGGAACAATTTCCATGTTGACCGTGATCGGAGATGACATCGCACGCGCCGTCACGCGCCGCCCAAAGTGGCTGCGCGTGAAGGCCACGCGCCGTGCTACAGTGTCATCTCCCTTACCCGAACAGCCTGCTAAACGGGTCTGATACCCGCGACTCAACCCGATCAGTTAGCCCTCAATTCTCAATCAATTCTACCCGTTTTCAATCCTATTATCTTCTCTAACTCATTTATTTTAGGTCTGCAACAATGGTTAACCTCGACTGTCCCTAAATCGATGCAATCCAGACTCGAACAAACGAACAAGTCGACTCCTGGAACTCACCCTACACTGTTCCATTCCCAAATTAACTTCACCAGTAGCAATAAGGGACCCAAACGAACAAAAACATCCAACCAATTAACCCCAAACTAACCTGGAAGTCGTCGTCCTCAATACTGTGTTTTTCCAGAAACTGGAACTTGAGTCCCTGAGCAAACCTCGATCAATCCTCCTCAATACTTGCACGGTTGCGTTAGCAAGGATCCCAGAAGACTAATTCCACCCTCAGTTTGGTTCAACTCGCCTCAAAACCCAACCTTTGAATTTCCCTCCATTTCTGCGTTTTTCTCTTCCCCGTCTCAGAACCTCCCTCAACTCTCTCTCAGCCTGCCCAAGTGATCGAAATGAGTTCTCAGACTCAAAGGCGACCAGGTAATCGATCAAAGCGGCCAGCAACCCGTGGGAAACCGTCTGAGATTTTTCTGAAATTGTTTCCCACGCACGCAAAAACCATGGCCAATTCAGTCTCCCCCGTGCACTGAGCACTGCCCAAACCGTGCACCAAAGCCACTCAGTCCAGCCCCACTACCTCAAACGGCATAAACAAAGCCTGAGCCTTCCACTAAACCTTAAACAATTGAACGCACAAGACCCACGGCCGCTGCTCTGTTTTCCACGGTGGTGAACAGTACCCCGTGCGGAAATTACCAAAATGCCCCCAGGGCAAAAATTACCAAAATGCCCTCCAACTTCCGTGACCCGTAACTCGGTCATCCGACGTCCGTTTCAAGCGTGCCGCCTGTCGTTGTACTCGGGGCATCGAGACGAACATAACGGTCTTCGAGTCAAATGAATATCAATTGTCAAACAAAAAGTCAACTTTTTTCCCTTATAGCCCCCAAATTACGATAATGCCCCTGAATTTCCGAACATCATAACTTTCACTCCGAGCGTCCGAATCGGACGTGCCACCTGTCTATGAACTCGTGACATCCCGAACTACGTCACGGCCATCACTCAACGTCCGTTCGACCTCCAAATCAAAAAGTCAACAAATTGACCACCCAAACACAGGGGTAAAAACGTCATTTTATTCAATATTTTATAATATTACATTTCCAGAACGTCCGGGGCGTTACAATCTCCCCCCCTTAAGAAATTTCGTCCCGAAATTTCAAGGAAACAAGTAGGGGAACTGTTCCCGCATCTGCGCCTCGGGTTCCCATGTGGCTTCCTCCACATTCTGGTTCCTCTAGAGAACCTTTACCAGAGGAATGGTCTTCCGACGTAGCACTTTATCCTTTCGATCCAAAATCTGTACTGGCTGTTCCTCGAAGCTCAAATCATCTCGAAGTTCAATGGGCTGATCCTCCAGTACATGAGATGCGTCAAACACATATTTCCGCAACATCGACACATGGAAAACATCGTGGACCCTCGAAAGCTCTGGCGGTAGTGCCAGCCGGTAGGCCACCGGGCCAATCCTCTCGGTAATCTCATAAGGTCCAATATAACGAGGGCTCAACTTTCCTCGCCTGCCGAATCGCACCACACCCTTCCAAGGGGACAATTTCAGAAATACCCGATCTCCGACCGCAAATTCCAGATCTCGAATCCGATGGTCCACATAGCTCTTTTGTCTGTCCTGGGCTGCCTTGAGCCGATCCCTGATGAGTTTGACCTTCTCGGTCGTCAGTTCCACCAATTCGGATTTAGTCAGCCCCCTTTCACCCACGTCCGTCCAACACAACGGAGTTCTGCACTGCCGTCCGTACAAGGCTTCGTACGGAGCCATCCCAATGCTCGCCTGATAGCTGTTGTTGTAGGCAAATTCCATCAAGGCTAGATGTGACTCCCAAGTGTCCTGAAATTACAAAACGCAAGCTCGCATCATATCCTCCAATGTCTGGATGGTCCGCTCAGACTGGCCGTCAGTCTGAGGATGAAATGCAGTACTGAAACGAAGTTTCGTCCCAAATGCTTCCTGCAGACTCTGCCAAAATCGAGAAGTAAATCTTGGGTCTCGGTCAGAAACTATTGATTCCGGAGTACCGTGCAAACGGATGATCTCGTCAATAAACAACTGGGCCATCTGTGTCATCCTGAAGTTCTCTCGCACTGACAAGAAGTGAGCTGATTTCGTAAGCCTGTCCACAATCACCCAAACTCCATCGTGACCCCTGGGTGTCCTAGGAAGTCCAAACACAAAATCCATCGTCAAGTGATCCCATTTCCATTCCGGAATAGGTAGTGGTTGCAAGGCTCCATAAGGTCGTTGTCTCTCAGCCTTCACTTGCTGGCACATCAGACACCTGCTGACAAACTTGGCAATCTCCCGTTTCATTCCCGGCCACCAGTAGTGCTCTCGCAAGGTACGATACATCTTGGTCCCACCAGGATGCATCGCGTAGGCCGAACTATGAGCTTCGTCCAAGATCTCTTTCTTCAGTGCCTCAACGTTGGGCACACACAACCGTCATTCCTTTAGCAAAGCTCCATCCTCCCTGACTGAAAAATCTAGCCGTTCACCGGCTTCCACTTCAATCCGAAGTACACATGAGACAGGATCTTGAGATTGAGCCTCAACGATCCGATCGACCAGAAGTGGTCTCACATGAAAATTAGCCAGCAAGACACCTTGGCCATCCAAACCCAAATCAATGCTATTCTTACGGAGTTCAACCAAAAGTGGTAAATGAACCGTCCGTAGATGTGCTACAGAATGCGTTGACTTCCGGCTTAGAGCATCAGCCACCACATTGGCTTTTCCCGGGTGGTACTCAATCGTGCAATCATAATCCTTAATTAGCTCTAGCCACCGTCGCTGCCTCACATTCAACTCCTTCTGAGTGAACAAGTACTTCAGGCTCTTGTGGTCTGTAAACATTCTGCAAGTCGCACCATACAGGTAATGTCTCCAAATTTTTAATGCATGCACAACAGCAGCTAACTCCAAATCGTGCGTCGGATAATTGCGCTCATGTGGTTTCAACTGGCGCGAAGCATAGGCGATCACTTTCCCATGCTGCATTAGTACACATCCCAAACCCTGTAAGGATGCATCACTGTACACCTTAAATTCCCCACTGTCGTCTGGAAGGGTCAGTATAGGAGCAGATGTCAACCTTTCCTTTAGCTCCCGAAAACTACGCTCACAATCGTCATCCCACTCAAACTTGACTCCCTTCCGCGTCAGTCGTGTCAACGGGGCAGCAATGGTAGAGAAACCCTCTACAAACCTCCTGTAGTAACCCGCCAAACCCAAGAAACTCCTGACTTCAGTGACGGTCCTCGGTTGTTCCCACTTCGCCACTGCCTCAATTTTCTGAGAATCCACACTGATCCCGTCAGTTGAGATCACATGCCCCAAGAAACTCACGCTCGTCAATCAAAACTGACATTTGCTGAGCTTCGGGTACAACTGGTTTTCCATCAAGGTACCCAGCACCATCCTTAAGTGCTCCTCGTGCGCTTTCGCACTCCTCGAGTAGACCAGGATATCGTCGATGAACACGATGACAAAGTGATCCAAGTAAGGCTGCAACACTCGGTTCATCAAATCCATAAACGCTGCGGGTGCGTTGGTCAAGCCAAACGGCATCACAAGGAACTCATAATGACCATAACGGGTCCTAAAGGCTGTCTTGGGTACATCCTCATCCTTAACCCGCAATTGATGATACCCAGAACGTAGATCAATTTTGGAGAAGTACTGCGCTCCTCGCAGCTGATCGAACAAATCATCGATCCGAGGCAACGGGTATTTGTTCCTGACTGTTACTTTATTCAGTTGCCTGTAATCGATGCAAAGTCTCAAACTCCCATCATTTTCCCTCACAAACAACACCGGAGCTCCCCAGGGGGATACACTCGGTCGAATAAATCCCATCTCAAGTAATTCTTGTAACTGCGCCTTCAGTTCTTTCAACTCGGCTGGCGCCATACGATACGGAGTCTGAGAAATAGGTAGCGTACCTGGAACCAGATCAATAGTGAACTCAACATCTCGATGCGGTGGCAAACCCGGTAGATCCTCCGGAAAGACATCCGGAAACTCCCGTACAATCGGTATATCCTCCACCCTCAATGGTGCAGCTCGTGAATCCATCACTCGGGCTAAGTATCCCTAGCACCCCTTCCTCAATAACTTACTTGCCTTCAGGGCAGATATCACTCCGACAGGAGTTGCTCGCTGAATTCCCTGAAAAGTGGTTTCCGGTAACCCCGGGCTCCGAAAAGTAACCCTCTTATCGACGCATTCGATAGAGGCATGATGGAGCGTCAACCAATCCATACCCAAGATGACATCAAAGTCATGCAAGTCCAAGAGTATCAAATCTGCCACCAGACCAACATCACCTACCATTACGGGGCACTCCCGCAACACTTGATTCACCACAAACACATCTCCGGTGGGCGTACTCACTCCCATGTCACAGTCCAGTGCGGACACCTCTCTACCCGCCAACAACTCACAGTCCCGTGAAATAAATGAATGAGTAGCTCCGGGATCAATTAAAGCACAAACATCATGTCCAAAGATCGTGAGTGTACCTGTCACAACACCAGGCGCTGCCCTGGCCTCCTGCTGCGTAACTGCAAAAACTCGGGCCTGTGGTCCAGTTGCTCGCCCACGGCCCCGGCCCCTCTGTCCATTAGCCGCTCCAGTACCACCTCCGCGAGTGCTCCCAGTCCCAGAAACTGCAGCTGTGCTCCGTCCCTGCTCTGCTCCACCCCGACCTGCGCCACCACCCTATGGCAAAGATGGACAGTCCCTCCGATAGTGGCCCCGCTCGCCACAGAAGAAACAAATGACACTGGAAGCATCTCGAACAAAACCACCACCCTGCCGTCCCGTGGAAGCAACAGAAGTCGCGCTCGCCTGCGGAGCAGTCTGCGCCCTAGGCGCTCGGAATCCGGAACCCTGATAGTTACCAGGCCTGCCATAACGATCATTGCCTGCAGATGAGGCTCCACCATAACGTCCCTTCTTCGAGGCTCCCTGACCATACGATCCAGAATATGAACGCCCGCGACGTTGTCCACCACCAGAATACTGTGGACGTGTCGGGAGACTAGCCTCAACCCGCACCGCGGCATCAGACAACTCCCTGAGAGTAGCAAAAGCTCCGGCCGTCACAATGGCCCGTATCTCACCCCGTAGGCCAAGCTCAAACCTACGGCATTTCTCAGCCTCAGTAGATACAAAGGTAGGGGCAAAATGAGCTAGCATCTGAAATTTCTGTTCATACTCAGCTACGGACATGCTCCCCTGCTGGAGCTGCAGAAACTCGGTCTCCCTAGCATCACGGAATGAACGGGGATAATACTGATCCAGAAACCGTTCACGAAAGGTCTCCTAATCCACTGTACGGGCATCCCAGCCCGACAACTCCAGAGTATACCACCACTCATAAGCAGAGCCATCAAGTAGAAATGTGGCCAACACCACCCGCTCCTCAAGAGGACAGTGCATCACAGTAAAAATCCGTTCAATCCGAGAAATCCAACGGTGAGCATCCTCGGGATCCGCTCCACCACTGAACACCGTAGCCCCAAGATGCTGGGCTCGCTCGATCGAAGCGCTCTCGGCATTGCCATTAGGTCGTGGAGGGGGTTCGCGTCGCGGAGGCATGGCCGGTCGTCCTTCTCTGAAAGAGGCAGAAGTTAGTACAATAATCAAGGCACACCCGAGTGCCGGACACGAATCGTAAACCTAGGCTCTGATACCAATTGACAGGACCCACCCCGATTATCGCCTCGATAATCGGGAAGCATCCTGCTCCCGTCTGACAAACGAATCAAAAAGACCGGAAACTAGTTAAAATTACAACACACCCATTGTCAGACCAGGGAGATTAAACAAAATACATCCGACTGGACGTCAAGTCCACAGTTTCACAGAGCAATATTACAAAACAAGTTAAAGAAACAAGTCCTACTCTGTGAACTAACTACTCCGCAACGGAAAAACTTTATGCCTCCGCCTCTGCCTCGGCGCTTGCCCCCACGCTTGTTCCACGACCTGGAGGGAATTTAAAACAACAAAGTGTGAGTGGACCGAAACATAAGCTTTATAGGGAAAACAGTTTTTCTGAAATCGGGTTCGCCCTCCAGTTTTGTAACACGCATGCATAACCAAATATCCAAATTTTGCATATTAAACTTTTGAAAACTCTTTTTCCGAAACACATGGAAAACGTTACAAAGGATCACCATAATTCATGTAAAAACCATTTAACAATTCCAGGTTTCAGAAACCGTCATTTTAAACGTTAATTGCACAAATCATGTAAAACGTGAACCATTAACCACAATTATGCCGTTGGATCCATCCGAGTCTTTAACTCAACATTAGGCCTTCCCGGGATATCAACGAGTCTTTAAACTCAAAACATGATTAATAGGCCTCGGGGGGTATCATAATAATCGAGTCTTTAAACTCACGAGTCTTTAAACTCAATTCGGGTCTTTAAACCCAATTTTCGGGCCCGCCCCCGTCGTTAAATAACCGGGTCTTTAAACCCAAAACCAGATTCAACCATTAACCGGGTCTTTAAACCCAAAACCGTTTTTAAACATAATAAATCAGGATTCATCACAAATCTTTTTCCAACATTATTCCAAAAACATTTCTCATCATAACAGGACTCATGCCCGAATTCACATGCAAATTCCAACACATGCAATTTCCAGAAATTACTTCACAATGTGATCAAACATCATAAATCCGAAACATGCATATTCATATCCAGGTACTTTATCAAAATCATCACGCATGCATAAGCGAAAATCGTAACCTCGAAATGCGTGAAATACGGTAAATATCTCGAAAAACGTGAAAACACGTAAAACCGATATAACATATCACCATCATAAAATCATATGTAAAACCATGAGATAAATAAGCAAAATAGTCATGCATGCCCAATTTAGGAAATCAAAAGGTCCACTCACGGTTTTAGGACGCGTCAATCGCGTCCCGCGTGCTCCTCCGTAGCTTCGGAAGTGTCCGGGCCTGTGAAAACGTACAAGAAGGGTTACAAACATCCCAAAATAACTCGTAGGATTTTTCATAATTTTTCCGGATTTTTCGACGAAAATAAACTTAAAGACTTAATCTTCCGGACTCCCGAAATTATCCCGAATGACTCCCGAACAACTCGAATCCTAAAGGTAAAATGTTAATTGGACTGAAAGGAACAATTTCCATGTTGACCGTGATCGGAGATGACATCGCACGCGCCGTCACGCGCCGCCCAAAGTGGCTGCGCGTGAAGGCCACGCGCCGTGCTACAGTGTCATCTCCCTTACCCGAACAGCCTGCTAAACGGGTCTGATACCCGCGACTCAACCCGATCAGTTAGCCCTCAATTCTCAATCAATTCTACCCGTTTTCAATCCTATTATCTTCTCTAACTCATTTATTTTAGGTCTGCAACAATGGTTAACCTCGACTGTCCCTAAATCGATGCAATCCAGACTCGAACAAACGAACAAGTCGACTCCTGGAACTCACCCTACACGGTTCCATTCCCAAATTAACTTCACCAGTAGCAATAAGGGACCCAAACGAACCAAAACATCCAACCAATTAACCCCAAACTAACCTGGAAGTCGTCGTCCTCAATACTGTGTTTTTCCAGAAACTGGAACTTGAGTCCCTGAGCAAACCTCGATCAATCCTCCTCAATACTTGCACGGTTGCGTTAGCAAGGATCCCAGAAGACTAATTCCACCCTCAGTTTGGTTCAACTCGCCTCAAAACCCAACCTTTGAATTTCCCTCCATTTCTGCGTTTTTCTCTTCCCCGTCTCAGAACCTCCCTCAACTCTCTCTCAGCCTGCCCAAGTGATCGAAATGAGTTCCCAGACTCAAAGGCGACCAGGTAATCGATCAAAGCGGCCAGCAACCCGTGGGAAACCGTCTGAGATTTTTCTGAAATTGTTTCCCACGCACGCAGAAACCATGGCCAATTCAGTCTCCCCCGTGCACTGAGCACTGCCCAAACCGTGCACCAAAGCCACTCAGTCCAGCCCCACTACCTCAAACGGCATAAACAAAGCGTGAGCCTTCCACTAAACCTTAAACAATTGAACGCACAAGACCCACGGCCGCTGCTCTGTTTTCCACGGTGGTGAACAGTACCCCGTGCGGAAATTACCAAAATGCCCCCAGGGCAAAAATTACCAAAATGCCCTCCAACTTCCGTGACCCGTAACTCGGTCATCCGACGTCCGTTTCAAGCGTGCCGCCTGTCGTTGTACTCGGGGCGTCGAGACGAACATAACGGTCTTCGAGTCAAATGAATATCAATTGTCAAACAAAAAGTCAACTTTTTTCCCTTATAGCCCCCAAATTACGATAATGCCCCTGAATTTCCGAACATCATAACTTTCACTCCGAGCGTCCGAATCGGACGTGCCACCTGTCTATGAACTCGTGACATCCCGAACTACGTCACGGCCATCACTCAACGTCCGTTCGACCTCCAAATCAAAAAGTCAACAAATTGACCACCCAAACACAGGGGTAAAAACGTCATTTTATTCAATATTTTATAATATTACATTTCCAGAACGTCCGGGGCATTACAACATGTATTAAAACACTTATAAAACATTTATGCATGCATCAAGTTCGAAAGAAGGGTCCACTCTTAGACCGTCCAAGTCGCGCCTCGATACGAGTGCCATACGTCCGTTCCGGGTCAAACGTCGTCTCCAGGATTCCTGAACCTGTCCAAATTAATTTAGAGGGTTACTAACTACTTATATAACCCCTCACTAAAGCCCCATAATTTTTCAGGAATTTCTAACTATTTTTAAACCCGAACCTAAACTTTCGGACAACCCGAACTATATCGAAACGATGTCCGATTGACACGAAACCAGTCACAAAATGTTCGTTACATCGAATAGATGATTTCACGTGTTGGAACCAACCCCAAAGGAGGGCTCACGCGCCCCCACGTGCCCGAAGAAGGGACTGCGCGTTGGCCTCACGCGCCTACTGCACAGTCCTTCTTCTTCCTCTTGAAGGCCGGTCCGACCGGTTCTCCTGGTTTGGCCAGTCCAGTTGGACAGACGTGGCCGGTTCACCACTTTTCCCTCCTTTTTTTCGGTCCGTTTCTTCCCCTTTATATTCCATTCTTCCTATTATGATCCTAGGGACTTGTTTGGATGATCGAAATAAGGAAAACATAGAAAACCAAACGGTTTGATTTTCTTCCTCACGGTCCAATATTTTCAAAACCTCCCCAGGCTTCCTCACTCTCTAAACATCATTAAAAACCTTCCCAAAACCTGCCTAGAACCTTAATGAACTCATCCTAATCGATTAAAACAGCCCATAACGTAAGAAATTGAAATAGGAAAGTTTGGGCATAACCAAGTATCTTGCACGGTTTCATGGCCGCCGTGCACGGCGCCCTGCGATCCTGCCACCACCATCAGCAGTTCAATCTCCTCTCCCTTCATCCTTCATGGTTCATGATCATCCAGTGAGGTTGAGGAGTGTTTGTGAGGGGTGGGTTGCACAAAATGGGTTTCGGGTTGGTTTTGGAAGAACAAAGAAGATGAATTCGATGCATGTATGTGGGAAGGTGGGTAATGGATGGGTGACACTTGTCACTCATCCATTGGGCCTACCAAAATATCTGGGCCCCACACTAAAGACAAACTCAAGTTGTCTCGTAGAACGCGCAATAGTTCCCTAGAACTTTCGTGAACTGTAACTTCCCCGTCGAAAGTTCGAATTCGACGTGCCGCCTATCTATGGATTCGTATCGTCCCGATCTACGTAACAGTTTTTGGCCCTCGGCTATCTAACCTCCCGGGTCAAAAGTCAACTATTGGCCCCTATTCGACCAAATTACCAGAATGCCCTCGAACTTCCGATCGTCCTAACTTCTTCCACGAATGTCGGAATCGAGCATGCCACCTGTCTATAAACTCGTGACGTCCCGAACTACGTCACAGTCATCATCCAAAGTTCATTTGACTACCTGAACGAAATGTCAACGATTCGCCCATACTAGGGGCAAAATCGTCATTTCGCCCGAACGTCCACTAATCCTCGTCTAATCTCCGATTAGTCTCTCTAAACCGTCATTAATTCTTAATTAATCCCCTTAATTAGGGCGGGTCGTCACATTCGTAACCTATCATAATTCACTTTTAGGGCCATTGATCATCCCAATTAACTTATACTTTAATTACATAATTTTCCAGGATTTTTAAACGGATTTAAAGCGACCCCCTAAACTTTCGGATAATCTAAACTGCCCCAAGACGATATTCGATAGCCTCGAAAATTGTATCGTTAGAGTCGTAGGATCGAGAACATGAAGTTTCATGTTGGTAAGAAACCAGGATTCTGCACCACACGCCGCTAGTGGCCTCTACGCGTTAGCCTTACCCGCCTGCAGTAGAGGTCACCTTCAACCTCTAGTCGGGTCTGCAACTCAGACCCAACTTGGTTCCGTGACCCGTTTGCAATTCCATCAATCTATGTATGTTTTTAACAATTGAAAACCATCAATATGCTTTAATTTGATCCAGAAACAACTTCCTATGTTCAATTTGAGGATCCAACTTACCTCGATCTTGAATTCCGAACCATCCTCACGGCCCCAACTTTGAACGTTGTCTTGGGCTCATTTCTGCATGGTTTTCTTCGCAATTTCGACTGTTCTGTCCGTAATTATCCCATAAAAATGTCTGTAATCTCAATTCGAACAATTAGAGTCCAAATCGAAAAACTTGATTTCAAGCTTCACGGGAAATTTTTCTGGGCTTAATTCACGGGTTTAGTTCCTCTCCATTCAATTTACCTTCCTTCCTCTCCCTGTTTCCCACAAGTTTCTCTCTAATTCTCTCTTTTCATCTCTATTCTTCCATCACTACTTTCTCACAACTAGCATACACACCACACGCCCACCATAACACACTTATATAAAAATGGAACAATCCCAAGGTTAGTTGGCAGTGGCCGAGGGGATGATGGAGGGAAAAAATATCTAGGGACACCTGTCCCTCTACTAAAATATATCATATAAAAAGACCAAACTACCCTTGGCTTAATAATTACAAAAATGCCCCTAACCTTTTTAGATCGGTAATGAACTCATCCGACCTCCGATTTTGGCGTGCTATATGTCTACGAATTCAGAAGTTCGAGACCTTCGCAATGGTTCTTTCGGAATGTCCATGAAAGGTCCGAATAAAAAAGTCAACAGTTGACGCTCCAAAGTGCAAAATCGTCATTTCCAACAAAATTTTCCAACTTTTATTTTCCTCGAAGATTTGGGTCGTTACAGAGGATGCTAGGTTATTGTTTAACAAAATAAAATTTAAAAAATTTATTGATTTAGGAAAAATTATTAGTGTTGATTTAGAAAAAGAGAAAACAAAAGAAAATGAAAAAGAAAAAGAAAAAAAAATCTATTTAGGGAAAAAAAACTTAAAAAAAAATGGGAACCCGAAAGAGAAAAAGAAGAAGGAAAAAAACTCTTAAAAAGACGGTTGGGATTCAAACTAAGGCCCATTTGAAAGAAAACCAAATAATAAAATAAAATAAAATAAAAGGAAAAACAGAAGAAGAGAAAAGCTACTAACAAGGTCCCTAAGAGATTTGAACTTAGGACCTCATGCAAAGAACAAAATAGGAATAACCGACACTCTACACTCAGTAGCCATTAAAATAAAACAGCTATATATAAAAATTATATAACAACTATATGTAAAGAATAATTTTTGGGCTCCCTTGAATTCAGGGCCTGAGGCGACTACCTTATTCGGCTAGCCCTACGTATCGATTGGATTGATGAATTCCCATCGACTTATGATTTGTACTCGAACTCCAAGAAAACCTGATTTTTTGAAGAAATCATTGTAGCTATCATGGCCATGACTTGTGATTTACCGGAGATGAGGAGGAAGATGGGTATGGAGAGTTAAAATGATTTTGGTGTTTTTTATTATTTTAAATTATTTTCTCTCTCATCTTTAAATTAAATTAATTAATAAGTTTTGGATTCCGTTTGTTTGCTTGGATTTCAGACATGAAGCATATTCCATTCAATTATCATGTTTGGTTTAACATGGAAAAGAAAAAGAGGTTGGTGGTGAATGGAATCGATTCCACTTAAGAGGTGGGATATGATTATATCCAAGGAGTTGGTATTCTATTTTCATCCTACACTTGTTATGTAAATTTACACTATATGCCCTCAGGACATTTTCTTTTTGTTAGAAACATCTTTCCATATTCAATAAAAAAATTATAGACCACGGACATCCATTGCTCTAATGGAGGTTCTGCTATGATTTAATTCAATTTCTTCATATTTTGTTTTGGTGTATTTAGTTTTGATGTAAATATGTTCTTACTTTACTAGATCAAATCATATAAACAAGTTCTTAATATTTTTTTGGAAGAAAAAAGTCTACTGTGTTTTGAATAAGTATACAAAAGTACGAGCCCTCGATTATAGAAAGTGGCGACGTTGAGGAGAATGGATGGGTGGTGGCCGCGGTGCGGAAAGTTATGTAGGAGTAAAAATTGGGTTGAGTGGGCTAGGATATGCCATATATTAACTAAGAAGCATCGATATTCCACTAAGGCCTTGTATCGCGTATCAGATACCGATATTGATAAGATACTCCCTGATACTCTTAGATACGATATCAAGTTTTGGATACGTTTTAGAGTACTTACAAACTCTTCTTAAGATGCAACACCATCAATATACAGTAGATATGTTTTCACACAATTACTTAAGAACATCGAGTTTGAGAGGGAAAAATACGTAGATGAATGTAAGAAACCTCGGGCTCATATTTATCAGCTTGAATTCAAAGTGGAGGAGATGACTAATTAGCTCACGAAAACTTTGAAGGTAAGAGAGCAACTTATGCATGTGTTTAATGAGTTGAAGGCAACACAATCATGTAGTTAATGTTGGGAGACTTGAAATTGTTCAACTTTTCCTTGATGAGCCCGACTTGGAAGCGGTTATCTTTGATGTTGATGAAGAGGAAGATGAACACATGTAATGAAGAGTTTGATGTGGAAGATGCCTAAAAATCTCTATATTTAGTTGTTATGCAATAAACTAAAATTGCATGATTGTTTTTTAACTATATTTAAATTTGAATGTATTATTTATTTTCCGTATCTTTCTCGTCTCGTATCATTTAATTTTTTTATTTTGTCGAATCAAAGTATCGTGTTGTATCGTATTCTAATATCCGTATCTGTTTTAGTGCAACCTAACATATATAGCAGATGAAATTTGTTGTAACATAGGCAAGTTAGAGATTGGATGGAATTTCGTTATCGATTTTTGTTATCGATTTTTTCGTTTTATAATGCAAACAGCTTAGGGGCAATGGTGGAGGAGATGAAGGAGTAGAATGGGATTTTATTGAAAAGATTATGTGGGGTCGCACTATGGCAATGACATGGCACATCTGCTTTGGCCTCCATTTAAGGCGGGATGAAGTTGTCCAAAGCTTCTTATTGGGATGATTATTGTGGCTAGGGCAAGATGAAGGTGTTTGTAACGACCCGTCCCGGAATGCGGGATTAGATTAGTAACTAATCATGATTAATGGGGTTAATCGGTGATTAGTTGGGCGAAATCGGACGAACGTTGCAAAATGACCGTTTTGCCCCTAGTCGTGGGTAAAACGTTGACTTTTTATTCTGGAGGTCAAATGGACTTTGACCAATGACCGTGACGTAGTTTGGGATGTCACGAGTTCATAGACAGGTGGCACGTTCGAGGTGAAAGTTATGACGTTCGGACGCCCAATGACATTTTTCGTAATTTGGACGAAATAAGGGAAAATGTTGACTTTTTTGATCGAGAGGTCCGATGGTCGAGGGCCAAGGACCGTTAGGAAGGTCTCGATGCCCTGAGTCCGTAGACAGACGGCACGCGTCAATCGGAGTTCGGATGGCCGAGTTACGGGCCTGGATGCGTGAGGGACATTTTGGTAATTTTCTGCACAAGGGCAGAATGGTAATTTCACAGGGGCTGTTTGAACGGTTACTGTAGCACCTGTTAATGGGTGACATGCCAGTGCACGGGTGGATGGTTTTTGGGGCATTGGATGGGCTAAATTGTTGTTTAAGGGTTATTGGATTGTTTAATCTAATTAACTTAAAGAATTGGGTTAGTGACAGTACACTAAGGGATTGTTTAATGCTAAGGTATAGTGCTAGGCGTGCTGGGTTGTGTTTGGTGCTGTTGGAATTAGAATGGAATAGAAATGGGTTTTGTTTCCACGTTTGATCAACTTCCCAAGACCATTTTGATTAGAGAACGGTTATGGACGAATTGTTTAAGCCTTAGTGAGGGAACAAAGATAGAGTCGGAGCACGAGTTGTGCTGGTTGAGGTGAGTGCATGAAACATTATTGAGTTGGTGCATGTGAACTGAGGAAAACAGAGACTTTGTTCAGGGCATGATCGATCTTCCCAAGGCCACAGTGAGTGAAATTGTGAACGGGAGAAGGATCTAGGGGGAAAGGACAGAATTCTGAGAGGGAGAGAAGAAAGAAAGGGAGGAATTTGGGAGAGGAGAGTTCCAAAAAAACTCGAAACTTGTTCTTGAGTGAATTTAAATCCAATTTCAAATGTAGGCCAGCCCATGGCAAATTAAGGCTTCAATGAGTCCTCTGGGATCAATTCAAGTTGATCGCATACAAGTGGGAAGAGATTTGATGCCATTTTCGACTCTGAATGGACCTGCTGACCGAGAAGAAAATCGAGCTTGAGTTGTGATTTTGGAGGGGTTTAGAGGAGCAATTGGCAGGAGAAACAAGTTCATACGAACACTACGAAGCTTCTGAGTGGGCCAATTTCAAGTAAACAATCGAGGTTGGTCGAGTTTGATGATTGAACAGTACCCACCTGTTATTCGAAGTTCGACTTCTAATCGTCTGGATTCAGGTAAGATGTCACTGATTGGAGGTCACAGAACCCAAATTAGATGCTTGGCGATTCTATTGAACGTTTGAATTGATGCACATAGGTTGGAATTGACGGATTCCCAACCGGGTCACGCCGCGGGCCAACTGGACCCATTTACCAGACCGTCGGGTTGGGACGACGACTGTAGCTGGCACTGTAGCTGGCGCGTGGGTGTCACGCACATCCACTCACGGCGGCGCGTGACGGCGCGTGGGACGGTTTTTCAAGGTGAGTTCAAAACGATTTTTGTCCTGTACAATGTAACGAACATTTTAACGTTGCTTTTGAAATTATCAGACACCGTTTCGATGTTGTTTCGAGGGTCCGAAGGTTTAGGTTACGTTTTTAATTAACGATTAATTCCTGGAAAATTAGGGGAAATTAATATGTTGTTATCTAAGCCCTTAGTGACACGAAAGTATGTTTTCGGACAGGATTTGAAATTTCTGGAAAATATCGGAAATTACGGAAATGCACGCAGCGCGGGAAAACGAGCTTATTGGACGGTGTGTGATTGGACGTTGCTTTCAAAATTTAATGCATGCATAAATATTTCTATGATTTCTATGATTATGATTATGACTTGTGTTGATTTCGATTTCCGTGTTTATACGTATTTTTTTATATGCACACGAAATTGCACGTATTTCGAGACTAAGGGTTCTTTTATGCTTGATGATGGTTTAATAAATGATTTTATGTGATTTTTACGTATTATGTTTTCAAGATGTTTGATTGCAATTGTGAGTATGATTTACAGTGTTGACACGTTTTTTGAGAATGTCCCGGATTTGCACGTTTTACGAGATTTCGAGTATGTTTTTGTTTGACCGTGATTTTGGTGATTTAACTGTGGTTTTGATGTCTTGACCTTGAGATATGAGGTGTTTTCAAGGATTTAAAATGGAGTTTGAAAAAGGAGATTTTGGGCTTGATGCTCGGGGCATAAAAGTAATTTTGAAGAACGAGGTTTCGGTTTTCGGAAGTTTGAAAACGGATTCTTGGTTTGGGTTCGGGATGATGTTTCCGGATGCCAGCTTACGGAATCATTATTGCGAATTCGAATTCGAGAATGGAAAAAGGATTTAATAAAGTGAATTGGTCTGATTTTGCATGCTCCGTGTTTAATGATAATTTGATTTTGTTTGTGAAGTATGATTTGGGGAATTGAATGTGGAATTTCGGACCATGAGTCCTGTTGTGAAAAATGTGATTTTGGGATGGATCCCATGTTGTTGTGTTTGACAAATGTTTTGGGTTTAAAGACCCGTTGAAAATTGTTTTGGGTTTAAAGACCCGGTGCTATTGCTGGAGCACGTTTTGAGTTTAAAGACTCGGTTAATTGATGACGGGGGAGGGCCCTTAATGAGTTTAAAGACTCGTGAGTTTAAAGACTCGGATATTGTGATACCCCCGAGGCCTATGTTGAGTTTAAAGACTCGTGAGTTTAAAGACTCGTTGATATCCAGGGAAGGCTTGTTTATGCGCATGGTTTTGAGTTTAAAGACTCGGGCGCACTTGATATCCAGCAAAATGAGTGACTTGTGATTTATTGTTAATTTCTGATGTTTCGGTTGAGTTGGGCAGAGTCCCGGTTTATGTGGTTGATGGTGTTGGATCATGTTGAGTATCTAGTTTTTATTCGTGGTTTTGGGCCGAGGCCCTGTGTTATGATTGCGGGCTGAGACCCGAAAGTTAAGAAAAGGGAAGTGATTCTGATTCCATGCGCTGTTTTTCTTATGATGGAAATGTTAACCGATTGCGAAATGAATTTGTATGCATGCATTGGTTTTACACGGAGGGTAAAAACGTCTTTTTGTAACTGTTTTTATAAACTGATTTATTTTTGTCCACTCACACCTTTTGGTTTTTGTTGACCCTCCAGGTCGTGGCGCGTTGTTCGAGGCTGATCGTGAGGCGGAGGCATGAGTAAGCACGGGTGGCTATCCCTGGTCTGGCACATACTGAGGGTAACTTGGGGATTTCAGTCGTCTTGCCAGACGGGAGCAGGACCGGGCACGGTTAATAATGCCCTTTTCGGGGGCGGTCCTGTCAGTGTTGTAGACTTCATAGTAGCTCTCAGTATTAGGTCGGGTCGGGCAAGTCCAACCCAAATCTTTTGGTCTTGGGTAGAGCCGAGTCGGGCCTAGTTAATAATTTAGAAATTACCGGACTTGGGCGGGTGGAGTGGTCTTAAATATAAAAGTCCATGCCCCTTGTCGGTCTGGGTTTAGGCCAGACTTGTTTTGGGCTTAAGGGGCTGGGTTTAAAAACTCTTGAATTGCATTAAAATTACCTATCCTTAGGTATTTCTTAAGGAAAACACAAAATTATTTCTAAGAGCTCTCAGAGAAAAGTTACAAGAACAAAGTAAAGAAGAAATGAAATTAAGAAATAAAATAAAAAGAACATAAATTAAGAACAAAATTAAAAACAAAACTTAAAAGAAATTTAAGAAGATCAATCTACAAGAAGTTACAAATGGTCCAAAAAATAAATAACAAAATAAAAAGAAAAAAGAACTAACAACATGAAACTAAAATGAACAAAAAGGAAACTAAAATTGGGACCCCAAACAAATGAAATGGCCTCCCTATTTATAGAGGGAGTGCGATATTAAAATTCAAAATTAAATATAAAAATAAATACAATCAAATGATGAAAATGATGAATTTAGGGATGGATTAGAGCTGGAAAATATGCGGAAAATGTAGTTGGAGCAGGTTTGAACTCTACAGTACTGTGCAGGGGCGCGGTGGATGGATTCGGTGAGCTACTGCTGACAGGATGATCATGACTTCGGCAGGCGCGTGATGAAAACGACGTGGAGAGTTCAACGCCTAATGCGTTGAAAGAGGCAGGGGCTTCAACGCACGCGTGCTGAGCTGGAGTGGGGGAATTCAGTACGCGCGCAACGAATTGGTAATGCCGCGTTCAACCAATGCTCACCGAAGTATAATTTGGGTTGAGGAGGTAGGCGCGACTTGGGCTGGATTGGTTTCGCGTGATTTGGGCCGATTTTCTGGGCTTTTGGGCCAATTTTGGGCTGCTTCTGGGCCTGGGTTTCATTCAAAATGGATTTGGGCTTGAACTTGGATTGGGCTTCAGCAAATGAATTTCAATTTTAAAATGTATTAATGTAAATCCATCAAATTTCGTCCATAATTTCTTTGTTATAATTCCGATCGGGACGATTTTTTCACCAAAACGCTCCAAATTCCAAGTTTGATTTAATTCTACAAAAATCCCACAATATATATTATTTTCTCCAATTGTTTATTATTTTAATATTAGCAGTCAAGTATAAAGTGTATAAAATAATATAAAATAATGCTTAATTAACGACCTATTAAATACCCCCACACTTAAACTTTGCTAGTCCCTATCAAATATTAAAATTAAACTACGAATTCAAAACAAGTAAACCCTTAACCATTTGTCTCAAAATTTCATTATTATCAATGCATAAAAGATTTTTACTAGAAGACATTTAAGCATATGGAATTCAAGAGTTAATACATGGTAACAAAATGTTTAAACAAATAAGACAATGAGTAAATATGGTGAAATGGATCTCAACATGAATAAAACAAGTATGCACTCATAAATTCACTCAATTTGTAAGGGTTTGTGTTTGCACTCAAAGTATGTGAGAAAAATGCTCACATAATAGAAATGAAGTGTTTTAGCAAAATCTCAAACAAACGTCTCAAGATAAAAATGAAATATAATTGCATGAATGAACCAAAACCATAAGCTTACTCAAGTGATTGACTCAACTAATCAAAATTACCATCTTAAGGATCATAGGGTCTTTACGAAGGTTGTAATGGGGCTAAGTTTAGAGGCAAGGAAAATATAGGACAAGTGGTCCTCAAATTCGTTCCAAGACTTAATAGATTCTCAAAACATATCATAACTTCCCAACCTTAGTACAATGATGTCAATAATCCATCCCTTCGAACATAGACCTAATTTCATCATGTTGGACCTTGAATTCATTCTTTGTGTAATTAAATATGTTTTAGTTTTTTCATTTTGTTTTCCCTTTTTTTTTCTTGATTTCATTTCTTAATTTCATTTCTTTTTTACTTTATTCTTGTGGCTTTTCTTTGAGAGCTCTTAGACATAATTTTGTGCTTTCCTTAATAAATACTTAAGGTTAGGTAATTTTATGACAATTCAAGAGTTTTTAAGACTACATTCCTCATATTTCTTCTTATATCTTCACAAGTTTCCTACCGATGTTCGGTGATTCTTGTGAAAAAACCATCTTTTTCTACTTAAATTCTTGTTATTGTTTTAGTTTTACTTATAATTTTATATATGTGTGGGTATTTTCTTTCTAACATTTGTAAGTATGAATACAATCTCCATGTGTTTTACTTTCTAAATTTCTTTTACTTCATATGTTTTAGTGTTTAACTTTCAATTTGAAGTTAAATGTTGATCCACTGTTGGGGCATTTAGAATAGGGTTGAAGAGTAAAAGAATAAATGAATAAATGAATAAATGAAAGAATAAATGAATAAATGAAAAAAATAATTAAAGAGTAAAATAATAAAATGGGGGGTTTGAAAAGGTTGCAATCATAAAATAAAGAAAACAAGTAACAAATAATAAAGAACTTAATTCTACTTATATTTTAACATTTGTACAAGTGGACTTTCTTCAAACACAATTTTTTACCAACACTCTAACATCATGCTTATATTGAACCAATCGCGAAATCTTACCTTCATCATCTCAATTACATGCATATATTTTTCATATTATAAATGCACCGAACATCGGATTATTACTTACAATCTGATCTACCTTAAGTTTGTGATTTAATGCGTCGAACATTGGTCAAACATTAAATCTCTTCAACCCTATTCTAAATGCCCCGAATAGCGGATCAAAATTTAGCTTCGAATTGAAGGTTCAGCACTAAAACATATGAAGTAAAAGAAATTCAGAAAGTAAAACACATGGAGATTGTATTCATACTTACAAATGTTAGAAAGAAAATATCCACACATATATGAAATTATAAGTAAAACTAAAACAATAACAAGAATTTAAGCAGAAAAAGATGGTTTTTTCACAAAAATCACCGAACAGCGGCATAAAATTTGTGAAGATGAAAGAAGAAATACGAGGAATGCGGTCTTAAAGACTCTTGAATTGCCTTAGAATTACCTAGCCTTAGGTATTTCTTAAGGAAAGCACAAAATTATGTCTAAGAGCTCTCAAAGAAAAGTTACACGAACAAAGTAAAGAAGAAATGAAATTAAGAAATAAAATAAAAAGAACATAAATTAAGAACAAAATTAAAAAAAAAAACTTAAAAGAAATTTAAGAAGATCAATCTACAAGAAGTTACAAATGGTCCAAAAAATAAATAACAAAATAAAAAGAAAAAAGAACTAACAACATGAAACTAAAATGAACAAAAAGGAAACTAAAATTGGGACCCCAAACAAATGAAATGGCCTCCCTATTTATAGAGGGAGTGCGATATTAAAATTCAAAATTAAATATAAAAATAAATACAATCAAATGATGAAAATGATGAATTTAGGGATGGATTAGAGCTGGAAAATATGCGGAAAATGTAGTTGGAGCAGGTTTGAACTCTACAGTACTGTGCAGGGGCGCGGTGGATGGATTCGGTGAGCTACTGCTGACAGGATGATCATGACTTCGGCAGGCGCGTGATGAAAACGACGTGGAGAGTTCAACGCCTAATGCGTTGAAAGAGGCAGGGGCTTCAACGCACGCGTGCTGAGTTGGAGTGGGGGAATTCGGTATGCGCGCAACGAATTTGTAATGCTGTGTTCAGCCAATGCTCACCGAAGTATAATTTGGGCTATGGAGGTAGGCATGACTTGGGCTGGACTGGTTTCACGTGATTTGGGCCAATTTTCTGGGCTTTTGGGCCAATTTTGGGCTGCTTCTGGGCTTAGGTTTCATTCAAAATGGATTTGGGCTTGAACTTGGATTGGGCTTCAACAAATGAATTTCAATTTTAAAATGGATTAATGTAAATCCACCGAATTTCGTCCATAATTTCTTCGTTAGAATTCTGATTGGAACGATTCTTTGGCGAAAACGCTCCAAATTCCAAGTTTTATTTAATTCTACAAAAATCCCACAAAATATATTATGTTATCCAATTGTTTATTATTGATGGCTCCTTAATAATTTTGTTCATTTTCATTGTTAATTTCTTATTTTTATCTTTGCTTCTTATTCGATTAACACAATTTGCTCATTTTCGTCATTAACTTTCCATTTTTCATCATTATTTTCTTATTTTTCATCTTAATTTCCTATTTTATTTATATAATTTACAAGTGTATAAATTTAGCCCCCATTATTTTGAATTTCTAGATCCATCCCTGTTTGGACATACTTGGGCCTCCAAAAAGGAACAGTTTGGGAATATTTTACCTCAAAAACCTGGTACCCATGAATTTGGATTAGCGAGCAGGCCCCAACCTTGTTTTGCTAAGAGAACCAGATTAAATGCATAAAGATCCCTGAGCCCTAACCCCACTTTGGCTTTGATTTTACATAATAAGCTCCATCGAATCCAATGAATTTTTCTTCTGTTTCTACCGTTGCTCCACCAATAGTTTCTTATTGATGGCTCCTTAATAATTTTGTTCTTTTTCATTGTTAATTTCTTATGTTTATCTTAGTTTCTTATTTGATTAACACAATTTACTCATTTTTGTCATTACCTTTCTAGTTTTCATCTTAGTTTCCTATTTTATTAATACAATTTGCACATTTTCATCATTATTTTGCTAGTTTTCATCATTATTTTCCTATTTTTCATCATTATTTTCCTAAATTTAATCTTAATTTCCTGTTCTATTAATACAATTTACAAGTGTGTAAATTTAGCCCCCTTTATTTTTTAGTTTCTGGATCCGTCCCTGTTTGGACGTACTTGGGCCTCCAAAAAGGAACAATTTGGGAAATATTTTACCTTAAAAATCCTGGTACCGATGAATTTAGATTAGTGAGCGGTATCCAACCCTTTTTTGTTAAGAGAACCAGATTAAATGCATAAAGATCCCTAAGTCCGGACCCCTTTTGGCTTTGGATTTACATAATAAGCTCCATTGAATCCAATGAATTTTGCTTTTGTTTATGCCGTTTCTCCACCAATAGTTTCATGTTGATGGCTCCGTAATAATTTTGTTCATTTTCATTGTCAATTTCTTATTTTTATCTTAGTTTCTTATTTGATTAACACAATTCTCTCATTTCCGTCATTAACTTTCTAATTTTTTTTCATCTTACTTTTCTATTTTCTTAATACAATTTGCACATTTTCATCATGATTTTCCTATTTTCATCACCATTTTTCTATTTTCATCTTAATTTCCTATTTTATTAATACAATATACAAGTGTGTAAATCTAGCTCCTCTTATTTTTAGTTTCTGAATCTATCCTTTTTTGGGCATACTTGAGCCTTTTAAAAGGAACAGTTTGGGAAATATTTTTCCTCAAAAATCCTCGTACCGATGAATTTGGATTAGTGAGCGGTCTCCATCCTTGTTTTGCAAAGAGAACAAATTAAATGCCTAAAGATCCTTGAGCCCTAGCCCCATTTTGGCTTTGGATTTACATAATAAGCTCCATCGAATCTAGTGAGTTTTCCTTATGTTTCAGTCGTTGGTCCTCCAATAGTGTGACGTCTCGGACCTTCGAAAAACGTACATTGGGGACTATTTAAAGGAAATGACCATTTCGCCCCTAAAGGGTCAATGGTTGACTTTTTGACTGGGATATTTTTGGATATTCCGTAAAAGGCCGTTGTGAAGGTTTAGGCCTCCTTAGTACATTGGCAAGCGCCATCCCGAGAACGAAATTTGGGCGAATTTGTTTTCGATTTAAATCTTATAAGGAAATTTTGGTAATTTGGAAATAAGGGCATTTTGGTAATTTGGAAATAAGGGCATTTTAGTAATTTCTTTGGTGGATTTTTCTTAGGGATGGCTTGAGATAGTGACAAGTGTCCACTTGTCTCATATGGGAGTGGATAACCGACTTTGGCATGTTTGTGTGTCCATGTGGATATTTTAGGTTTGTGTGTGTATATGTGTTGTTCGACCAATAAGAAGAAGTAAAGAAGAAAAGGAAACTGAAGTGGGAGAACCAAGAGAGAAGACAGAAGAATAAGAGGAGAGAGGGAGGAAGAAAAAAGAAGAAGAAAGGAAGGTGGTGAACTCAGAACCAAGAGAGAGAGAGAGAAAGAAAGAAAATTGGGGTTTGATTGTATCTTGGAGTTTCGACCTAGACTCTTAGAAAAAAGTGTATAGAAGTTCTCTATGAGTTCCTACAAAGCTAGTAAGTGGCTAACTCGACGTTTGGGACGTACAAACCACCCAGTCTGCATGGGTGACGGACGACCGGGAAAGGAGAGTACTTTGGCCGTGATTGTAAGGTAAGGTATGAGGCTTAATTTCATGGATCCTTTCTTAGGTTGATGTAGAATATATTGGACAAAACTGAAGTGAATAAAGGTTGAGAATTGATAGAGTTAGGACTGGATATGGTCGTCAGGTCGGCCGACCCGAAAACTAGAGAAACAGGTGAGGAAGATGAGTGAACAGTGCTGACGCATGGGCACCATGCGTAGCCGCTTCTTGTGGTGCGTGGGGGTGCGTGCTAGTGAGTCTCGGAATGCGACCAACATGTTTTTCATTGCTTTTGATGTTACAGAGATTTTGATGCAATTTTCTAGGCAATTAGACATTGCCTCATGGTAGGTTTAAGTGTCTGAAGTACGTAGTTAATGTTAAAAATTTAATATTTAATTCTTGGGAGTTAAGGTTCATATTAGGAGGTTATATAAAGGTCTTTGGGACTTTAGTTACTTGAAATTATGACTTTGGATGTAACGACCCGGAAATTCGAAAAAGGAAAATTAGAAAAATTTGGAGGAAAATGCCGATTTTACCCCTGGAATTGGGCAGACGGTTGACTTTTGGTTCAAGCGGTCAAACAGACTTTGACCAATGACTGTGACGTAGTTCGGGACGTCACAAGTTCTTAGACAAGTGGCACGTCCGATTCCGACATTCGAGGAGAAAGTTATGATGTTCGGAAGTTTAAGGGTAATTTGATTAAAAAGGGGCAATTTGTTGACTTTTCACGTAATTCGAAGACCGTTGGGTAGGTCTCGAGATGCTGAATCCTTAGACAGGAAACATGTGTCACGATCCACTGTGTTTTGATAGCTATGATTCGGGCAGAGGCCCTGTTGAAATGTTTTTGACTTGATTTGAGACATAAATGGTTTTCAAATGAGATTACTGGATTTGTTGATTGTTCCACATATACCATCCTCTGTGTTTTGATAGTCTCCTCCAGACGCCTAGATCATGGAGTAATCACGATCCACAGCCTGAAGATGAGTAGCTCTGAGGGAGGCTCAATATCAGGAGTGTGAGATTATGATGATATCCTCTAGACGTCGTAGATCCTGTAGATGATATCACCCCAGACGTCGTAGATTCTAGGGAGGTACTCGGACATGAGACACCCGAGTTTGCACGCGTTGCATTGATATCATGACAGGTTACATGGATATTGAGATTGGATATTGAGGATTGGTTGATAGGACCCGACCCGTTTTCCCCCTGGGGACCACTGGGGATAGACTGCTCCCAGCTGACAAGTAATCCAAAATACCACAAATACCCTTCCTAGGGTTTTATTACACAAATACCCTTACTCGGGGTTCTATATTCACAACGGTGTGTTTCATAGTACAACATGTCAGACAAGGGAAATGAGCATTATATTCGTACTAATACAAAATAAAGATAAAACCTACCCATCAGGGTGGTGTAAACGCAACGGTGATATTTATGCCTCAGCTCCGGAGTCGATGCCCTCCTCGGTTTCCTCTCTTTAAGGGTCAAGAAAATATTCAAAGTGTGAGTGGACCAAAAATAAAACAGTTATAAATTCATTTAGAACATATATATAATTTGACCCTTCGCTTCTGTAAACATACATGCATTCAGTAGAAAACATAGAAATACGATCTATATGAAAACATGTAACATTTCATACATATACATATATCTATACAAAAATATACATCTGGGCACGTATAGCATCAAATCCAAAGTAACTATGTATCCACAATCCCTTCCTCGGCATCGAAAGCAAGTTCGACGCCAACTCGGGGCACACAACCCCTAGGAAACAAATCCTCGAAAATGGTCACGATTCATATATAAAAGGCATGCACAACACTCGGAATCTCACTCCGAGTATACTCCCAGGAATTCTCCATCTGGGAGGCTCTATCTCTAAACCTAGTCCGAGCTCTCTCCCGGATCTAGTTCAAGTATCTCTCTGGAATCTGGTTCGGAACCACTACAATCTCCCACTCCTGAAACGGGGTCCTTATGGGGACACCCATTCTGGTCAGTGGATCGTGACCCTCCAGGTTGACGTCTGGAGGAGACCAATCCGCAAGCTGGAAGGGTATATACATGTACGTTTGAAAACCTTTGCAAAACCATCTTTTCAAAACATGTCACAAACCTTTACCCAGAAGTCTTTAGGTCAAAAGTCTCAAATCATCAATACTTTCATTAGTTCACAAATCATTTCGACATACCGTTGACTCTTTCTAAAATCCGAGTCAATGCTCGTCAAATGGGTCTCAGGCCCGATACGACCATTTTTCATGTAAATCTGTACATTTCTTGAAATCCGTGATCAAATTCTAAAATCCCAACATCATAAAACATTTAGCATAAAATAATTTAGAAAACTAGTAAAACAGTTATGCATATATTCAGTTATGAAATCAACGGTTCACTCACAGTTAGTCCTTGCAGCGGTAACGAACCATTTACACATGTCCTGAAGCTAATAACAACGTCCGAACTTGCCCAAACATACTTAAGGGTCACTAATTGACCCCACTAGGTCTAACATCCCAACTTAGAACGAAACCGGCCCGGGAATACTCTCCGAACACGTTTCCCGAGGCTAATTTCCTCAATTTGACCAACCTAACGATCTCCGATCGACACGAAATTACGGCCATTGGATTCGTATCGTTGAAACCTTGAAAATGGTGCCGGCCCAACAAAAAGTACTGTTCACACGTGCCCCCACGCGCCTAGTCAACGCTCGGTCAACGGTGTTACAGTAATGCTGACATTAGCATGACGTCACTGCTGACGTCAGCATGATGTCATCCTCTGACATGTGTCAAACGACACGTGTGAGTCCCTGATTGGTCCCTACTCTGACATCTCTGACAAGATGACATCATCATGCTATCAGAACAGTGTCAGAATGATGATGTCATCATCGGTGGACTCGTACTGAAGACCTAGACCACGGTTTGGTTATCCTGCACCGAAGTCCTGCAGCGCTACTCCGTTGGACCCTACCGAAGAACCAGTGGCGGAGCCACCGTGACCCACGACCATGGCCTGCCTAGAAAACCTTCCTTCGGTCACCATTTTCATCGCGGTTTGGCCCTAACAACTCGTCTAAACCTACTCTAAAGGTCTAAAATTATCAAAACTTGAAGAAGGGTCAAAATCGTTACCTTTAGCTCGAAGAAGAACCAACCCAGTTTCCCGGCTTCCTCTCCTTCGCGTCAGGCGGTGTTAGCTTCAAATCAGCCCATCGTGATGTCCAGTCAGACGTCTTGGTGTCTCTTTGTTCACCCTTGAGCTCCAGACTAAAGGTGAATGGGGTGGGTTGCACGACCGATGTCCCTTTGTTCGTTAGCCTGTCAAGGTTTTGGGTGGTTGTGGTGGCTGCGGCGGATAGGGTTGACGATAGCAAAAATGGTGATGATGAAAATGATGTTCAGTGAAGATGAAAGATCGATCTGGGCTGAGAGAAAATCAAAGGGGAAGGAGGAATGGTTTGGTTGTACAAATAAGGGTTTCACGGCAAAGAGAAAATAAGGAGATTCATGCACCCAATTATTTGGGCTTTTGGGCCAGTTAGATGAGTGACATTTGTCACTCATCTGATTGGTTCAAGAGTCCAAGTTGACTAGTTAAATCAATTTACCTGTCCCGTTTCTTGAAAAATGTAATAGTACCCGGTAAAGTCCGTGACCCATAACTTTCGCTCCGGGTCTCCAAATCTGGCATGCCGCATGCCTACGAATTCAGGGCGACCCGATCTACTAAATGGTCAAAGGGTCAAGGTCATACGACGTTTCGGGTCAAAAGTCAACATTTTGCCTTGACCAGGTGTAAAATGGTGATTTTACATATACGTTCTGTTTAATTAAATAATAATAAAATCCGGGTCGTTACAATCCACCCCCCTTACAAAAATTTCATCCCCGAAATTACCCGAACAAGTAGGGGTGTTGCTCTCTCATCAAGGCTTCAGGCTCCCAAGTTGCTTCCTCTACCACATAATTCCTCCATAGAACTTTCACTAACGGAATGGTCTTGTTCCTTAGGACTTTCTGTTTCCAATCCAGGATATGTACTGGTTGTTCTTCAAAACTCAAATCTGTGCTGAGTTCTAATAGTTGTTCCGTCAGGATATGTGATTCTTCCCGTACACACTTCCGAAGCATTGACACGTGGAAGACACTGTGTACTCGTGCTAACTCCGGAGCCAAATTCCGTCGGTACGCCACTTTACCCACTCTCTCCAATATCTCAAATGGTCCGATATACCGAGGGCTATGTTTCCCTCCTTTTCCAAAACGAACAATGCCCTTCCACAATGATAATTTCAGAAACACCCAGTCTCTAACCTCAAACTCAAGATCCCGTACTCTACGATCTGCGTAGCTCTTTTGACGATCTTGAGCTCCCTTCAATCATTCCTTGATGATCTTAACTTTTTCTTGGGTCACGTCCATAAGCTCTGGTGTCAATAAAGCCCTCTCCCCAATCTTGGTCCATCACAAAGGTGTTCTGCACTGTCGCCCATACAGTGCATCAAACGGCGCCATCCCAATTCTCGCTTGGTAAATGTTGTTGCAAGCAAATTCCATCAAGGGCAAGTAGGCATCCCAAGTGCCCTGGAACTGTAACACACAAGCCCTCGTCATGTCTTCCAAAATCTAGATGGTCATCTCTGACTCCCCATCTGTTTGAGGGTGAAACCCCGTGTTGAAATGCAATCTTGTACCAAGGGCTCTCTGTAAACTCTGCCAAAACCTCGAGGTAAACCGCGGATCTCGGTCTGACACAATCGACTTTAGGATACCATGCAATCGAACTATCTCGTCAATAAACAACTATGCCAGTCGGTTGGCCTTAAAGATTTCGCGCACGGGTAGGAAGTGCGCTGACTTAGTAAGGCGATCCACGATTACCCAAACACCATCAAATCCACTTCGGGTAGTTGGTAACTTAAACACGAAGTCCATGGTAATATTGTCCCACTTCCACTCGGGAATTGGAAGGGACTACAGAGGTCCATAAAGTCTCTGTCTTTCAGCCTTCACCTGTTGGCAGATCAAACACCGACTTACGAAGTCTGCAATTTCTCGTTTCATTCCTACCCACCAGTAATATTCTCAAAGTGTTCGATACATTCTGGTTCCCCCAGGATGCATGGCATAGGCCGAACTGTGGGCTTCATCAAGTATCTCAGTCCTCAGTGTCGTATCCTCTGGCACACACAATCGACCCTGTTTCAACACCATACCGTCGTCTCTGATAGAGAAATCCCGTCTTTCCCCGGCTTCGACTCCCAATCTGATGCGATGTAGAATTGCGTCACTAAGTTGGGCATTGCGGATCCGATCCAACAGTAAGGGCCTCATGTGATAGCTCGCTAAAAGGGCTCCATCATCATCCATACCAAGACTAACTCCGGCCCATCGGAGTTCCACTAGCAACGGTAAGTAGATCATACGCAGATGAGCGAGAGAACCAATCGCCTTCCTACTCAAGGCGTCAGCCACAACATTCGCTTTTCTGGGGTGGTACTCAATGGTGCAATCATAGTCTTTAATTAGCTCTAACCACCTTTTGTGTCGCAAATTCAACTCTTTCTGAGTGAAAATATACTTTAAACTCTGATGATCAGTATAAATCTTACACGTCTCCTCGTAAAGGCAGTGCCTCCAAATCTTTAGAGCGTACACCACTGCTACTAGCTCCAAGTCATGAGTCAGATATTTCACCTCGTGTGGCTTCAACTGTAGGGAGGCATAAGCTATAACTCTCCCGTGCTGCAATAACACACATCCCAAACCCTGAAGGGATGCATCACTATAAACCACAAACTCCCCACCATCACTAGGTAAAGCCAGAACAGGAGCAGTGGTCAACCTTTCCTTTAGTTCTTGAAAGCTGTTTTCGCAAAGCTCGGTCCAAACGAAGTTAACCCCTTTTCTCGTCAGGCGGGTCTAAGGTGCTGCAATAGTAACGAAGTCTTCCACAAAACGTCTGTAATACCCTGCTAACCCCAGGAAGCTCCGAACCTCAGTCACAGTCTTAGGTTGTTCCCAATTGGTGATTGCCTCTGTCTTTTGGGGGTCCACACTGATCCCTTCCACTGAAATCACATGGCCTAAAAAGCCAACACTGTTCAGCCAGAATTGACACTTACTAAACTTAGCGAAAAACTGAGCCTTCTTCAACCTTGCTAACACCAACCTTTGGTGTTTCTCATGTGCCCTTGTGCCTTTTGAATATACCAGGATATTATCAATAAACACAATTACAAATCTATCCAAATAGGACTTGAACACTCGGTTCATCAAATCCATAAAGGCTGCAGGTGCATTGGTAAAACCGAAGGGCATCACTAAAAACTCAAAATGCCCATACCTGGTCCAAAAAGCTGTCTTCGGAACATCTCCCTCGGCGATCCGCAACTGATGATACCTAGACCTCAAGTCGATCTTTGAAAAGTACCTTGCTCCCTTCAACTGGTTGAATAGGTTGTCTATTCGAGGTAAAGGATATTTATTTCTCACTGTCACCTTGTTTAGTTGTCGGTAATCCACACACAGTCTGAGACTACCCTCATTTTTCCGCACAAATAGGACCAGTGCTCCCCACGGAGATACACTCGGCCAGATGAATCCCAACTTGAGTAACTCCTGTAACTGTTCTCTTAGTTCCCTCAATTCTGCTAGTGCCATTTGATAGGGTGATTGTGCAATAGGTCCAGTCCCTGGCAGCAGCTCTATCGTAAACTCAATCTCTCGGGGTGGCGGAAATCCTGGTAAGTCTTATGGAAACACATCTGGGAAGTCCCGCACTACTGGTATATCTTCCATTCTGGGTGTCGCAATACTCGTGTCCACTACATGAGCTAGATACGTTTGGCATCCTTTCTTCAGTAACTTTCTTGTCGTGAGGGCCGAAACAATTCTTGGTGAAGAACCTGCGACGTCTCCTTGGAAAGTCAATTCAGGTACGCCCAGACTCCGGATTAACACTCTCTTTTTACTACAGTCCATCAACGCTCCATGCTCGGACAACCAATCCATACCAAGGATCACATCAAAATCATGTAAGTCTAACACTATTAAATCTGCCATCAATTCAAAATCCCCTAGCCTAACTGGGCAGTTCCTTAACACCTGGTTAACTATATACACATCCCCAGTCCAGGTGCCAACACCTAAGTCATCCTCAAGTACAGACAACTCTTGATCCAACAATCCAACACAACCACATGAAATAAAAGAATGGGTGGCTCCCGGATCCATCAATACATGTACAGATACATAAAAGACAGTCAGTGTACTTGTCACCATCTCAGGAGCAGTCCTGGCCTCCTGCCTAGTAATCGCGAACACTCGTGCCTGGGGTCCTGCTCCACGACCACGTCCTCGTAGTCCTCCACGATCGTCTAGATAACTGCTCTGTACTCTGCCTCTAGAAGCATCTGCCATCGTACTCGGCGTCTGCCCTGGAACACTACCACTCGACCACTGTGGGCATCCCCTCGATACATGACCAGTCTCACCACAAGTATAGCAGGTCGTGTGCCTCATCCAGTTTGTAGACCCCACATAAGTGCCACTCTACTGCAGTACACTGTATCCTGCCCCACGGTGACAGGACCCACCCCGATTCCCCATGGGACCACATGGGGACGTGCCCTGCTCCCGTCTGACACCCAAAATAACATACCAATTTTAACCTCAAATAATAAAATGCATAAATAACCAAATTAAAGTTATACATCAAATCCGAATTAAACAGATGTCAGACAAGGGATGAAATCCAAAGTTACAAGTTGCGAGCACGACTCTAAAATAAACCTGCGGGTAAACCACCCAACAGGGGTTCAGGTACGCAGAAGTAGATCTATGCCTCAGCCTCAGGATCCTCCTCTACCTCAGTAGGACAGCCTGGAGGGGTTACCAAAACATTAAGGGTGAGTGGGCCGAAACTCAAGTTTATAAAACCATTTAATAAGTAAAACATATAATTTACCCCTCCGTTTTCCAAACATGCATGCATCAGAATTTAAAACCATAAATCATATAGTATGAACCATAAGGCATGTAATAAAACCATAAACATAATTTTAGCCACTGCACTATACACTCCAATCCTGACATCCCCGATGTCTGACGTCCTTGACGTCCAATAAGGTCACAGTCTCAAGGCTACGCGTACCACTCGGGTCTCAATTCCGAGTCCAATTCCCGAACCCTGTCCGGGTCTGGCATCTCAAATGCCTAGCGTCTTAGACGCTCGACGTCCCTGACGTCAAAAAACCAATCCTGCTCCTGAGTCATTTTACGGTCCGGTTCCTCCGTAGAATGACCCCTCGCAGGCAATGCGCTATGACCACTCCGGGGTACCACATCCGGAGGAGACAGTATCATAAGAATGGATATATACAGTGCAGTACCAAATATATTTTATTGATATCCACATGTAAAACATATATATATACATAGATAAAATCCAAACCGATCGTTAAGTTTCATCAGACGGGTTTCAAACCCAAATACCGTGAAACGTGCCATAACCATAATTTCAATATCATCAAAACCATTTCCTGATTCCAGCATGTGAACATATAAGTAAATCAGAAAACATTTAAGCATGCAAGGGTTTAATGAAATCGGGCCCACTCACAGTACGATCCCGCGGTGAACCTGCGCGTACGAACTTGTACCAGGATTATCGTACAATTCCTGTCAGTCCAAATCACACGTAAGGGTCACTACAAGTCTTAACCATTTAACCAAAAAGTCCGAAACAGAAACCGGCTCGGGGAACCCGTCCAACACGTTTCCCGAGACAACCGGCCCTAAACTGACCCATCAAAACTATCTCAGATAAACATGGTTAATTCACTAAAAATGTTCAGATGATGAGAGGAACAAAAGTCATGTTGATCGTGATCGGAGATAAGGTCCAACGCGCCCTCACGCGCCGCCCAAAGTGGCTGCGCGTGAAAGTCACGCGCCTAACACTGTAGCTGCTACAGTGTCACCTTCTTCACCCGAGAGCCCTGCTATTCGGACCTTCAACCCGCGATATGACCCGGGTAATTAACCCTGAATTTCAACTCGATTTCAATCCAATTTGATCCTAACATGTTTATTATTCTTCCAATTTAAGTTCTGTGACAATAATTTGCCTCGACAAGTCCTTTAACTGGCCATTCGACCTGTGATCAACCAAACGGGTTGATCATCTCAACTCACTGGTTTCCAAACCAAAATCAAATTAACCTTCCAGGAAGCATCATAGGACCTAAACGAACTATAAGGAATGACCAATTGAACAAAACGTTACCTGGAAGTAGCCGTCCAAACCTCTGAAATTCCTCTGAAGCGGCAGCCTCCATCCCAGCTCCACTGTGGCTGGTTGCCCTCGATTTTGATATGGAGGTGTTCTAAACACTCCCAGAAATCTCACTCAGTGCGTAGGTTGGTCCAACAGTCACCAAAAATCAAAACCCGATTTTCCCTCCAATTTTCCCCGAAATTGTTTCTCTGGTTTTCCTCTCCAATTCTCAGTTTCTTCAATAGCAGAATGAAGCTTACCCAATTTCCACTCAGTTTAAACTATCAGTGCCACTCAACAGGTCGTGGAAACCCAGCATGGCCACTGAGAAAGTTTCCTGCAAAGCTTCGAATCTACAATTAATCAATTCGACCATGTAAGGTGGACGGTTCAGTCCACGTTCTAAAGCAATAGACAACCCTTTCTTTCCAGCACACACTAGCATAAATAATTGCACACTGATCTACCACACATGGTGGTGCCGTCCATGGTCCCCCGCGGTTGCTACAGTAACCAGGGAAAAATGACCAAAATGCCCCTGGTTCAAGTAATTACCAAAATGCCCTTCACTTCCTAGACCCGTACTCAGCCATACGAAGTCCAATTTCGGTGTGCCGCCTGTCTACGGACTCAGGGCATCTAGACCTACCTAACGGTCCTGGAGTCATGTGAAAATTAGTTGCCAAACGAAAAGTCAACATTTTTGCCCCTAAAGTCCAAATTACGGTAATGCCCCTGAACTTCCGATAGTGATAACTTTTTCCCTGAGCGTCCGAATTGGACGTGCCACCTGTCTATGGACTCGTGACGTCCCGAACTACATCACGGTCATTGGTCAAAGTCCATTTGACCTTCAAATCAAAAAGTCAACAATTTGGCCAATCCTCGAATTTCCGGGGTGTTACACACGGCCTCTCTCGAACATGCCAGACCGAGCACCACTCGATGATCCCCCACTGTAGGATGTATGTCCTCCCCTGAACCGGCCTCCCTTCGGGGCCCTGTGGCCCGAAGGTCCAGAAAAGGAACGGTATCTGCGTCGTCCCAATTCAGTCTCCTGCTAGCGGTTGGCCCAGCTTGTTTCCACCCTAGATGCAGCATTGGCTAATACTCAAATTGTAGTGAAAATCATCGCAGAAGAGGTCACCATAGATCGGATATCACCTCTCAGACCCTGCTCAAAACTAAAGCACCTTTCTGCCTCTGTCCGCACATACACCTCTGCAAACCTTAATAACCTCTGGAACCACTGCTCATACTCCGCGACAGTCGAGTTTCCCTGCTGGAGCTGTAAAAACTCAATCTCTCTCGCCTCGCGGAAGGCACGGGGATAGTACTGGTCCAAGAAACGGCTCTTAAACTCCTCCCAAGTCACAACCAAGGCATCCCAACCTGAAAACTCTAGTGTGTACCACCACTCATGAGCCTTACCATCAAGTAGAAAGGTGGCCAACAGTACTCTCTGCTCGGGTGGACAGGACATCATCAAGAAAATCTTTTCCAGTCTCAGAATCCAACAGTGAGCCATCTCAGGATCGGCTTCACCACTAAACACCGTGGCACCCAGGTGACATGCCACACCAATCAAGGAACTCCCGACACTCAAATCTTCATAGCCTCCAGCCACCTCAGGTGGTGTAAACGAGGTCGCTGGTCTCGGGGGCATACTGAACTGTTAAGAGGCATAAATAATAAGATTAGTACGACAAAACATGCGTGTCAATGTACCCTGTACAGACGGCTAACATAATGCTCGGGTCTAATACAAACTTGACAGGACCCGCCCCGTTTTCCCCTAGGGACCATTGGGGAAAGCCTGCTCCCATCTGACAAGTAATCCAAAATACCACAAATACCCTTCCTAGGGTTTTATTACATAAATACCCTTACTGGGGGTTCTAAATACACACCGGTGTGTTTCATAGTACAACATGTAAGACAAGGGAAATGAGCATTATGTTCATGCTAATACAAAATAAAGATAAAACCTACCCTTCAGGCTGGTGTAAATGCAACAATGATATTTATGCCTCGGCCCCAGAGTCGATGTCCTCCTCGGTTTCCTCTCTTGAAGGGTCAAGAAAACATTCCAAGTGTGAGTGGACCAAAAATAAAACAGTTATAAATTCATTTAGAACATATATATAATTTGACCCTTCATTTCTGTAAACATACATGCATTCAGTAGAAAACATAGAAATACGATCTATAGGAAAACATGTAACATTTCTATACATATACATATATCTATACAAAAATATGCATCTGGGCACGTATAGCATCAAATCCAAAGTAACTATGTATCCACAATCCTTTCCTCGGCATCGAAAGCAAGTTCGACGCCAACTCGGGGTACACAGCCCCTAGGGAACAAATCCCCAAAAATGGTCACGATTCATATCTAAAAGGCATGCACACCACTCAGGGTCTCACTCTAAGTCTACTCCCAGGAATTCTCCATCTGGGAGGCTCTATCTCTGAACCTAGTCCGAGCTCTCTCCCAGATCTAGTTCAAGTAACTCTCCGGAATCTGGTCCGGAACCACTACAATCTCCCACTCCTGGAACGGGGTCCCTATGGGGACACCCATTCTGGTTAGTGGATCGTGACCCTCCAGGTCGACGTCTGGAGGAGACCAATCCGCAAGCTGGAAGGGTATATACATGTACGTTTGAAAACCTTTGCAAAACCATCTTTTTAAAACATGTCACAAACCTTTACCCAGAAGTCTTTAGGTCAAAAGTCTCAATTCATCAATACTTTCATTAGTTCACAAATCATTTCGAAATACCGTTGACCCTTTCTAAAATCCGAGTCAATGCTGGTCAAATGGGTCTCAAGCTCAATACGACCATTTTTCACGTAAATCTGTACATTTCTTTAAATCCGTGATCAAATTCTAAAATCCCAACATCATAAAACATTTAGCATAAAAAAATTTAGAAAACTAGTAAAACAGTCATGCATGTATTCAGTTATGAAATCAACGGTCCACTCACATCTAGTCCTTGCTGCGCTAACAAACCATTTACACCTGTCCTGAAGCTAATAACAACATCCGAACCTGACCAAACATACTTAAGGGTCACTAATTGACCCTACTAGATCTAACATCCCAACTTAGAACGAAACCGGCTCGAGAATGCGCTATGAACACGCTTCCCGAGGTTAATTTCCTCAATTTGACCAACCTAATGATCTCCGATCGACACAAAACCTCCGCCATTAGATTCGTATCGTCGAAACCTTGAAAATGGTACTGGCCCCACAAAAAGTACTGTTCACACGAGCCCCCACGCGTCTGGTCAATGGTGCTACAGTAATGCTGATGTCAGCATGACGTCATCCTCTGACATGTGTCAGACGACACGTGTCAGTCCCTGATTGGTCCCTGCTCTGACATCTCTGAGAAGATGACATCATCATGCTGTCAGAACAGTGTCAGAATGATGATGTCATCTTCGGTGGACTCCTACCGAAGACCTAGACCACGGTTCGGTTGTCCTGCACCGAAGTCCTATGGCGCTGCTCGGTTGGACCCTACCGAAGAACCAGTGGCGGAGCCGCCGTGACCCACGACCATGGCTCGCCCAGAAAACCTTCCTCTGGTCACCATTTTCATCGCGGTTTGGCCCTAACAACTCGTCTAAACCTACTCTAAAGGTCTAAAATCATCAAAACTTGAAGAAGGGTCAAAATCATTACATTTAGCTCGAAGAAGAACCAACCCAGTTTCCCGGCTTCCTCTCTGTCGCGTCAGGCGGTGTTAGCTTCGAACCAGCCCGTCGTGAGGTCCAGTCAGGCGTCCTAGTTTCTCTGTGTTCACCCTTGAGCTCCAAACTGAAGGTGAATGGGGTGGGTTGCATGATCGATGTCCCTGTGTTCGTTGGCCCGTCACGGTTTTGGGTGGTCGTGGTGGCTGCGGCGGATGGGGTTGACGACAACAAAAATGGTGATGATGAAAATGATGTTGAGTGAAGATGAAAGATCGATCTGGGCTCAGAGAAAATCAAAGGGGAAGGAGGAATGGTTTGGTTGTACGCATAAGGGTTTCACGGCAAAAAGAAAAGAAGGAGATTCATGCACCCAATTATTTGGGCTTTTGGGCCAGTTAGATGAGTGACATTTGTCACTTATCTGATTGGTTCAAGAGTCCAAGTTGACTAGTCAATTCAATTTATCCGTCCTGTTTCTCAAAAAACGTCATAGTACCTCGTAAAGTCCGTGACCCATAACGTTCGCTCCGTGTCTCCAAATCCGGCATGCCGCCTGCCTACGGACTCAAGGCAACCCGATCTACTAAATGGTCAAAGGTTGAAGGTCATACGACGTTCTAGGTCAAAAGTTAACATTTTAGCTTGACGAGGGGCAAAATGGTCATTTTACATATAATTTCCATTTAATTAAATAATAATAAAATCCGAGTCGTTACATTGGTGGTATTTATTATTTATTGATCTTTATGTCCAGTTACTTTATATCGTGCCCTGATTTGATGAACATGAGTTTCAGAGAAAATGTGGACCATGTGAAAACATATTTTGATTTTATTGGTCCATTGTTCATACTTGATTGATTTCACACAATTACTCATGTTTTATGATATGCATGCATATTTGTGAAACTGGAGGGTAAGAATGTATTTTGATAAATGTATTTCTAAAACTTTATTTTTGTCCACTCACACCTTTCACGTTTTTATTGACCTTCTAGGTAGTGGCACGATGATCGAGGCTGATTGCGAGGTGGAGGCATGAGTAGGCACAGGTGCGGTTATCCCTTGTTTGGCAAGTGCTGAGGGTAATTTCGTAACTTTAGTTGACTTGTCAGACGGGAGCAGGACCGAGCACGGTTATTAAAGTCCTTCGGGGACGGGTCCTGTCATTGGACAGGAAACCTAACCCCTGTTGTCTACAAGGAACGTTCTGAACAGGAATAAAGACATAAAGTCATAAATGGCGAAATCGCATTATGAGTGGACTTTTATTTTTATTAAAATATTATGCATGCATATTTATGTATTTTTAATGTTTTACAATATGATTTTGGTGATTTTTGGGTGATAAAGATTTTCTGGTGATTTTTGACAATTTTACGAAAATTGTCTTATTGCACGTTTTACGAGATTTTCTTTGTATTATATTTCCGGATTTTGCTTAAATTGTGGATTTGGGTTGAGTATGGTTAAAGTGTCTTTCTCGATATTTGTGATATTGGATTGTTCATTATTATGATGATTGTGGGTGATTTCTACATAATTTTTTAGTTGTGCACGTTTTATGAGATTTGTGTTTAAGTTTTGTTTTTGGGCATAGGCCCAAGTTACTGAAACTTGGATTTTATTATGAAATTGATGTGTGATATAAATATGTGGTTTCTCGAGAGTCCTTCATTGTGATATGTATTAATGTGTGTGAACAACCCTCATTGGGATGCGTGTTGGTTGATAGATCAATCTCAGACGTTGAGTATGACTCTATATCTTGAGACTGGTATTATGATGGGGACTCAGACGTCAAGCTGAGATCTGTATTTGAGTCGGTTTCCATTTAGACATCAAGCTGGGTTCTTTATCCCGAGTGGCTTGACTACTGGTAGTGGAGTTGATGTGATGAATGATATTGTGCATCGAGGTGGGTTGGATGTATGTGTAAGACCGGAAGTGTACTAGTGAGGACACTGGGCCCTAAGGTGGGTAGATTGTAAGACCCATGAGCTTGGGAAGCAAGATCGGTGAGAAAAACCTGTGAGCTTGGGAATTAAGACTAGTGAGCAAGACCCGTGAGCTTGGGATGTAAGACCAGTGAACAATCCCACATCACTCGAGGAGGGAAATGTAAAGTGTATGATAGGTGTGGGCACGTATCTATCTAGCACGAGGCCTTTTGATAGCTCACTGTCTTTGGATTCCTTGGGATCTCCAAATATAAGCGAGTTTGGACTGGAGCAATCGTAGGATGGGTGATCTACTGAAAAGTTGTGTGTGAGTTCCTAGAAACAAAATCATGAGCGATGGGCCCAAAGTGGAGAATATTGTGCAAGGGGAGTCGGGTCGTGACAGTGTGTAGATTTATATGATGTGTGACTTAAATTTCTTGTATGTGGCTATGTTGTTTGAGTTGATGTTTCAATTGGTTTGGCTTGGTACTATTGACTTCTATGTTCCACGCATATTTCAAGATTTTTGTTTATTATCTGTTTTCACTCAAAGTTGGTCGGTTTTCATATGCATGCATAGTTTCCTAAAAAGGAGGGTATAATGTATGTTTTCTAAATAGTGTTTTCAAAGTTTATTTTCGTCCACTCATATGTTTATTGATTTTACTTGCCTTCTAGGCCGTGACACGAAGATGGGGACCTATTTAGGAGCGGAGGAAAAAGCGAGATTTTGGTGTATCTGTGGACCCTTAGGGTGAAAATCCTGTGTTTTGAGTTATGTTATAAACTTATGCTCTGTATATACTGAAATGTATCCCTTGTCGGATAGTTAGAGATTTTGTTGTTATTGTATATAATGAAATGTATCCCTCGTGATTTTCTAGAGTTCTCTAGAGGGGTCCAGTCAAATAGTTTCTTATTGATGGTTCCTTAATAATTTTGTTCATTTTAATTGTTAATTTCTTATTTTATCTTAGTTTCTTATTTGATTAAGACAATTTGCTCATTTCCGTCATTACCTTTCTATTTCTCATCTTTGTTTCTTTTTTTGTTAATACAATTCGCACATTTTCATCATCATTTTCCAAGTTTTCATCATTATTTTCCCATTTTTCATCTTAATTTCCAATTTTATTAATAAAATTTACAAGTGTATAAATTTAGCCCCCTTTATTTTTAATTTCTGAATCCGTCCCTGTGTGGACGTACTTGGGCCTCCAAAAAGGCACAGCTTGGGAAATATTTTTGACACACCCCGACCTAGAAAGTCCATTTATGGCTCGAAATTCTTCCCATCTAATGCCACAATTTTCTCCTTAGACTTTGATGGCAAATCTCCTTTTTCCTCCATTTTCTTCGTACACTCCACAATATTCCCTTTCTCCTCATTATCCACTTTCGGACTATTCACTCCCTTCTTAACAGCTTGAGATGAGGATTCCGAGATGATTTCTTCTTTGACATTTATCTGCTCACATTCTTTGCTGATCAATTTCTTCACTTTTGTCTTCTAAAGAAAAGCTTGATCTCCCGAGGGTTCAGAGTCACTCAAATCCTCAAGCTCGTCAAAGTAAGTGCTGCCATCAACCTCAATTGCTCAGACTTGGCCTGACAGGATCCACCCCTTAAATTCGTGAAAACTGGACCGATCTTGCTCCCGTTAGACAACCTCTATCAAATAAGGGATTCTTAACCAATCAAAATCTACTCCTTGTGGGGTTACCGCCCACATCCGACCTGCTAACCCTGTTAAGGAATAAGTTTGCCAACCCGACTTTAGTCAATCTGTCCTTAAGTGGCCTTATGCTCATAATTATTATTTACACGAATTGAAATGTCACACATCACCACAAACGAAATTTTGAATACAACTAATTACTACATCTTATTAACTTATACCTTGCTCAATATAAACCATGAGCTTGCGTAATTTATAAGTATCAAGAAAAAGGGTTTGGAACATCGTCTCATAACATAGTCATTCTATTGATTCTCACGGTTGCATCACATAGTTCATATTGTTACCAACATAAACATTTATCTCACGCTACTATATCATGATGGTCATTAAGGGAATGCCTAAATCAATCCATCATCTATCTTACCATACAAACATTTATACCAAGCATTTAACCTAGTCTTTATTTTCAAGGAACTACTATAAGATCTAATTGTGGTTCCTTAAATCCAACAACCAAATTAAGGTCTTATTTAGATACAATAATCACTTCTATTGCTTATAGAATTATAAGTTCCCATAAATCCTTAAGTACATCCCTTACTTCCAATTCTTAATCCCTTTTATGTTTGGTAAGGAAATATTCTTCAATGAATTAGTCCCCATGCCTTTAGCTTAATTCTCATACTTTATATCACTAATTCTATTTTTTAACTATGAAACCCATTGGTAAAGTACTCATTCGTTAAATATCCACAATTTTTGTCTAACCAATTCACACAACATTATCAATTATCTAAACTACTTCCGTAATACCCATATAACAATTTTGTGTAAATTAGCCATCCAAAAAAGTGCCTAAAAATATGTAACCTCTACATAGTTTTAATACACTTTAAAAGGGTTTTCAAGTAACCATTTATATCATAAGTTCATTTTTAAATTATTAGATATAAACCATTTCTTTGAAAATTCAAAAAGAAATTCAAATGAAGTTCAATTAACTCAATTTCAATACCACTAAACTCAGAATAAAATCATAAAAAAATTTCGTATCGAAACCATTGCGAGGTGCAAGACGCGCCCCCACCAGCCTCTGCTGGTGGTGGTCACGCCCTGGTCACAAGGGTTGTCCTCTAGACCCGTTTGTCTAGTTTGTTGCGTCGCTCGACCCGCGATGACACCCGATCTTTTCTCGGTTTCACGTCTGTTTCCTGTGTTCTAACCATCAATCTTTATCTAACCTTGCTATGGAGAAGTTCTATGATGTTAGAAATGGAAAACACGTATGTAAGCTCATCATTCAAGTCTTATTCCCGTGTCCAAGCTTTTATCTAATGGTCATAGGATGACCGCAGAACCCTTCAGAACCCTTCTGGAGACGTTAGCACCCCAACTTTCGAGTTTCCAAGCCCAGAACTGGAAACCTGAAGCAGGATCTTCATAGGTTTCACGTTGTTCACACTACTTCGTATATCCTCTACTTCTTCTACTCTTAGTTTTCTCTTCCAGTTCATCATCCCTTCCTCTCTTCTTTCTCATTTCATCCATTCTCTCTCCTCAACCCCCTCTCTCGGTTTTAGATATTTTTCCTTTCATTTCTCCATGTTCGGCCACTAGGCGCCGATCCTCTCAGCTGAATGCCTCATCTTCCTTCTTGATTTTCTTATAACCCTAAAAGTCAGTGGAGGAGAGAGATTGAGAAAAATATAATTAATTCTAGAACTTTCTAGGTCCACTTTGTAAAATTACCAAAATTCCCTTTAAGACAAAAATTACCAAAATGTTCCTACTTATTTCTGACTCATAACGAACTTATTCCAACTCCTTTTTTGACATGTCTCATGTCTATGTACTCAAGAGACCGGGACTTTCGTAATGGTCTTTTCAAAATTTCTAAAAGATATCCCGATCGAAAGTCAACACTTTGATTTATTGGTCAAAAATCAAATTTTTGATTTTCATGGGCAAATTGGTCATTTTTCATTTTCTCGAATATTTGGGATGTTACATGGCCCCCAAAAATACTATACCGCTTTGAATTCAATCGTTGTTTATGGCTAAGGGCTTGATTGTTGATATTGGAGGAATCTGATTCATGGTCAGGCACGAGGATCGAAAACGTGCCCTCAGAGATCATATGGGCTATCTCTTTAAACATAGTGTTCCTAAACTATTCCCAACTATCTCCACCCACCCTTAGGCCACCTTGATCTCTTTCTTCAAAGTCGACCTAAACTCCTGCAGGTCGCAGCAGTAGGTCTTGAGGACAGACTTGAATTTGGTGGCTAGGGTTTTAATCAAATTGCCAAACATTCGCCTGCCACTATTGCCACCACTTAGGTCTGGATTGGGTTGTTTGGGTGGAGATTCCGGATGTGGGTGTTCTTGTTTTGGTTGTTATGAGACTTTAGAAGATGAAGTATTTTATTAGTTTTAATTTTTTCAAAAGAATTTTAATAGAAAATATAATAAAATGAACAAATGTCTTAATTATCCCTACTGATTTTGTAATATTACTGCCACATTGCTATGATTAACTTTGTTATTGACATTGACTGACGAATGGTGCAACGTTTTTTACGTTGCACCTATACATGGTGCACATTAAGGCAAATTTATGTTCCTCAACTACTACAAATACCTTAATAGATGACGCAAAAATTGTGTCTTCTTTTATTATTAAGGACAAGACAGTTTTGTGTCATCTATACGGGGGTTATGTAAGATATTATTAATGATGCGAAAAACATGCCATTTATTATGTTTAAGGACACGGAATAAGTGTCATGGAAACATGAAATATGTAGGTGCATCATCGAAGAGAATGAATGACATAAGTAAAGTGTCATCTATTATGTTTAAGGACACCTACTAAGTGTCATAAAAATATATAAGTGTCTCATTATTGAGGCTTAATGCCATCTTTAACATATCATCAATAATATTTAAGGACGCCCAAAACGTGTCATTGAAGTATATAAGACTGTCATCGATGTTTCTTAATGACAAACGCGTCATCTATTATATTTAAGGACATCTTCAAGATGTCATTGAATAGATAAATATTAGTCATTAATTCATTTTAAGGACACATAATAGGTGTCATTAATAATTTATTAGTATCTTAAAAGAGGATTAAGGACACGTAACTCGTGTACTTAATAATAAATTATGCATCTCTAAAACATATGAAGTCACTTATTAAACACCATCTAACATTACGTGTTCCTCTTTAAACAAGTATAAGGACACGTGATTTGTGCCATCAAATGAGGAACCTGTGTCATTAATCAATAATAATGACTCAAAATAAATGACTTGGAATTGAAAAACACATCTTTAATTAGCTTTAAGAACATGTAAAATACTTCATATTATGATAAAAGTATGTCTTTGATTAATTAAATAAAGGACAAATATGTAGATACAAAACCACTTGAAAAAATGTTTCCAATCAACACCAATTCAAACGAACATATACTAGCATATACTAAACCAATACATACGAATGATTTAAAATCTGCAACCTAATCTAGTCCACTTTGATGTAGCTATCAACAAGTTCAGCCCATTCTATTCATACCATATCAATTTTATCCTGAGTGTAAGTCATGTTCCCTTTACATTACAATGCACCAACAAAAAAAACGTATTAACTAATCCTTTAAATGATAATGAAAGTCAAAAGAAAGAATGGAAAAAGGTTGAGGTGAAGCCTGAAGATCATGTTCATTTCCCTCTTCCATGTTCATGTCCCTCTTTTGTAGTTATTCCTCACAAAAACAATCGTGTATTTATATACATATATAGTTAAAAAAAATCCAAATAGTCAAAACCGTCAAAATTGAATGTCATTTCACATATGAGAATCAGATTGAGGGAAGATAAACATAAGAGACAAAAAATATATATGTAAATCAACATATTCTAAATGATATTAGGACTAACCTTGTTTATAATTGAATAATTCTGCTCATCAATGATTTCTTTCTTGTACTTCATGAAATAATAGCAGCATTCTACCTTTCCAAAGGGCACTACACAAATTAAATGACAGGACCCTTCCCGGATAAACAAGGAGATCCTGCTCCCGTCTAACGGATAGCCCGAAACAACCCAGTTTAACACAAAATAGTAAAGATAACTAAAGTATTTCTGTCATACTAGGGATATCACAACCGTTTACAGAGTATAAGTGACACGACCTATGCCAATTCTCCCGGGATTAACGCGAAATGTGTCATGCTCTTGTCTGACGCCACGTGTCAGAGAAGGGATAAGCCTCACCTTAACCCGTTCGGGGTTATCTAGAGTACGCCAGGATCAGTGGTGGATGAAAGTAAAAAATTAAATAAAACACATTTCCATAAAAGACCTTTATACCCTTCACTACAAAGTATGCATGCATTCGAAAACCAGTTATTAGAATCATTTTCTTTAAACCAAACATAGGTTTTCCAAAGCCAAACTCAGTGAAAAATGCTTCTCAAGCAAAGCAACCTCCTTCCTCAAATCATTAGGGCCTTAGCCCAAAACCATAAAATCAACCATGTGGGAACTCAGCCCAAAACCAAGTATGTGGGTCATAGACCAAATCCAGTAAAATATAGTTAAACCATCCTTGGCATCCCAGATGCCTGTTATCTATCCTTGGAATCCCAAATGCCTGACATCCCAGATGTCACTATCATAAGACTACGCGTGTCCCTCGGATCTCAAGTCCGAGTCTCCCCAAGGTCCACCTAGGTCCCTGGCCCTCCTTGGGGGCCGAACGTTTTAACCTCTAGCAATCCTAATCATGGACCTCTCTACCGTCTTTCACGTAGAGCAACCCCTCTCATGAAATGCTCTGACTCCAGTGTCCCTGACACTTGGAGTGTAATCCACACATAGGATGGTATATGGAAAACATTTCACAAAACATCTCAAAGGGGCCCACGCCCGAATTATAATTTCAGCCATTTCGTTTCCATAAAACCATAGTAAATCCACAAATTGGTCTCATGCCCGAAGTATAACTTTCATAAACCATTTCCACAATCCAATTTCCTTAACTCAGGGGACTCAGCCTAAAATTCCATTTCATAAACCATAACTGGTACTCAAGCCCGATTTCATAACCAATTGGGCCTCAAACCCGTTATCATAAACCAAGTAGGCCTTAAACCCGATAGTATAAACCGAATGGGCCTCCAGGCCGATACATCATTAAATCAAATGGACTTCAAGTCCGATAGTTCATATTTCCAAATTCTAAATCATTCCATTAATCCACTATTGAAAACACACGCACGTATAAAAACCAATATAAAACCATAAACCTTGAAATACGTGCGAAAAAGTAAATACTGAATACCATAATCGTATAAATAAACTGTATGCACTAAAGGCATTCCAAATCAAGTTCATAAAATATATAAAACAATTATGCATGCATCAATTTAGATAGCAATGTCCACTCACAGACCGTCCTTACCACGTCTCTAAATCTGCGTCGTAAGCCTTACCGGGTCTAAACCAAAATCTCCGGGTCATCCAAACCTGTCCAAATCAGACCAAAGGTCACTAACAGGCTCTATAAGGTCTTACCTAAAACCCATGAATACTCCCATCCCGGGAACTTATCCCGAACACGCTTCTTAAGGATTTAAACCTAAATTTGACCAACCTAACGATCTCCGATCGACCCGAAACCACCACCATTGCCAGTCAACACTCGTCAAAGTCAACTGCTAACGTCAGCAAGGTCAACGTTGACATTAGCGGTCAATGATCAACGGTAAATGATTAATGGTCAACTGCTGACATCAGATGACATCATCATCGTCTTCTACCTTCGATGGGTCAACCCGAATGACTGAACTGGGTCGTGCAAACCCGCAACCCTGATTCGGCCGGTTCTCCACCGTCCGACCACCAAATGCTTCCGTTTTTCTCTCATTCCCTTTGTCTTAATCCCAACAACATATCCCTCTAAACAAAACTAAGAAAATCGAACTAGAATTACCTGTTCGAATGGTGAACAGTAACATCGAGTTTCCTCCTCTGTTTCCGGCGTTTCAGACCACCATTGCCTTCGAAACAAACCCCAATCAAGTCGTACTAGTCCTAAGAATACATTAGAATCAATAGAAACCCTCAACCAATGTTCAAAACCAATTTCCATATTTGAACCAAAAATTGGGTTTTTTGGGTTTTCGGGTTCTTACCTCCCCCTTGGTTCCCGTCGTGTTCAGCTCGTCACTGTCGTCCCCTCTACCTCTCTGTCACTCTCAGTCTCTCACAACTCACAGAAGAGGATGATAAAGGTTGGGTGGTGTAGTGTTTTTTTTTTTTGGTTTTGGGAGGGTTTCAGGTTAAGGAAAACAAAAGAGATGAAGATGAGTTCCTAATTGTTTGGTGGAATGGACCAATCAGATGAGTGACAGTTATTACTCATTAATTGGTCTTCCAAGCAATTTGAACCAATCCAAACAAGCCACTTGTCCAAATTCTTGGTATGCATGAAAAATTTCGATTTCCTTTCTTGAACTATAACTTCCTCGTACGAAGTCCAATTTCGACGTGCCACTTATCTACAGACTCGTTTCGACTCGATCTACGTAAAGGTCCTCGGTCCTCGTGCATTTGACCTCCCAGGTCAAAAGTCAATATTTTGCTCATTCCCAAGGGTAAAATCATCATTTTACGCTGACCTTCCAAACAATCCTCGACTAATCCCCGATTAGTGCCACTAATCCTTCATTAATCTTTAATTAATCGTGTAAAATAGAGGCGGGTCATTACAACCTTCCCCCCTTAAAGAATTTCGTCCTCGAAATTCCAACTGACTTGAAATCCACATCCAATGTCCATAGTTTGGATGTCTAATACTACCTCCAACTTTAGACACTCTCGTGTAAACGTACATGCCCAGCTACTACCCGCTGTACTCGTCTGTCCCCAAACGTCACACCAATATCCAAGACACTTGTCTAAACTCAACCACGTCGAGTGACATTGACTACAATCCAACATCCAACCAAAACAACATTGACCTTTGGATTGGATATGGTTACAATCCAAGTCTCGATTTCCAATTCTCGAGGGTCCACACGTCAACTCGTAAGTGTCAAACCTTAAATCCAAACATCAACTAAGACGTCAATACAAGTCTAGCTCACTTGTCACCGACACAGATGCACTCCGTGTCCAACTGATACCACTTGACAAGTTAACTTACCGTTGTGCTCGATTGACAAATCAAGCTGAAACTTTCGTCAAATCAATCTGATATCCTTTAGCCTTTCAGTCTGACGATTCTTCTCAATAACCTACTCAAGTTGACATCCTACTCTCCCTGAGAGATCTCAAGTCTTAAGTTTTCCGCCTCACTAGACGGTCTCCTAGCCGTAAGCTACGCTCGCTACGCACTGTCGTGCTCAGCCAACGCTCATGGCTCCTGTAACGACCCGTCCCGAATTATCGAGATTAATTAAGACTTAATGATGGATTAGTGTGATTAATCGGTGATTAGTGGGGGTACTTTCGAACGGACGGTGCGAAATGAAGATTTTGCCCCTAGAATGGGCGAAACGTTGACTCCGCGTTCAGGTGGTCAAATGGACTTTTTACAATGACTGTGAAGTAGTTCGGGACGTCACGAGTTCATAGACACGTGGCATGCCCGATTTCAACGTTCGAGGAAGAAGTTATGACGTTTGGAAGTTCGGGGGGTAACTTGGTAATTTGGTTGAAAAACGACAAAAAGTTGACTTTTTACCCGGGAGGTCCGATTGCCGATGGCCGAGTACCGTTACGTAGATCGCGTCGATATGAATTCGTAGACAGGCGGCACATCAAAATCAGACGTTCGACGGAAAAATTACGGTTCACGGAAGTTCCGGGAAACTATTTACGGCCTCGAGGGCCCGGAAAACCAAGGTAAGCCGATTACCCGGTTTTGTTAAATTTTCCATTTCATTCGATTTAGACATTATGGTTGTTGGTGGAGGATTGGAGGATGTTCAAAAGGTTTCTAGGAAGGTTTATGAGGGATTTTGTACGATAGTTGAGGGCTGAGACGCCCAGGGGACGACCATGAAAAACAGGGGTCGTGGGGTTCAGTTTGTACAGTTGGGATTTGGACGTGTTTCCTTATGTTTTGTGATAGGAAATGATAGAAAACCTCAAACTAGGAAGATTGGAATTGAAAAGGAAGAGATTGGATGAAAAATGAAGGAAGGAGGGCCATGGACTGGTCACGCCGGTCCAGGCAGACCGGCTGCACAGGACTGAACCAGCTGAACCGGGTTCACGCCGGGTTGAAGACAATCTACAGTGTGACGCGTGGCTCCCACACGCAGCCCCTTTAGGTGGCACGTGTGGGTGCGTGGCCCACCTTTTGGGGGTGGTTCCAACATGTGAAATCATCTATTCGTTGTAACGAACATTTTGGAACTGGTTTCGAATCGATCGGACATCCTCTCAATATTGTTCGGGTTATTCGAAGGTTTCGGATCAGGTTTAAAAATAGTTAAAAATTCCAGAAAATTACGGGGCTTTAGTGAGGGGTTATTTATGTAGTTAGTAACCTTCTATTACGATTTGGACAGGTTCGGGAGTCCTGGAGACGACGATTGGCCCAGGAAGGGCGTATGGCACGCGTGCTAGGTTCACTAACCAGATGTCGACCTGGAAAGTCACGATCCACTAACCAGAATGAGTATCCCCAAAGGGAGCCCATTCCAGGAGTGTAAGTTATGATGTGTCCTGCACCAGATTCTAGAGAGATGCTCAGACTCCATCCGGACATAGAGCTCTGACTAGATCTGGAGATAGAGCCTCCCAGACGGAGAATTCTTGGGGGTAGACTCGGAGTGAGACCCCAGTAGTGTGCACCCTAGTATAGAGATGAAATCGTGACATATATCGGGGATATGTTGACAGGACCCATCCCAACTGGACGTCAAAAACCGTGCCCGGTCCTGCTCCCGTCTGACAAGTCAACTAAAGGTCCGAAACTACCCTTCAGTGCTTGCCAGACAAGAGATGTTTGCGCTGATTTCTACTGCTGCCACTGCATCACGATTAGTCCCGAACGTCGTACCACGGCCTAGAGGGTCACAAAACAGAAAAGGTGTGAGTGGACAAAAATAACCTCTTATAAAAACATTTGCCAAAAATACAATCTTACCCTCCATTTTTCACAAACTTGCATGCATATCGTAAAACATGAGTAATAGTATGAAATCATTCAGGTATGAACAGTGGACCGATAAAATCAAAACATATTTACCCATGGTCCGTAAAACTCATGTTCACCAAATCAGTTCATGTTATAAAACATCAAATCCAGGCTCTCAGGCCAAAACATGTGAAAACATAATCAGCTGGCCACAAAGACCAAGAACCCGTACTCAATACCAGTACGTCATCACAAATAACATCAATCAGCACTAATCACAAGTGCACAATAAATATATCAATCCAATCAATCCGCACTACTCACAAGTGCATAAACTATTACAATCACATATGCACTACTCACAAGTGCACAATCAAACCATCAACTGCACTACTCACAAGTGCTGCACTACGCGTAGGCCAATATCCAGTCACTCTCTCGGGAACAGACACCTCTGGGCTCAACCCCCTCGAGCTCAGTCACCACTGGGCGAACACATCCCTAGGCTCAGACCCATCCGAGTGGTACATCCAGGCTCAGTCTCATCCGAGAAGCTGACTACCATAGGATCAACTCCTGATCCTACAATCACATCCCCCAAGCTCCGGTCGTCTGGGTAATCCCCCCAAGCTCCAACTGTCTGGGAATATCATAATCACAATGAAAACCATCTCGGGAATTACATCCCAAAACATTTCAATCAAATCTTGAGTTCATACAAAGTCAAGATCATTTCCGACTGGGTCTCAAAGCCCAAAATACCATTTACACATAAACCGTTAAAATCACATTTTAAATCAATAACATAATCCGGAAATCATCATTGACTCACCAACAAAGCCAAAATATCATTTTAGAAATCATTTAAACTCCGGGTCTAGCCCAAAACATCATTTGCACGTTCCTCGTAAAACGTGCTCGAAAGACTGATTAAAATAATCATAAAATCACCATAAATCGTTAATTTCACAAATTCACAAGTGACTCCAAATTCGAGTCAAAATCACTATTCACTTGGGTTCTCATGCCCAAAATAACATTATCAAGCAAATCCATGGGTTGTAACCTCCGTTGCCATTTTCACGTAAATCCACGAAATTGACCCTTGACTCATTCCCGGGTCACCACATCATTTTTCAATCCATGACTCAATAATCCAAGTCCAAACATTATTTTCAATCAATTTCAAGCCCGGACTCATAAACCAAGTCAAACATCATTTTCGCCAAATTTCGTAATTTCTCGAAAATCGTTCCCAAAATAATAATATAATAATCATAAACCGAGAAATTACCGGATTGAAACATAAATCATGCCAAATCATATCAAATCATATAATAAAGCATTTTAAACCATATACGCATGCATCACGGTTAGAAAACAAACTCCACTCACACACACCGTCCAAAACGGTCCGTTTCCGAGCTGCACGTTTTTCCGTAAAATCTGGAAAACACAACTCCTGTCCAAAATCATTATAGAGGGTTACTAACATCTCAAAATACTTCATATTATTTCCCCCAATTTTTTCGGAATTTAAATACGTATTTTAAACGTAAAACAAAACTTCGGATACGCGGAACATTATCGAAACAATATCTGATTTCCTCGAAACCAGTGTCAAAATGTTCGTTACAATGAGAGGATCAAAAGTCATGTTGACCTCACCTTGAAACTAGGCCGGACGCGCCCTCACGTGCCGCCGTGAGTGGCTGTGCGTGAAACCCACGCGCCAGCTACAGTAACCGTCATCCTCACCCGTTTAACTGGTAAACGGGTCCTTTTGCCCGCGAACAGACCCGGTTCAATGTCTTAAACCTTAAGATCAAAGATGAACATTCGAAGAACATCTCGAACACTGTTCATCTTCGAAAGTCGTCAATGTCAAGCGTTTTCCTTAAATTGATTCATCAAGAAGCTTCAATGGACTCCATTAAACACTTTCCCCAACTCAATTGCATCAATCCAAGCCTCAAACTCCACGACTCAAGCTCGAACTTGCACTCTGTTACCAGACCCAGTTCAGAGTCAATTGGGCCTCAATTGCCTTCGTTTTTGATCTGAAACAACTCGTCACAACCTCAGAAGGCTAATTCCAATCTCCAATTCGATCCTCACGGCTTAATTCTTCCAACTCGAATTCCCCCCCCCCCCCCCCCCCAATTTTCTGAAATTCGAAATTCCAGTCCCTCTCACTATGTCAATCTCTCGTGATTACCCTGTTGAATTCAATCTCAATAATCTCTCAATTTCTCACTCTCTGGTTCAGAAATGGAACATAAATGGTGGACAAAGATCAAGCTCTCTTCTCTGTGTTTTGCTTGTACACGGGTTAAGGACAGAAGAGATTAATGGAAAAAATAAAAGGATTAATTAATTAAAATAGTAATAAAACATCATAATGATGTTTTCCCTAAGACAAGGATCTGTGTTTAGGCCTGAATTTAAGGGATGAGTGACACTTGTCACTCATCCAAGTGTGTTCAGTCACCGGGTACTGTTCATATTAAAATATTATTTTAATCCCAGTTCGTTCGGTTAATCGAGTCCGTTCCCGTGATCATAACTTCGTCATCGAATCTCCGATTTTGGCATGCCGCCTATCGTTGAATTCTTATCAACGAGACCTACGTAACGGTCTTTGGCCCTCATCCATCGGACCTCCCGGTCAAAAAGTTAACATTTGGCCCCTAATATGCCAAATTACCAAAATACCCTTCAACTTTCGAACACCATAACTTTCACCTCGAATGTCGGAATCGAACGTGCCACTTGTCTATGAACTCGTGACGTCCCGAACTACGTCACAGTCATCGGTCAAAGTCCGTTTGACAGCCCGAACTAAAAGTCAACATTTTTCCCACGCCAAGGGCAAAACGGTCATTTTGCACGTTTCGTCTGATTTCACTCAACTAATCCCCAATTAGTCATTCTAAACCATAATTAATTAATATTCAATCCCGATACTCGGGACGGGTCATTACATATGTTCTCTAGGGGCTGTGTGCCCTGAGTTGGCATCTTCTCGGAAGTGCCGCGGATGGGTTATACGTATGCGTATACGTATGAGGTTCTTAAGGAAAGTGATTTAGGGCGGAGACCCCGTATTTGATGTTTTGGAAATGGTTTAGGGCGGAGACCCCGTATTCTATGATTTGAATATGGTTTTGGGGTTGAGAACCCGTGTTCTACGTTTTGGATATGGTTTTGGGCAAAGCCCCATTTGTGTTTAATTTGGGCTGAGTTCCCATATGGTTTGTTTTACGGTTTTGGGCCATGGACCTAATGTTTTTGTAAATGTTTGATAAATGGTTTTCGAATGCATGCATACTTTTTAGTGAAGGGCATAAATGTCTTTGTGTGAAATGTTTTTATTAAAATATTTGTTTTGTCCATTCACGACTTTTGATGTTTTGAATGCCCTTCAGGTTGGTGTACTCTAGAAGCCCCGCTGAGGGCTAAAAATGGAATTATCCTTGGTCTGACACTTCGTGTCAGACGGGAGCAAACACATCTCATGTTAATCCCGGGAGATTTGGGACGGGTCCTGTCAGTTCCCCTGTCACTACTCGAGTCACCACCAAAACCTTGACTCGCTCTAGAGTTCCACTAAGGTACCTCGTACCAAACCTTGTCTCACTGAGTGTCCAACACTGTAATCCTGACTAGAGAATGGTCTCAACTATTACCTCACTCATCCTGTGGTTGCACTAACCACCAACTCACCCTACCTGAGTGTATCAGGAACTCACCCTACCTGAGTGTATCTGGACCCCATCGAATACTTGCCCCAGCAGTGATAACACAACTCGAACTTTTGGGTTTCAAGGCCAACCACGGCTCTGAACTCTAAGCTCACACCATCGATGAACCCTTACAAGATCACTCTGTCCACAAGCACAATATCTGATGTCTAGTCCACCTTGTCAACAAACCAACAATATTAGAACCAATCTAATTACCAATACGTCCACCACAGACTCTACCTAGTGCTCAAGTGTATAGTACCAACTACTAAACACCAATCTATGCACCACCACAACCTCAGATCTAATCCGTCCACTAGCTGGTTACCAACCAAACACGATTCAATTCTGGAGTCTCTCTGTCTAATTTTTGTCCTAGACAGATCATACACTTTAACTAAGCATCCTATCTGAATTTTCTGGTCACTTGACCAACCCTAAAGTATGTCCAATCTCAATCACGTCCTCCAAGATGTACCAATCTCAAACTTATCGGTTACCTACCAACATCCTTACCAAGGTATCGGCTATTCATCTATTCTTGAATGGTACACAAATGCCAATTCCAACCAACCATCACTGACAATCATCCTAACTGAGTGAATCCTAACTCCATCGTCCTGATTGGCCAACGTCAATTCCAAACTCTCTCTCGGTCCTCAGACCACTCGAGCTCCAACCAACTCGATCCACGACCACAACTCGGTCACAATATCTTGATCTCCTTGATCATCGTGACCAAGGCTCAAAAGCTATAGAACTTGTCACCACTTACTTCATGGACTGCTGATTTCCTTCATTTAGGCCATGATAATGTCCTACTTTGGAAAATCCAAGATGATGGCATCAAAATTCATCCTATGTCACTAATCCAACTACACTCACCAACATCAGTTAACACTAAACACCACTATTTCCCAGTTAAAACACAATTGATGACACGACCCATCCCAATCCCCCCGGGATTAACGCGGGATGTGTCATGCTCCCGTCTAACCCACGTGTAACACGATGGCCCAAACCATCCAACCCACATGGGACACGAAGGCTAGATAATGGATAATCCAAACCTTAGCCCACTTGAGCTTCCAGAGTGTGCCAGGATCAGTGGCGGAGTGTGATGTCTTGGTCTCTGCTACAGCCTGTATCCACGATCAACCTGAAGGGCATAAAAATCATAAAAGTTGTGAGTGGATGAAAATAAATAATTTAATAAAACTCATTTCATAAAAGAAGACATCTATGCCCTCCATTTAAAAACCATACATGCATACGAAAACTAGTTAATTCAAATATAATAAAACCATTTAGAAAACCATACCCATTTCCTTACTCAAATCATTAGGGCCTTAACCCAAAACCGTAAAATCACCAAGTATGGGAACTCAGCCCAAAACCGTAAATCACAAATCATGTGAGCCACTGCCCAAATCCATAAACACAGAAATACTATTTCATAAATCCAATAAATCTATAATCCAAATACCGATCATTGGCATCCCAGACGCTTGACGTCCCATACGACATTTCATGGTCTAAGGCTACGCGTGCTGCCCGGGGTCTCTCCAGGTCAATCTCTAACATCCCGGATGTCTGATGTCCCAACCGTGTTATCATAGCAATTCTGCTCCTGAGTCACTATACGGTTCGGTCGCTCCGTACAATGACCCCTCACAGGCAATGCACCGTGACTTCCCCAGTGTCGCAGACAGTTGGAGGAGACCATCCACATATCCTCATTCAAGGATGGTATATGGAAAACATTTAAAAAAATCCTTTCAAAATCTTTTCAAAGGGGCCATGCCCAAAATTTCCATAAAACAATCATAAATCCATAAATCCAAATCCATTTAGGGTCCTCGAACCCAAAATCACATTTTAAGAACCAATTGGGTCCCAACCCGATACTTTATTAAATCAAATGGACACCAAGTCCGATAGTTTCCAAATAAAATGGGTCTTATGCCCGATTCCATATTTCCAAATCCAAACAATTCCATCAAACTATTATTGAAATACCAGTACGTATAAATACTGTATAAACCCACAAACCTCGAAATACGTGCAAATACGAAAATCATAAATACCATAATCATAATCATAGAAATCACATATATAAAATATATATAACAGTTATGCATACATCGTATTTAGAAAACAAAAGTTCATTCACAGTTCGTCCTAGCTTTTACCTCGATACGCGTTCCATAAGCCTTCCTAAGGCTAAATTACCATCACCGAAAAATCTAGACCTGTCCAAATCATACCCCAAGGTCACTAACTATCTATATAAGTCCATAGGATAAAACCCTAACACTCCCAAAAAATTCAATGTGTCCTGAACACGTTTCTCGAGGTGAAAAACCTCAATTTGACCAACCTAACAATCTCTGATCGACCTGAAACCACCTCCATTTTATTTGGATCGTGGAAACCTTTCGAATGACACTGGTCCCACCTTCAAATTCTCGCTCACGGGCCCCCACACATAAGGTCAGTACAAAATTCAATGTTGGAAAAAGTTAATGCTAACAATAGCAAAAGTCAACGCTGATGTCACCATGATGTCATCACTAACAACTCTGACAGCTGTCAGATCTGATAGTGCCACCTGTCAATCAACCATTGGTCAACGTCACCCACATGTCAATGACACGTGGCATCCCGTGATTGGGCCACATCACTGACATGTCAGTGCTGACTAGGCACTGACATGTGACACGTGTCGATCCACGACTGGTCCACCTCTGACACCTATCAGATGATGATGTCAGATGATGACATCATCTCGTCTTCAACCTCCGTCCAAGTTTGCAATTCGGGTCGCGTAGACCTGTGAACCCAACCCCGACTCCGACTCAAAAACCCTCAATTTCTATACTCGTTTTGATCCCCGCTTCCTCCTACGTGATCGTCCAAACAATCCTAATCAATCTACGTGATCAAAACTTAGAAAAACAACCTAGATCATACCTGTTCGAACCATGAACAATACCTGTCACTTGCAACCTCGAACTACCAGCGATTTCGGCCACTATTGCTCACGATTTCGACCTCCTTGAGTCTTCCTCGTCCTTAGGAACCTCGTCCAAACCACAAAAATGATCAATACTTGTCCAAACTAAAAACACTATTTTTGAACTTAAACAGGGCTTTCGGTTTTTCCTTACCTCACCGACGCGATCGCTGTCGTGGCCACCATCATGATCGTCTCACCGTCCTCTCCAAATTTCATTCACAAGTCAACAAGTTAGGATGATGATTGAGGGGTGTTGGTGTGGGTTCGGTTACACACGGTATGGGTTTCACGGGTATGAAAAAATAGAGAAGGTAAGGATGACCGATGAAGATAAAGGATCCAAAATATTGGGTTTTGGGCCAATCAGATGGGCAGCACTTGTCACTCATCTGATGGGTCGTCCCCAAATATTTTCCCCAAACCAAATAGTCCACGTGTCTATTTCTCGATTTGCGTGCAATAGTACCATTTTCAAGACTCGTAACTTTCCTGTCGAACGTCCTATTTCGACGTGCCGCTTGTCTATGGACTCGTAACGTGTCGATCTACATAATGGTCACCGGCCAAGGTCCATTTGACCGCGTGACTCAAAATTCAACATTTTTCTTAATCCTAGGGGTAAAATGGTCATTTTACACCGTTCGTCCGAAATCTTTGGATTAGTCGAGGGATCTTCTCAATTAACCCCCTAATTATCCTTAATTAATCCTAATTATCATTAAATAAATCCAAAATTTGGAACGGGTCGTTACCGTTGATCCACTACTTGACAACTCTTGTCGTGATCCTTCCACGACTAAGTCATCATTACTTCCGCTCAATCCTGACAAACTTACACCTCCCAAAGTGATGAGAAGTTCACTAGGAAGTAAGCATGTTTATTATCTGAAGGAGATGTGCACTCAGTCGCAATCCTCCAATTCCGTCGAGTCTTACCACTAGACTCCTACACTCTCAACTTTGTCGGTACCTTCCGACAATCGGTTACAAAATAGGTTACGCACCCGACCAAACCTCTGCTAAACAGCAACCATGGCATTCCTAAGCTAACGAGGAACGTAGCACATCCAACTCCCTTCAAGCCCCCTGAGCTACATGGGGATACCCCGACACGTCCTGTGTGTCCTGGAATATAAATCCAACTCAAGTTTAAACCTTTCCTGTACTTTACTATACAGTTTATGCATATCCAAAAGGTAGTTGTCCATCACTACACGATTCTCACGTTCCGCCATCTATAGTTTCAACTCCCGAGCACACCCTTGTGCCTCAAATCTCCAACCACTAGGGAAACCGGTCACCTAACTAGGTATCCCATACCGTTTGTGACGACCCGAAAATTCGAAAAAGGAAAAATCGAAAAAAATTGGAAGGAAATGACGATTTTTCCCTTAGTTATGGGGGTAAAAAGTTGACTTTTTGATCGGGACATTGTTTGGACCTTCCGTAAGGGCCGTTAGATAGGTATCGGGACGCTGAATTCGTAGACAGGCGGCATGCATCAATCGGAGGTCAGATGTGAATGTTGTGGGTCTGCGAAGGATAGGGGTATTTTGGTAATTATGTGTGCAGGGGTAAAATGGTAATTGTGGCTGAGCCAATTGATGAATCAGCGTTTAGTGACTTAGCTGGCCAGTAAGTGACACATGTCACTAAAATTAGATGGATTAGTGGCCCTGTTTTTAGGATGTCGTGTATGAACAACAATAAATACAACAAAATCGCCCACTCCTTCGTTCAAATTTCATCAAATTGATTGATGGATGAGGCCAAGTTTAAAATCTGAGACACTGGGACGAATCCACGGAGAAAAACGAGTGAGAATTATAGGAGAATTGAGGAAGATAAACCCCTAAACCCAAAGACCCAAACCCGTGGAAGCTCAACTCTTCTAAAATTAGAAATAAAAGTAATAGACTGTGATGATTCAAATTGAATCTCAATTGAGTCTTCTGGGATCAATTGGAATGTAATAAGCTGAAATTTGAGAAGAATTGACATAGGGAAGGCCACGAACAGACATGGAGAAATTGAGAGATACTTGGGATTGAGTTCAGGTGATTCGAGGTATGAATCAATGTAATTGATTTTAGAATTGTTTTTATAGGACCCCTCTGTGACTTCCTAGTTGATTAGAATCAATAATCAAGGCCAAATTTGGTGAATTCAGAAGTTGAACTCGACGGCAGGGGATTCGAGATTTATAGGTTTAAGTTCAAATCGTGTGAAATGAATGATACAGACCTTCAATTAAGATGTATTAGATGACATCGAATGAAAGAATTGAAAGAAACAAGGTCGAATTGAAGGAAAACTAACCAGGTTGTGTCGCGGGTCGAAGACCCCAATTGCAGGGAAATCGGGTGAGAACGATGCACTGTAGTAAGTACTGTGCAGGCGCGTGGCTCCCACGCACAGCCGCTTGCGGCGGCGCATGAAGGCGCGATTCCCAAGGTGAGGTCAATATGACTCTTTTCTATATAACGTAACGAACATTTTAGCGTTGGTTTCGAGTCAATCGGACACCGTTTCAATATTGTTTCGAGGATCCAAAGGCTTATGTTATGTTTTAAATTCATAATTAATTCCCGAACAATTATGGGAAATTTATAGGATATTAATTGAGTCATTAGTGACCCTTAATGATGATTTTGGACAGGATTCACGATTCCTAGAAAGTACCGGAAATTACGCAAACACGTGCATCTCGAAAAGCGAGCAGTTTGGACGGTGTGTAAGTGGACGTTGGTTTATAAACTGTTATGCATGCATAATTAAATGTTTTACATGATTGATTGCATGATTTGATTTGCAATGATGTCATGGTGATTTGGCATGATTATTTGTGATTTAATGATTATTTTAATCGTTCTTTTGGGCACATTTTACGAGAAATGTGCAAATGATATTTTGGGCTAGGCCTGGAGTAAAAAAGGTTTCAAAAAGGATATTTTGACTTAATTGGTGAGTCAATGATGATTTCTGGATTATTTTAAAGTTTTCAAATGAGGTTTTACGGATTTACGTGTAAATGGTATTTGGGCTTGAGACCCTGTCAGAATGATTTTGACTTGGTTTGAAGTCAAGGATTTGATTGAAATGTTTTGGGATGTAATTCCGGGATGATTTTCATTGGGATTGTGAGCGCCCAGCCTGTCGAAACTAGGGGATTACCCAAACGACCAGAGCTTGGGGATATGATTGTGAGTTGTTTTTATGGTAAGCCAGCTTCTCGGATGCGACTGAGCCTGGATGTACCACTTGGATGCGTCTGATCCTGGGGATGTGTTCGCCCAGATGTGACTGATCCCGAGGGTTGAGCCCAGATGTGTCTGATCCCGAGAATGTGGCTGGATGGTGGCCTATGCGTAGTGCGGATATGACTGTGTGATTATTTGTGCACTTGTGAGTAGTGCGGATTAATTAATTGATTGCTTGATTGTGCACTTGTGAGTAGTGCTGTTTGATGTTGATTGTGATTGCGTACTGGTATTGAGTACGGGTTTTGAATTTATTTTCGTACTTGTATTGAGTACAGGTTTTGTTCTTTGTGGCCAGGTTAGTGTTTTCACATGTTTGGCTTGAGAGCCGGGATTTGATAAGTTTCATGTGATTTGGCTGGAAAGCCGAAGATTGTTATTTATATGTTTTACCTTATGCATACATGGTTTGACAAACTGGAGGGGAAATGATCTATTTGGAATGTATTTTCAAATTATATTATTTTTGTCCACTCACACCTTTTATGTTTTGATGACCCTCCAGGCCGTGGCACCACGTTCGGGGCTGATCGATAGACGGAGGCATGAGCGGAAATCAGTGCAGTTATCCCTTATCTGACAGATGCTGAGGGGTATTTTAGGGACTTCAGTTGACTTGTCAGACGGGAGCAGGACCGGGCACGGTTATCAAAGTCCAGTTGGGACGGGTCCTATCACCGTTAGTATCCAAGAAAAATCTAACTCATTCAGCCATTTAGGATCCTCTTTGTCCCTCACAACCATTACCAGACTCATTGAACTACCACACAATTCTCAAAGTTAATGATAATTCTATAAATCCACTAATTTCCATGATGTCCTTGCGTCATCCAGAACCACTCAATCACTCACTCATCTCTACTTGAGATTCCACAACTGTCCTCGGGTCACACTCTCAAGACTCAACACAAACTAACGAATCCTCATTGTCTCCTCAACACCGAACATGAGCACTCCACAACTTATAGTCCACAGAGATACAACTTTCTTCTAAAACCCTCTGCTCATGTCGGAGAAACTCTGTTTTCCTAGTTACTCGCCAACCTAGGTAAAACCACGTATGAAAAATGTTCCTCGAACTTCGCCCAACGCTCAACTGTCTCAACTATAACACCCTTGATAGCGATGTCTGTCACAACCTCGTGCAGACTAAACCAAGAAAGTACTTTGCTACCAGAAGACTGTCCTCAGGCGGGTAACTCACCGCCGATACCAACCACTCGGTACTACTTGAACCTTGTCCTCAAGGATGTAACTCAACGTCTAAACCACCTATAGCGTGACTGACGCTCTGCTCGAGATGTTAAAATTACTGGTTGGTCCACCCTAGGATCCAATCGACAAGTACCACTCTCTGGGTAACTTACCTAACCAATCTCAACTAGACGACCCTGGTTTCAAACCAATCCTCGAATAGGGTCATCCACGACCTCGACTGTCCTCTGCAGTAACGCCAACCTGACCATCCAACAGTCTCGACGTTATAAGTCAACAAACCAAGTCCTAATCCACCAATACTCTGCAGTGCCCAACCGAGAACACACAAGAAACTCTGCCCTACACGGGTTTGTTCCTCCCTACTCAGGTCTAATACTGCTCAACCATGGCACAAGATGTCAAACGTAACCCAACCGAGGTTCATTTCTACTAAGGTTCTCCTACTCTTACCCTAACTATTAGGTTGATGACTGGCTATTTTCCTCGTAGAGAAATCACATCCAGCACCTGCACGACACCCTAAGAACAAACCGTGCTCTAATACCACTTTGACAAGACCTATCCCAATCCCCCCGGGATTAATGCGGGATGTGCCATGTTCCCTTCTAAGGCCACATGTCAGACAAGGGATAAGCATCACCTTAACCCATTCGGGGTTATCCAGAGTATGTCAGGATGAATTGTGACGACCACAAAATTCAAAAAAGGAAAATTTGGAAAAATTGGAAAGAAATGACGATTTTACCCTTGGATGGGGATCGAAAGTTGACCTTTTGTTCTAGATGCCTTTTGGACTTTTAGCCATGAACGTTGGGTAGGTCTCGAGACCCTGAGTCCGTAGACAGGCAGCATGCGTCTATCGGAGTACAGACGGGAAAGTTAGGGTCTGCTAAGTCGAGGGGCATTTTACTAATGATGTGTTGCAAGGGGAAAAAGGTAATTTTGGGATGGAATTTGATAATGCATTCACATTGGTGAGTCCTTTAGCTCTTTGAGTGGCACCTGCCACTTTGTAGATGGGATTAGTGGCAATTGTGGAGGCGGCTGAGTGTTAGACGGTGGGGTGAATTAGAAGGTTAATTGAGTTGCACAATTAATCCTCGTGTGTGAGTGGACGTTTGTTTTATAGACTGTTATGCATGCATAGTTAAATTTTTTACAAGATTTGTATGCTTTGATTTGAAATGTTGTCATGGTGATTTGGCATGATTATTTATTGATTTAATGATTAATTTAATCGGTCTTTCGGGCACGTTTTACAGATTTACGTGCAAATGACATTTTGGGCTTGAGACCCAATTGGATAAATGGGTTGACTTGGATTTGGAGTCAAATGTGAATATATGATTGATATGTGTTTCTGATTGTGGATACTGGTACATGTCTGGATGATGCGAGTGGAGTTCCTGGATGTGACTCGGATGTTGCGTGAGTGCAGTCCCCGAGTATGTGGTACGTCTAGATGGTGTTTGTGCAGTTCCCAGACATGACTCGGATGTTGCGTGAGTGCAGTTCCTGAGTTGGCCTATGTGTAGTGCCGTTGTGATGTTGTGATTGATTGTGCACTTGTGAGTAGTGCTGTTTGATGTTGATTTGATTTTGATTCTTTACGTACTGGTAATGAGTACGGGTTTTGGTCTTTGGGGCCAGGTTAGTGTTTTCATATGATTTGGCTGGAAAGCCGGTGATGGTTGTTCATATGTTTTACCCTATGCATGCATGGTTTGATAAATTGGAGGGGAAATTGGTCTATTTGAAATGTATTTTCAAAGGATATTATTTTTGTCCACTCACACATTTTCTGTTTTGATGACCCTCCAGGCCGTGGCACGACGATCAGGGTTGATCGAAAGGCGGAGGAATGAGCGGAAGTCAGTGCAGTTATCCCTAGTCTAACAGGTGCTGAGGGGTAGTTTCGATACTTCAGTTGACTTGTCAGATGGGAGCAGGACCGGGCACGGTTATCAAAGTCCAGTTGGGATGGGTCTTGTCATCAATGATGTATGATGTCTCGGTCTCTGCTACAACCCGCATCCGCGATCAACCTTAAAGGTATTAAAAACCACAAAAGGGTGTGAGTGGACGAAAATAAATAATTAAATAAAACACATTTCCATAAAAAACCTTTATACCCTTCACTAAAAAGTATGCATGCATTCAAAAACTAGTTATTAGAATCATTTGCTTTAAACCAAACATAGGTTTTCCAAAGCCAAACTCAATGAAAAATGCTTCTTAAGCAATGCCATCTCCTTCCTCAAATCATTAGTGCCTTAGCCCAAAACCATAAAATCAACCATGTGGGAACTCAGCTCAAAACTAAGTTAGTGGGTCACAGCCCAAATCCAGTAAAATATAGTTAAACCATCCTTGGCATCCCAGATGCCTGCAATCCATCCTTGGCATCCCAGATGCCTGACAACCCAGATCTCACTATCATAAGACTACGTGTGTCCCTCAGAATTCAAGTCCGAGTCTCCCCAAGGTCCACCTAGGTCCCTAATCCTTCTTGGGGGTGAACGTTTTAACCTCTAACAATCCTGATCCTGGAGCTCTCTACGGTCTTTCACGTAGAGCGACCCCTCTCAAGCAATGCTCTGACTCCAGTGTCCCTGACACCTGGAGTGTAATCCACACATAGGATGGTATATGGAAAACATTTCACAAATCATCTCAAATGGGCCCAAGCCTGGATTATAGTTTAATCCATTTTGTTTCCATAATACCATCGTAAATCCACAAATGAGTCTCATGCCCGAAGTATAAGTTTCATAAACCATTTCCACAATCCAATTAAACTTAGGAGAATTAGCCCAAAATTATATTTCATAAACCATAACTAGGACTCAAGCCCGATTTCATAAGCAATTGGGCCTCAAGCCCGTTATCGTAAACTAATTGAGGCTTAAGCCCGATAGTATAAACCAAATGGGACTCCACCCCGATACCTCGTTAAATTAAATAACCTTCAAGTCTGATAGTTCATATTTCCAAATTCGAAATCATTCCATTAATCCACTATTGAAAATACAAGCACATATAAAAACCCAATGTAAAACGCTAAACCTTGAAATACATGCAAATACGTAAATACTAAATACCACAATCATATAAATAAACCACATGCACTAAAGGCATTCCAAATCATGTTCATAAATCATATAAAACAGTTATGTATGCATCAATCTAGAAAGAAATGTCCACTCATAGACCGTCTTTGCCACGTCTCGAAATCCACGATGTAAGCCTTACCGGGGCTAAACCAACCTCTCCGGGTCATCCAAACCTGTCCAAATCATACCAAATGTCACTAACGGACTCTATAAGGTCATACCTAAAACCCATGAACAGTCCCAACCCGGGAACGCGTCTCGAGCACGCCTCCTAAGGCTTTAAACCTCAATTTGACCAACCTAACGATCTTCGATCGAACCGAAACCACCACCATTGGATCCGAATCGTCGAAACCTTTAAATTAACACTGGTCCCATCTCAAGATTCATGCCCACCCGCCCCCATGTGCCGATCAATGCAATAGTGAATGCTGGTCAATGTCAACTGCTAACGTCGGCAAGGTCAACGCTGACATGAGGGGTTAGCATGGTCAACGCTGATGTTAGCGGTCAATGGTTGACATTTCGCTGATATCAGCATGACGTCATATATGACAAGTCTAACAGTGCCACGTGTTAGCTGCTCATTAGTGCACGTCACTAACATGTCAGTGACACGTGGTAGCACCTGATTAGGCCACGTCACTAACATGTCAGTGCTGACTGGGCACTAACGTGGGACACGTGTCCCTCTACTACTGGTCCACCTCTGACACCTGTCAGATGACGTCATCATCGTCTTCTACCTTGGGCGGGTTAACTCGAATGACTGAACCAAATCGTGCAGACCCGCGACCTTAACTTAGCCAGTTCTCCGTCGTACGACCACTAAATCCTTCCATTATTCTCTCATTTTCTTTGTCTCAATCCCAGAAACATATCCCTTTAAACAAAAATAATAAAACCGAACTAGAATTACCTGTTCGAATGGTGAATAGTAATGTCGAGTTTCCTCCTCCGTTTCCGGCCATCTGAGACCACCGTTGCCTTCAAAACCAACCCCAATCGAGTCGTGCTGGTCCTAAGAATACATTAGAATCAACAAGAACCCTCAATAAACCTTCAAAACCGATTTTCCATTTTTGAACCAAAAATTAGGTTTTTCGGGTTTTCGGATTCTTACCTCCGCCGTGGTTCCCGCCGTGTTCAGCTCGTCGTCGTCGTCCCCTCTACCTCCCTGTCACTCTCAGTTTCTCACCACTCACATAAGAGGATGATGAAGGTTGGGTGGTGTAGTGTTTGTGTTTGGGTTTGGGAGGGTTTCAGGTTAAGGAAAACAAAGGGGATGAAGATGAGATCCCAATTGTTTGGGGGAATAGGCCAATTAGATGAGTGACACTAGTCACTCATCAATTGGTCCTCCCAGCAATTTGAACCAATCCAAACAAGCCACTTGTCCAAATTCTCGGTATGCATGAATAGTTTCGATTTCCTTTCCTGAACCTTAACTTCCTCGTATTGACTTGATCTATGTAAAAGTCCTCGATCCTTGTGCATTTGACCTCTCGGGTCAAAAGTCAACATTTTTCCCATTCCTAGGGGCAAAATCGTCATTTTACGCCAATCGTCCGAACAATCCTCGACGAATCTCCAATTACTCCCACTAATCCTTAATTAATTCTTAATTACTCGTGTAAAATCAGGACGGGTCATTACAATAAGTACTATTAAATACACACAACAACAAAAAGAAAGTCTAGCTCTTCCCTAACAAACTGTAGAGTGCGCAGAGTATAACTTATTTATATTCCTCTAATAACAAAATTAATCTCTGACTCCTTATCATGGCCTGGAGGGTAAATTGTAAAACACAAAATTGGTGAGGAGACTAAAAGGAGAAAATACATTCTAATGCAGTTTCAAAATCCAATTGAAACCTAAAAGTTACCCTCCATTTAATATAATTATGCATGCATACAGAAAACTAGTAAACCCCAAGAAAACGAATAATCAGCCATGGAGCGTTGAAAAGTGTGCAACCATAAAAAAACCAACAATACCCTAAAAAAAGTCCACCCAAACCGTGTCAGAAATTATACTCAATAGTGATCAACCCATCCTCGATGCCTGCAAGAAAAACATCACATTAGGTACGCGCTACCGGTAGGCCAATGTCACTCGGGAAAACAAAGCCCCGCTCTGGATGTCCGAGTTCCGAGGGAAAAAGAGCCCATATGTGGGTGCTTGGGTGTTAAACAGGGAAACGAAGCCCAGCTTTGGACGTCTGGGTACTAGTCCAAGTCTCTGGTAACCAGAGTCTTGCTGTAGACATCTGAGACACAACCAATCCATGCTCGACGAGGGTTGTACAATCATACCGCGACCTGACATAATTATTGTAACGACCTGTCCCAAATATCAGGATTAAATAAGAATTAATTATGGAATTAGTGTGACTAATCTGTGATTAGTTGAGAGAATATGGACGGACAGTGTGAAATGACCATTTTGCACTTGGAATTGGGCCAAATGTTGAACTTTGACCCGGATGGTCAAACATACAAGGACCGATAACCATGATGTATATCGGGATGTCATGAGTTCGTAGACAGGCGGCACGTCAAAATCGAACGTCGAACGGGGAAGTTATGGTCACGGGATCGAAATCGGTTTAATTAACGTCTCGGAATTTGAAACAAATAATCCTAAAAATGTTATTGGTTGAAAAGGTATGTGGGGTTCTGGGATGAGGGACAAGTGTCACCCATCTCATTGGCCACTTTCCTTAAAAAAGGGATCTGGTTTGATTGGTTGGTTTTTATTAAAAATATATTATTTTTTCCTCACATCTTTCTTACCTTCTTGTGTATCGTCTTCATCTTCTGCCTAACTCAAACATACAAGCACACAAACACTCACCACCCCACTACCCTATCCCTTTCTGTGTTCATCTGTGGGACAGTGAGACTGGGAATGGACGGTGAGGCTGATGGACGGCCTGAGCCACGGCGGGGATCACAGCGACACAGTAAGGAAAACTCAAACCCTTGACCCATCCTATACGACACCCCGTAGACCTCGTCTAATTCTGGTGGCCCGTGAAGGAAAATGGAAAGGGAAGGTGAGACGATCACGCCGGTGACCAGGACGAAGCAATGATGGCGAGGTAAGCCCAAACTCGTGAACCCTGTTTTTGGGTCAAAATGGTGGAATTGGTTTTGTTGGTTTCTGATCAATTTGGTGATTATGATGATGTTCCTAAGGTCAAGTCGAACTCAGTGGGTCTGGTATCGAAGCCAGAGCGGTCGGAATCGAGGGAACTCGATGGAGGAATTTGGGCTCACTGTTCTTGGATCCAAAGGGTAAGTTCACAACGCGATTTTAGGGTTTAAATTCATAGATCTCTTAGGGACAATTAGATGTAGCTGTAGGAATTAACTGGATTTAGTTGAGAATTGAAGGAGAACCAACCAGGTCAGGTTGCGAGTAATGTGTGACTCGGTTGCAGGACCCGTCGAAGGACATGGATGATGTGATGACGTCAAAAATGATGCCATCAGGGTGACGTCATCATGTCAGATCTGACAATGTGAAACTGACATTTCAGACATGGACCAATAAAAACTTGACATGTGGCACTCTCAGAGTTGTTAGCATGACGTTAGTGTTGTTTTTCAAGGTTGACTTTTAACGTTGACTTTTGGTTTGACCAAGCAAGTGGGGGCGCGTGGGCTCGTATTTCAAGGTAGGCCTAGTGTCATTTCAAAAGTTTTGATGATCCGAATCCAATGGTGGTGGTTTCTGGTCAATCAGAGATAATTGTGTTGGTCAAATCGAGGTTTTTCACCTCAGGAAGCGTGTCCGAACACGTTTACTTTTTTGGGAGTTTTGGGATTTTATCCTATAGACTTGTATAGTTGATTAGTGACCTTCGGGTATGATTTGGATAGGTCTGAGAGTTCCGGAGATGGTGATTTAGCCCGGGTAGGCTTATGACACGCGTATCGAGATGGTAGCAAGAATGGTCTGTGAGTGGACATTGATTTATAAATTGATGAATGCATAACTGTGTTATATGCCTTAAATATTTGATTTATGATGGATTTGATTGTGGTATTTAGTATTCTCGTATTTGCACGTATTTTGAAGTTTATAGTTTTATTCTGTTTTTTTACGTGATTGTGGTTTTAATAATGGTTCAATGGTATGATTTCAGATTTGAAAATATATAACCGGGCATAAGACCCATTTGATTTACAAACTATCGGATTTTATGTCCGCTTGATTTAATGAGGCATCGGGCTGGAGGCCCAGTTGACATACATGATCGGGCTTGAGGTCCAGTTGGTTTATGAAATGGAATTACGGGTTGAGTCCCTTGAATTTGGAAATTGGATTTGTGGAAATGATTTATGAAAGTTATACTTCGGGCACGAGACCCATTTGCGAATTTACGATGGTTTTATTGAAATACCGGGCATAGCCCTTTGAACGGGTTGAGATGATTTATGAAATGTTTTCCATATACCATCCTTATGTATGGATTGTCTCCTCCAGACGTCCTGTAATATCCTGGAGTAGTCCCGAAGCATTGCTTGGGAAGGGTCATTACACGGAGTAACCGGATCGTATAATGACTCAGGAACATGATTGCTAGAGGTTAAAACCTCCCCCTAGGGAGGGTCAATGATCTGCGTGTCATTGACCTGTGTGGACCCTGGGGAGACACAGGATTGAGACCCCGGAGTAGCATGCATAGCTTGGAAAACCGTGACAGTGGCATTGATTAGGCATTAGGGATGCCAAGGATTGGTTAAACTTTATTTTGATAAACTGGTTATTCGATATTGATGGTTTTGGGCTGAGTTCCCATATATATATATATATATGTATATATACAGATTTGGGCTGAGTCCCCACATACTTTGGATTTATGATGTTGGGCTAAGGCCTTAATGATTTAATTAACATAAATGGTTTGATTACTAGTTTTCGAATGCATGCATACTTTTTAATGAAGGGTATAAACGTCTTTTAATGGAAATGTGTTTTATTTAATTATTTATTTTTCTTCCACTCACAACTTTTAATGGTTTTTAATGCCTTTTAGGTTGATCGCGGATGCGGACTGTAGCAGAGACCGAGACATCACACTCATCCACCTATCCCCGCACACTCTGGCAGCCTCGAACCGTCTGAGGTTTTGAGTTATCCCTTGTCTGACACTTCGTGTCAGATGGGAGCATGGGATATCCCGTGTTAACCCCGAGGGGATTGGAATGGGTCGTGTCAAGGTTGGGATGGGTCGTGTCAAGGTGGTATCAGAGCACAGTTTGCTCATGGAGTGTGCGCATGTGCAGGATGTGATGTCTCTATGGGCTTCAGTTCGTTATCAACCTGGTCGTTAGGGTAATAGTACGAGAATCTAGTGGAAAGGAATAGTGGATAGGATAAGTTACAAGATATGTTATGAATCAGTGTGATTAGACCCGGTGAGGGCTGTATATGACGATAGTGTGGAGTTGTGACCATTAGATGGTCAGGTCATGTTTAGTTGGCAATTGTATTATTGAGGGTAGCTGGGTTCCTCGATCCCTAGTTGTGATTGATGGTTTGGAGAATCTGAGTACAACAAAGTTAGTAGATAACCTTAGTAGGTAACCCTAGTGTGGAATGTATGGTTTGAAAATGTGAGTTAGATAGTGGTTAGACTTTGGTGACTTTTCGGAGTCGAAACCGTTGTACCGGTTAGATTGGATGTTGTGTTGTCTTCTGCAGGTGAGGTCGGGGATGACCTAGTAGACGACTCTAGTTGAGTCTAGTTGAAGCTACAGAGATTGATTGGTCTGACACTAAGGAAAATGATGGAATCCGATTCATGAGTACCATTATGAGATGATATTTGAGGTCTCGGGGTGGACCGATTAGTAGTGTTGACGCTTAGATGCGGAGTCTCGATAGTGATGTGTGGTGGTTAGGTCTGCACGAGATTGTGGCAGGCACTACCATTGAGGGTGGATGTAGTTGTGATTGTTGAGCATTGGGGGACGTTCAGGGAACGTTCATTTTCTTGTATGAATTGTCAAGGTGATTGTACCCAGAGTTGGTGATTTGTGGGAAGCAAAATTCCTCCAACCTAAGCTGAGATTGTGGATTCTAGCTCGGTATGAGCTCAGATTTAGGTTGGGTCTGGTTTGCACACTGTGCGCCAGCGATTACGATGACGATAGGAGGAGATGAACCACGAGCTGAGGATGTGACTTAGTTGTGATGTGCTTGTGTTCGGTGTTGGTCTGACGATGGTGATTCGTCGACTAGTGTTGATTCCCGGGAATTGTGTCGAAATGTCAGGTATATGAGAGATGGACTTGATGGGGTCCAGCATTGGTTGAGATGTGTTGGGTAGAGTCCCAATCGTGATTGAGATAACTGATGTGAATGAGACAGTGAGATGAGTACTTGATTCCGCATTGGTGGTGGATATTCCGAAGTCACTGAGGGTGACTTCTCATTTTCTGCTCTTTAGCAGATAGTGCTTTGTGGCACCAGATGGGGTGACTGTAGTGGATTCATGGTTACATTCACGTAGGATGAATTTTGATGTCACCGTCTTGGATCATCCTTGATTTTCCCTAGGTGGGATGACAAGGATCGATATGAGGTAATTGGCGAGAATCCACAGTCTAGACGTGGTTCGTCATTGACTGAGCTATTCAGTTGTGGATAAGGTGTTGAGGAGTGATGTGACGACAAAGGAGAATCGTAGGGAAGAATTTCCTTGTTGATTATGCTAAGCTAGGAGCATAGGAGAACCGTATTGTGAAACAGTTGAGGAATCTCTCAGAATAGTTGCTGAGCGGACAAGATAGAGGTTGGATATGTGAAGAGAGCATACAATTTATCTTGAATGTGTGAGTGCGTCTGGGTCTTGGACATCGGAAGTGGTCTGACTTGGATATGGGAAGGCTGATATGTCTTGGATATGTGAGTGGGTATGGTCTTGGATATGTGAATTATGGGATTGGATTCCTTATGAAGTTGATCAAATATGATTTGGTAAACATATGAGTAGGTATCTGACAAGTTCATATTGATACGTCTTGGATGACATAAGTGAGTTTGGGCATTCTTTGGATGCTGGTCGGGTGACCAGGAGACTCGAAATGGATACTAAGTTGGAGTGTATGATCTATCTGGTACAAGGCTCGAGAAGTGAAGCGTGATTGGCTACGAGCCATGTTGTGGTCGGTTTAGGTACGAGGATGTTGTGAGTGCTTGGGGCATTCACTAGTTGTATGTGTGAGAGATGTGTTGGTAATCAGTTTAGTTCCGATATCATTGGATTGTTTTAGAACGTGGGCTGGACATTGAGTATTGTTCGCTGGACCAGAGTGATTTTGATGGGTTCAGTAATTATATGAGCAGGCGCTCCAAGCCGTGGATGGCTTGTGGAACCCTAAAGTGGAGATGTGTATCACTGCTTGGCAGGTATTCGATGGGGTTCAGTTACACACTGGTCAAATAGGTAAGAAATTTTTACTGCAAGTTCCCATGTGAGAGAGGAGTTGCTTTACATGAAGTGGCTGCTCTGTGACTCTCACTAGCGTCAGCGTGGATCGCTGAGGGAGTTGAATGATGTGAGCACCGAGACCGATAAATTCCGCAGGTCGGAGCTTGACCTGCGAGGTGAGATCCTGTCGTTGATCTTACGTTACATTGAGGGAGATTTGGTATGGGGTACGGTAGTGCGACTCTAGAGTGAGTCAGGGTTGTGTAGGTGACTCGAATAGTGAACATGGAGCCGTGAGTGCCAGCTGAGTGCGACATTATGGGACGTGTGATGTTGACATTGTAAAATTCAGGAAATGTGGAAAAAATTGTTAGATTTGATAACTCTCAGTGTGGGATGAAGGTCGGATTGATTAGCGACTGTCCAAGTGGTTACAGTTTGGGAAGTGTTGGCGAAATGGCAGAATTGTCAGGTGCTGTTGATAGGTCCTCAAATAAGCATTATTTTATATTATTTTATACCCTTTATACTTAGCTTTTAATATTAAAATAATAAATAAATAGATAAAATAATTTATTTTGTGTTATTTTTGTTTAAATAAATAAAGTTTGTAATTTGGAGTATTTTGGCGAAAGAATCGTCTCGATCGGAATTATAACGAATAAATTATGGACGAATTTCGGTGAAATATTATTAAATTAATTAATTAATTGTTTTTGCAGCCCAAATAAATTCCTGCAGCCCAAACCCAATAAAATGCTGCCCAGCCCACCTGCAATCACCGGCCCAGTCCGCGCGGCCCAGAGTTCCAGCCCAGGCGAAGCCCAGCGCGTCAGCCCAGCTCACCAGCCCCACAATTTCCTTCGGCGTGCGCTTGTCGATCGATCCTATTCCAGCTCAGCGCGCGCCTGCCGGCCACTTCCTCTCCTTTTCAGCGCACTCCTGCCGGCCACCAACTCCCTTTCCAGCGAAGCCTGCGGACCTGTCCTCCACTTTCCAGCCCATCCAAACCGATCTGCAGGCTCCTTTTCAGTCCACCCACGCCGATTCCTGACCAGCAGCACCTTTGAAGATTTCTTTTGTTTTTTTTTTACATTTTTTCCCCACAAACACCACTCAATCTCATCATTTCACTTTTTAATATTTTTATTGTAACTTTTATTTGTTTTATTTATTTTTTTGAGTGTAATTAGCTTTTTCCCCTTATAAATAGGGGTTCAATTCTTGTATTTTCGGAGTCCCCCATTAGTTTCATTCTTCCATTTCTTTCATTTTTCTTAGTTTTTAGTTCTTAGTTTAGTTCTTTTGTTTCTCTCTTTTGAGAGACATTTTTGGGGACATTTTTAGATGGCATCTGTAAACAATCTGGATTCTAAAATAATCCAGGCTAAGCCGAATGAATGTGCATCTGTAAACAATCTGTAAACAATCTGGAGATTTGTTTCTCTCTTGGTTTAGTTCTTTTGTTTCTCAATTTTGAGAGACATTTTTAGAGACCATTTTAACTTCTTGTAGATTTTCTTATTAATTAGTTTTCTTTTAATTCTTGTTCTTAATTTATGTTATTCTTATTTTTCTTAATTTCATTTCTTCTTTACTTTGTTCTTTGTGATATTTCTTTGAGATCTCTTGAACACATTTTATGCTTACCTTAAGAAATACCAAGGTCAAGTAATTCTAAGGCAATTCAAGAGTTTTAAGACCGAATTCCTCGTATTTCTTCTTCCATCTTCACAAGTTTCCTGCCGCGGTTCGGTGATTCTTGTGAAAATTCATACTTCTCTACTTAAATTCTTGTTATTGTTATTGAGTTTACTTATAATTCAATATATGTGTTGGTATTTTCTTTCTAACATTTGTAAGTAAGAATGCAATCTCCATGTGTTTTACTTTTTGAATTTCTTTTACTTCATATGTTTTAGTGCTTAAACTTCAATTTGAAGCTAAATGTTGATCCGCTGTTCGGGGCATTTAGAATAGAGTTGAAGAGATTTAATGTTTGATCACTGTTCGGCGCATTAAATCACTTACTTAAGGTGGATCATATTGTAAGTAATAATCCGCTGTTCGGTGCATTTATAATATGAAAAATGTATGCATGTATTTGAGATGATTAAGGTATGATTTCGTGATTGGTTAAATATGAGCATGATGTTAGAGTGTTGGTAAAAATATGTGTTTGAAGAAAGTTCACTAGTACAAAGGTTAAAATAGAAGTAAAATTAAGTATTTAATTATTTTTACTTGTTTTCTTTATTTTATATTTACAACTCTTTTCAAAACCCCCCTTTTCAATTCTTTATTCTTTTATTCTTTTATTCTTTTATTCTTTTATTCTTTTATTCTTTTTTATTCTTTATTCTTTTATTGTTTTATTCTTCTATCCTTTTTATTCTTTATTCTTTTATTCTTTTATTCTTTTATTCTTCTTTTATACTTTTAGTTTATTATTCTTTGATTCTTTCATCTCTTTATTCTTTTATTCTTTAATACTTTTAGTTTATTATTCTTTGATTAATTAATTCTTTAATTCTTTAATTCATTAATTCTTTAATTCTTTAATTCTTTAATTCATTAATTCTTTGATTTGTTAATTCTTTAATTATTTAATTATTTAATTCATTAATTTATTCATTATTCATTTATTCATTACTCTTTCTCACTAACACATTATTAATGTTCCCTAATTTCCCCGGTTAAGAACGATCCCTATTTACCAATACTACATTTACACAAAAAGGGTTGAAATTGCACAACACTCAAATTACGTGTTTAATTTAATGCGTAGTTTGGGTGTAGTCAGCTGTCAGTACGGGGACCACACCTTCTGAGTGGAAAATTGTGGTCAATTTGTGGACTTATACTTACAGCTCGGGTATATGTGGCTATGGGTGTTACGTTAGGTACCGAGTTGTACTGTAGTTGGTGATTAGGTATGCACACATAAGTACGTAGAATAAATATGGGGCATGTTTAAATTTCCACGAGTTGGATGTAGACTTGGATAGTTTGAATTTCGAGAACAAAATTCTTTAAAGGGGAAAGGTTGTAACTACCCGTCCCGAATATCAGGATTAATTATGAATTAATTATGGATTTAGTGTGACTAATTCTTGATTAGTTAAGAGAATACAGACGGACAGTGTGAAATGACTAGTTTGCCCTTGGAATTGGGTCAAATGTTAACTTTTGACCCGTATGTTCAAACATACAAGGACCGATGACCGTGACGTAGATCGGGACGTCATGAGTCCGTAGACAGGTGGTACGTCGAAATCGGACGTCGAACGAGAAAGTTATGGTCACGAGATTGAAATCTGTTTAATTAACGTCTCAGGATTTGAATTAAATAATCCCAAAAATCTGATTGGTTGAAAAGGGATGTGGGGCCCTTGGATGAGTGACAAGTGTCACTCACGCCATTGGTCACTTTCCTTAAAAAGGGGATCTAGTTTAGATTGGTTGGTTTTTATTAAAAATATATTATTTTTTCCTCACATCTCTTTTACCTTCCCTTGTATCGTCTTCATCTTCTGGCTAACTCAAAACATACAAACACACAAACACTCACCACCCTACTACCCTATCTCGTTCTGTCTTCATCTGTGGGACTGTGAGACTAAGAATGGGCGGTGAGGCTGATGGACGGCCTAGGCCACGGTGGGGATCACGGCGGCACCGTAAGGAAAACTCAAACCCGCGAACCCATCCTATACAACACCCCCTAAACCTCGTCTAATGATGGTGGCTCGTGAAGAAAAATGTAAAGGGAAGATGAGACAATCACGACAGTGACCACTGCAGAGCAACGACGGCGAGGTAAGCCCAAACTCGTGAGCCCTGTTTTTGGGTCAAATTGGTGGAATTGGTTTTTTTGGTTTCTGATCGATTTGGTGATTATGATGATGTTCCTAAGGTCGAGATGAACTCAGTGGGCCTGGTATCGAAGCCAGAGGCGGTAAAATCGAGGGAACTCAACGGAGGAATCTGGGCTCACTGTTCTTGAATTCTAAGGGTAAGTTTATAGTTCGATTTTAGGGTTTTAAACTCATAGATCTCTTAGGGACGATCAACCGAAGATGTAGGAATTAACGGGATTGAAAATATTTGAGAATCAAAAGAAAACCAACAGGGTCGGGTCGCGGGTACTGTGCGATCCGGTTGCAGGACCCGTTGAAGGATAGGGATGACGTGATGACATCATCGATGATGTCATCAGGGTGATGTCATCATGTCAGATCTAACAATGTAAGACTTACATGTCAAACATGGACCAATAGGAACTCGACACGTGGCACTGGCAAAGTTGTTAGAATGACGCCATGCTGACGTCAGCGTTTACTTTTCAAGGTTGACTTTCAGTGTTGACTTTCTATTTCACTAGGCACGTGGGGGCACGTGGGCTCAAATTCGAGGTGGGCCCAATGTCATTTTAAAGGTTTCGATGATCCAAATCTAATGGTGGTGGTTTCGGGTCGATCAGAGATCTTTAGGTTGGTCAAATCAAGATTTTTCACCTCAGGAAACGTGGACCCATCATATTAGCTTGGTAACATGTGCTTATCATCTCCATTACATTCCTTTTAAGAATATTGGGCCCATCAGATTTCTACCTATTCATTGACAACTTAAACATCTAGGTAACTATAAATTATTTAATCTTGAAGTTTGACTTTGAATAGGCATAAAATATAGAACTACGAGCTATCAAGAAAGCTGTTTCCTATCATTTGGCATGGAAAAGATAAGTGTATGTATACCAAAAAGATTAAACTGAAGGAGTGAGGATGGAATTACTCAGAAATTATGCTCAAGATGATGCCCACATTGTTAGCGAAAGCCTCCAACTTTTTATATATGTTTCTTAAATACAATAATCTCTTGACACAACATTTGTCTCAGAAATGGTAAAAATGTTACTAATTATATGTACTAATGAAAGGGAACCATCCTTGCCCAAACTCTTACAACAAAGTTACAACATCTAGCATCTTTAAAGTAGGTGTTGACGACAAAAATTCAGGAGAATATTATGAAAAAAAACGAATTGTGTTAAACATAACCATTACAATACGGGGAAAACAAAAAGAGGGAGGAGGGAGACTCTTCATTATTAGGTCAAGAAGATGGTTCTCACAGGATTTAGCAGATGTTCAGAGCTGGTCCTGCAAAATTTGAAGAGAAGGTTTAACTATTTTGATTAAAGACCAGTCTATATTTCTAAATTGCTTTTACACATTGAAAACTAATCAAGCATAATGATCAACAAGATTGTTCTAGAAGTTATTGTTCCCCACATTGAAAACAAACCAGCCGACCTGATCTTGGATGATGGTAGTGGAAAATCTTGAAAGACGGCGACGAAGTCGCTGGGTTGGATGGTGAACGGCTGGCTTGGACGGAGAACGACATCGCTTGGACGACAAACAATGAACATGCTAACTTCCAAGTCGGATGGTGAACGTCGAAGACGACGAATTCCAAAGATGATGAACGCCGAAGACGGCGAACGACGAACGGACGAAGTGAAGAACGAAGCAAAAAAACCTCCACCCCAGATCTAGGGCCGGCTACGGGGAGAGGTTTTAGAAAGAAGGGAGAGCAAAGTTAGAAGTGTTGACTGTTGAATTGTTGATGGAGCTTGGACTTGGAGAAATGAAGAATGGGGAGAGTCTAGAGAGAGCGGCTGTGTGTGTGGCTACTGCTACAGAGTGCTATTGTTTGATATGGATTTAGTATAAATTATATAAAATTTAAGTATTTATATTTAGTCATTTTAAAAACCCTAGAGTAATAAATGGGTTCGCGGGTTTATCGGTTAGCAGGTCATCATTTAATAACCCATTTAATAAGCGGGTTAATAGGTTATTAAATGGGTTCGCGGGTTGACCCGAAATCCACCCGTTTAATAAACGGGTTATAGAGGGTTTACCCGAAATTGACCCGAATTTTTATCGAGTCGGGTTGATTCGGGTTAATTCCGTGTAGGTTTCGAGTCGTGTCAGCAATTGTCACCCTTACTTAGTGCAATGACGTCAATAATCATCCTTCAAGCATACACCAAGTTTCATCATGTTGGGCCTCACATTTATTCTTTGTATCGGACTTACAAGTATATAGGAGTTAACTCAAACTTTTACATGGTCAAATCTTTCTACCTTGAGAGAGACTTAAAAACATTGTGTTTTCATCATTTTCATCTTTTTCCCTCGTTTTTTGCAAGATCAAGGTAATAACATATACCAACAATACAATAAAGCTTGAGCAAGTTAATCCATAAAATACACATACAAGTCTTCAAAACATCATTAATTTCTCTTCACGCCATCTTCATGTCTTCAACCAAGTCTTTGGAATAAGGGTAAAAGATGTCTATACTAGGCTCAAGTGTTTAGATATTCATGGTGATGAAAGAAAGGCTTAATGTGGGCTCAAAAGGGTTAAAATTAAGGGGGTCCCAACTTGTTAGAACAAAATAGGGAAATGGGTGTTTGAATATATGGTGTTAACCCTACTGCCTTAATTATGTCCAAAATCAGAGAGTTTATTGACTTAAAACCTTTGAAAATCACATAGAATAAGTTCTAACACTCTAGAGTTCATTAAAAGTTAGGGCAAGTAGTTATGAGGCATATACATATCAATTTATACAAAGTACTTATGAATCACTCATCAAAGATGTATATAAAGTTCTAAAGCTCACATAAGGTTCATATGATTCATACTTATCTTATCATGCTCGTTTATGTACCAGTTTAACATGCATCATCTACAAGTCATAAACACTTAATTAAAAAGTATTAACAAACGAATTCAAGTTATAGTGATAATTTTTATAGTCATATGGTACTCATTTTCCTTCATTTATATCATCGATAGGTTAAAGGGCACCCTAAGACTCGTAATAACACTAAGTTAAAACAAAAACACTAAGAAAAAAACTTTAAAACTTGATTTTTTTTTTGTGATGTTTTCTTATTTCCTTAAAAATGTAAAACAAAGAAAGTGTAAACTCTTCCCCCACACTTAAATTCTACATTGTCCTCATTGTAAGCAAGTAGAAAGTAATCGAACATAGTATCAAAGTAAGGAAGAAGATTTACGAAAATAAACGAAGAAAAACATTAAATAAACGAAGTAAAAGAGAGTGAAGGGTTGAAACAAAGAAAATCTCCTTTGATTACTCATTCACATCTCAGGAACACATTGAGTTGCCTCCTAACAAGCACTTGAAGTTTAAGGCCATCCAGCCTAGACCAAGATGCAAGTTAGTTTGTCAGAGATGTATGTTTCTAAAGGAAGCAAGTTTTTGTTAAGGATGCAGGTTTTTTCAAGAATGCAAGTTTAAGTTAAAGATGAAAGTTTTGTTAAAGATGCAAGTTAGAGATGCAAGTTTAAGTTAAAGATACAAATTGAACTAAAGATTCAAGTTAAAGTTAAAGATGCAGGTTAAAGATGTCATGATAAGTAATGTAAGAAAAACGTATAAACAAATGTAACTGACATATATACAAGTAGGAAATAACATAAATACAAGTGAGAAATAACAAAGTATAAGAAAGTGTAGAATGAACAAAGTAGAGTCATGACAAAATTATTCAAATGCACAAGTTCCAAAAACGTTTAAACTAATGAAACACAAGAGTATCTACATGGAAATGGTGTGAATTCATAAGAGATAAACCGTTAGAACCTACACAATACATAAGAGTTACGTGAAAAAGTATGAAAGAATGTCCTACACCTTCTATCTCACTTCCCTAGATTCACATAGTCTAGGTGGCCTAGTGATGAAATCCGAGCATCATGATACCTTAAGGAGGTTATGCAAACTACAAATGAAATAGGAAACAATATTTACAAGTTGGGGAAGTCAGGGATATATATGGTTCATATAGCTTCAGAGTTTATATGGAAAATTCTACGCATGTTCGGCCCAAGTAAATATTTTAGATTTATTCAACTATTTGGGCAAGTTCAAAGGTGACCAGGTTATAAAGAATAAACATAAGAGGAAGAGCTAATTTCAAGACATCTCAAGGCTTAAACTTCATTGATGTCCCTTTCTTAGATCCAAAACTCGTTACGAATATCGTCACTTGTCCTAGACATCACCCTCAAAAATTTTACCCTAGATGAATAAGTGTTCATTCTAAGATAACTAAAGTGTAACAACCATCGCCCTCAATCTCATGGCTTATTAGGTTCATGAAGGGTTAACGTGAGAGTTAATAAACGAGACTTCACCTTTTTCACTAAAGATCAAAATCTAAACATCGAAGCACAAGTGATCCACATATAGCCGAGACTAATGCACGAATGCAAGATTTATTCACAAATATGGTTTTATGCACAAGTAATGATATTCACAATGTAAATTTACACTAACACATTAATATATACAAAAGATTTATTCACAAGTATATAATTACACTAACATATAGCCAAGACTAAAAAACAATGAAATTAATTTTTTTTCCAATTTTTTTACTATTTTCAATTTTTTTTTTTATATAAATCAAGTAATGAAAACGTGTTCTTTATTTTTAAAACTTGTGGAACCCAGAATCATCCGAAAATTATGGAGCCACCACGTGTCCCGTAATTCCCAAAAATAACACTGATCATTCGAAAAATACCCGCACATCAAATAATCTATTTACCAGTTAAATACGTTATTTGGCCGGGTTAAAACCTCCGTAATATTGATATTCTCTCCGAGAGATAATTATCGTTATTCTTAATAACGGTAAATTAATATTAATATTACAATACACTAAATATCATTACTATCATGATAAGCCATCATTATGATTATCAAAATAATATATTATTCATTTATTAATAATATATTATTTATTAATTAAATATTCAAACCGACCAATCAGAACTCTCCAAGGCTCCCAAGATTTTTCTATAAATAGCAAGGCACATTTCACTTCCAAGGTACGTTGATTCTTCGTTTCGAAGTATATCCTTTTCCTCTCTCAAAGCTAACTTAAGCATCGGAGTGTTCTTGGTCGAACAACCCCCCGGGTAAATCGATCGAAGCAACGATAGCTAATTGTTTGCTGTCTGCAGGAATTGTGAGGACTTTTCGCGACGAGTTCAATCTTTGATTCAACAATTGGTGCTTTCATTGAGAGCTATTGAGTTATACTCAGAAGAAGCTCTCTCATTTGTTCATCGTACATCTTTCTTCGTTCGTCGTTCATCGACATTGTTCGAAGATTTTGAACGTTGTTCATCACTCATCAAGACTTCGTTCTTCGTTCTTCGACATTGTTCAAATCAGCATGGCTAAGGTTCGTCGATCCATTCAGTCAGCCAGAGAAGGTGTTTCTGCCTCAACAGCTCAGACGAGGAATGAGACTCACATTGAGACTCCGGAGAAGCGCCCTGCTCAACCCAGGCGTGTGACCATAGAAGCGCCCATTGAGACACTCGGAGGGAGACCAACATTCAGCTTCGGAACCTTCCCCTCTTCGGCCAGCCAAATACCCCCGCCAGGGGAAGGAACTTCGACTCTACAACGGGCAGGCGGGAGATTGATGGGAAGTACATCGCGACATGAGCAGCCTGCAGCAAACATGGTCCTAAGGGACTTCCTGGATGGGAATCATGACATCTCAGGGAGAGGTCACCCCCAACCCCCCCAGGACATCTTGGCGCAACAAGTTGAAAGGTTGAGCAACCAAGTTCAACTTCAATCGGAGCTCTTGCAGCAAATCCTCGCAGGGAGACCAATCCAGGAGCAGCACAGACAGGAGAATACCCAAAGACGCCCTGGGAAAGAACAAGTCCGCTGCCAAACAATGTCACGAGATACTTCGCTTAGCGACTCTGGAGCGGAAAGTCACGCTCGTCAAGCGAAAAGCCCACAACGCCTAAAGCCGTTAGTACGTGAACGGCTAGGAGGAAGGGTTGGGACAACCTCACGAGCAGAGCTCTCACAACACTCACATAGGAGTAGGGGGCAACCGCAGGCTCTATACCAAAACCTGAGGCGATCTGTCCACGACAGTGAGGGAGAGGATGAGGCCTACTCCCCTACACGATCCCATAGATCGAGGGAAGAAGCCCACGGAGGTTCTCGACGACTGTCACAACGGAATTCATCGCTTCAGCACGGCGCATTACGGGCTAATGATGTTCAAAAGATACTGGACAAGCACCTCCGTGCTCAGCGAGGTGGCGATCTAGAGGACGATCTACGCCGCCAAATACAGCTCTCTACACCCTTTGTAAGAGATATCGAGGAGGAGCCATTTCCCCAGAGGTTCGCAACGCCGAACTTTACCCCATTCAAAGGAACCTCCGATCCGGTAAAACACATAGATTATTACCGAGGAGTCATGATCCCCCACAGGTCTAACGATGCACTTATGTGCAAAGTTTTCCAGGCTTCTCTTCAAGGCCAAGCCATGACTTGGTTTAATCATCTCCCCCCATGGTCGATTGAGTCCTTTGAAGAGTTGGCCTTGGCATTTGTGAAGGAATATGCACAACTTCGGACAATCGAGGTAAAGGATGACCACCTTTTCTCTGTCCGAAAGAGAACAAAAGATACTCTGCGACAGTACATACGCAGATTTTGCGAAGAGAAGTCTCGCATTGTCGGCTGTAGTGACCTTGTAACAGCAATGGCGTTCAAACAAGGACTCCCTCGGGACAGCCAACTTTACGGGGATATCGTCATGAGTAATGCGCGAAGTCTCACCAAAATACTTTCGCTAGCAGAGCGACATGCAAGTTGGGAGGATGAGAAGAACGCCACTCAAACTCAGGATCATGTTGGAGCTGGTGAGAAGACCCCCAAAAAGGAGGAATCCCATGGAAAGTTTACGGCTGGAAAGACCAACAAGCGCAAGGCGGGACAACCTTCCCAAACTCCGGCAGTAGGGAAGCCTAATTTGCAACTATCTTTACCAGTCCATCAGATCCACAGTGAGATTAAGGACAAACCATGGTTTAAAAAGCCAGAACCAGTCAAGGGAGATCAGGAGAAGGCTGATAAAACAAAGTGGTGTGCCTTCCACGAGTGCTATGGGCACAACATCGGTAAATGCATATCTTTTGAGAGATATCTCCGAAATCTCATCAAGGAAGGGCATTGTACTGAGTATGTCAAGGGGAAGGCTGCAGATCGACCTACCGACAAAGGACCAAAGGAACCTGCAGCCAAGATGATTCGCATCAACACCATAAGTCAACTGGGCCCCTGGCCCGATTTCATAAGTCAACTGGGCCCCTGGCCCGATTTCATAATTCAATTGGGCCCCTGGCCCGATTAACAAATTAACTGGGCCCCTGGCCCGATTTCACTTTATCAAATCCGTAACCGTTTCATGAAATCATATCCATCCATATTTATGGAAATCAGTGCAAATCCAGAAAATCTCGATTCACGTGCAAACACGTAAATCGTCTCGAAATGCGTGAAAACATATAAATTCACTGATATCCAAAATAAATCATATAATCCCAATTATAACAATCATGAAACAATTATGCATGCATCGAATTTATAAAACCAATGTCCACTCACAGACCGTTTAACCGAGCGCCTCGATACGCGTGCCATAGGCCTTCCCGGGCCACACCACTATCACCGGGACTCCCAATCCTGTTCAAATCACATTAGAGGATCACTAACCTCATCATTAACATCCTATTCAAGTCCCGTAATTTTCTCGAATTTGTACGTATTTTTAAACTGGATTTAAAACCTTCGGACATCCTGAACAATATCGAAACGGGATCCGATCGACACGAAACCAACGCTAAAATGTTCGTTACATTGTATAGGATAAAATTCATGTTGACCTCACCTCGAGATTCGTGCCCACGCGCCGTCACGCACCGCCGTGAGTGGCTGCGCGTGAAAGCCACGCGCCTGCTACAGTGACTGCTACAGTGTTCCTTCTTCTCCCGTTTGTTTGGTAAACGGGTCTGATTACCCGCGATAGGATCCGGTTCAATCACAACCAATTCGACATCAATTCAATCCGTTCTTTCAACTGATCCCTTGTAATCAATCACCATTTAAGTTCTGTAAATCGAATTACACAAATCATGGTCTAAATCCTCACGACTCTCGATCGATCCTCGACGGGTTTTCAATTCGGGTTTCACGATATTGTCCTTGGTTTCCAAATTAATTCATTCAGTTAGCATCGTGAGAGTGTAAGGGACATTTCTACAAGGTCAATTTGAGAAATACTTACCTCAAACCTACTGAGCACAAGCTCGACTTTGAGCTGCCATGGAAGCTCAGTTCTTCCTCAATCTGCCATGGTTTCTCTTCGTTCTTGAAGCAAAGCTGATCGTTTTGATCCCAGAAGACTCAAGGTAAACTCCATTTTGATCGTCACGGCCCAAATATTCCAATTCGAAATTCCCTCCAATTCCCCGAAATTTGATTCCCGAATTACACCTCCCCACTCAGTCCCCCGTGCTCTCCCTCAGCCAAAACCTTCCCTAAACCACCAAATATCCATTTGTGAAATCAATTATGGAAGGGAGATTGCCAATGGCCAGAATCAATTCCTTATACCTCTGTTTTTTGCTTGTTCACGGTGAGGAAGTGAGGATTAGCAGAAATAGAAGGGAGGGATGAGATGGACGGCTGTGATGCAATCTGGGGGTGGAATGGATGGCTCAGATCAAAAGCAGGGATTTAATCCTAAATTATTATATAGTGGAAACTTTAGTATATAGTTTATGATTAGTGGATCAAGATCCAATCTAGCCGTCGGATGAGTGACACTTGTCACTCATCCAAGTGTCCTCCAACCACCATTTCAGAATAAAATAATCAACACAGTTACCGAGACGTAACTTCCCCGATTTCACGTTTCAGACCATAACTTCCTCGTACGAAGTCCGATTTCGGCGTGCCGCCTGTCGTTGGATTCGCATCGACGAAACCTCCGTAACGGTCCTTGGCCCTCGGCCATCGGACATCCCGGTCAAAAAGTCAACATTTCCCCTTTATTTGTCCAAATTACGAAAACGCCCTTGAACTTCCGTACATCATAACTTCCACCACGAACGTCGGAATCGAACGTGCCACCCGTCTATGAACTCGTGACGTCCCAAACTACGTCACGGTCATTGGTCAAAGTCCATTTGACCATCCGAATTAAAAGTCAACGTTTTGCCCACACCTAGGGGCAAAACAGTCATTTTGCACAATTCGTCCGAAATCGCCCAACTAATCCCAAATTAGTAAATAACAATTAAATATTATTAAATCTCGATATTCGGGACGGGTCGTTACATCAAGGCTGAGTTTTTGGGACGCAGGTTAAGGGTTCTGGACTGCTGGGCTGTTATTTTGGGCCACACAAACTGAGCCTGATTGGATTTTGGGTTGGGCTGGCGAGCACTTTGGGCTGATTCTATATTCAGTAGGAAGTTGTTGAATATCCTAGCACAATTCGGTGGTTACCCTTGTTTCAATAATAACTTTCTCAATATGGCTCCGAATAAGATGATTCATTTGCCAAAATTCTTATAATTTCAAGATCTATTTATTTCTGCAAATTTTCCACAAAGTATATTATTTATTTTTGGTATTTTTACATTAAAAGGTAAGAATAAAAAGTACAAAATAATATAAAATAATGCTCAATTCAAGGCCTATCATGAACTCACATAACAACCTTGGAATCCTTGTCTTGATTTTCCCCACAAACAATCCAGGTACAACAACCTCCTCAAGTTTTAAGATTTTTCCCATCTCGGCATCTCATTCCCTCTCGATCATCCTCACTATTTCTAGGCTCACAGACTCTGTTTCCTCTATTCTTTTCCTTCACTTTCTCTTCTTTCTTTCTTCTTCTTTTCTCTGTATTTCCTTTGTTTTCTCCCTTATCTCTCTCGGCCAATCACCATAACCAAAACACACACATATACACTTGGAAATCGCTAATTGACCCACTAGAAATTTCCATTGGGTGAAAAGACCAAATTGTCCTTAGGGTGGAAAATGACGAAAATACCCCTTATAAACTCTAGTTCGTAACATCATCCCTCTATGTCCATTCAACATGTACTAACCGTTTATGAAATCAGCGTTTCGAGTCCTACATAACCATGGTCCTGAAAAGTCCGTAAGTCAATTGACACAAAAGCCAAGAATATACCACTAAGGGCAAACCAGTCCATTCTAAATAAAATACTATTTAATTACAATACTCGATGTTCCAGGGCGTTACATTGAAACTTAGGAATTGTAACTCTCATTAAGCCTAGTTGATTAAGCAATCATACTAATTTAAAGTAAAAATAGAAGTTAGACTTTACCTTTGAATCCTAAACCGATATCCCAACTCAGACCAGAGTCCCGATCTGGTACCTAGACTCGACTAGACTCCAAATTCAGTATCCCCACTCATCTAGAGTCCTAGTCTGGCATCTCAACTCATCTATCATGAACCTCGGAATCGTCCCTCTAGACGCCTGGAACTATTGGTAGTTTATTCTCATTCCAGAGTAAAACCGTGATTCATCACTCACTAACAATACATCCAACTATCCTACTCAAGAGAGCACCATACCCATGGAACCTTGCAGTTACTCGGCTCTATTAACGCTCGGAAATCTCCCACAAACTAGCACAAAAGGATCAAGAATTACTCAAACTAGGCTCTAAATAGAGCCAAAATCCCACAAAATCCTCAAACACAGATCCAGATGGTCGAAAACATGGGAGTATACACCGACGTGAACCAAAAACTAGTCCCTCGCACCGCCACAAGCCAACGGAAAGCCAGCGAACCTCACACGCCCTGCCACACACGTCCACACCCAGGTAGACTACCTCACGTTCACCCAAGCAGCCATATGGTATGGCCGTGGCTTCCATGTGGTGTTGACGTGGTTTCCACGTGATGCTAACCTTACTACCATATCATGCTGACGTCACTGACGAAATTGAGCTAGCTGCTCTAGAATACGACTGGTGCCACCATACGTCATCATCTAGTTCCTCGGAGCCTAATCGAAATCCGCCATTGATGGTTGAAACTTCAAGCTTTCCTACATCTCTCAATTCTCAGCCATTTTTTACGATCTACACATTTAAATTCATTTATTCATCACCAAAAATCCAAATCTAAACCAAAATTTAAGAGATCGTACCTAGTTTGGCCGTAAAATTCATCGAAAAGTTTCGACTCCAAAACCCTCCTTAGTTCGTCTCCCTTAGTGGTGCTCCAACCTTGAATCTTTCACCAAAACACTTGTGAGGCCATGTCGATCTTGATTTGGTCTAACTCGACCTAGAAATGGAATGATGATGGTAGGAGTGTATGGTGGTCGTACCATGAAGAGAAAGAAACAGAAATATATGACTAATCCCGTGGGGAGAGAGAATGTGTGGTCACCAATTTATACCTTAGAATTTTCCAAAATTACCATTTTTCCCTTATCGTTTCATACCCGTAACTTTCTCCCATGGACTCCTTTCCAGCATGCCGCCTATCTATGAACTCGTAAGCTCCAGACCTATACAACAGTCAAAGGTAAACGTCCAAAAGTTCCTCTAAGGAAAAGTTGACTAACAAACCCCTCCGAAATCAACGATAAAATTGCCAATTTTTTGATAAATTCTCAAATTTACCCTAATTTTTTGTTTGGGTCGTTACACCTAGTATGCTCTAACTCTTACTCGATTGTTGGGATTTGATTTTCTTGCAAACTGTGGAAGTCGATTGTGTATCTTCTTATTGTCTGACATGTTGAATTTTTAGTATTACCGATTTATGGCAAAGATTTCCGAATTCTTTGTAGAAGTAAAAAATTTAGACTTTTTTATGAGAGTAATTTTGTAAAGTATTTGACTTTTTGATGGTAATCGGACAAGCATAGGGCTTTTCACAAATTTCAAGGGGGAAATTTGTGAGGGATCCTATCATGTACCCTTCTTATTAAAAAATGTGTGAACCACATTACAAGTTTGGAGCATCGTACTTTGTCTTGCAGGTTCCACACCCTTTACTAGTCTGTTCTTGGAAGCCTTGTAGTGTTTTGGACATCTCACATGTTCCTATTGAAGAAAATTGTGACATTGAGAGTGATTAGGAAGTACTAGTGTTTCAACCCGCGCGATGCCGCGGAAATGTAGAGTTTTAGGTTTAAACTTTGTTCGATTGTGGCATAAATTGTTACAAAACTTAGAAAGCATGTTCCATCATTACGTAGCATATGTAAGCAAATATTCCTAATCACTAAAAAGAAATTTCTGCATAGAGAAACCAAATCCAGAACCCAATTTTGTTCAAACACACTAACTGTAATAATTTCTAGGGCTATACAATCATATAAATACGAAGTAAACTCATACTGCAAAACTTCAATCAATTTTACAGTTTTTATTATGGGAAAATTAAAATTGAAACCCACAATAGGATTGAAGATTTTTCAAATCCATATTCATCAACATTTTGAACTTTTAAACAAAACAAAAAATCCTAAAGAATTCCACGTGTATAAGTTAATTTGATACCTGCCAAGAGTGAGGAAAGCATCTGTGAAGGTAAGCCTCATCCATACAATGTAGTTCGCCAACCAAACAGTCATGATCTCATTAGTGTTGTTGGTTGTTGATACGGCATAGCATGATGCTGCTATTAATAAAAATTGTGGAAAGAATGATGAAGATGAGCAGCTGTTGCAGCATAATGCATACAATAAGTAAAGCTTAGAATTAAATTTGATTTTGTTATGCAAAAGACAGAAGACTTAAAGATTAACAGTAAATATTAATTCTTAGAACACAACAATATTAAAGAAACTAAAAAAATTAGGTAATAGGCCAGAAGAAGGTGTCATAATCAATTTTCATCTATCTAGATTCGACACAAAAAAAAATCTATTTAAAAAGATTTTTAAATCCAAAACCAGAAAATGTTATCCATAGCTGTAGCATGTGATAGTCCAAGAAAGCATCTAGCTTTTTTATCAGCTTAATCAAACCAAGTAACTCTGTAACAAAATCATGAATGTATTTTGAATGATAGATACTTCAGTCTTTTCTATCAAGGTTATCCTTGTTCGATTTAGATTCATTTCATTAATACCAACTTGATTAGACTGATAGTTTGACAATGTGCATTTTCTTAATACCATATCAAGTTTTTGAATCAATCATGCTGTCTTATTAACATATCAGCAAAAAGTTTTGTTTGACCATGTTATTAAAGAACTCATCAAGGAAACCAATACTTCATAGAATATTACTTTTCCTTTCATAAATCAAAAACAAAAAATGTTTAAAACAAAAACATCCAATTTTTGTAAACAGAAAATTCTTTGAGTAAAAATGCCAAACACATAGTGTATGTCAAAAAAGGATAAAGAAAAAATCTACCATCACTTAAGCAATCTAACCCTTATTTAACTTGATCCAACCCATGTGCAGGTCTAAACCTTCATGCACATTCATTATCATAATCAATCAATCAATTAATCAACCCACATTGATTTAGGGTTCTTTTGAAACCCTATCATATCCACGTTTCGATTTTGGGTTTATTGATCATCAACAACATGCAATTTTCCTCCACGAAAATAAACCACATTGCAGGCAGTAGCTCTACTAATGTTTTTTTGTTCTTAAGAACATCGATGCCAAACAAACCACATTGCATGCAAGGCATATCTGCAGAAGAATGTCACTATACTAAAAATGATAGCTGATATATTTCTTCTTAGCAGCATCAATACTTATTAGCACCAAGTAATTGCGTCTGAATATTGTATATGCTCAAACCAAAAAGCTTTGATTATTAAAGTTGAAGTAAATCAATGCTTTCAATTCAGTTAGGCCTAACATAACTGATAAGAAGAATGAAATTAAACTACAGATTTCTATGTGAGAACAATTTTCATATTGGTTGCCCGCTATAACATTTGTGGTTCTTAGACTAAAATGCTACTGTCATTCACTCAAAAATTGGCACCTGAACTTTTATCAAACAGTTTGTAGACTAAAAAAAATTGCACTCAGAGGTGATGTCATAGACATGAATTTTAATTTTTAATTTTTTTAATATCGAAAATAATCAATGAAGGACCTCTTGCTGCAAACTGAAGAGGAGTTGGTGATCTTTGATGATGAAAGGGGCATCGAAGCGAAGGAAATCGATGGGGTTGATGGGGCGTCAAAAAGAGCCTGTGCTCTTTTTCTATACACTAAAAGATAAGGAGAAATTTTAAATATTTGATAACCTCTCGTACCAAAGAACATGCAATACCAACCCCATTTGTAATTCCATCAATTACTCGCCTATAAAAAAAAGCAAGAATAAGATAACACTTCCAATGGAATAAAATGGCCGTAGAACTGAAATATTCGACAACAAATTCATAGTAGCATCAAGAGGCCAGACCAAATATTTCAACGCAACATAATTCAACTAACGCCAAGAAACAGATAGGTAGCTATTGTCTCCTCAAGCCAATATCCATGATGCAATTTTCAGAAGACGGAAAGAAATGAAAACAGCAACCAAAACAGTTATCTAAATCTACCATTTTTCAGAAAGTAGAAAACTGTAAATGAAAACTACAGTCAGGAATATGGGAAAGAAAGATATGAAAAAAACTATAGATACCACATCAAGATTGATGGTCTTTGATTATCAAGCTCTTTGTGGGAAGCTTGGATCCTTAATCCTCATTGCGCATGTCAAATTTTCTGAGAATAAAAAGACAAACAAAAACCCGAATTTGTGAGGGAAGGTCTGTAAGAAGTTGAATTGTTAATTCGGCAAATAAACATTTAAACAGAGATACATAATAGATACCAACCACAAGTTCACCATAACTCCAAATGCAAGAAATCAATAAACAAAATTTGATGGATAACTATGTTGCAATTGAAGAGTAATCCTTTCTATTATTAGTGAGAAACAAACACAAAAATATCCCATTTAATGGACAAAAGAATATATGAGCGCATGACTTCTATAACATACCCAAACAACAACGTAATAAACATAGTAATAAATAACATAAACAAAGCATGCCACAAAATTAATGCAGACAACATAAACAAAGCGCACCTCAAAATTAATGTAGAGAAACATAGAGGGAAAGAAAAACATAAATTGAGAGGAAGCAAATTGACAATTAAAGTCAAATCTCTTGATAGGAAGAACTGAAGAGAGATTTAGAGCGGGTAAAATTTAGGGTTTCGAATTTGGGTTTAACAATGGATGAGATCTTGATATTTGGGTTGAAGACCACTGTCGAAACCTATGGTGAACCTGTAGGATGCTAACCTATTATAGGAGGCTGCACCGTTGCAAGCAGCACGAAGAAAAGGATGAGGGGAGAAAGAAGATGAAACTCAGAGAAGTCAAAAGAGAAAAAAGAGGAGACTGCTTCATCCGAAAAAAAAGAAGACGATATTGTGTTAAACATAAAGAAAAAGCAGGGTAATTGGAAATTTAAAAAAAAAAACAAAGAATAAAGGGTAAAATGGGAAACGCACTGTCCATGAACAGTGCAAGGCTGCTTGCGTTTTAGTATATATAGAATTTATGGTTTGGGCACAGTGAAGGGAGGGACCATGCTAAAATTGCTTAGTCTGCGGTGTGTTCTCTTGAGGAGGAAGGGGGTTTGGGTATTCAAAGACTTCATTGTTGGAATGTGGCTCTTATGGCACGCTATTTGTGGTTTCTATTTGATGAGGGGGGTTGTTCAGTCTTATCTCGTTGGATTAAGGACTATTTTGTCTGGACGAGTGCTTTTGGCTTGTGGAAGTTCCTTCGATTTTCTCCTGGGGCTAAGGAAAATCCATAAGATTCGGGATGTTGTGAGGCTATATTGAGGTTCATATTGGGAAAGGGAACTACGTGTTCTAGTGCATAATAACTAGAATCATTTGGGTTCCCTATCTTACTCGTTGAGTCCTACTACCATATAAAGGTGTCTAGTACCCGTTCTAATGCGCTTGTCTCCCCCGTGTTGCGCAATGGTTTTAGTTCTGGCCTCTCTCCATGAATCTTTTGCTTTTCGAGATTTTCCTTGCTAGTTGGGGGTTAACTCCTTCCCCGATGGTGTCTGATACGTTTTTCTAGTCACTTAATTCGAATGGGATACTCTTTGCTAGTTCGTTGTGGAGGAGGTGAAGAAGTAGTAGGGTGATATGTAATTGGGCTCATTTAGTTCGGAACCTGGCATCTATCCAAGGGCTAGTTTTATTTTGTGGATTGCTATTAATCACCGCATGGCTAAACTTTTTCAAGTGAGCCGCTTTTCAAAATCATCTTTCAAGTGCATGTGTTCTTTTGAATGGGGAGGTTCAAACCCATGAGCATCTTTTCTTTCTGTGCCCGTTTAGTGGCAGTATTTGGAGGAGCGTGATGCAGCGGTGTCATACCATGTGGTTAAACCACCCACTTGGCCATCCTTTATTGATGTAGTCAGGCAACAGCAGTATTGTGGAGGGGTCATTCGCTTGCTTTGGTAGTGAAGAAGTTGGCTCTTGCGGTGACAGTGCATTGTGTGTGGAGGGAAAATTCTATAGATGTTTTGATGGCCATTCTTGTCCTCTCAATGTTGTGCTATCTCATGTTCTTAGCTTGTTCCGTCTACGGTTGCGTGTCTTCAAAATTCCCTAGTTCTGTTATTAATGCCCAAGTGGTTAGAAACTGGAATGTTCCTAGCGTCTAGTTTGGTTATTTTTTATTTCTGTTGGGTTTGTCAGCCTCTTGGCGTGTTGGTGGTCCAGGAACGCTCTAAGTCTGCTATTTTTTTGGCGCTGCCCTTTTAATGCCTTTGATTTATCCAGGAAAAAAGGAACTATTGCTAAGGCTATCGCCAAAATATATTACAATCAGGATTGAAATATCGATATCGACGGATATATCGCTATACAGATATCTCATCTCAAATATCGATATCGATATCGATATCGTTTACGGTCAACAAAAATGACGGAAATTCCATCTAAAAGTTGGAAATTTAGAATGAAATTTTAGAAAAAACTTAAGTATCCAATGATGGTTATATAGGACTAATAAAACTATAAAATGACTTTGATATAATAAATATATGATGAATAATATGATACAATAAGGTTCTGCAATGACTAGTAATATAAAAATATAAACATAAACATAAATTGAAGTGAATTACTATAATTGAATGTTAATATAATTAAAAACATAACAATAAGCATAAAAAAAATTTGAATGGAAGAAAAATTATAAAATGAGTAAATATATTTAAAATTGAAAAAGAAAAGATAAAAAAATAGAGTCAATAGCGTGCGCACCTGGGGTCGAACACAAGTGCTTAAGTGCTTAATTGAAAGCTCCCACAACCAATTCAACTAACAAACCCAATTGCAAATTTAAGTAAGTAAATAATATATAAAGCAAACGTACTAACATAAAAACAGTCTTCTTCCTCCTCGCGCGAATCTGCGGTTCGGATTTTTTGACCTGTGCGACATGACCCAACTGTAACTCAATCGTTTTACATTCGATTTTCATGAAATTTATTCCTATCTCGATCGTTTTAATGAAATAAAGAGATCGATGGGCTTAAAACAAAAAAAAAATGTTGATATTTCTCTCAATTTGTTCGATTTTCATGAAATTTATTCCTATCTCGATCGTTTTAATGAAATAAATTTATTCCTATCTCGGTCGTTTTAATGAAATAAAGAGATCGATGGGCTTAAAACAAAAAAAAATATTGATATTTCGCTCAATTTGTTCCCCCTTGTACCTGCCGCCGGCCAAAATTTCCGACATATCAACTGATATATCGACGATATTGTCGATTATTTCATCACTGATTACAATTGAAACACGGCCACACCCTTAGGCCCTCATCATCATTTTAAATTCAATCATACAGTTCACACCCAATTTATATATTCTTTGCATTTTCCATCATATATGGTTGATCTTCGCTAGAGATAATATTTCGGTCATATTACCATTCATAACCATGATTAATAACAAGCGCAAGGATTTGGATAAAATTAGATAACTCATCGAATTCAATATATTTTGAATATGGAAATAGATATATTTCGGGTGTAAAAAGAATAGAAGAGGGAGAGATAGACGAAAACTTAACCAATTCAATCGCCTTGAAATAGTAAAATTAGATAACAAATTGATAAAGACGCATCCAATTTCACTTTCAAAATATATTGAATTTGAAGAATTATCCAATCTAATCCTCCTCGCTAAACAGGGCCAAACTTTATACAATCAACAAGAAGACAAAAAAAGAAAAATAGAGGATGGGTTTGGAGATTAATCATATTTGATTAATCTCGATCTGATCATACGTCGTAGCCAACATCCGTAACGAACATATTCTTGATCCATTTGAAGCTATTTCTTAGACTTGTCTTAAGCTTACCTTCCATTGTAAACCCATTGTATGAGGCCACTCTTTTTTTCCTTTGGAGTTCTGGATTAGTCGATGTAGCAAAACCAGTTCCTTTTTGGGTTGGCCCGTTGAAGTTATACGAATTGGACCGCTCCTCAAACCCAAACTCACCGCAGTAAGCAGAGGTGTATTCAGGGAGCGACTTGCTCTTTTCCATCATCAGAAAAGCTTAGCTAACTATATAGAAGAAAACCCAACTGAAATGTTCAGCTATTGGAAAACCCCTTTCTCAAGCTTCATGGTATTTATATTAGTAGAGACTTAAGAGAGGCAATGGACGGTGGAGATTGAATATGAAAGATATATAGTGGGTGCATGCATGGATGATGGTCCAATGTGGTTGCAACCCATGTGTAATGTTGGAAGGCTGCTTTTTGGGGTGTCACTATGATCAACAAGGAAATCATGAGGGCTAGTGGAGTGTGATGGTGTTGGGCTGCTGGTGGGCCGTGTTGTACACTTGTATATGGCATTATACAAAGTGATCGATGGTTCACATCACATGGTGGAATCTGATTATGGACACAACACAACTAGTTGGGAGTCGCGACTCATCAGTAGGAGTAGGTAGGTCCTCAATTACTGACAGTTTCTTTATATGTTAAAATTAAAAGCTTTATAATATAAATGAATTTTATCATCCATCAAATGTAATTTTATACAAAAGTAAAAATTTGATTAGAAGAAACAAAATTATAATAAGAATCATAAATAAACAAGCAGTAAAGTCAATTAGAATTATATAAGATTTATTTATATAGGGTAAATTACCATTTAATATTTTGTGATTTACACTATATAATATATTCGTACTTAAGTTTTCAAATGTTACAATTTTCATCTTAAATTCTTCAAATTGTTTCACTTTGACTCCTTTGTTTAAATTTTTATCAAATCTGAAATATGACCCACAATTTTAAATAATAAAATATTAAATTTAAATTTATCAAAATTATTTATTTTTAAAAAATTAAAAAAATTACTTTCAGATAACAAAAATTAAAAAAAATTTAAAAATTTTAAAAAATTATTTATGTACGAAAGTAATTTGTCTCTCTCCATTATCTATATTTATTTTTTACCAAGGTCTTATTTCACAAAAATAAAATTTAAAAAAATATTTATGGAGAGAAAAAAAAATTACTTTCATACATTAATATTTTTTTAATTTTTTTAATTTTGTAAAATTTTTAATTTCTTAAATTTTTAAAATTTTTATTATATCAATGTAATTTTTATTTTTTCAAAATATGGATCCCATTTCAAATTTGACAAAAAAATTTAACAAAATGGTCAAAATGTAACGATTTGAAGAGTTAAGAGTGAAAATTGTAACATTTGAAAATTTATGTATGAATATATTATATGATGTAAATTATAAGATAATAAATTGTAATTTATCCTTAATTTTATTTAGAATCCAGAATCAGATGAACTAACAACAAATAGTGAGTTTAGATAGCTGAAGGTTTAATTTTTAAAATTAAAATAAAATCTTGCAAGGACTATATCCCTCCCAATCCATATTTGTGTCCAACCACTGGGTGTAAACTTTTTTGATTACATCAGACTTAATTTATTTTCATTTAGAATGCTCTTATTGTCGTGTAGGTTTTTCTCAAAAATAAGGAGTATGCGCGCATGGATGTATGTGTTTGTCAGTTTATGGGGGGCATTTTGAAAGTCAGCCATCCAACCTAATTAGCTTTTGTGATAAGTAGTGGAGGCATCTCTTTATGCTGATTTTGAATGTTGGTGACTCGGTGCTAGGTGGCCCATGGTGTATCATCATTCGGCCGGCAAGCATTATCTTGAGCACTTGGGCGCATGGTTTCTAGAAATTCTTTGTTTATTAGCTTTATGTTCAAGATGTCTATAAGTATATCCTAATAAAAGAAACATTATAATGTGTGTTGATGGATTGATTTTTAACATTTATTTTACATTGACATCTCCTAAGTTTAGCATTAGATATAGCATTTTTTGCTGTTTATATCTGAAGAAAAAAAAATCTACTCCAGATTGAAAATAAAAAACCAGTAAAATCAAAAACCCAACTTCTTAGAGCAACCCAACCAACGCCCATGTGAGAACATAAAGAAGTGGGAGCTTAAAAGAAAAAAATGACTTTATTGAAGCTCAAACCGTTAGAAGGCAAAGGAAGATGAAGACGATAAAGTCGTTCCAAGCAAGTTCTCACGGAAATCTACGTACAAGTCAAGCTCACGCTCAAATTGCCTATAAAAGAAGAAGAAATTATCTTTTTAAGGGACAACCAATTAATCAAACAAACAAACAAATTGATCATACTCAATCAATTTCAAAACAACCGCAAATCCTCAAAAATTTATTTGTTCAAAAGCTCGCATTGTTAGCAACAGCCTGTTTCTTTTGATCTATAATCAAAATTCAGTTCTCCTATCAACCCCTCTCAGTTTTTAAACAAATAACAAGTAAGTTTTCCTTCATCCTGAGTTGTATCCCAAGATTTCCTTTATCCCGACTTGTATCCCAAGTTAGCCTTGAAGACTCTCCAACAAACACCTTCATCCTGAGTTACTTTCATAGCTAGTCATGAAGAACATCCAGCATCAAACTTGCGCTGACTGCAACGTAAGTCAGCCTTTGAAGCATCCAAACACTCAAGTCTTGATGTTATAACATCTTCTGAATACTCTGCCAACCTATGACATGATTCCAACTTATGTTCATGTAGCTGATGATTTCTATAACAACGTGCCTTCTTAAGGCTTGATTGCAAAAGAGAAAATTTACTTTCATCACTTGTAATCTAGTTTGTACTTTCAATACTTAAGCATTTACTTTCTAAGTGTTTGTATTTCACCTCCATTAAAATATAACAGATTTCTTAAGTTTGATCAAGATATTCGGGATATACCAACTAATGTATTGTATGGCTAATTCCAAGTCATAGAGTGATCTTCATGTTCTGGTATGATATCACTGTTTTGTGTAACGACCCAAAAATTCAGGAAATGTAATTTTGGAAAGTTTTCTTATAAATTGACTATTTTACTCTTATTGGTTCAAAGTTGACTTTTTCCTCCGATTACTGTTTGGACTTCTCGTGAGTACCATTACATAGGTCTCGAAGTCCTGAATTCGTAGACAGATGACATGTTGGAATCAAAGATCGGATAAGTTTTTTATGAGTCTGGAATTGTCAATGGCATTTGGGTAATTTTTTAAGTAGGGTTACTTTGTTGGTTTTCTAGGATGGTAACAAGTGTTGTAACGGTCTGAACTTATAATAGGGGTAAAATTGGAAAAGCCAAAAGGAAATGACCATTTGCCCTTTTAAGGGTAAATAGTTGACTTTTTGATCGGGATGACTTTTGGATATTCTGTAAAGACCGTTATAAAGGTCTCGGCCTCCTGAGTACGTCGTCAGGTGGCATACAGAAAACAGAATTCATAAGGCATTGTTTAGGGATAAAATCGAGTAAGGGCATTTTGGTAAATTGGTTAGTGGGGGAATTTAGTAATTTCATGGGAGCATTTTTCTTGTGGATTGATTAAGGAGGTGACAAGTGTTTTTTTATCACTTAGGGTTGTGTGCTTTTCCTTAACTCTTATGTGTGCATGTACATATGTGTTTTTTTATTGCTAGTATGTATAGTGTGTTGCTCAGCCAAGAAGAAGAAAAAGGAAAAGAAGAAAAACTGAAGAGGATAAGAGCAAGGGAGAAGAGAGAAGGGAGAAGTGTGAGAGGAGAGTGGATAAAAAGAAAAATGAAAGAAAGGAAGGAAGGTGTTGAACTCAGACCGAGAGGGAGAGAGAGAGAGAGAAGGGGTGAACCAAGAGAAGGGAGTATTTCAAGTTTGGGGTTACTCAACCTAGTATTCGACTGGGAACCTTGAAAACACGGGTGCTTATTTTCTTCTTGGAGTTCCTGCGATCCTAATGAGCCCCTAGTTCGTGAGTTTGGACGTTAGGACCGCCCAAACAGCAAAGGTGGTAAACGGCTGAGAATGATAGGACTTTGGATGAGTTTTGTGGGTAAGTTTCTTTAGGTTTGAATGTATGGATCCCTTTCTTAGTTAATCTAGAGTAGATTGGACGAAACAGGGATGAAAATGGATGAGTTTTGAGTGAGGTAGGATCGTCAAGGCCGCTAGGTCAGGCGACCCGTTTGTAGGATAACCGGTAAGGAAGACGACATTGTAGCTGACACTATAGCTGGCATGTGAGCACCACATGCAGTCACTGTTCCAATGAATCTTGTGTTACAACCAACATGTTTTTCACTCCTTTCGATGTTACATAAATTTTGCCACATGGTTCAGGTCAATCGGACACCATCTCGGGGTATTTTTGGGTGTTTAAAGTACGTAGTTAACGTTTAAAAATTAATATTAAATTCCCAAAAGTTAGGGTTTGTACTTGGAGGTTACTTGAAGGTTCTCGGGAATCAGTGAGGAATGTTTGGAACAGGATTAAGCGGAGAACTTGCACTGTAAGTGGACTTTTATTTTATTAAAATATTATACATGCATATTTACATGTTTTAAATGTTTTACTATATGTTTTGGGTGGCATTTGGATGATTGGGAATTTTATATGATTGTTGGTGATTTATATTTAATTATTACTTTATTACACATTTTACGAGATTTCCTTGAGTTTATGTTCTCTAGTTTCACATTAATTGTGGATTTGGGTTAAGTGTGATAAATAACGATTTCTCGATATTTGTGTTGGAAATGTTTGTGATATGGGATTGTTATGATTACCAGATGATTTTCGTGGAAAATGCTATATATATGCACATTTTACGAGGTATGGTGTAAAGTTTGGTTTGGGTTTAGGGCCGGATTTCTGGAATGTGGTTTTGATTACGAAATTGTTGTGTGATATAAATGTGTGATTTCTCGTTATTTGTGCGTTGTGATGTATGTGATGGATAACCCTCCTTGTGGTGCGTGTTGATTGATTGGATAATCTTAGACATCGAGCGGGGCTCCGGCGGCCTCCGCTTTTAGAAGAGAGTAAGACCGACTTGATTTTCAAAGTAAATGTAAGGACGGGTCCTATTATACTTTTATAATTTGAGTACCGGGGATAGTTTAGTAATTTTACATAAGTTTGCTGAGTCACCAGTTAAGTGGGGTAGTATACTAAGTGACTGACATGTGTCACTAGGAGAGCAAGATGCGTGGACATCGCTACCACGTCGTGGCCCTATTGAACGGGAAACAATAAAAGGAGAAAAATAAGAAAAGAGGGAACTCTCTCTCTCGCTCTTTGGTTGGGGTGAGGAAAAATTAAAGAGATATGAGGGGAAGATTGGGAGACAGGTCGGGAAAAGGCGGGTAATGGTAATCAAGGTTGTGGCTCAAGAAACCGTGGAAAACCCATTAAACCTTAGGCGTGGTTTTGGATTACAGAGATTTAAACATCAAATTGGGAGTACCATCACCTTCCTTGGTTCATTTCGATCGAGTTTGGTTAGAGAATGGAAGGGAATTGGTGCGAGGAAGGAATAATATCGATTTTAAGCTTAAGGCTGAAGCTCCAATCAATCATACATGAAATTAGGGTGAGAATTTTATGTTCTAATGCTAAATTTCATGTTTTTGGATTTAAATAGGAAAATTGTAATTCTTAGATAGTACGAATTGGCGTTAGGACTACCTGAATGGGTCCTAAGTTGCAACGTCCGTAGATCGATCCGCCACAGGTAGAAGGTGAGCGTAGGTGCAAATCCATTTGTACGTACGTGAAGCCCAGTCGCACGAGACCTAGGTGGCGCATGGAGGTGCGTGAGAGGTTGCCTACCGTTCTAGTCAACACGAAACTTTCTCGTCTTATTGTTGTGAGTCTATTGGTACAATTTTTAGGGATATTGGATGTCATTTCAGAGTAGTTTTATATCGCCGAAGTGACGATGTTATTTGTTTACATACTTGTAAATCTTTCAAGATTTCGGTTACTGAGTATGGATTCCTTGTATTATTGAGGTTCCTAATAGAACTCTAAAAGAATCGGAATATCATATTGGAACTTGAGAAGAACTTAGTTATGGATTAGGGCTTGGCATGAGCTGTGATTTTGAGTTCCACTAGTCTCCGAGGCTAGTGGGTTGGATCAGGCCGGTGATCCCGCGATGTTGGATTCTATTTTGTTTGTAGACCAAGATATTAATTTCGATAGAGCTAGTGAATATCCCTTGTAGGATGGGTTCTCTGTTTTGTTTTTAAAAGTGCTCAAAGTATGTCAGGTACATTAACTAAGGTGTCAGACGAGTGTAAAATTTGGCACAGTTATCAAAGAATTTCTAGTGTGTCATGTCAATTTGGTATCAGAGCATTCCAGGTAACATTAACTTGGTACATTTACAACAATGTTCAATACGAGGTTGTGATTGTTCGAAAGAAAGGTGAGTGGGCATTTCTTTTATAAATGTGATGCACGCACAGTTTAACTATTTTAAATATTTATTGCATGATTTGAGTTACAATAATTTGAATAACAATTTGAACTTTTTATGAAACGATTTTCTAAATTGATTGACTAATTTCTGGACCTGAATTTTATAACAATATTTTTGAAAACGGGCCCTATTTGTAAATGGTTTTGACATGGATTCTAAGTCAAGTAATTGTTTTGAAACTAATTCTTTGGATTCATATTCAGTATGCCTCAGATGTGTAATCTCCAGAATGCCTCAGATGTGTAATCCCTGGGATACCTCAGATGTGTAATGCCTGGTATGCCTCATATGCATAATGCCTTACATGCCACACGTATGTAATTCTCGAGTTTACCTTAGATGGGTAATTTTTGAGATTTGAGTATTTGGTTTTTGATAAGTCGTTAATTAAGCATTATTTTATATTCTTTTATACCTTTTATACTTGACTTTTAATATTAAAATAATAAATAATTGGAGAAAATAATATATTTTCTGATATTTTTGTAGAAAAAAATAAAGTTTAGAATTTGGAGCGTTTTGGGGAAAAAATCATCCCGATCAAAATTATAACGAACAAATTATGAACGAAATTCGATGAAATTATATTAATTAACTTTTAAAATTCTTTTGCTCCGCCCAAAAGCTCAGAAGAATCAGCCCAGGAGCCCAAATCCAGCAGCCCAACGAAGCCCAGCTCGCGGCTCGATTCTTTCCCCAGTCCAGCCAAACCGTCCATTAATAGTCTACCGAAGTCCGTTCTTCCATGTCGACGCACGCGCACCGATTAGCCGCAGCAAGTTTTAGCACCAAATGCACAACGTCCTTAGGCCAATTGTTAGGACCCGTCCCAATCCCCCCGGGATTAACGAGGGACGCTCTTGATCCCGTCCGACACGGAGTGTCAGACCAGGGAAAATTTGAACTTTTAGCTCGAAGGCTTCCAGATTACGCCAAGATCCGGAGGAGGTATGTGATGTCCCGGTCTCTGCTACAGTCCGCACCGTACTCAACCTGAAGGGCATTGAAAACAGAAAGACTGTGAGTGGACAAAAATTCATAAGTTTGGTAAAACACATTTCATAATGACCTTTATGCCCTTCACTAAAAAACATGCATGCATAGTAAAACCATTTATCCAATCACATATGTTTAAACAACCATAATCATACGGGCCCCTGCCCAAAACCATTTACAGAAATATAGAACATAATAAATATATGTGGGATCTCAGCCCAAATCCATTTATCAATCATAAAACACAATTTCGCAAATCCAATTGAAATCATGTTTATCCAATTTCATATAACCAATCCTGTCACGGTATCTAGAGCTACGCGCGTGCTACCCGGGGTCTTAAAGCCCAAGTCTCTCAGGGTCCACACAGGTCAATGTTCGTAGATCAATGACCCTCCTTGAGGTTATAATCCATAGCCTTTCTTAGAGTAAGGAACCCAACGGGGGCGACTTCACTCAGTTAGTGATCCGTGACTACTTCGGGGTCCACATAGGCCAACGAACCTCCCCGGAGGAGACAATTCATATATAAAGGATGGTTTACGAAAAACCATTTGAAGGGTTCATGCCTGGCCCCCATAAGCCGTCATGAACCAATAAAAACATTTCAAGTGTTCATGTCGATCCCCATAAACCGTCATGAACCATAAATCCATTTATGGGTCCCCGACCCGAAATCACAGTCTTAAAACATAACTGGGCCCTAAGCTCGAATCCACATACAAATTGGGCCTCCACCCCGAATCGTAACCCAACTGGGCCTCGTGCTCGATTTCGTAAACCAAATGGGCCTCATGCCCGATATCATAAACCAAATTGGTCTTGTGCCCGATACATAAGTCAATTGGGCCTCGAGCCCGATATACAAACCAACTGGGCTTCGAGACCGATACTTAAACCAACTGGACCTCCGGCCCGATGCCTTGTTAAATCAAATGGACTTCAGGTCCGAGAGTTCGTAAATCAAATGGGTCTCGTGCCCGGTCCATATTTCTAAATCCGAAATCAATTCAAGAACCAATTGGGCCTCTAGCCCGAGAATGTAGCTAAAAGGGACTTCGAGTCCGAGGGTTTCCAAAAAAAATGGGTCTCGAACCCGAGTTTACCTTTTCAAATCCAAAACCATTTCATGAAATCATTTCCAAAATTATAAGTACGGAAAATCAATGTAAAACCGAAAACCTCGATTTACGTGCAAGCACGTAAATCGACTCGAAATGCGTGAAACCATGTAAGTCACCAATATCCAATTCAACATCATATAATCATATCCAAAAAACATATAAAACATTTATGCATGCATCACAGTTTAGAAATTAAGGTCCACTCACAGACCGTCCTAAGCTGCTGCCTCGGTTTGCGTGTTGTAATCCTCACCGGGCTAATCGTCGTCACCGGGACTCCCAAACCTGTCCAAATCAATCTAGAGGGTTACTATTTTAAATCTCGAACCTAAACCTTCCGATGTCTCGAACATTATCGAGACGGTGTCCAATCGACACGAAACCAGTCACAAAATGTTCGTTACATCGAATAGAGTGTTTCACATGTTGAAAACTTCCCCATAGGACTCACTATGCGCCATCACGCATCGCCTAAAGGGGCTGCGTGTGAGACCACGCGCTAGTCACTGTTCACCTTCTTCAACCTTAAGAAACCCGGTCCATTGGTTTTGAACCGGACCAGACCGATCTGGACTGGCATGGCTGGTTCAACGTCCAATCTCTTCTATTTTCAATCCAATCTTTCCCTTTTTGATTCCTAAACCTTCCTAACATCAAACCCAATCCTTCTAGCTATTAAAAAACACTTGAAAACCCAATAAAAACTCACCTTCCATGGACAAGCCGTGAGCTTGAACTTCAGGCTTGGTTCCTTGACTTCCTAGCCACCCATTTCCTTCCAAATTGATCTTCCTCAAGTCTCCTTGGTCCCTAGGTCTCAATAGAATTGAATAGAACTCAAAACACCAATCAAAACCAAACTTTCAATTTTTGAATATTAAAAAGGGCTCTCGGGTTTGGTCGACTTACCACCCCCCGCCGTGAGCCGCCATGGACCGCCTCCCTGTCTTTCTCAGTCCTTCATCATTCCTCTCCCGACCGTGTTGATGCAAGGTGATGGTGGTGGTGAGGTGTGGTGTGGGTGTTTGTTCAAGAAAATGGGAAAATTGTGGTTTTGGGTTTGTATGGGGAAGTAGAGAAGAGATGATGATCAGGTGAGAGAGGGAAGGGAATGAAGGGTGAGGATTGAGAGGCTAAATGAGATGAAGGGTTAGGATTAAAAGTGGTTAGGGAAAATTATTAAATAAAACAAGTGGACCAATCACATCTTAGATCCACTAATTGGGGGTTTGGGCCAATGGGATGTCACTCATCCGAGGGTCCCACCTAAATATCTGACCAATCTGATAATGCCACCTCATCAATACCTCGTAATGCATGTATAGTGACATCGAACTTCCGTGACCCATAACTTTCCCATTCGAAGTCCAATTTCGACGTGTCGCTTGTCTACGGATTCGTATCGTCCCGATCTACGTAACAGTCCTCGGCCTCAGGCATCGGACCTCCCTGTTCAATAGTCAATATTTTGCCCCTTTAACCAAATTACTAAAATAACCATGAACTTCCGAACGTCATAACTTCTTCCTCGAATGTCGGAATCGAACGTGCCACCTGTCTATAAACTCGTGACGTCCCGAACTACGTCACGGTCATCAACTAAAGTCCATTTGACCTCCTCAACAACAAGTCAACGTTTCGCCCACGACTAGGGCAAAAAGGTCATTTCGCATCGTCCGTCCGAAAGTACCCCACTAATCACCGATTAACCTCACTAATCCTTGATTAGTCACTAAGCTAATCCTGGAATTTGGGTTGGGTCGTTACAACCTTCCCTCCTTAATTAATTTCGTTCTCGAAATTCCAACTATACCGATTCCACAACCACCTCGTGGAAAGCAAATTCGACCTCAAATCAAATGTACACGTGTACACCCAATAAGTAGAACGATACAAAACTTGTCTGCACCCAGATGTACCACTAACGTTCATGTCTCACCGACCACACTCGACCTCTTCGAGTGAAAGTAGTCATACGTTCTGAGTTGATATCACTTGAAAATTCTACAAATTCGTTGACACTAACAACTCAACGGTTCCTTCCTTAATCACCAATCTATCTTGTCGTCTGCTCCCACTGGGAGTCACCAGACCTCACACAACGATCCTCGTTGACACATCCCGATAAATTGTCACCACTAGACATTCGTCAGTCAAAAACTGATATTATACTTATTTGTGGTTACACTAACCACCAACTCACTCAACCTGAGTACAAAATCACCATCTTCTCACTCGACCTGTGTGTGACTGGACCCATCAGAAACACTATGACCAGTGCACAGTATCCAATGTCTAGTTCACGTCCTCCACTAATCCAATGGTATCGGGCTAAGCCGACTACCAACACGCTCACCAACGTACTACTGGTATATCCTATATACCGTCACTAGGCACCACAAGTCTGCCCAGTATCGTACCTCGAACAACGTACAAGGTACGTACATCCATCCATCAACCGGCCTACAACCTGAGTCGTAGCCAATCACGTTTCAATAATGGAGTCCATCTGTCTAATCCAGGACTAGGCAGATCAAAAACTCCAACCCATTATCCATTTCGAGTCCATGGTCACCTGACCAGCAACACAACGTCTACTTCTAATCACGTATTCCCATACGGACCGATCCGAATCACACCCACCAAGGCGTACCCACTAATGCCAACTGGCATCAAATCTCACTCACAGCTATGAAGATGCACCAATTCCAAACCTATCGGTTACCTGCTCATTACATTCGATTGACTTCATAGGGAAGCTAATCCCAACATTCACACCTTTAAGGCTGACAAAATCTGACCCCGTTGGAAACCTACTCGTTCGAGTAATATACCATACATGATTAACCTCGAAAGGAAGTTCAGTCCCATCATCGTCAACTCAACTATCCAAGTAAGAGCGATAAACTCTCCATCTATCGGGACCATCAAGATCACGATCCAGATCCATCACTATGTCACCCAACCATAAACGTCACGATCCTCGATCGTCACGATACCCAAAGTCCTCAACATCACAATCTCGATCGACCTAGGATCCACACATGCTCACTCAGCTAACAATCCACCTGAGATTCGATCATAGGGGCTTACACCCTCATGAATCTTTTGTCAGCCACATCGCACTTCAACCAATTCCCACATCTAAATAGATCAGTCAACGATGAGACACGCCAAGACTGTGGGTCCTCTCCTATTACCTCGTATCGATCCTTGTCGTTCCACCTAGGAAAATCAAGGATGATCCAGGACGATGACAACAAAATGCATCCTACGTGAATGCAAACAAAACTCGTTGCACTCACCACGCCATGTAACCCAACATCGTTTGCCACTAAGCAGAAAATGAGAAATCTCATTCACTTAACTTAAAAATACTCAACTCCTCAAGATGACCCGAGATAAATCCCGGGTCCACCAACCAATACATGGCCAATGTACTGGTGAGACAACCATAATCTACCATGGTAAAACCCACGAAGTCACCCTAATGACTTCGAAATACCCATTACCAATGCGGAAAACCCGCACTCCTCTCGTCACCTCAATCACAACCTCTCTCGATTCCAAAGTTCCAACCATGTTGGAACCAACACACTCGGACATCAACCACGTGTTTGTAACCAGTCTAACCTTATCTGTGATACACTGCCAGACCACAGACACCGAACACATACCCATCTAGACGGAGTCACATCCCAACTCGTGACTCATCGTCATCACAATCACCGGCACCAGCATCAACACTAGTACCAGCACACACTATGTGAATTAGACAACCCTGAATCTCCGCTCATACCGAGCGACCACCCCGTACCTCTGCTCGAATGGGAGAAACTCTGCCTCTCTCGTACCTAACAACTCTCGGTACAGTCACCCTGACAATTCATAAGAGAAAAGGAAATGTTCCCTAAACATCCCTGATTCCCAACAACCGTAACTACAACCACCCTCGGTAGTAGTGCCTGCCACAGACTCGTACAGACCTAACCACCAAACCTCGCTATCGAGACTCCGCATCCAACGGAATCAACCGCCCGTACTAACTATTCTGTATCCCCACTCCAGGATTCCATTGACAAGTACCAACCCTGGTAACTTGTCCAACCAATCTCTAACCAATCGTAACTCGACTCGACCAATGTCGTCTACCAGGTCATCCATGACCTTAGTTGCACCAACAATTCATCACAACTGAGTAGCACGACAACCAACTAGGTCTAACCGACAAGTACAACCTCGACTGCAGAGTGCAGTCCCATCACTAAAGCTGACATGACTAGACCAACCGACGGGCTCGACTCTGAAAAGTCATCAAAGTCAAACTATTCGCCAACTCACCTTTCCGAACCATACATCCTACCTTAGGGTTCCACGATCACTACCTAGGTTTCCCCTAAACCCAACAGCAGAAGGCAGTATAATTCACAATCTGACCGATCCCGCGGTCCTGACATCGTATGGACGTCAGTCCAATCCTACCGTCAGTTCAACTTGGTTTCCACGAACCCGGCTGCTCCCGGCAGCATAGCCACCTAACTCAACAAAATTCAACCATCTAATGGTCACAACTCCTAACCATTTGTCAAAACCGATCCTACAACATCGTTAAAGACGATCCCAACTAACCGTCTCACGATCAAAACTCTGAAGTACTTTTACGTTCATCCTTCCGTAGGGTCCCACACTGTCAACCATGACAGAACTACGACAACCCCAGCATCGAGTGCCGAACCAAAACAATTCATGATTCAATCCTACTAACTATCGTACCTGCATCCTAACTATCAGGTTGATAACGAACTGCAGCCCACTAAGACATCACATCCTCGACCTGCACGACACTCCAAGAGCAAACCTTGCTCTGATACCACTTGTCAGGACCCGTCCCAATGCCCCCCGGATTAACGAGGGACGCTCCTAATCCCGTCTGACACAAAGTGTGAGACCAAGGAAAATTTGAACCTTTAGCCCGAAGGCTTCCAGAGTACGCAAGGATCCTGAAGAGGTATGTGATGTCCCGGTCTCTACTACAGTCCGCACCGTACTCAACCTGAAGGGCATTGAAAGCTGAAAGACTGTGAGTGGACAAAAAGTAATACGTTTGGTAAAACAAATTTCATAAAGACCTTTATGGCCTTCACTAAAAAGCATGCATGCATAGTAAAACCATTTATCCAATCACGTATATTTAAACAACCATAATCATACGGGCCCCTGGCCAAAACCATTTACAGAAATATAGAACATAATAAACATATGTGGGATCTCAGCTCAAATCCATTTATCAATCATAAAACACAATTTCGCAAATCCAATTGAAATCATGTTTATCCAATTTCATATAACCAATCCTGTCACGGCATGTAAAGCTACGCGCGTGCTACCCGGGGTCTCAAAGCCAAGTCTCTCAAGGTCCACCCAGGTCAATGTCCGTAGATCAATGACCCTCCCTAAGGTTATAATCCATAGCCTTTTTAAGAGTAAGGAACCCAACAGGGGCGACTCCACTCAGTCAGTGCTCCGTGACTACTCTGAGGTCCACCCAGGCCAACGACCCACCCCAGAGGAGACAATTCATATATAAAGGATGGTATATGAAAAACCATTTGAAGGGTTCATGTCTGGCCCCCATAAGCTGTCTTGAACCAATAAAAACTTTTCAAGGGTTCATGTCGGTCCCCATAAACCGTCATGAACCAAAAATCCATTTATTGGTCCCCAACCAGAAATCACAATCTTAAAACATAACTGGCCCTAAGATCGAATCCACATACAAACTGGGCCACCGGCCCGAATCGTAACCCAATTGGGCCTCGTGCCCAATTTTGTAAACCAAATGGGCCTCGTGCCCGATACGTTAGTCAACTGGGTCTCGAGCCCGATGCGCAAACCAACAAGGCTTCGAGCCCGATACGTAAACCAACTGGACCTCTGGCCCGATGCCTTGTTAAATCAAATGGACTTCAGGTCTGAGAGTTCGTAAATCAAATGGGTCTCGTGCCTGGTCCATATTTCTAAATCCGAAATCGATTCAAGAACCAATTGGGCATCTAGCCTGAGAACGTAGCTAAAAGGGACTTCAAGTTCAAGGGTTTCCAAAACAAATGGGTCTCGAACCTGAGTTTACCTTTTCAAATCCAAAACCATTTCATGAAATCATTTCCAAAACTATAAGTACGAAAAATCAGTGTAAAACCGAAAACCTCGATTTACGTGCAAGCACAAAAATTACCTCGAAATACGTGAAACCATGTAATTCAACAATATCCAATTCAACATCATATAATAATATCCATAAAACATATACAACATTTATGCATGCATCACAGTTTAGAAATCAAGGTCCACTCACAGACCGTCCTAAGCTGCCGCCTCGGTTGACGTGCGGTAAGCCTCATAAGGCTAATCGTCGTCACCGGGACTCTCAAACCTGTCCAAATCAATCTACATGGTTACTAACTACCTTATTAACCGCTCATTGAAGCCCCGTAATTTTTATGAATTTTTAACTATTTTAAATCTCAAACCTAAACGTTCCGATGTCTCAAACGTTATCGAGACGGTGTCCAATCGACACGAAACCAATCCCAAAATGTTCGTTACATCGAATAGAGTGGTTCACATGTTGAAAACTTCCCCATAGGACCCACCACGTGCCCTCACGCGCCACCAAAAGGGGCTGCGTGTGAGACCACGCGCCAGTCACTATTCACTTTCTTCAACCTTAAGAAACCCGGTCCATTGGTTTTGAACCGGACCGGACCAGTTTGGACCGACGTGGCCGATTCAACGTCCAATGTCTTCTATTTTCAATCCAATATTTCCCCTTTTGATTCCTAAACCTTCCTAACATGAAACCCAATCCTTCTAGCTATTAAAAAACACTTGAAAACCCAATAAAAACTCACCTTCCATGGACAAGCTGTTAGCTTGAACTTCAAGCTTGGTTCCTTGACTTCCTAGCCATCAATTTCCTTCCAAATTGATCATCCTCAAGTCTCCTTGGTCCCTAGGTCTCAATAGAATTGAATAGGACTCAAAACAACAATCAAAACCAAAATTTCAATTTTTGAATATTAAAAAGGGCTCTCGGGTTTGGTCGACTTACTCCCCCGCCGTGAGCCGCCATGGACCGCCTCTCTATCTTTCGCAATCCTTCATCATTTCTCTCTCGATCGTGTTGATGCAAGGTGATGGTGGTGGTGAGGTGTGGTGTGGGTGTTTGTTCAAGAAAATTTGAAAATGGTGGGTTCAGGTTTGCTTGAAGGAGTAGAGAAGAGATGATGATATGGTGAGAGAGGGAAGGGAATGGTGGGTGAGGATTGAGAAGCTAGATGAGATGAAGGGTTAGGATTGAAAGTGGTTAGGGGAAATGATTAAATAAAACAAGTGGACCAATCACATCTTAGATCCACTAATTGGGGGTTTAGGCCAATGGGATGAGTGACACTTGTCACTCATCCATGTGTCCCACCTAAATATCTGACCAATCAAATAATGCCACCTCATCATTACATCGTAATGCGTGCATAGTGAAATCGAACTTGCATGACCCATAACTTTCCCGTTCGAAGTCCAATTTTGACGTGTCGCCTGTTTACAGATTCGTATCGTTTCGATCTACGTAACAGTCCTCGGCCCTCGACCATCGGACCTCCCGGTTCAAAAGTCATCATTTTGCCCCCTTTAATCAAATTACCAAAATACCCATGAACTTCCAAACGGCATAACTTCTTTCTCGAATGTCGGAATCGAACGAGCCACCTTTCTATGAACTCGTGTCATCCCGAACTACGTCACGGTCATCGGCCAAAGTCCATTTAACCTTCTCAACAAAAGTCAACATTTTACCCATGATTAGGGGTAAAACGGTCATTTCGCATCGTCCGTCTGAAAGTACCCCACTAATCACTTATTAACCTCACTAATCCTTGATTAGTCACTAAGCTAATCTTGGAATTCGGGACGGGTCGTTACACCAATGTCAACGCACGCCTACCAACAGCCGCTCTTTTGTTAGTGCACAGTAGCCGACCTACGCACCCCCTGGCCTACCTACTGCCACCGAAATCTCCTGCTTCTTCCAGCCGACAGCGGCTGAGTCACTTCAGACGCTGAGTCAATCTTAAGGGTGGTTTTGGGTTTTAAGAAGGTCACTTGTACATAGGTTAGAGTAGAATTAGAATTAGTTTTATCCTTGTTGTTACTTGTATTTGTATGATTACAATCCCTCAAAACCCCCCATTTAATTCTTTATTCTTTTATTCTCTAATTAATTTATTCTTTAATTAATTCATTATTTATTCCTTTATTCATTTATTCATTAATTATTTTATTCATTGATTATTCATTATTCTTTTTCACTAACCATTATTAATATTCCCTAATTTCCCCGGTTAAGAATAATCCCTATTTACCAATACTAAAATGTCACAAAAGGGTTTTAAATATGGAGATACTTGAATTACGGATTTATTTTATTGCGTATTTCAAGCGTATCTATTTTTGGCGCCGTTGCCGGGGAAATTAAAAATCATTCTTAATGTGTTAGTATGTATAAAATTATGTGTATGTGAAATGTTCATACTTGTGAATAAAGTGTACCTATTCTTAACTTTTATTTGTTTATTTATTCTTACACTTAATTCCATATTACTTGTTTATATTTTACTTATAGTGTTCATTTTTTACTTGTTTACTTTCATAGTTATACATGTATATTAATTGTTCACAATTACATTATTTTATTCTCATTTATTTGTTTATTTATTGTGTTGTTAAGCTCTCTAAAAAAATTATTAATAAATAAATTCGTAATAAAAAATATATAATAATAATAATAATTAAATCATAAAATTTGGAATTAAAAAAACAGAAAAAAAAATTATATATATATTTATAGATATATTAAGCTTTATTTATTTTGTTTATGGTTGTGCATACTTGATTTGATAATGTATAAGTGTGTGTGTGTGTGTGTGTGTGTGTGTATATATATATATTAACTATTCATATTTACTATGTTTATTAAATGTTTCTACTTGTTTATAATTACCTATACATAAAAATGTTCATACCTTTTCTTTTGTGTTAGCATAAAAATGTTGTATATATGTTACTAGTTATTCTTCATACTTGTTCATACTTTGTTTATAATTTTACTTACTTGATTTATATTGTTCATACTTGTATATACAATTTTGTTCATAATTTTTATGTTTTATGCTTGCCATGCTATATTAGTTCACAATGTTCATAATATACTTTTTTCATAAATTGTACTTAATGCCTATATTGTATTAGTTCAAGAATTGTATATTATGCTTGTTCATCTTATTCTATTGTTATTTTCTATTTATTATTTATTTGTTATTGTAAAAATATATATATAAGAAAAAAATCGAAAAAAGAAGAAGTAAGGAACAATATATATCTTTGAATTTCCTAAAGTGTAAATATTGTTTCCTATTAAATGTTTTAGAGTTGTATGAATCTCAAGGCCTAGTTTTCTTCAAAATTTTACTTTCGGGAACAGGCAACGCCTCTCTTGTTTACTTTCTCCTTAACCCTTCATGATTTGTGGATTTCATCACTACACACCATAGGCTCAAATCTATGGACATGAGGTTGGGGAGGAGTTTGTAAACACTCGGGTTTGGTAATTCACCAAATCTTCTATCGGTTGGTTATGGTGTCTAGGAGGGTTATGACTAGTGACAAGTTTTGAATTAAGAAAGGGAACACCAATGGAGTATATGCCAAGCTAGCCTCGGGGTGCTCTCAAAATTATCCTTACTTCTCGCGTTACATCTATCCTAACTGGCCATGATTAACGCTAAATGGCGGAAAGGTGGTTATCAGTACGCGCAGGTCGTACGCCCAAGAAAGTACTATGAGAAGCGGAAGGGGAAAGTTATTCATGACACTCGAAAGCTCTACTTATTGCATTATTAGATTGCATACCCTCCCTGAGATCTCATGATGCTCGGATTTCATCATCGGGCCCCCTAGACTAAGTGAATCTAGGGAAGTGAGATCAAAAGTGTAGGTCATTCTTTCATGAATTATCACGCAACTCTTATGTCTTGTGCAGGTTCTAACAATTTATCTCTTATGAATTCACACCATTCTTCATGTAGATACTTTTGTGTTGCATTAGTTTAGATGCATTTGGAACTTGTGCACTTTCTTGCCATTACCGTGACTTTTTGTTAATTCTGGCATCCATTTATGTGATACTTTGTGCAATCTATACTCTCATACTCTTATTATATCTTCTTGTGTATATGTTAATTCCGGCTTAAATTTATGCAGTCATACTTGTTTATACCTCCCATTTTCTTGGTAATTATGATTTCCTTAACTTATATTCCTAGCGCTAACCCTAACTTTTGTAACAACTATCTTGTTTTAATTAACTTTCACTACCTACTTACTTTTGTATACTTGTCTTCTAACTTAGTGTTTTGTTTTAATATAGGTACGTACTTATGAATGCGCGCTCATCAATCTAAGCTTGATTGGTTGAGAAAGAATCTTGACATCTCACCAAGCAATGCAACATTCAGAGACGCACTTAAGCAAATCGGCTCATCCGGACCTCCATCCCCAATATTCGGTGAGTCCATAAGTGAGAAGAGTAATTTAGAAGAAGAACAGACTTTCAGAACACCATTAGCTATGGCACGAAATCTGAGTATCCGTGAGCAGACCTGTGCAAACACTACAAACTTTTGCATCCAGTATCCCGAGCATAGAACCAACAAGAAAGATATTGAGTTTAAGAGTGGAGTCCTTCATCAGCTACCCAAGTTCCATGGAATCAGAAACGAAGATCCACACAAACACTTAACGGAGTTCCAATTCATTATTGGTAGTATGTGTACCGATGATGCAGACTTGGAAATCATGAAGCTGAAAGCTTTCCCATTGTCCTTGGAAGATAGAGCACGGGTATGACTTTTGGGTCTCCCACCCAATCATATTGACTCTTGGGAGAAGTTGGTTCCATAATTTCTTACCAAGTACTTTCCTGCCTCAAAGATTATGGTTTTAAGAAAAGATATCACTAGAATCAAGCAAAAAGAGCATGATGAGATTTTCAGCCAGTACTATGAGAGGTTTAAGGAACTTTGTGCTTCATGCCCGACTCACGGGATCACTGAAGGCTATCTCTTAACCTACTTCTACGAAGGACTCAAAGGTTGGGATAGAGGACTACTTGATACTGCAGCTAACGAAAGTTTCTTAGCTCAGAATTTAGTATACGGTCGTGCACTACTTGAAAGCAGTGCACTCAATGATGCACAATACGAAGGTGCCGAGCCTATTCCAAGAAAGGTACATGAGGTGAGTTCCCATGTTATAAATGATTCTAAGTTAGATAAGATCACCTCTATGCTTTCGAATGTGTTGGAACTAAAGAAGCAGGTAGCCCCGGTTTGTTCCATATGCTCCGAAGACCATCTTGAGGACCAATGCCCCTACACTGCAAGGGAGGAAGACCCCGAGACTGAAATGGCACACGCTATTAGAGGCTTTCAAGGAGGGCCAAGGAACCAAGGTTACAGTTGGAGAGATCCGAACAATGTCCTAAACCCCCAGCACATGTCGACAGGCCCAAACTGTGCCCTGAACCATTTCCAAATACCCACATTGCAACCAAGGCCCCCAGTTCCATTTACTAACTTTTCTCATAATCATGCAAATAATCATATTTCTTCATCTTCTAATCCTGATTATGATAAAATGTTGGCTGCTTTTTCCCAAGGGCAGCCAACACTAATGGCTTCGACTCAGGCTTTTGTCACAGGTCAGCAAAATCAGCAAAAAGACATCTATGATCTCAAGGAACAAATGGGTAAGGTCGTGGAATTCATGGGTAAGATCTAAGCTATCGGGATGCTTCCACCTCAACCTACGTGCAACCAGAATGCAAGAACTGAGGCCAATGCGATTATCATTGGAAGTGGTAAAGTGATCTGTAAAATAGAGCCAGATCCAGCCGTTTCTGAGGCTGAAAAGCACAAAGTGGCAATTAAGACCACCACGGCACAACCACCAGTTCAACCTACCCACACAAAAGGTAATGACCATATGTCAGGGCCCACCACTAATCCCCTAGGATTAGGGACTAAACCCTGCTCCCGTCTGACTTATGCATGACACGAAGGCTAAACTGACGTCCAACCTTCATGTAACACGTAAGTCAGACTAGGGATTCTCGGTCCGACCGTCCAAAACTTCTGAACTTCCCAGAGTGCGCAGAGTCTATTGTGGATCATACGTGTGATGTCTCCAACTCTCTCGATCGACAGCCCGCGCCGCAACAACCTGGAGGGTATCGAAAACACGAAAAGACTGTGAGTGGACAAAAATAAAGTTTAAGTTCAAAACAGTTATTAGAAAACACATACATTTATACCCTCCGTTTTAAGAAACCAATGCATGCATATCAATTTCATGTCATAAAACCATATAAGAAAAACCAAACACATTTTTTCCTTTTCCTCAAATCCCGGGCCTCAGCCCAAAACCATCGAAAACCATTTTCATCAATTCTTAGTGAAATCCAAAACACAATTGAAACCACATGTCCATCCATTGAACCCGCTGGATCATCCGAGTCTTTAAACTCCCGAGTCTTTAAACTCAACAGGCCTACGGGGGAAATATCAATATATCCGAGTCTTTAAACTCAATCCGGGTCTTTAAACCCAATCCGGGCCCATCCCCCGTCAATCACAATATCTGGATCTTTAAACCCAATAACCAGATCTAGAAAATCCAATCCAAACCATTTGAAAACCACTTTCCATTTCAAAATCCACATCCAAACTCGAATCCGAAACCACTGGTCTGAAGCCCTTCCGGCATCCAAAACCGTCATTCTGAATCCAAATCCAGAGTCATATTCACCTCATTTCCAGATCCGAGTCCGCAACCAACATTCGGTAAGCTAGCATCCGGAATAACCATTCCGAACTCAAACCTGAAATTCCATTTCAAGTCCCGAATCGTCACCCGGAATTCCGATTCCAAAACCCGAAGTTGCATTTCCGAAAACCACTTTTGAACTGGGCTTCAAGCCCAAAAACCCTTTCAAAAATCCTTTTACTTTCTTTGAAATCAAATCGTATTTCAAATCCCGAAATCAAATCATTAAATCAAGTTCAAATCACAATATTCGTCAAATCTCGTAAAAACGTGAAATACCGTAATTTTCTCGAAAAACGTGCAAAAACCGTAAACCATCACAAACATAAATCAGATCATAGAATCACGTATGAAAACATATTAAAAACATATATGCATGCATCAAGAGTTAGAAAGCGAAGTCCACTCACATATCATTCCGTCGTCGCCTCGATACACACGTACTTAAGCCGTTCCCGGCAAGTTCGCTATCCTCGGCTTTCCCGAACCTGTCCAAATCCCAATATAAGGTTATTAACTACTTCACAAAGGTCATACTAAAGCCCCATAATTTTCTCGTATTTTTAACTATTTTTAACCGAGCCCTAAAACCTTCAAACAACCCGAAACATATCGAGACGATGTCCGATCGTCTCGAAACTAGTACCAAAATGTTCGTTACATTGATTACATCATTTCACATGTTGACCACTTCCCCGGAATGTGTCCCACGCGCCCTCACGAGCCACCCAAAGGGGCTGCACGTGGGAGCCACGCGCCTACTGTTCATCATCCCCTACCTCCAGCCAACCCGGTTCAGACCGGTCCAGTCGAACCGAGCCGGCGAGGCCGGTTCTCCCTCGAATCCAGTCCATTTCCACTCCGTTGTTCATCATTAGTAGCATCCCATTCAAGCTAACCTATTCCACTTATCTAAAACACGAATTAACGGCTACCAATCTCTTCCCAAAATCGAAGAAAAACCCAGAAAGTACCAGGGCCTGTCTCCGGCCACCCGTGGCCACCATAGGGTTCTGGTTCGATCCCTAAGGTCACTAACACCCTCCTAGAGCGATTAGGACTAATAAAACGCATCAACATCTCACCAAATTCCACGACTTTAGTACTGAATCAAAATTGGAAAATAGGGGAACCAAAGCTTACCTGTGCCTCTGCTCACCGCCGTGAGCTCCGCCGTGGGTCTCAGGGTCTCCAACACACTTCTCTGGTCCTCTGAACACCACCACAAACCTCAAACTCGAATGGCTTGATCGATTGCCCTCTCAGCCTTACACGGTAGTTCTCTGTTTCTCACTGTTTTTCCCCACCACTCACACACTCAGTCACTTCCAATTCCTCTCAAACACGATCAAATACTTCCTAACTCTTACTTAAACCCAAAAGCATCCCGCAAAACTCACACGATCACTCAAAAGGATCAATTACACCTCACTGTCTTCAGTCTCTGTTTTCTTAAGCACGACTCAAACTCAATACAACCAATTTAATTGCACCGTTCAAGTGGCTAGAAGCCACTGGAATGTGGCCAGGTGTCACACACCTGCTGGACCTGCCCTAAATATCCAGTTAAATCATGTACACTTGTCCTCATCAGATTGGCACAATTTCCAAGGTGTCAAAAGACCAAAATACCCCTAAAGGGCAAATTTACCATTTTACCCCTCACCTTCCTAGACCAATATCTCGATCGTCCGACGTCCGATTAAAACATGCCGCCTGTCGTTGAACTCAGGACAACGAGATCTACCTTACTGTCCTCGGTCTACGTGTAAAAACCCTATCGTACGAAAAGTCAACTTTTTCCCTTCGTTTACCCAAATGACGGTAATGCCCTCAACCTTCCGAACATCATAACTTCCTCCTCGGATGTCGAAATCGGGCGTGCCACCTGTCTACGAATTTGTGACGTCCCGAACTACGTCACGGTCACCGGTCAATGCCCAATTGATCGCCCGAATAAAAAGTCAACATTTTTCCCTAACCAAGGGCAAAATCGTCATTCTACACTAACGAGCCAAACGTAACCAACTAAACACCGATTAAGCTCACTAATCCGTTACTAATCACTTCCTTAATCCTGGCTTCCGGGACGGGTCGTTACACCATATCCCTTAATGAGGCTCCCAGAATGGTAGATCCTTCTATACCTTTGTCACTTTCAGTTAGTACTGATCAAACTTTTCCTTCAGTAGTTCAGGCCCCTATCCTCGAGCTTAAGGTTCTACCTGACCCCATGATGTACGCCTATCTCAGCCCTAATGGTACTTTTCCCGTCATAGTGTCTTCTGCACTGACTGAATCACGGGAAGAAAGATTGATACGTGTTTTGACGAAGTATAAGACAGCCATTGGATGGACTTTGTCAGACATCAAGGGAATCAGCCCTACAACCTGTGTGCATTGAATCCTGTTGGAGGATGATGCAAAACCCCCTTGTGAAGCTCAACGTCGCCTCCATCCTCCGATGATGGATGTCGTAAAGAAAGAGGTAATCAAACTCTTGGACTGTGGTTTCATCTACCCAATTTCAAACAGTAAATGGGTCTCACTAGTCCAAGTAGTTCCGAAGAAAAGTGGAGTCACAATTGTTGAGAACAGTGAAGGTGAGCTCGTACCCCAAAGAATAGTAACCGGATACAGAGTCTGTATAGATTATCGACGCCTTAACAAAGCAACCAGGAAGGACCACTTCCCTTTGCCTTTCATCAATCAAATTTTTGAAAGGTTAGCCGATCACTCTTATTACTGTTTTCATGATGGTTATTTCGGGTACAACCAAATTTGTATTGCTCAAAATGATCAAGAAAAAATGACTTTCATTTGTCCTTTTGGCACTTTTTCCTATCAAAGAATGCACTTCGGTTTATGCAAAGCCCCAGGTACGTTCCAAAGATGCATGCTTTCTATTTTCTCTAAATATATCAAAAAAATAATTGAAGTGTTTATGGACGATTTTAGTGTCTTTGGGGATAGTTTTGGAGCATTTTTAGAACACCTAGAACTTATCTTACATAGATGTGTTGAAACTAATCTAGTGCTTAACTGGAAAAAATGTCATTTCATGGTTAGACAAGCGATAATCTTAGGCCATATTGTCTCTGAGAGAGGAATCGAGGTTGATAAATCTAGGGTTGATATTGTGCGCCACTTACCCTCTCCCACTTCTGTCAGAGAGATTCATTCATTTCTTGGTCACACAAGTTTCTATAGAAGATTTATCAAGGACTTCTCCCACATTGCAAGGCCTTTGTGTCGATTGCTTCAGAAGGAGACACCCTTCGTCTTTGATGCTGATTGTCAAGAAGCTTTTGATAAGCTTAAAAATCTTTGAACCACTGCTCCTATTCTTTGTGCCCCGGATTGGTCCCTACCCTTTGAACTAATGTCTGATGCCTCTGATTATGCAGTTGGTTCCCTGCTCGGACAAAGGCGAGACAAGAAGCCCTACGTCATATACTATGCATCCAGAACTTTGGATGATGCCCAAATGAACTACACCACTACTGAGAAGGAGTTGCTTGCTGTTGTATTTGCTTTAGATAAGTTTCATTCTTATTTACTTTGAACGAAAGTCATTATTTACACAGATCATGCAGCATTGAAGTATCTCCTGGCTAAGAAGGAAGCTAAACCAAGGCTAATCCGATGAATTATTCTTTTTCAAAAGTTTGACATCGAGATTAGGGACAAGAAAGGTGTAGAAAACGTGGTAGCTGATCAATTGAGCCGTATTGTACATGAACGAGATCCTGTGGAGATTCAAGATATGTTTCCGGATAAACAACTCTTCGGAATCAAGGTAAGTACTCCTTAGTGTGCTGATATTGTCAATTACTTAGTCACCAAGAAGTTTCCCATCACTCTTACTCGTGCACAATAAGATAAACACAAGAAGCATGCTAGGTACTATGTTTGGGATGAACCTTATTTATGGAAACACTGTGCAGATTTACTAATTAGGAGATGTGACCCTTGATAGGTCATAATTTATGCATGTTTTATCTATGATTTCATACCCTTTTACGTTTGTTTTGTTAATATTTCATTCTATGCAATTGGAGAAAGTAATATATTTTGTGAGGAATGTGTAGATCAAATAGAGCTTGGAATTATGAGAATTTAAGCGAATGAATCACCTAAATCGGAGTTGAAACGAAGAAGTTATGAAGGAAAGAAGATTGCATAGGAAGGCTCTGCAGCTTTAATTCCAGATTTTCCTCATTTTTTAGGTTAATTTCAAGTTCCTTCCACATTTATTCTCCATATTGTATAGGGATTTTAGTCCTATTTCCTTTTGTATTCTTATTTTTAATTCCTTTACTTGTAGTAAAGGTTTTAATTAGATTTCTTAATTAATTATGAAGCCTTTTTCTTATAGAATTTAATTAAAAAACTCCTATTTTTAAGAGGATTACTTATTCTCTTATAAATAGGGGCATTAGGGTTTATTGTAGGGGGCCGAATTTACCTTCCTAGGTCCCAAAACTCTGTCAAAATTCATACTCAATTTATTTACATAGTCTAGCCGTATTTTATTAATTTTTTATGCTTTTGGATTCAAGCTTGTGATAAGGTGGACGTGAGGCTTGGGAGAAGAAAAGTGTTTGATCCCTTTTTCCTACTCCTTGCTATTCTTTAGTATTTTTGTTTATTTATTCTTTTATCGTTTTATGTTTCTTATGAATTTAATTATGTTATTCGTTAATTCAATAATGTTTGAGTAGTGTAATTAGGGCTAGGGTTAATTGAAGCCCTAGCCATGCTAGTTCTTACTTAGATTTCTGGCTCTTGATTATGATTGTTATGCATGTCTGGATTTGTTGGATTACTGCACTTCATGAATTCAATTTATTCTTATAAGTTTAGCTACCTTATTTATGTATAATTGTCGATGTAATTGCTTGACGGATCACCTTGATGTTTGTGTTCACCCTGCAATTTATGGCATCATGTTTAAGAGGGGGAATCTTATTCGTAATCTAAACTTATGACTTCCTAGGTCTGCACATCACTTTTCTAGGGATAGTATAGTGTCATTAAATCTTCTTTATGTTTCATGCATTATCACGCACCATCGGTAATAGTTGTTTAAGGGCGGGCACATCACGCTTAAACATGCAATCTAAGAGAAGATAATATGTGTGGAGTGAGCCTTAGCGGGACCCCTGCACGGGCACTTAATTCAGATACATCCATAGTAATCTAATCAAGGAAATCTAACCGAACTATAATTGGTAAAGGTGGATAGAAACCCTAGCTCGACTTAGTTAGTTAATTTTAGTTAATTTACTTACATTCATTTAACGCGAAAACCACCCCCCCCCCCCCCCCCCCTCCCCCATATTTGCATTTTAATACTCCACTTAAGTCAATTGAGTTAAATATAATTGGATATCATTGAGTAAGTCTTCGTGGGATCGACCTTTACTTGCATCTATACTATCTATACGTCTTGTGCGCTTGCAAAGTTTATTACACGTAGAGATTTTGCCTAGTACATCTTTTGTGCTTGGTAAAATCTCTATCATCCCTGTTATTGAACATAGGTCAATCATAGAATTCTGTCATAACCATGTTTGTGGAGGTCACTTTGGATCTATAAAAACTATACTTAAAATTTTAGAATATGGATTATATTGGCCCACATTGTTTACAGATGCACATTCATTCGGCTTAGCCTGTAATAAATGTCAAACATCAGGAAACTTAGGACGAAGGGATGAAATTCCAAAATATTATGTTTTAACTGTTGAAATATTTGATGTTTGGGGTATCGATTTTATGGGTCCATTTCCTCAATCTAATGGCTATCTCTATATTTTACTTGATGTTGATTATGTATCGAAATGGGTGGAAGCTAAGGCCACAAGGACTAATGACTTTAAAACTATTGCAGATTTCCTCAGTGATAGGTCTTTAATTAAATATTATTTTATATTATTTTATACCCTTTATACTTGACTTTTATTATTAAATTAATAAACAATTGGAGAAAATAATATATTTTGTGAGATTTTTGCAGAAATAAATAAAGCATGAAATTAAGAGCATTTCGGCGAAAGAATCATCCCAATCGGAGTTTTAACGAAAAATATATGACTAAAAGAAGGGAGGCCACCGAAATTTGCTTGGAATTTCGGTGGGAAGTTGCTGAAATCCAGAAGCCCAAACCAAAAATCAGCATCTTTTCCTCAAAATCAACATCTTTTCCCCAATCTCATCATTTCCATCACTTCTTCATGTATTATTTTATTGTTATTTTTATATTTTAATTTTGTACTTTATTTAAAAAATTGTGGCACTCCCTCTATAAATAGGGAGGTCATTTCATGTATTTGGGGTGTCCCTCATTAGTTCCATTTTTCCATTTCTTCCATTTTTCTTAATTTTTAGTTCTTGGTTTAGTTCTTTTGTTTCTCTCTTTTGAGAGACATTTTTAGAGACCATTTTAACTTCTTGTAGATTTTCTTATTAATTATTTTTCTTTTAATTCTTGTTCTTAATTTATGTTACTTTTATTTTTCTTAATTTTATTTCTTCTTTACTTTGTTCTTGTGATATTTCTTTGAGATCTCTTAAGCACATTTTTATGCTTTCCTTAAGAAATACCTAGGTCAAATAATTCTAAAACAATTCAAGAGTTTTAAGATCGAATTCCTCGTATTTCTTCTTCCATCTTCACAAGTTTCTTGCCGCTGTTCGGTGATTCTTGTGAAAATCCATATTTTTCTACTTAAATTCTTGTTATTGTTATTGGTTTTACTTATAATTCAATATATGTGTTGGTATTTTCTTTCTAACATTTGTAAGTAAGAATGCAATCTCCATGTGTTTTACTTTTTGAATTTCTTTTACTTTATATGTTTTAGTGCTTAAATTTCAATTCGAAGCTAAATGTTGATCCGCTGTTCGGGGCATTTAGAATAGAGTTGAAGAGATTTAATGTTTGATCTCTGTTCGGCGGATTAAATCACTAACTTAAGGTGGATCATATTGTAAGTAATAATCCGCTGTTCGGTGCATCTATAATATGAAAAATGTATGCATGTATTTGAGATGATTAAGGTAGGATTTCGTGATTGGTTCAATATGAGCATGATGTTAGAGTGTTGGTAAAAATATGTGTTTGAAGAAAGTTCACTACTACAAAGGTTAAAGTAGAAGTAGAATTAAGTATTCAATTATTTTTATTTGTTTTCTTTATTTTATACTTACAACCCTTTTCAAACCCCCCCTTTTTATTCTTTATTCTTTTATTCTTTTATTTTATTCTTTATTCTTTATTCCCTTTATTCTTTCATTATTTAATTCTTTGATTATTTAATTCTTTGATTATTTAACATATTATTAATGTTCCCTAATTTCCCCGGTTAAGGACGATCCTTATTTACCAATACTACATCTACACAAAAAGGGTTTAAATTGCATAACACTCAAATTACGTGTTTAATTCGATGCGTAGTTTGGGCTTTGTCACTCAGAACTAACATTCTTTCCAGGTTTGGGATCCCACGGGCCCTAATAAGTGATGGAGGAAGTCATTTCCGCAACAAGACCATTGAAGCTTTAATGAAACGGTATGTTATCACTCACAGAGTCTCTACACCTTACCATCCTCAAACGAGTGGAATGGCTGAAGTCAGTAATAGGGAGATCAAGAAGATTTTAGAGAGAATCGTGGGTCCTAATCGTAAGGATTGGAGCCAACGGTTGGATGATGCACTTTGGGCATACATGACGACATACAAAACACCTATAGGAATGTCACCCTATAGGTTGGTGTATAGTAAAGCATGTCATCTTCAGGTGGAACTAGAGCGTAAAGCATGGTGGGCTGTCAAGACCCTCAACATCAAGCTGGATGACGCCAGGTTGCACCTAAAGCTCCAGCTGATGCATTCAAAAACGCTCTGATTTACAAGGAAAAGACTAAGGCATTTCATGACAAACAGATCAAGAGTAATACGTTTGACATTGGCCAGAAAGTTTTGCTGTTCAATTCCTGGCTTAGACTCTTTCCAGGTAAATTATTTTTCAGATGGGTAGGTCCTTTTGTTGTTACTAATGTGTTTGCCCATAGAGCCATACAGATCAAAAGCATTGAAATGGGAAAAGAGTTCAAAGTTAATGGCCACCGATTGAAGCCTTACATCGAGGCAATTGGAGAACATGATGTGGAGTCAGAAAGAATGCTTCCGTCTCACATCATATTAGTTAAGCACTTGGTCTAGGCTGGATGGACGTTAAACTTCAAACGCTTGTTGGGAGGCAACCCAATGTGTTCCCGAGTTGTGAAGGAGTCATCAACGCAGCTTTACTTTCTTTCCACCCTTCACTCTCTTTTACTTTGTTTATTTCATGTTTTTCTTACTTTGTTTTTGTAAATTATCTTCCTTACTTTAATTCTATGTTCAATTACTTTCTAATTGCTTACATTAAGGACAATGTAGAATTTAAGTGTGGGGGAATGGTTTACAATTTTTATTTGTACAATTAAATTGTTTTCTCGAAAAAAAAACAAAACAAAATTGTTTTAATTTTAATTTGCTTTTGGCTTTCTTGAGTCTTCGTTTTCCTTTAGTGTTCTTACGAGTCTCAAGTTGCCCCTTAACCTGTCAATGATAATAATGAAGGGAAATAAGTATGTTATGGATATAAATATGATCACTACAACTTGAATTTGTTTGTTAATATTTTGTGATTAAGTGTTATAACTTGTAGATAATGCATGTAAATTGGTATATAAATGAGCATGTTAAGATAAGTATAAATCATTTGAATCTTATGTGAGCTTTAAAACCTTATATACATCTTTGATGAGTGATTAATAAGTTCTTTGTTTAAATTGATATACATATACCTCATAACTACTTGCAATAGATTTTGATGAACTCTAGAGTACTAGAACTTATTCTATGTGATTTTCAAAGCTTTTAAGTCAATAATCTCTCTAATTTTGGATATGATTAAGGCATTAGGTTAACACCATAAATTCGAACATCCATGTTCCTTATTTTGTGCGCACAAGTTGCGACCCCTTAGTTTTAACCCTTTTGAGTCCACATTAAGCATTTCTTTCATCACCATGATTATCTAAATATTTGAGCTTAGTATAGACATCATTTACCCTTGTTCCAAGGACTCGGTTGAAGACATGAAAATGGTGTGAAGAGAAATTGATGATGTTGTAAAGACTTTTATGTATATTATTTGGATTTACTTACTCAAACTTCATTGTATTATTGACAAATGTTATTATCTTGAAATTAAAAAAACGAAAAAAAGGAAATGAAAAAAAGTGAAAAAAAAGAAAAAAAAGAACAAGAAATTGTTTTGAGTTTCTATTAAGGTAAGAAGGTTTGCTTATGTAATGTTTAAGTTAAATCCTTTACATTCGTAAATCCGACACAAAGAATGAATTCAAGGCCCATCATGATGAAACTTGGCCTATGCTTGAAGGAATGGATTATTGATGTTATTGCACTAAGGATGGGAAGTTATGATATGTTTTCGGAGTCTATTGAGTTTTAGAACGAATTTGAGCACCCCTTATCCTATACATTCCTTGCCTCTAAACTTAGCCCCATTACAACCTTCTTAAAGACCTTATGATCCTTGAGATGGTAACTTTTGATTAGTTGAGTCAATCACTTGAGCAAGCTTATGGTTTTGGTTCAATTGTGCAAGTATGTTTAATTTTTATCTTGAGGTGTTTGTTTGAGATTTTGCAAAAGTACTTTATTTCTATTATGTGAGCATTTTTCTCACATACTTTGAGTGCAAACACAAACTGACAGGACGGGTCGTTACACAAACCCTTAAAAATTGAGTGAATTTATGAGTGCATATCTTAGTGAGTTGATTCATACTTGTTTTATTCATGTTGAGATCCATTTCACCATATTTACCCATTATCTTACTTGTTTAAATATTTTGTTACCATGTATTAACTCTTGAATTCCATATACTTAAATACTTCTAGTGAAAATCTTTTATGCCATAATAATGAAGAAATTTTGAGACGGATGGTTAAGAGCTTACTTGTTTTGAATTCTTAGCTTAAATTTAGTATTTTCTAGGGACTAGCAAAGTTTAAGTGTGGGGGTATTTGATAAGTCGTTAATTAAGTATTATTTTATATTATTTTATACCCTTTATACTTGACTTTTAATATTAAAATAATAAATAATTGGAGAAAATAATATATTTTGTGATATTTTTATAGAAATAAATAAAGCTTGGAATTTGGAGCTTTTTAGCGAAAGAATCGTCCCGATTCGAATTATAACGAATAAATTATGGACGAAATTCGATGAAATTATATTAATTAACTTTTAAAATTCTTTTGCTCAGCATAGGAGCCCAAATCCAGTAGCACAGCGAAGCCCAGCCCGAGACCCGATTCCTTCCCCGGTCCAGCCAAACCGTCCCGCAGCGGTGTACCAAAGTCTGTTCTTCCATGTCGACGTGCGTGCACCGATTAGCCCCTGTGAGTGTCATCACCTAACGCGCGACGTTCTTAGGCCAATGTCAACGCACGCCTACCGACAACCGCTCCTTTTTTCAGTGCACATCAGTCGACCTACTCGCCCCCTAACTTACCTACTGCCGCCGAAATCTCCTGCTTTTTCCAGCCGACAGCTGCCGAGTCACTTCAACAGCCCTAATTGCTGATTTTCAACCATTTTGGCTGATTTTTCAAATATCTTTTCCCCAAAAATCAGTCAATCTCATCATTTCACTTTTGAATTATTTATTGTAATTTTTATTTTATTTTTATTAGAGTTTAATTTGATTTCTCTCTCTATAAATAGGGGTTCATTTAACTTGTTTTGGGAAACTTCTTAGTGGCACACATTTGAGTCTTCCTTAAGAGAAACTATGGCAAAATATTTTCAATACAAAGTTTAGAGTTTGAGTCTACATTTCCCTTGTTTTATTTCCACCATCTTCACAAGGTTCCGTCGACTGTCGGAGAACCGTGTGAATAACAATCTATTGTTTTCATTCACCATGAAAGTGTAACAATTGCTTTCAATTTACTTAAACTCTTTTTTTTTTGTTGGTTTTAATTATAGTTCAACATATGTGTGCTATTTTCTTGCTAATACTTGTAAGTGTTAAATGCAATCTCCATGTGTCTTACTTTATGAATTTTAGTTATTTTATACATTTTAGTGCTTCATACTTCAATTTGATGTTAAGTGTTTTATCCACTGTCGGTGCACTTAGAGTAGAATTGAAGAGACTTAATGTTGATCGCTATTGGTGCATTCAGTAAAAAACAAAAGATAAATCATATTGTAAATGTCGGCTGCTATCGGTCCATTTATAATATTGAAAGATGTATGAAGGTAATTGAGACGATTAAGGTAAAATTTCGTAATTGTTTTAATATTTGCAATTATTAGAGTGTTGGTAAGATATGTGTTTTAAAAAGGTCACTTGTACATAGGTTAGAGTAAAATTAGAATTAGTTTTATACTTGTTGTTACTTGTATTTGTATGATTACAATCCCTCAAAACCCTCCATTTAATTCTTTATTCTTTTATTCTCTAATTAATTTATTCTTTAATTCATTCATTATTTATTCCTTTATTCATTAATTATTTTATTCATTGATTATTCATTATTTTTTTTCACTAACCATTATTAATATTCCTTAATTTCCCCGGTTAAGAACGATCCCTATTTACCAATACTAAAATGTCCCAAAAGGGTTTTAAACATGTATATACTTGAATTACGGATTTATTTTAATGCGTATTTCAAGGTTTTGAGGTAGGGAAAATTGGAACGACATGTGCCTGAAATTGGGGTAGTTTCGTAGGGTAAGAAGGAAATTGACGATTTTGCCACTCAAATTTTGATTTTTTGTTATGCGTACTTAGACACTGTAAGAAAGAGTTATGGGTCTAAAAGTCCCAAGGTTACTTTGGTAATTTAAGTACCATATGTAGTTTGGTAATTTTACATGGGTTTGGTTAGTCATCAGTTAAGTAAGGTAGCATACTAAGTGACAAACATGTGTCATTATGAGGGCGTGAGCCATGTACATCGCCGCCACGTCGAGGCCCTATTGTGCAAGAAAAGATAAAAGGAGGAAACCAAGAAAACAAGGATCTTTCTTAATTTAGCTTGATGCCGCCGGGGGGGGGGGGGGGGGTGTGTTGGGGATAGGGTGCGGGAAGGGAAAGTAAAGAGATAGGAGAGGAAGACTGTAGGACAACTCGGGGTAAGCTGGGCAAGGGTAATTAGGATTGTGGTATGAGAAACTACGAAAAACGAGTTCAATCTTAAGGGTGGTTTGGGTTGCAGAGATTTAAACATCAAATTAGGAGCACCACCACCTTCCTTGGCTCATTCTGATCGAGTTTGGGCAGAGAAATCGAAGGGAATTGGTACTGGGATGGCTCAATATCGAGTTTGAGCTTAAGTCTGAGGTTCTAATCAATTGGTTATGAAATCAGGGTAAGAATTCTGTGTTTTAAGGATAATTTCGTGTTTGTTGATTGAAATAGGACAAGTTTAATTCTTAGACTAGGAAAATTGGTGGTGAAATGGAGAAAATAGAGTGGTATGGACAACCAGGTAGGTACACGAGTTGTAGGGTCCGCTTGTCGACCCACTAGAGGTAGGATGTGAGTGCAGGTGTGAATGCACTTTCACGTTTGTGAAACCCAGTCGTAGGGGACCTAGGAAACACATGGGGCGCATGAGAGGTCGCCTCCAATTTCGTTTAACACGAAGGTTTCTCATCTTGACGTTGCGAGTCTATTTGTACAATTTTCGAGGATATTGGATGTTATTTCATTTTTTTACATACTTGTAAAATCTTCTGGTATATCAAGGACTAAGTATAGATACCTTGTATCCTTGAAAGTCGAGATAGGACTCGGAAAAAATCGGATTATCAAAACGGGACTTGAGAAGAACTCAGTTACGGATTGGGGCTCAAAAAGAGCTGGGATTTTGAGTTCCACTATTCGCAGGGGCCAATGGGTTGGATGAGGGCGGTGACCTTATAAGGACGGACTCTGTTTGCTTTGCAACCAAGATATTAATTCTGATAGAGTTATTGAATAACCTTTGTCTGACGAGTTCACTATTTTGCGTATAAAAGTGCTCAGGGCTTTTCAAGTACATTGAATAAGAAGTCAGACGGGAGCAGGATCGGGCATGGTTATCAAAGCATTTTTGGGGCTTAGCTAATAGGACTCGTACCAGGAAACACCTTGCAAACCATACTCGGGCTCTACTCCCGTCTGATAAGCAGTCTAAGATACCCAAACTGCTCCTAACACTCGTCATACAAGGGATACTTGTATATTCACCAAATTCATGCCTCCACCCCCTAAATAGCCTTAGTTCTCGTGTAACGACCCTAGAGGGTTTCAAAACCTAGAAAACTATGTGAATGGACCTAAAAAGAAGACTATTTTATAAACACAATTTCAAAAATATAATCGTAAAACATAATCGTTGCCCTCCATTTTAAAAAAGATACGCATTCATAAGGAACATTCCATAAAACCCAGTAAATAGGTAATAAAACACAAAACCTCAAACTGCTTGCAATATCAGAAATCCAGCAATACCAGAAAACAAGCACACATAAAATCAAATCAGGGACCATAACCACAACCATACACAATCAACCCCTCCTTGATGCCTACAAGCCAAATCATTGTCATAACTGCTTTATCAGTAGGCAAAACTACTCGGGAACTATGGAGCCAAACTCGACGTCGAAGTGGGGACCTACTTAGGAACTACAAAGCCTTACGCATGCCGCTTAGGGGTCTCAAGTACGAGTAAACCCCTGGGTCCACCAGTGTATGGGTGGTACCGTAATGGCATGCGTTCTCGGATCATTGCCTAGGGTATGACATCCCAGATGTCTAATCAATAGCAATCCTAATCCTGAGCCTCTCTACGTGAGCCTCTATACAATCTCTCTGTATGGTGACCCCTATCAGGAATGTAGCGTGACCACTCCAGCGTCCCTGACTATTGGAGGAGACAATCCACTTAAGGATGGTATAAAAACGTTAAAAAAACAGTGGAAAACCATTGTAAAACCACTTATACCTCAAATCCAGTTTAACTCATTTCAATAGGGTCTCAGCCCGAGGTATAACTTTACAAATCGTTCCCACAAAACATCCATAAGGACTCGGCCAAAAATCATATCTCAATAGGATATCAAACCCGGAACCTCATTTCATAAACCATAACTGGGGTTCATGCCCCTACTACAAACCAACTGGCCCCCCAGCCTGATACTTTGAACCAACTGGGTTTCCAGCTCGATACTTTAAACCAACTGGGCATCGGGCCCTATATTTCATAAATCAATGTGGCCTCTAGCCCGGGATAACATATTTCCAAAATGGAATCATTTCATTTAAAACCATGTTTGACTCCACAACTAGTCAATATCATAACTAGATGAGTCTCAAGCCCAACATCGTAAAACGACACATAAAATCCACATGATCAACAATGTATGATATCCAAGTATTTCAACTCAAATCATTGAATAAATTATTTAAAACAGTTATGCATGCATTTCATTTATAAACCAAAAGTCCACTCACAGACCGTCTTTGCTGCCCGCTTGCAAGCTGCGTCGTAAGCCACTCTGGGCTACACTGAACTCTCCAGGTCATTCGGACTTGTCCAAAACACGTTCAAGGGTCACTACCAACCTAGACAAGTCCTAAGAAAAGCCCTCCAAATTTTTCGGAACAATCAACGTGTCCAGGAAATGCATCCCTAAGCTAAAAACCACAATTTGACCTATCAAATGATCTCCGATCGACCTAAACCCACCACCATTGAATTCAGATCGTCAAAACCTTTCGAATGGGACCAGTCTCACCTCAAAATTTGTGCCCATATGTCCCCACGCGCTGGTCAAAGTTCTAGGTAAAAATTGGTCAAAAGTCAAAGCTAACATCATCGATCAACGGTCAACGGGTCAACTCGATCAATGGGTCAAATCGACCGGTCAACATGTCAAATCAGCCAGTTAACGGGTCAACTTGGCTGGTCAACTCGTCAAGTGACACGACCCATCCCCAATCCCCCTAGATTAAGGGATAAGCCATGCTCCCGTCTAACCCACGTGCGACCCAAAGGTTAAACACCCGTCTAACCTTCACGTAACACGTAAGCCAGACAAGGGATACCCATGCAAACCGTCCAAAGCTAACTTCTGACTTCCTAGAGTGCGCAGAAACCACTGTGGACCGTGTGTGATGTCTCAGTCTCGCCAACAACAGCCTGTACCGCATCAACTTGGAGGATATCGAAAAACAGAAAAGAATGTGAGTAGACAAAAATAACTAATACGTTTAGAAACATTTTAACTATTTTTAAACTCGATCCTAAACCTATGGACATTACAAATCCTAATAAAATGATATCTGATCGACTCGAAACCAGTCTCAAAATGTTCGTTACATCGAATACATTAAAATTTGTGTTGACAACTTCCCCAGAAAGTATGCCATGCGCCTTCACGCGCCTACTGTTCACTGACTTCAACCTCGCATGAACTGGGTCCAGACCGGTTCGGTTCAGCCCGATCCAACCTGAACTGGCGAGGCCAGTTTTCTGTCCATTTTCGACCCCTTTTTGCTCCAATTTCCACCATTAGTTTTGTCCAACCCTTTCCTATGAATCTACGTGATCATAACACTAAATTAAGCACTATAATTTACCTTCAAATTCGAAGTAGGATCGAACTAACTTCTAGCGTCTAGTTTCTATGTTCCCGACTGACAGGACCCGCCCCGATCCCCCTGGGACCACCCGGGACGTGCCCTGCTCCCGTCTGACACCCAACGTTAAAATACCAAAAATACCCTTATTGAATATAAAATGCATAAAGAAAATCCATAGTTAAGTCATACATAGCACACCACACAAATACTCAAATACAAATAGTGTCAGACAAGGGATGGTTCCCGAATACAGTTTATTGAGCACGACTCTAGACACACTACGTGCCAACCTACCCAGCAGTAGGGTTCAGGTACGCAACGTAAACCTATGCCTCTTCCTCCTCGGGATCCTCCTCCTCCTCCTCGGGATCCTCCTCCTCGATAGCACTACCTGGAGGGGTAGTAAAACAACAAAGGTGAGTGGGCCGAAACTCAAGGTTTACAAAGTAGTTTACCATTTCGAAAACATATAGCTTTTCCCCTCCGTTTTCCGAAAAGACATGCATAGTATCAAAACCACAAAACCATATAGTCATAAGCAGAATAATATCAACATAATATAATCTTAGTCACTGCACTATACATCCCAACCCTGACATCCCAGATGCCTGACGTCCCAGACGCCCAATAAGGTCACAGTCTCAAGGCTACGCGTGCCACCCGGGGTCTCAATCCCGAGTCCAAATCCCGAACCTAGTCCGAGCATGGCATTCTAGATGCCTGACGTCCCAGACGTCCAATAGTAGCAATCCTGCTCCTGAGTCACTCTACGGTCCGGTCCCTCCGTAGAATGACTCCTCACAGGCAATGCGCCGTGACCGCTCCGGTGTACCTACATCCGGAGGAGATAGAATCCTAGGGTAGATCTATACAGTGCAGTACCACAGATGATATCGAGTTCCATTATACATATATATGACTCCAAACCATTTATAAACAACCAGACGGGTCTCATGCCTAAACATCGTAATACGTGCCATAAATCATACACAAGCTGAACAGATACTTTTACTCAAATCACATATAGATATAGGAGAAAGTAAAACAGTTATGCATGCCGAAGTTTAGTGAAATCAAAGGCCCACTCACAGTACAATCCCGCTGCACTCCCGAGCGTAAAGCCCCGTCCAAGGTTTAAAGTACAATTCCTGTCACGCCCAAAACATACGTAAAGGTCACTTTAAGTCCCTACTAAACAACTACGAAACCCTAGACTGAAACCGGCCCGGGAAAGCCGTCCGAACACGCTTCCCAAGGCATCAAACCCTAATTTGACCAACTTAACGATCTCCGATCGACACGAAACCACCGCCATTGGATCCGTATCGTCGAAACCTTGAAAATGGCACTGGTCCCACACAAAACACTGTTCACACGCGCCCCCCACGCGCCGGTCAACCCTCTGGTCAACAGTGCTACAGTGATGCTGACGTCAGCATGACGTCACTGCTGACGTCAGCATGACGTCATCACTGACAGTGTCAGAGGACACGTGTCAACAGTCCATTGGTCCCTGGTCTGACAATATTCTGACATGATGACGTCATCATGACGTCACTGCTGACGTCAGCATGATGACGTCATCAGCTACAGTGTCGGGTCTGCGAATCGGGTCACCGCAGACCCACGGTTCGACCCGATCACAGATCGTGATTCCGACCACCAAAATCGATGGGGTTTGTTCCTATGGACTCGTCTGAACATGTTCTATGGCTCTGTGTGATCAAAACTGGATTTTAAGATCAAGGAATCACCTGAAAAACGACGGGGAAATGGCTGCCGGTTTTGGTCCGTCTTCTCCGGCGAGCCGTCACGTTTCCAGCCACCAACTCAGGTCCAAAACGTTCGTCTAGTCCCCTAGTTTAAGTCTCAAAAACAACCAAGCAAATGCAACGTTAAAAACGGACGGTTTGAGGCAGGGAAGGAAAATCGGCCATTACGGGTTTGCAGGCTTACCGCCGCCGTGTCGCCGCCGTGGGCTGCCCAGTCCAGTCCTACGCCGTCCAGAGGTCACAATGGTCCTAGCCCTAGGTTGGTTCGAGCCCAGACGTCGTGGTTTGGATGGTCTGATGATTTTGGGCTGCACGGGTCCTCACGGGTTTGTGGGTTTTCCGGCCGTGCAGGGTGGCCGTGGTGGCGTTGGCCGGTGTCTGGTGGTGGTGGTGCACGGTCTGGTGCTGCCTGATGAAGAAGGTTGGGTGGTTAGCTGCTGGTGTGATTGTTTGAAGGGTGGGAGGTTGCACGGTTTGAAGGAAGGAATGAAAATGAGGAAATGAGTCTCTGATGGCTTAAGAACAGAAGGAGAAATAGAATGGATGGCTGTGATTCATCCTGAGTGAAGAGTGAAGGGTGAGGATTTAAGGAAAAGAAATTAATTAATTAATCCTATGGCAGACCAAGATCCAGAATGTTGGGGATGATGTGGATGGGGTAGATGAGTGACATGTGTCACTCATCAAGGGTCCAGATTGATTGGGTTAAAGTAAAACAGATTATAATATTTTATTATTAAATTAAGTTCCGAGTCTCGGTTAGTTCGGTTACGTTCTTGACCATAACTTTTTCGTCGTAAGTCCGATTTCAGCGTGCCGCCTGTCTACGGATTCGTATCGACGAGACCTACGTAACGGTCATTGGCCCTCGTCCGTTGGACTTCCCGGGTCAAAAGTCAACATTTGACCCCCAAATGGCCAAATTACCAAAATGCCCCTCGACTTCCGAACGTCACAACTTCTTCCTCGAACGTCGGAATCGAACGTGCCACCTGCCTATGAACTCGTGACGTCCTAAACTACGTCACGGTCACGTGTCAAAGTCCTAAATACTTCCCGAGGTAAAAGTCAACTTTTCCCCCCTCAGGGGCAAAACGGTCAATTTACAATAAAATAATAATTACGAAAGTTTGGGTCGTTACACCGACCATCATTTCCCTTGCTTCCAAGCTCAATCGTTCCTTTAATACCTCCAGAACCCTACCGCCGCCGTCGTGCCTTGCGGTGGCCACGATCAGCACCCACTCGACTCCCTCTCCATCTTCCCTTCACAAACCATAGGAAAATGATGAGGTTTGCAGGTAATTTGAATGAGTTGAGTTCACAGCCTCTCACTATACTCTGTTTTCCATGAATCCCGGGCCTCCATCCACGACAGCCATCATGATCAAGCCACCACAACCCTCTCACTGCCTTCTCTCACTTCCCTTCAACACTCACGAGTAATCATCAAAGGTTGAGGAGTTCTATGGGATTGGTTCTCACGATCATACAATGTCCCTCTTTTTTGTGTTCTTCCAAAATTGTACAACCGTGCACATCATCCACTTTGTTTTGAAAACCTTTTGAGGCGGCAGAGAAATGTTCCACAATCCTCCAGAGGTAGGACAAGTGTCCCCTATCCATTGGGCATGAATCCTAATGCACCATGCGTCACAAACTTGCTGGCACAAATCCCAAGGCAGCAAAATGACCAAACTGCTCCAACATGATAAATTACCCAAATGCCCCTAAACTTCCGAGGCCCATAATTTTCACATCGCATGTTGGAATCGGACATGCCGTCTGTCTACGAACTCGTGACGTCCTGAACTACATCACAGTTACCAACCAAAGTCCGTTTAACCGCCTGAACCAAAAGTCTAACAATTCACCCATTCCATGGGCAAAATCGTCATTTGGCACCGTCCGTCCAAAATCACTCGACTAATTAATGATTAAACTCTCTAATCCTTCATTACTTACTAATCTAATCCCAATTTTAGGGACGGGTCGTTACATCAAGGCTCGCTGGAAAACCCCATTTTAGACGGAAACTTCAAACGTTGATATCTCACTCATTTCTCAACCAAATTCAACGTTCTACTTATGCAAATTCATCTACTCAACCCAAGGAACCTAAATCTGAACCCAGAAGTTGATGAAAGTACCCGATTTGAAAGTTATGGCCTCCCAAAGTTTTGGCCAAACTTCCAATCTCTATTCCAGCCACCTCCGATGTCCAAATCCATCTAGAATTGCTCCTACAAGCTTGTAGGAGCTCAAAGAACATCATCCTAGGCTTAGAATCATGTAAAAATGTCTGAAATTGAAAGCCCAAACTTTAAAACTCATGGCCTTACCTTTCCCGTGGCCTCCTCCGCCGTCCACGGCAGCTATGCCCATCATTGCCATCCTCTTAGCCTCTCCCATATCCTCTTTACCTCAATGTGGTCTCAAGAAGGTGAAGTGATGAAGATGGAAGGATGGTGGGGTAGGTGTTCGGGTTGGAGAAAGGAAATGATGAAGATGAAAGAAAATGAAGATGATGATGATGGTGTATGTATGTGTATGGAAATGGACCATAGGGTGGGCGACAAGTTTTACTCATCCTATGGTCCAAACCAGATATTTGGGTCCCACTAAAAACAAACCGTTTTGAACACCGAACAATCATGAATAGTTTCTGAAACCTTCCGTGACCCATAACTTTTTCGTCGAACGTCCGATTTCGACGTGCCACCTGTCTATGGACTCGTGACATCCTGATCTATGTAACGACCCTTCGTCCCCGTGCATTTGACATGGGAGGTTAAAAGTCAACTTTTTGCCCATTCTAGGGGTATAACTATCATTTTACGTCGACCGTCTGTAAATTCCTCGAATAATCCCCAATCAGTCCCGATAATCCACAACTAGTCCTTAATTAATCCCATAAACTAGCGACGGGTCGTTACAGTACAACATAACGACAAGTGTACTAGCTTACAGTAGTGAGCTCACTTACTATCGAGACCCATGTCAGTTTCCTACTATTCAACTTATAATAAAAATCCATATCCAGCCCAACGGCTATCCTTGGGCTCTTATGCTCATCTCATTTCCAAGCCGTGCACGAGGCTCACATGTCAGAGGCATGATAATTGCAAGCTCAATGCAAACCTAAGCTCTAATACCAAGTTGATAGGACCTATCTTGGGAAGCACCCCGCAAACCACACTCGGGCCCTAATCCTATTTGACAAGCAGTCCAAGGTACACAAACTAGTCCTAACACTCGTCAAACAAGGGATACTCGTATATTCACCAACTCCATTCCTCCGCCTCCTAAACAACCTCGGATCTCGTGCAACGACCCTGGAGGATTTCAAAACCAAGAAAATTGTGTGAGTGGACCTAAAAAGAATATTTTAAAAACACAATTTCGAAAACATAATCATTGCCCTCTGTTTTAAAAAAACTATCCATGCATAAGTAAAATTCCATAAAACCCAGTAAATAGGTAATAAAACACAAAATCTCAAAGTGCGTCCAATATCGGTATTCCAGCAATACAGAAAACAAGCACACATAAAACCATATCAGGAACCATAATCACAACCATATACAATCAAGTCATCCTTGATGCCTGCAAGCCAAATCATCATCTCATAACTGCTCTACTAGTAGGCCAAACCACTCGGGAATTACGGAGCCCAGCTCGACATCCGAGTGTGGTTGGACTCATGAACTATGGAGCCCAGCTCAACGTCCGAGTGGACATGGACTCAGGAACTACGTAGCCCAGCTCAACGTCCGAGTCACAGTCAAAGTCTCAGGAATTATGGAGTATAACCTCGACGTTTGAGACTACTCACCAGTCTCGGAAACTACGGAGCATTACAGCGACATCCGAGACTACCCATCACAATACCGATCTCGGGAAAGTTCTGACATCTCAAACCGACATATTGTCGCTTGTGAATAGTAAAATTTGCCTAAGCATGAACCTAGCTCACTAGAGAAAGTAGCGAAAAATAGAGAAATTGATATTTTAAGGCTTAAGAGATAAGGATTACAGTAAGATTGTAAAGGATATTAAAGTTTCAAAGTCGTGGGATAGGACTCGCCGACGGAACTGTCATTAAAACCATGATCAAACCCATGTTGAAGAGAGGCCAATTTCAATTGTTGGATCCACCTATTGCACGATGCGCCATCAACTTTGAATTACTTTACTTCATCCTTCATGACAGCTATCTCACCCTCCAAGTGTAGAAAAGTATCTAAGGATTCCCTAATCTTCTCAAAGAACGAAATAGAAGGAAAATGAAGGGAAAATTGCAAATGGTAGCTTGAAATGAGATCAGTTTCCTCTAATACCCTCAAAGAAAGGATTTCTTTTCAAAAGTTAATAATGCTTTTCAGGTCCCCTTGGTATTGAGATTGGAGATGTCGAATAAGTCCCTCATAGTGAGAAATTGGAAGGGCCTGAATATTATGGATGATGGAAGCCAGTGTGAAGTATGAAACACCTTACCAAAGAGACTCAATTTATAAGCAGGGTATTGAGGCATCGCAATAAATATTAGTGGTTAGAAGGTTCAAAAATAATGTTGCCGCATGGTGGTTGAAAAGCCATAATGAAAATATTTAAAAAATAGATGGCAAGAATACATCATTGGGAAACAAAACAGAAAAAAAAAAAAAAAAAAAAGACAATTCAGAGAAAGCCCACGTCTTCAAAGTCAGGGTAGTGCTTGGCCATAACAACTTCACACCTTTCCCAACTTTCTTACTTCTCCTCTCCAAGGAGCACTGACAGGTTATCCCATAGTTCTCTCCTCCTCGCTTTCAAGTTGTCCATCCAGTACATCAGCCTTGCCCTGCACTAGATCTTGCTCACATTTCTGCTAGGCTGCTTGCAATTTCTTCAATTGAGCCTTCAATGTTTTGTCCCTACACAGCTCATACTCAATCTCCTCTTGTATCGCTTCGTACAAAGGATGCACAAGCTCCTCAAAATATGAGGGACAAGAAAGATAAAAATTGTCCAAGGCAAGAAGGAAAGGCAGACATCATTATCGAAACGTGATAAGAGTAACATAATACCGAGCAAGGGCGTATACTTAAAACCTAAAGATGATGGCTGGTTTGATCTCAAATTACGAAAAACAATAATGAAAATTATTGAAGAGTTTCTTTGCCGTTACAATTTCAAGGAAAACAGGAATCCCAAAAAACATGAGATTACTCAAGAAGGGGGGGCCTAAACGGACAACCATCATAGAATGGGCGTATTAAGGCCTTAGAAAATCATAAATTAACAAATCATGGAAACTCCAATAACTTGCCAAGCATGGCTTGGAGGTCCACTCTCATAACCATCACATCATGGAGAGAGAAGAGTCTTGAAGATAGGCATCGCGGACACGTTGGTCTTTATCTTGGAAATCCTTTTTTTGCCTCATCCCATTTAAGCCGCGCCAGATTATACTACTATTTAACAAGATTTTGATAGGATTCTACTTCGAAAACTTGGTCTTTAAGGTTTTGCAACTTCTCAAGCCCGTCAAGCAGAAAAGAACACCGACATTCCTCATTTTCAACGGATCACTCATGACGGAGTTCCTCTCAGTCCAAGTGAGAATATCAGCTGAAGGAGGAGTTTTTGCATATCGAGGATGAGTATTTTTTATAACAAGTTATCATTGCAACAATGGGGTAAGAAGATGCAGAAATGGTAAGGGAGTAATTGAAATAAATCCATACAGCATGAGTCAATTCCCCACATCTTGATATTCATCCTAGAGACTCTAAAGAATGAAAAATAGAGGAAGAATGAGTTGGGGATGAACATCCCCGAGAAAGTCAGGTTGAGAATAGTCAATCAAGGAAGTAACTATCTACTCCTTTGATAAAGAAGAAATGAAATACTAGCCAGAAAAGAAATATGGGAGGGAAGATGGAACCTTTCAAACCGGTTGGGATGCCTTCACATCCTAAATGGCTAAATTCTCTAGAACCTCCAAACGATTGAGAACATATGGATGATAAGAAGCATCGTCCATTCAAAACAGGGGATCATCAGTCTTCACCACCAACAAAGCCTTTTTCATGAGACTTAACTGGACAACAAGAAAGTTAGAAGGGAAATTTGAAAAAAGCATCATTAGAAGGAAACACGCATGCAAAAGGAGCTTCATTACTCTCTAAGGTCCATATGATAGAAGGATTGAGTTTGATGGGTGTGGAACCATAAATTACCGTAATATTTTGGAGCCGCCACGTGGTCAACAATTTCCATAATGCCAATATTACCTTTGGTAAAACTGACATCGACATGTTATGATCTCCGCATTAATTCAATATATTTACTAGCTAAATATATTAATTAATCAGATCAATACCGATAATAAATAACTTCTCAGTAAATTATTTATTCATTAATAAATAAGTGATTACACTCAGTACAATCACTTGTTTAATATTTTCTCCTTCAATCAATCAGACGCTCCAGTGACTCTCAAGGTTTCACTATAAATAGAAGACCTCATCTCACTTCTAAAGGTAATAAAAAACTTCTGCAAACACTCTATCAGATTATTCTCTTTCAGAAAACTGACTTAAGTATCGGAGTGTTTATGGTTGAACCACCCCCTCCCCCTGGGATTCAACCTTAACCCCGTTTGATTTTTGTTCTTGTGTGTAGGGATCGAGAAGGAATTTTACGAGACTGTACAATTTTTGCGTCAACAATTGATCAAAACTAATTGACCTTTATAGTAGAGGGAATTGATGATTCCACACTACCTTGACTTAAGTCGAGAAGTTGCCTGGAAATAGGTAGCCCACCATGTGTCAAATCGGTTGTAAACCTATAACCATTCAATAACAACAAATAAAACTTCTAAAGAAGCAAGGGAGATGTCATTTTCAAAGTTATCAAGATGATATGAAGTATCTCCATTCATCCCTTTTCAAAAATGGAGTCAAGATGGCTTGGATAAATACTAAATTGGTGATCACAATAATTCGGTTGATAAGCTTCAAAGCCATGAGTCAATCTCGAAGTCCCCCCGCTACCTCTCAATAGATCCTGAGTAAGAATACAACTCATGAAGTCTCTACCAAACACTCTCAACATACAGAACTAGAAGGTAAATTCAGGAAACCTCCCTCCGAAAACCAAGGATATTTTCTAACCATACTGGCCTCCTAATAAGCGCGTCGAAAAAAAGATATTGTACATAAGAAAATAAGAAAATCTTTGGTGGAGAGAGATACAATAGGAAAAGGCATTAATAGTTGAGCTAGATTGTCATCATCAGGACATTCAATCATATGACCTCGAAATTGGGGAAAGGACCAATTAAGCCATACTTGGACCATGTAGAGTGGACCATGTAAAGGAAAGGGTTGCAAAGGGCTTATAAGTAATAGATAAATGCAGTCCATATAGTTGGGCCATAATCACATGCCCCATGGCCATATATGAGCAAAAAGCCAGCCCTTCAGCTAGTGGAATCCATTCTACTATTGGTATAGTTTTGGCATTAGGAAACACAAATTATTCTAACCAAAAATGAAATAATTGGATCTTTACGAAAGTAGATCCCATTTACGCTACTCCAAACCCTAGGATCCTAAAATCATTTTTCACCTGAAGTCTACCATTGCTATGGAAGGGCAGAAGGTGTTTAAAAATTGACGAAGGACAAACAAAGAAGGAACCCGCGAGGGTAATTTGACAAATGAAAGGTTGGAATCTGCTGAAGTGTTGGATTGAAAGGAAAAGTTAAAATCGATAATATCTCCTCACGAGGTTAATCCAAAAAAAGCATGAATGTCCAAAAGAGTCTGGATCATATGTTCGACACGAAAAATTGAAAGCATTTGTGCTACTATCCTAGAAATACATGGTAGTAATAAGAAGATTAAAGTCGGGAGGAGTGAATATTGTAGAAAGACTCATAAGATGATAGATTACATCGTTCCGAAGCTCATTTGATGATCGACAATGCATATGATGGACCCATAAGCCTCAGATGTTTGCATAGCTCAAATTAGCCACCGAAGGGAAAAGGTGTCCCTAACTTGAACAAAGTTGTTGCCACGAATATCACTGACGCTCATAATTTGCGAGGGCTCGAAACTTTCTGAAGTGGGCAATGAGAGGACAAGCATCGATCGGAGTAAGGCCACTCTAGCTGGGACCCAATGTAAAATGGATCCATGAGTCGAACAAGAAACAAGAATACTAATGAATTCACCATTATCCTCAAAAGTGAGCAGAACCTCTTGGAAATGGCAACATGTTCTTCAAAACCCAAACAACAAATCAATGGAGAAGTGGCATTATATAGGTTTATGCAACCAAAATGGATAATTGGTATGTCTGTTACTTATCTTTGAAATAGATTTAAGGGCCATGACTTCTAAAGGGATGATGCAGGGACAAGAGATTAGTTACGGTTTATAGCAAGGGATGTGATATCGTAAAAGAAGGAAATTCTTAAATAAAAAACTTCCGAATTGATGGGGAAATTTTTACACTCCTAAAAAGCCACTATGGCCTGATGACAAAGAACTAGCAAAATTAAAGACCCAAATGTTAGAGGCCCAACCCAATCAATGCCCACTTGAGGACACGGGGATGCGATATCGTAAAAGAAGGAAATTGGTGCTATCGAAATCGTTGCAAGCAAGTCCACATGGAAGTCTACGTGGCACGTCAAGTTCACTCTCAAACTGCCTATAAAAGGTGAAGAAATCTTCTTCTCAAGGTTAAACCAATTAATCAAACAAACAAACAAATTGATCAAATCCAATCAATTTCAAAACAATTTTCACCTCATTAAATAACAAGCTACTAATATAGACATTTCAAACATAATATAAACTGAACATGGATTAGAGTGAATTTTTGTTTTTATTAAAGTCCTTTGATACATCGAAAAAGCAGGAAGAGAAAAGAACAACGCAAGCAATGTTGCCCGCTTGTCTTTACAATCATTTGATTAAAAGAAAAGTTTTTGGGCCGCAAATGGAACCTATCCAAAGTGTCTAGTAGCAGTCTCTACTAGTGGTATACCTACTTTGAATGCAACTAAAATCCTACTTATAAGTCAACTTATTAAAGGCAGGATCGTGATATCATGGCTTTTAAGTTCACAAATTTTAGTCCATTCACACTAGCCATTAAACCACTCATTCACTGAGAGAAATCCACAATGAGCCTGCTTCTTCAAACGTAAGACGACCATTTAGTCAAGAAGCACCAAACACCAACCCCAAACCCACCACGCCAAAACACTCACTTACAAAATATGGAAAGGACTGGACTACTAACCCTTGGTATTAATAGCGGTGTAATGGTATATAAGCATATTGCATCGACCTATTTTAAATTTTGATGGTTAAATTTTTTTGTCAATGGAAATCAATCTCTAAATTTTATCAAGTTGTAATGAAAATAGGGCCACAATATATTTAGAATCAAGACATACCAGTGACATTGATTCTCACTCCCCAAAACTGGACACATAACAATGTTATGCACTTTTATATTATTCCTATTTTATTCTATTAATTACCTTATAATAAGACTGCCTTCATTTTCATATTCAACACACGGGAATTTGAAAAACTATCTAAACTTTAATCTCGCAATAGGTGAATTATTTTCAAGCAGAAAGTGACCCACTTAAAACCGACCCTACCTGGCGTCAACATTCAACTTTTGGCGCGCTGCCGCTGCGCCCCTACTGATCTTAACTATCTTTAAGTTTTTAAAATGAGATTTATAGTGAAAGGTAGACACCATAATCACAACAATAAAGGAGCATTCTTTGCCGCGTGCTTGTTAGTATATCTGTATCGCATGATAATCTTTCATCAATCATTATGGAGTTCAGATGCTTGCTAGCTAGGATCCTTTTTGGTCCTGATATTTTCCTTTTATTAAAGGTTTAAGTTCACTTTTTATTTTGTCATTTTCTTATTATTCGTTTTTTTTTTTCTATTTTGGACATTTGAATATCTAAATTACATTTGAATCAAAATATAATATGATATATTGATATGTATATATATATATATATACAATGGATTAATTACATTAACACTCACTGAGATTTGTGTGTTTTCCCAACACTTTCTCAACTTCTATAAATTACATAGAACACTCCCTGAAATTTTAAATTACTTTCACATAACCCCCTAATGATAAATTTATCATGTGTTAGACTGTGTATACCTAGTACTATAGACCACGGTACAATAGGCCCTAGGATATAACCGTGTAACTCTGTACATAAGTAAGTTAACCATTAATTGGTTATCACTTAGTCAGTTATTAACAGTTAGACAATAGGACAGGTGTCCTATTACAGTTACAAGCAGTTTAAGGAGATAAGAACTGTTCTGTCTTATCTCCTCAACCAAAACCTGTATATATATGCCATATTGGCAGTAAATGAAACTCACGGTTCTGTGAAAATCTACCTGGTATCAGAGCCCCTAGTCTGATCACTATAGCCGATCCTCCTTCTCAAACAATGGCCTCTCATTCTTGCTCCTCCCCCTCAATTTCCCCAACTCATGTCTCCAATCTTGTCTCTGTAAAACTCAATGAAAATAATTACCTTCTCTGGGAAAGCCAAATCAAACCCTTCCTCATTGGACACAACTACTGGGGCTTTGTCGATGGAACTTATCCCCCACCTCCTTTTACTCTCCCACCCACCATCCCTACAAAATCCTCTCCCATGTTCGCATCCTCAGACTCTGTCTTAACCTCTCCTACCACTACCCTCCCGAATCCTGCTTTTAACCAATGGTTTCAGATTGATCAAACTTTGATCAGTATGTTAAGGGCCACCCTCACAGAGCCTATTTTGTACCAAGTTGTTGGCCTCAACACCTCCAGAGCCATTTGGGAGTGCCTCCTCCAAAACTTCTCCCAACAATCACTTGCAAATGCAACCAACCTGCATTTCCAACTGATGTCTCTTAACAAAGGCTCCAAGACCATTTCTGAATACCTTTCTTACGCAAAAACCCTTGCTAATTCTCTTGCAGCGATAAATGAACCCTTTTCTCCCATTGATCTTGTCACTGCTGTCCTTCGTGGTCTTGGACCCAAATACACAGTATTAGTCACAGCAATGCTTAACTTTCCTCCACTTCCACCCTTCTCTGACTTGCGTGCCCGCTTACTCTCTTTTAAAGTACAACAGACCTCGCATCTTTCCCAAGTTCCAGTCCTTAATCCTACTGCCCTTTATGTTCAATCTGCTCACCCTACCCACCCTCCTTAAGGTTACTACCCCAGTCGTGGTCGCCTTACCTATCCACGCGGCTCCAGTTCTGGAAGTGGTTCCAGATATTTTTCTCGTTGTGGCTCTGGGCGGTTTCCTGCTGTTAACAATAACCCTGGTGTAAGACCCGATCTTGGAAGCAAGAACGGTGAGCAAGACCCGTGAGCTTGAGAAGCAAGAACGGTGAGCAAGACCCGTGAGCTTGGAAAGGTAAGATCGGTGAACGATCCCACATCGCTCGGGGAGGGAAAGGTGAAGTGCCTTATATGTGTGGGCACGTATCTATCTAACACAAGGCCTTTTGGGAGCTCAGTGGCTTTGGGGGGGATTGGAACCCCAAAGTTAAGCGAGTTGAGGCTGGTGCAATCTCATGATGGGTGACCTACTGGGAAGTTGCACGTGAGCTCCCGAAAACAAAACCGTGAGGGCTGGGCCCAAAGCGGACAATATTGTGTTAGATGGGTCGGGTCGTGACAGAATGGTATCAGAGCCGGACCCCGACCGGAAGTGTGCCAGCGAGGACGCTGGGCCCCAAGGGGGGTGGATTGTAAGACCCGATCTTGGAAGCAAGAACGGTGAGCAAGACCCGTGAGCTTGAGATGCAAGAACGGTGAGCAAGACCCGTGAGCTTGGAAAGGTAAGATCGGTGAACGATCCCACATCGCTCGGGGAGGGAAAGGTGAAGTGCCTTATATGTGTGGGCACGTATCTATCTAACACAAGGCCTTTTGGGAGCTCAGTGGCTTTGGGGGGGATTGGAACCCCAAAGTTAAGCGAGTTGAGGCTGGTGCAATCCCAAGATGGGTGACCTACTGGGAAGTTGCACGTGAGCTCCCGAAAACAAAACCGTGAGGGCTGGGCCCAAAGCGAACAATATTGTGTTAGATGGGTCGGGTCGTGACACCTGGTGTCCTTAGTCCCTCCCCTACCCAACCACCTTGTTCCCAAGGCCTTCAATGCTGGTCCTGCAACTAGGCCTGACAATGGGTCCTGTCGTGTCGGGTTCGTGTCGTGTCATGTACTCTATTTTACCTATTTAAGCTCAACCCGAACCCGACCCGTTTATTAATCGTGTCAAAACATGTAACCCGAACCCGACCTGTTTATTAAACAATTAACCCGAACCCACCCGTTTATTAAACATGTCGTGTTAAATAACCTATTTAACCCGTTTAACCTTTTTAACCCATTTAACTTGTTTAACCCATTTAACCTGTTTAACCTATTTAACCATATATCCTACATAATATTTGAAGCATAATTTTTTCACTAAAATAGTATACCAACCATCAACAAACTTCATAATTCAACAAACTTCATAATTCATAATTCATAAGTACATGCAATAATTTAGTATCCATGACCAACAATACAATATCGTCAATGTAATATTAAGTACTAAAAGAAAATAAGTATAGTACATAATACCAAATAAAATTAAGTAATTAATTAACAAACTCTAAGGGAAATGTTTCAACAAAAAAAAAAAGTGTTAAAATTGCAGCAGCTGCCTGAGCTTGAGACAGAGGCTCTGCATCAACTGGAACTGATCTTTCATTATCATTTTCGGTTGCACTTCTATCTTCGAAACTATCACCAATATCATCAAACAGATTTTCCATCTGAATAAAAGCAAACACAAAAAGAAAAACCAAGAGGCGGATCAGTCATATTTCACACAAAATACAACCAAGGAAAACAACTACCATCTAAAACCGCCAAGCAATATCTGAATTCTGAAGTATCAATGATGAATTGTTCCTTTATGTATATTTTTTTTTCCTGGTCACAACATTGTCCAACTCTGAATTATTTCTTCTAAGCTTAATCTTAAGCCTTCGATTTTAAATTTGTGTGCTAACTTTGTATTATAACAGTATTAGCCACATAACAGATAGACGATTGTTATGTCTTATTGAACAAATAGGGAAGATTAGTCAGTGCTGAAGTTTGAACAAGATCTTTCTTTCTCAATTTCCCATTGGCCAGTTTCAATGTGCTCTAGATGGCTATATTGGTTGGTTATTTCACTGATATATTTGTTACGAGTTAGGGTGATTGGTGTTTTCAATGTGCTCAAAAGTGTATGAACCACTTAACAAATACACATAAAAACATTGTGGTACCTAAGAAAACAGTTGAAGACTACACAAATACAGTTGACTTCAAAAGAAGTGATACCTTATGCAAACTGTAAGAAAACATTGTGGTACCTAAGAAAACATTGTGGTACCTAAGAAAACTGTAGGACAAAAATGAAGTCAAGAGATTTTGTTTGTTTACTGGCTTTTTCTCACTATAAAAACATGAGGAACTGACACATTAAAGAAAATGGTAAAAAATGTGTCCACTTATTCAAGCCTCTACTTTATTTTGCTTTGTTTCTTCTTTTCTTGTCCATGGACCATCGCCAATGGCTCTGCTATATTTTCAATCGAAAAACAAAGATTACACCTTTAAACTGGACGCTACATTTTTCATCACCTTACAGGGCCAAGTAGTTTTCTCTTTTAATGCAAGATGATGCTTATAAATACATTGTGACCAAATGGAAGGTGACTTTCCTTTCAATACTAATTACTAGAGAGTACAGAGTCATCAATGACTAATCAAATTACAAATTTGATGCCCCAAAAAATCACATTCCACCACTCATCAATTTACTACACAACTTACACTTAACTTATCAAAGTTTATAAGATCCACTGAAATTTCGAATTCCCATCAGAAAGATGAAGCTATTTACAATATAAATTAATAACTTGCCATTCAAAGTTTGAAACAAACAATGAAAAAATAACAGTTCATCAACTAATTCATCTTCAATCAATCACAAATTCACTCATAATCAATCATAATTAAAAAAAAAAAATCACACATCAATTATCGAGCAGAATTCTCAACCCAATTTTCTTCCAATGTTGACATTTATCATTCAAATTCATCAATTGTTAATTTGTTCCTAAACTAAACAAAACAACTAAAACCAATAGAGAGTGATAACGTAAGAAACACAGAGATAGAGATAGTGCTCAGGGACTAGACATAAACAAATAAACACATTAACAAATAACCAAGCTAACAACATTGCTCAGGTTCTAGTTCATCCACCGTGTCACTGTTCTGGATTGGAATCTGGAGAAATTTTCTCTCTACATGGACCCATTTTCATCTCCAAAAGTAGACTGATTTCAAGCATTTATGAGATATATGCATTAGTTAATTGTTCAAAATTCCATCTTTATCATCATTTGCAGATATCCTCCCAGTTCCATGGAACCAACCGAATCCAAACCCAACCAATTCAATATCAATAATACCAAAATATATCACACAATTCAATAAGAATATAAGAAATATAACTCCTTGGGTAACATGGGCAGATCCATTAAGAGGCAAGGGTGATCAAATTAACCACCCGAATTAAGGAAAACCTCCATTAAAGCTTCCATCTTCAAGCGTAAAACATCTAACATCTTGCCCTCTAAGTATAAGTAATTGCTTACCTTGGTGTCCCCTCTAATTTCCCCTTGCTTTTGTGTTGAGTTCTGCTCGCCCACTGCCTCTGCGCTCCACATTTGAGTCAATTACACCGATGAGCTAAAACATCTGCAGATACTCAAAAGATTACATGTGTGAAATGAATTGAAAGCAAACAATTATACACTTGCGTGAAATTGATAGGAAGCGTGTGGAAGCTTACCTTGATCAATCATCTAGATGCTTCAGGAATTGGAGAAGATGAAAGCAGATGAAGACTTGGTGCGGGTAGGTGGGTCATTGGATTGTTGATGGAGATTGAGAATGGAGAAGACTTGGTGCGGCTGTTGGAGAGAATGGAAGTGGACTTAGTGGAGGCTGCTATAGATTTGGATTTTTGTGTTTAATTAGCTTATAAATGATAAAGTTTTAGTATTTATATTTTGGTCATTGTGAAACCCTAGAGTACTAAATGGGTTGGCAGGTTAACGGGTTAACAGGTTGGGACTCAATAACCCGTTTAATAAACGGGTTAATAGGTTATTAAATGGGTTAGCGGGTTGACCCGAAACCCACCTGTTTAATAAATGGGTTATAACGGGTTGACTTGAAAACGACCCGGATTATTATCGAGTCGGGTTAATTTGGGTTAATTTCGTGCGGGTTTCGAGTTGTATATCGGGTCGTGTCAGAAATTGCCACCCTTACCTGCAACAGATTTGGCCATGTTGCCGCTCATTGTCCTTCTCTTTCCCGGACAAAAGATCATGATCTGTCTCAGGCCTTCGCTGGCTTTCACTTGACAACGGTTCAGACCCAAACTGGTATCCCGATAACGGTGCAACCCACCATGCCACAATGGCCCCTGCTGGTACTCCTAGTTCTGCTCCTTCTACCCAAGACCAGGTTATGGTTGGTAATTGCACCACTCTTCCCATAACACACACGGGTCATGTCCACTTTCCCTCTGGTCAATATGTTTTCCAACTCTCTGATGTCCACCATGTCCCTTCCATTAAAAAGAACCTCCTATCTGTTGTTCAGTATACTAGAGATCAAAATGTCAGTATCACTTTCTTTCCTACACATTTTGTAATCAGAGACCTAACTACAAACAATATTCTGTTTCAGGGCCCATGTAGCGCAGGTTTGTACCCTATCACACCTACTTCCCAACCACAAGTACTCCTCACTACTGCCACCTCCAGCCTTTGGCACAGGCAACTTGGTCGTCCATCTCCTCAAGTTCTACGCAAGTTAGCCACCCAAGATCACATCAGCCTTAACACTGTTTTCAGTTATGTTCCACTTTGTAATCACTATGCACTCAGCAAATGTACTCGTCAATCTTTTCACTCTGTACTACATACAACAATAAAAGCTTTCAATTTAATCCATTCCGATGTTTGGATGTCCCCTATTCCCTCTATCACTGGTTTTCGTTACAATGTTCTTTTCACGAATGATTACACACGTTATACCTGGGTTTTCCCGCTAAGATTAAAATCTGAAGTGTTCGATCATTTTTCTTGTTTCCTTACTTATGTCCGCACTCATTTCTCTGCCACCATCAAACAGTTTCACAGTGATGGTGGCAAAGAGTTTGCAAACCAGTCCTTTCACAACTTTTGTTCCCAACATGGGATTCATCAGCGGTTCTCCTGCCCCCGTACCTCACAACAAAATGGGTTGGCAGAGAGAAAGCATCGTCATATTTCTGAAGTAGTTCGTGCACTTCTCATCAGTTCTAGTCTCCCTTTCTGTTATTGGGCTGATGCTATTAACACAGCTATTTTTCTCATCAATTTACTTCCCACATCTATCCTCAAATGGTCTTCCCCTTACTTCACCCTTCATGGCAAGTCTCCACTATATTCCCTCCTTCGTACTTTTGGCTGTTCATGCTTCCCATATCTTGGTGACTACACCAAACACAAACTTGCGTCTAGATCCCTCCCCTATGTCTTTCTCGGCTACAGTGCTCAGCACTCTGGTTATCGTTGTCTACACGTCCTCACTATCGTCATATTTCGGAAGTAGGGTGCACTTCTCATCAGGTCTAGTCTCCCTTTCTGTCATTGGGCTGATGCTATTAACACAGCTATTTTTCTCATCAATTTACTTCCCACATCTGTCCTCAAATGGTCTTCCCCTTACTTCACCCTTCATGGCAAGTCTCCACTATATTCCCTCCTTCGTACTTTTGGCTGTTCCTGCTTCCCATATATTGGTGACTACACCAAACACAAACTTGCGTCTAGATCCCTCCCCTGTGTCTTTCTCGGCTACAGTGCTCAGTACAGTGGTTTCGTTGTCTTCACGTCCCCACTATCGTCATATTTCTGAAGTAGGTCGTGCACTTGTCATCAGTTCTAGTCTCCCTTTCTGTTATTGGGTTGATGCTATTAACACAGCTATTTTTCTGATCAATTTACTTCCCACATCTGTCCTCAAATGGTCTTCCCCTTACTTCACCCTTCATGGCAAGTCTCCACCATATTCCCTCCTTCGTACTTTTGGCTGTTCCTGCTTCCCATATCTTGGTGACTACACCAAACACAAACTTGCGTCTAGATCCCTCCTCTGTGTCTTTCTCGGCTACAGTGCTCAGCACTCTGGTTATCGCTGTCTTCACGTCCCCACTGGACGTGTTTATATCAGTCGCCATGTCATATTTAATGAGGATGAGTTTCCCTATCCATCCAAACCTGCATCTGCCCAAGAATTCTCCTTCATCCCTGTCACGGTCCTTCCCCACTGTCACCACCTAGTTCTCCCCAATCACCCTTCTCGACCCCTGATAAGTCTCCTCCGTCCCTAGACAGCTCTTCCACCTCCTCTCAAATGTCCAGTCCTACAGATCAACCCCCACCCAACCGAACTGAAATATACACCCTATGACTACTCGCAGCAAATTCGGAATCTCTAAGTCCAAAAATCTTTTATTTGTTTCCATTTATCCCCTACCTCAAGTATATGCTGCCATTACCCTTGGTTTCCCTGAACCGTCAACATACAAACAGGCCTCTCAACATCCCCACTGGATCCAAGCCATGAGTACTGAATATGTTGCCCTCATAAACCAGAAAACATGGTCCCTTCTTCCCCTCCCCCCTTACGCCAACACAGTTGGATGCAAGTAGGTATTTAAAGTTAAACGACATGCTGATGGGACAATAAAAAGACATAAAGCTCGCCTTGTTTCCAAGGGTTTCACCAACAAGAAGGCCTTGACTTTCAAGAGGAATTCAGCCCAGTTGTAAAATCCGTTACTATTCGAGTGGTCCTTACTATTGTTGTCTCCCTTGGCTGGTCCATTCGACAAATGGAAGTCACCAATGCCTTCCTGCATGGTCATCTAACCAAAGAGGTTTATATGCAACAACCCCCTAGTTTTATGGATCCATAGTAGCCTAATCATGTGTGTCGTCTTCACAAGGCATTATACGGCCTCAAACAAGCCCCTAGAGCTTGGTTCGACCGATTCAACACCTTCTTACTCCAATATGGGTTTGTTCAGAGCAGGGCAGATCCCTCACTGTTTATTTTTCATACATCAGACACACTCATGTTTCTTCTTCTTTATGTGGACGATATTGTGCTCACAGGAAACAAACCCTCTGCCTTGTCCTCGTCAATGGCGACCCTGGCCCGTGAATTTGCCATCAAAGATTTGGGTTCACTACACTATTTCCTAGGTGTTGAAGCCACCCCCACTTCCACTAGCCTTCATCTAACCCAGAACAAACATACCACAGATATCCTTACTCGAAGTGGTCTGTTGGATTGTAAACCTGCCCCTACACCCATGGCCTCCAAGCAGCTTCTCTCAGCAAACATTGGTTGTCCTCTTCCTGATGCTTCTGTCTATCGACAATTGGTGGGCGCTCTACTGTATTTTACCTTAACTCGCCCAGATATCTCCTTTACAGTTCAACATGCAGCGCAGTTCATGAGTCACCCCATAGATCTTCACCTCAAGGCCGTGAAAAGAATCATATGTGATCTCAAGGGCACTCTAGGTCTTGGCATTCAAATTCACAGCTTACTCTGATGCAGATTGGGCGGGTTGGCTAGACACCCGTCGATCAGTGATAGGTTTCTGCATTTTTCTGGGCCACACTCTTATCTCTTGGTGCTCCAAGAAGCAGAAAACAGTATCCCGCTCCAGTTCTGAAGCTGAATACAGGGCCCTGGCTTACACTTGTGCAGATAGCATCTGGCTTCTCAGCCTTCTGCGTGAATTGAACTTCTCTCCACCTCTTCCCATCAAGATCCACTGTGATAATCTCAGCACCTTCTATATGTCTACAAACCTAGTGTTTCATGCAAGAACCAAAGTAGCACTGGATTACCACTTCCTGCGAGAGCGAGTCCTTTCAGGCACTCATCATGTTCACTTTGTCCCCTTCATTCAACAGCTCGCAGATTTATTCACCAAAGGACTTTTCACCAACCGCCACCACACTCTTGCTTCCAAACTTGTCACCAGGATGGTGCCTAGTTTGCGGGGGGATGTTAGACTGTGTATACCTAGTACTATAGACCACAGTATAATAGCCCCTAGGATAGAACTGTGTAACTCTGTACCTAGGTAAGTTAACCATCAACTGTTTATCACTTAGTCAATTATTAGCAGTTAGACAATAAGACAGGTGTCCTATTACAGTTACAAGCAGTTTAAGGAGATAAGAACTGTTCTGTCTTATCTCCTCAACCAAAACCTGTATATATATGCCATATTGGCAGTAAATGAAACTCACGGTTTTGTGAAAATATACATCATGAAAAATTATTCACATCAGCATTAAAAATTTCCTTATAATGCCCTCAGTTTTGCCCTTATAAGGTCAAAAAGTTGACTTTTTGGTCTGGACATCTTTTGGACAATTCGTGAGGACCGTTACGTAGGCCTCAAAATTCTGAGTTCCTAGACAAAAGGCATGCTGAAATCGGAGGTCAAATGGGTTTGATACATGTCAAATTTGGTTAGGGGCATTATTGTATTTTAGCATGAAGGGTATTTTGGTAATTATACATATGAGATATTATTTTATGGTGACACTTGTCTAGAACAATCTAGTCCTTTCCCTCCATATTTTCTTCCATCGACTTACAATCCTATATAAGTGTGTGAGTGGCCTTTTCCTTTCTCTAAATTATTATGCATGCAGATTTAAGTATTTTAAATGTTTATGATTTGATTTCGGTGACATTTGTTTGATTGTGATTTTATGTAATATTTTTATTTTATGCAAATTGACTTAAATGTACTTTTTACGAGATTTTGCATGATTTTTGTTTTAAGGCTTAGGCCCACATTCCAAAACATGGATTTGGTTTTATAAATTGATATATATTATAAAAGTGTTTTCTCAATATTTGTGCATTGTGTGTATTGTTGGACAACCCTCCTCGGATTACTGGGTAGCGCTTAGATGTTGTATCCCTGAGCGAGTTATGAGGTTATATACGCTTATATACTGTATCCCTAAATGGACATTTAGATGATGTATTATAACGCCCCGGATATTCGAGAACATGAAAATGACTATTTTGCCCCTGGAAGTCAAAGAGTTGACTTTGACTAAAAGTCAAAATGTTATCTTTTGACTAGGACATTTCTTAAGAATTAAAAAAATACAGTTATGAAGGTCTCAAACTTCTGAGTGCGTAGACAAGTCGCACGCCAAAAATGGAGTTCAGATAAGTATGTCACGTGTCAGAAATGAGCGAGGACATTATGGTAATTTTGGATTTAAGGGCAATTTAGTAATTTCACATTTAGACATATGAATCATATGAGCATTTTCTAGAAGGTTCTTTAATGTTCTTCCACTCTCTCTCACAGGCATGATATAATTATAAATGTGTGTGCATATGTTTGAATTTGGGGAGAGGATTCGCGGAAGCATGGCCAAAGCCATGAAAGCCCTTCACCCGAGAAGGAAAAAAATTAGAGAAAACAAAGAAGAGAGGTAGGGAAAGAGACAGAGGGAAAGAGAGAAGAAAAAGAAAGAAATGAGGAAGGAAATGGGAGAAAACAGATGGGAAAATAACGATGAGAGAGAGAGGGTTATGAAGGAAAATTATGGAACTGCGGGGTTCCTACTTCGACTTCGTGGTTTTGGACATGTAAACTGATAATCAAAGTGATCTCTTGTTCTCCTGAAGTTCCTAGGTTCATTATAAGATGAAAATGATGAAGATGTCCGGGTCAAGTGGCGGGTCAACCGATCCGTTTTGCAGGAAAACATGTCTGCGACCCAAGGTTGAAGAAGATGAACAGTGGTGCGTGGCCACCACACGCAATGCTTTTGGAAGGTGCATGGGGGCGCGTGACACCTTATATAGGGATGCTTCCAACATGAAAGTTATAGTATTTCATGTTACGAACCCAATGGTACAATTTTTGAGGCGATCAGGTATTGTCTCAGACAGTTTTGACTATATAAAAGTCTATGTTTCATTTTTAATTCGTGTAAAAGTTCCAAAAAATTATGGGACTAAATATTAAGTTAATTGAGGCGATTAGTGACTCTTAGAAGTGATTCATGGAAAGAAGATGTTCTCGGATTATACGAAAAAATGTACAGTTTCGGTTCGGTTGTATATAAGGTACATGTGAGTGGACTTTTGTTTTCCTTAAACCATATGCATGCATATTTATGTGTTTTAAATGTGTTTCTATGTGTCGTTGATGATGTTTGAGTGATTGGGATTTTAATATGATTTTCTGTAATTTTATAATTAAATAATATTTTATTACGCGTTTTATGAGCTTTTTCGTAAATTCCGTTTTCGAATTCCAATTTGACTATGGGTTCGAATTGAATATGATTTATGATGTGGGATTTGAGATATTGAATTTTTGGTGATTTCTATTAGATTTTGGATGGGTTTCCGAATATGTATTTTGATGGCACGTTTGTGGAATTTTGATTGAATTGTGTTTTGGGCTTAGGCCCAGGATGTTGGATTATGGTTTTGAATTGTGATATTGGTATGGATACGTGGTTCCTCGGTATTCGTGTTGTGAGATGTTGTGATGATTGTGATGAGGTGTGATGTGATGTGGATAACCCTCCTCGAGATGCCAGATTAGTTGGATGATCTCAAACGTCGAGGTAAAGCTCCGTAGTTCCCGAGATTGATATTGTGATGGATAGTCTCAGACGTCGAGGTAATGCTTCTTAGTTCCCATGAATATTGAGCAGTCTTAGACATTGAGGTAACAATCTGTAATGCTTGAGATTGGGACCGTGACTCAGACGTTGAGCTCGAGGCTCCGTAATTCCTCATCTGGTCCAAACTCGGACGTTGCGTCTGGGGATCCATTAGTTCCCAAGTGATATTAGCCTACCGATAGAGCACATATACATTATGATTCAACTTGCAGGTATCGAGGTTGGGTCAGTTGATATGATTGGTTGATTTGATATGCTGATGGATTTTGTGTGATTATTATGGCTATGTGTTGGTATGTTCACGTTTATGTTGATACATGGCATGAGTTTTTGATGGGCAGGTTTTCTAGTAATTATATATATTTTGAATTTACTTGTCTTCTCGTTAGTTTCCCGAGGTTTGAGAAATGTTCTTATGCATGCATAGTTTTGATAAAAAAAACGGAGGGTAAATAATATGTTTTCAAGTAATATGTTTTTTTTTATCCTTTATTTTTTTCCACTCACACATTTTAATTAGTTTTGAAACCCTCTAGGACTGCTGCATGAGAGTCGAGGCTACTTATTGAGCAGAGGCACGAAATCATGAGTTTACAAGTATCCTTTGTCTGATAGGATTTCAAGGGTACATTTCGTGTTTGAGGTTTCCTATCAGACGGAAGTAAGACCCTAATAAGGTATGGAAGGTGTTTTTTGGGTTGAGTTCTATCAAAGTACGAGTTTATGAGGTTGACAAGAAGAGATTGTGTAACGCTCCGAAACATCAAGTGTTGTACTTAATTAATATTTTATCAGAAAATGACGATTTTACCCTTAGTAGTAGTTTTGTTGACTTTTTAATTCAATTTGACTTCCAGACATTTCAAAGATAGCTTTTTGGAAAAGGTATGGTCATTATGAGTTTTTGGTGATGCTGTTTGGATTGACCAATGCCCCTGCAGTTTTTATGGATTTGATGACTCAGGTGTTTTATCCATTCTTGGAACATTTTTTTATCGTCTTCACTGATGATGTTCTGGTATATTCCAAAAGTAAGGAAACACATGAGGAACATTTGAGGATGCTGTTGAGGATACTTAGGACAATCAACTTTTTGCTACACTAAGTAAATGTCAGTTATGGTTATCTATTGTTAACTTCTTGGGCCATGTGATATCGATAGATGGGATTAGAGTAGATCCCCAAAAGACGGACGCAGTAGCCAATTGGTCACAGCCTAGGGCAGTGTCAAAAATAGAGAGTTTCCTTGGATTGATAGGTTACTACAAGAGGTTTGTGGAGGGATTTTCCTCTATTGCAGCCCCTTTAACCCGATTGACTAGAAAAAGGGTAAAGTTTGTGTGGGATGATGACTGTGAGCAGAGCCTTCAGGAATTAAAAAGAAGGTTGACTTATGCACCAGTGCTTGCCCTTCCTAATGATAGTGGGGTGTTTGAGATTTATAGTGATGTTTCATTGCTAGGATTGAAATGCATGTTGATGAAACATGGATAAGTTATTGCTTATGCATCCTAGAAAGTTGAAGACTCATGAGATGAATTACTCCGTACATGATCTGGAGTTAGCAGCTGTGGACCATGCATTGAAAATTTGGAGGCACTACCACTATGGAGAGAAGTGCAAAATTTACACGAATCACAAAAGTTTGAAGTGCTTCTTTGCGCAGAAGGATCCAAATATGAGGCAACGGAGGTGGTTGTAGTTGATTAAGGATTATGATTGTACCATTGATTACGACCCTAGGAAGACTAATGTAGTTGTAGATGCTCTGAGAAGAAAATCTGCAAGTATTGCTCATGTATAGGTGTTTTACCTACCATTGTTAGTGGAATTTAGGAAAATGGGGGGTTAAGTTGGAGATGGGCGAGAAGGGGCCACTTCTGGGAAGCTTTCATGTGAGTCCTATTCTAATTCACCGGATTATTGAGACTCAGTTTCAAGATTCTATTTTGGGTTTGATTAGAATAGAAGTGGAAGTTGGTGACCGGCATGAGTATACACTTATGAATGATGTAGCGCTCCAGAAAGAAGGTTAACTTTTTGTACCAGATGATGAGCGGTTGAAAAAGGAGATTTTGGAGGAAGCCCATAGTTCAACTTATGCAATGCATCCCAGCGGTACAAAAATGTATCGTACACTCAGGGAATATTATTGGTGGGCTAGAATGAAGCGAGAAATAACAAGGTATGTGAGTAGATTTTTAATTTGTCAGCAAGTAAAAGTCGAGCGAAAAAAACCATATGGGTCTTCCCAGCCATTACCAATTCCAGAATGGAAATGGGACCATTTAACGATGGATTTCGTATTCAAGCTTCCAATGCCGTAACGAGGATATGACGGCGCTTGGGTAATTGTGGATAGATTGACCAAGTCAGTCCATTTCTTACCGGTGTGAGAGACTTATGAAATGGACCAATTGGCGAGATTATTTGTAGATGAAATTATCTGATTACACGAAACCCCTGAGTCCATTGCCTCTAATCCAGATCCCAGGTTTACATCCCAGTTTTGGTGAATTTTACAGGAAGCATTTGATACGAAGCTACATTTTAGTACTGCCTTTCAACCCCAGACGGATGGTCAATCGGAGAAAATCATTCTGATTCCGGAAGATATGTTGAGATCGTGCGTTCTCCAATTCTCGTGAAGCTGGGACACTTACTTACAGTTGATAGAATTTGCGTATAACAATAGTTATCAATCCAGTATCGGGATGGCTCGGTATGAGTCACTCAATGGCTGGAAATTTAGAACGCCTCTTTGTTGGACAGAAGTAGGGGGAGGAAACTTGACACGACCCATCCCCAAATCCCCCCTAGATTAAAGGATGTGCCATGCTCCCGTCTAACCCATGTGCGACACGAAGGCCAGACACCCATCCAACGTACATATGACACGCATACCAGACAAGGGATCCCAGGTCAAAGGTCCAAAAACAACTTCTGGCTTCCCAGAGTGCGCAGAAATCACTGTGGATCGTGTGTGATGTGACACGACTCATCCTCCAATCCCCCTGGACTAAGGTATAAGCCATGCTCCCGTCTCACCCACGTGCAACACGAATGCTAAATGCCCGCTTAACCTCATGTAACACGTAGACCATACAAGGGATACCCAGGTGAACCATCCAAAACATCTTCCAACTTCCCAGAGTACGCAGTAACAATCGTGGATCATGTGTGATGTCTCAGTCTCACTAACAACAGCCCACACCGCATCAACCTGGAGGGTATCTTTAACTATTTTTAAATTAGCCCTTAAACCTTCGGACATCTCAATCCTATCGAAATGATGTCCGATCGACTCGGAACCAATCCCAAAATGTTCGTTACACTGAATACATTAAATCACATGTTGAACACTTCCCTATGAACAGTGCCACACGCCCCCACGTGCCGCCCAAATGCGCTGCACATGGGCCTCACGCGCCAGCACTATGCTTATCTTCAACCTCCCATTGAACCAGGTCTGGTCCGGTTCTGCAGACCTGGTCCGACTGGACCGGCGTGAGTGGTTCGACTCCATAATTCCTTTGTTTTCGACCCATTTTCACCCATTCCGACTCCTAAAGCTTTGTTTATGACAGGACCCATCCCAACTGGACTTTGATTATCGTGCCCAGTCCTGCTCCCGTCTGACAAGTCAACTGAAGTCCCGGAACTATCCTTCAGCATCTATCTGACAAAGGATAACTGCACTGATTTTTGCTAATGCCTCCGCCTTTCGACCAGCCCCGAACATAGTGCCACGGCCTGGAGGGTCATCAAAACATAAAAGGTGTGAGTGGACAAAAATAATATCTTTTGAAAACATAGGGTAAAACAGACCGTTTCCCCTCCATTTTATCAAACCATGCATGCATAGGGTAAAATATATGAATAATAATTATCGGCTTTCCAGCCAAAGCACATGAAAAGTATCGAATCCCGGCTCTCAAGCCAAACATATGAAAACATTAACCTGGCCACAAAGACCAAAACCCGTACTCAATACCAATACACAAAGAATGACCAAAACCCCATACTCAACACCAGTGCGCAATCAAAATCAACATCAAACATCACTACTCACAAGTACTCAATCAATCAATCAATCCACATTACTCACAAGTGCACAATCAATCACACAATCACATCCGCACTACGTGTAGGCTAACATCCAGCCACATTCTCAGAATCAGACACATCTGGGCTCAACCCTCGGGATCAATCACATCTGGGCGAACACATCCCCAGGCTCAGACGCATCCGAGTGGTACATCCAGGCTCAGTTACATCCGAGAAGCTGGATTACCATAAAAACAACTCACAATCATATCCCCCAAGCTCCGATCGTCTGGGTAATCCCCTAGTTTCGACCGTCTGGGCGCTCACAATCACAATTTAAACCATCCCGGGATTACATCCCAAAACATTTCAATCAAATCCTTGACTTCAAATCAAGTCATAATCATTCCCGATCGGGTCTCAAGCCCAAATACCATTTACACGTAAATCCGTAAAATCTCATTTGAAAACATTAAAATAATCCAGAAATCATCCTTAACTCACCAATTAAGTCAAAATATCCTTTTTGAAACCATTTTGACTCCAGGCCTAGCCCAAAATATCACTTGCACATTTATCGTAAAACGTGCCCAAAACACTAATTAAAATAATCATTAAATCCCATAAATAATCGTATCAAATCATGCAATCGTTGCAAATCAAATCATGCTATAAATCATGTAAAACATTTAACTATGCATGCATATCAATTTATAAAACAAACGTCCACTCATACACCGTCCAAACCGCTCGCTTTCCGAGCTGCACGCGTTTTCGTAATTTTTGGTACTTTCCAGGAATCTCGAATCCTGTCCAAAATCATTATTCAGGGTCATTAATGGCTTAATTAACATCATATTAATTTCCCATAATTTTCCAGGAATTAATTACAAATTAAAAACGTAACATAAACCTTCGAACCTTGGAAACAATATCGAAACGGTGTCTGATTGACTCGAAACCAACGCCAAAATGTTCGTTACATTAAATGGAACAAAAGTCATGTTGACCTCACCTCAGGAATCATGCCCACGCGCCCTCAACATGCCACCGTGAGTAGCTGCGCGTGAAACCCACGCGCGTGCTATAGTGTCGTCTCTCCCACCCGTTTAACTCATAAACGGATCCTGCAACCACGAGCAGACCCGATTCGATTCCCATCAATTCTGCATCAATTCCTACAATTGAACCGTCCATTTGCATTGTTATTCATCCAATTAAGGTTCTGTAACCTCAATTACATAAACACTTACCTCCATTCCTCAGTTCGATATCGATTTCTCGAAGAACAATCGAGCTCTGTTCATCCATCATAGTCCATCAATTCGACCCGTTTTCTTTCGATTGATCCAGCCAACAGCGTCGTAGGACTATTCTAAGTATATTTCCAGCCTCAATTTAATCCTTCAATCCCTCTAATTACTCGAACACAATCTTGAAAATCCACAGTCCTCACCCTTTATGTTCTAAGGCAAAACGACCTCAATTTCCTTCAAGTTTAATTGGGTTCGACTCGGTTTGAGCTCAATAAACTTAATCCAATGTCAATTTCACTCTTGGGTGGCCAAAAATTCAAATTCGACCTTAAGGTTCATCAAGGGTTTTCGGGTTTTTGAGTCTGAGTCCAACTGGGTTCGAAGTTCAGCACTCACCGTTCAATTCCCCTCTTTTTCCTCTCTGAATTTCATTTAGTTTCTCCCAATCCCAGCCTAAGGGATCGATTGTCACTTGAGATCATGCTCTGTTTTTGGTTTGAGGGAAGCACACACACACGGTTTTTACACTTCAAGTACATATATTCTATCCAAATATCAAATAGCAATCCAGGCCATTAATTGTCATCTGCATAGTGACATGTGTCACTCACAGACCTGCATGAGTCACCAAAGCAGCCGAATAATCAAATCTTAGCCCAACCACAATTACCATATTACCTTCACCTTCAAAATTACCAAAATACCCCTAGCCTTCGCAGACCCGTAACTTTTCTATTTGGACTCTGATTGACGCATGTCGCCTTTCTATGGATTTAGCATCTCGGGACCAATCCAACGGTCGTGGCCAAAATTTCAAAAGGCATCTCAAACAAAAAAAATCAACTTTCGGCCCTCAAAACTAGAGGCAAAATCGTCATTTCCTTCCAAATTTTCCAAATTTTCCTTTTTCAAATTTCCGGGTCTTAACAAAGCGAGTGGAGGCTGGTGCAATTCCATGATGGGTGACCCACTGGAAAGTTGCACTGTGAGTTCCCGGGAACAAAACCCTGTGGGTGTGATGGTGCGCTTTCATGATGGGTGCAATTTCATGATGGGTGACCCCCTGAGAAGTTGCACTGTGAGCTCCCGAAAATAAAACCGTGAGGGCAAGGGCAAGGAGGCCCAAAGCGGATAATATCGTGCTAGATGAGTCGGGTCCTAACAGAGGAGGGTCGGGTCCTGACAGTTTAACTATTTCCTATCCATCTACATGATCAACACACGAAATTAACGCCAGAATTATACCTTCCTGATCGATGACCAAAATCTAGTTTTTCCTCCTCTCTATCTGGCTATCACAGACCACCATAGGCAAAATGGTGGGGAAGAGGCTTCCACAGCCTTCCAGCAAGGGACAAGTGTCCCAAAACAATTGGGCACAATTACAAGGCATTAAAATGACCAAACTACCCTTCCTACCAAATTACCAGAATGCCACTTAATTTCTGAACATCATAACTTTAACATCGTATGTTGAAATCAAACGTGCCGCTTGTCTACGGACTCGTGATGTGTCGAACTATGTCACAGTCATCAGCCAAAGTCCATTTGACCACCCGAACTAAAAGTCAACAGTTTACCCATTCTAGGGACAAAACGGTAATTTCGCACCGTCCATCCGCAATCACTCAACTAATCACCGATTAACCTCACATATCCATCATTAAACACTCATCTAATCCCAGTTTTTGGGACGGGTCGTTACATGATGTCTCAGTCTCACCAACAGCCCGCATCCAGATCAACCTGAGGGCATCGAAAACCTAAAAAGACTGTGAGTGGACGAAAATAAATAAGTTCATAAAACATTTTACAAGAAAAAGATATTTTTTCCCTTCACGTAAAAACCAATGCATGCATTCGAAAACCATTTCGTTTTTAACATAAGAAAACCGTTTATAAAACCCAAATTATTTTCCTTCTTCAAACCACTAGGCCTTAGCCCAAAACCATAAATCAAAACCAAGTATGGGAACTCAGCCCAAATCCAAGATCCAAATCACATGTAAAACCGTAAATCCAATCAAACCAAATGAAAATCCATCATAATATCACATAAATCCAAAACCACATATTAATCAATCGAACCTGCTGGATCTTGTATCAATGAGTCTTTAAACTCAATATCAATTCGAGTCTTTAAAATCAATCAGGCCTTCTTGGGTAATCAACAAGTCTTTAAACCCATGAGTCTTTAAACTCAATAACAAGCCTCGGGGGTAATCAATAATCGAGTCTTTAAACTCACGAGTCTTTAAACCCAAATCACATATAGGGCCCTCCCCGTCACATCAATCACCGAGTCTTTAAACCAAATCCAGATCCAGAAAATCCAATTTAATTTTTTTTTTATCAAATCCATAAATCCATAAATCCATTTTCAAATCCGAATCTGAAATCATCATTTCGAAACCAGAATCCAGATCAGAAATACTTCCAAAATCACATTTAAATCGAAATCCGAAATCATATTTTATCGAAACGGGTCTCATGCCCAAATTCAAATTCAAACCCAATATCATATCATCAAATTATTAACAAAACACAATATGTATAAACAGTATAAAATCATCCATCAAAATCATCATCAAAGCATAACATAAACCATATTCTCGAAACACGTATAAATACGATAGATCACATTGAAATACGTGCAATTATGTAAATCATAAATACCATAATCATAAGAATAGAAAACATATATAAAAAACATATAAAACAGTTATGCATGCATTATAAGTTAGAAAGCAAAGTCCACTCACAGACCATCCTCGATGTCGCCTCGATACGTGTGCCACTCTTTTCCCAGCTAAACCACTATCACCGAACTTCCCGAACCTGTCCAAATCACATTCTAAGGTTGCTAACCACTTAAATAACCTTCCATTAAATCCCCGTAATTTTTTCTGATTTTTAAACGTATTTAAACTCAATCCTAAACCTTTGGACATCCCGAACTATATCGAAACGATGTCTGATCAACTCGAAACCAATCCCAAAATGTTCGTTACATCGAAACCATAAAAATTCATGTTGATCGTTCCTCGAAATGAGGGCCCATGCGCCATCACGCACCGCCCAAAGGCACTGCGCGTGGGAGTCACGCGCCGGTGCACTATTGATCCTTGTCCTCGCGTGAACCCGGTTCGGTTCGATCCTCTGCAAATCCGATCCAACCGAACTGGCGTGACCGGTTTTCAATCAATTTCAGTCCAAATTCAATCCCGTTTGTCCCACTATCTTCATCCCACTATTCCTAATCAATCTAAGTGATCAAAACATGAAATTCAAGTCCATATCTTACCTTCCCGATCAAGCATAAACCGACCAATTTTCCTTAATTGTGTTTCCTTGATTCCACCACCATCCTACTTTCTTTTGATCCCAAACAGTCTCTGGGACCTCCAGAAACAATTCTCAATCGTCAAAACCACTCAACAAACACCAAATCTCAACCTACCATTTTTGAATTCAAACAGGGAATTTCACGGGAATTCGAACTTACCGTCGTCGTCGTTCGCTGCCGTGGCCTCCACCCTCATCATCCAAGTCCACTCTCTCATTTCCCTTCACAAATCACTGGCAAGGATGGAGGTTCTAATGGATTGGATGGATGGGTTCACGATCACACTCTGTTTTTCTGTTCTCGACCAACCCTCACCGAATACACCAATTGCACGACTTCATCTTTTTTTAAAAACGATGAGAGGCAGTTGTGAGGCTTCCATAGCCTTCTAGACATGGGACAAGTGTCCTTGTCTTATTGGGCACAGATCCTAATGCAAAATAGAATGACCAAATTACCCTTTAGGCTAAATTACCAAAATGCCCCTTAACTTTCGAGCCTCATAACTTTTTCCTTTAACGTCAGAATCGAACGTGCCGCCTGTTTATGGACTCCTGACGTCCGAACTATGTCACAGTCATCGGTCAAAGTCCATTTGACTGCCCGAGTCAAAAGTCAACGTTTTGCCCACCTTCAAAGGTAAAACGGTCATTTCGCACCGTCCGTTCGAAATCACTCAACTAATCGCCGATTAATCTCATTAATCTTTCATTAGCTACTACTCTAATCCCAAATTTTTGGATGGTACGTTACAAAAATGCTAACACTGGACGTGGTGGATGAACTAGAAGAAAAAATGAAGGTGATCTGGGATCAATTGAAGGCTGCCCAACATCGTCAGAAAAGTTATGATAATCGTAAAACCCGAGCATTGTAATTTGTATTTAGTGATCAAGTATTCTTGAAGTTATCCCCCTGGAATGGAATTGTAAGGTTTGGCAAACGGGGGAAATTAAGTCCCCATTATATTGGTCTTTACGAGATTACTGATAGAAGAATTATCAACCAAGAAATTATGAATGATAACTCCTAATGTAATACTTTGCAAGTGCACAAAATTGTATGACGAGTATAGTAGGTTTGCAAAGGTCGATCCCTCGAGGACTTGTTCAACGTGAATCCACTTAGTTTGGAATGAAACAACTTGAGAAAAAGCACAAAAAACATTGAAGGGTTTTGAGTGATGATTAGAACGAAATTGAATGATGAAAACAAGTGCAAAATGATGAAAAACATGATTTCAAAACTGATTGAATGATTAGGACGAATTCGGACATGTTATCCACCTTTACCAATTATAGTTCTCCTTAGATTTCGTTGATTAGATTAATTATACATGTATCTGAATTAAGTGCCCATGCAAGGGCCCGGCTAAGACTCACCCTACACATTTATCTTCTCTTAGATTGCATGTTTAAGCGTGATGTACCCGCCCTTAATCAACTATTATCGATGGTGCGTGATAATGCATGAAACATGAAGAAGATTTAATGACACTACACTATCCCTAGTAAAGTGATGTGCAATCCTAGGGAGTCATGAGTTTAGATTACGAATAAGATTCCTCCTCTTAAATGTGATGCTACAAATTGCAGGGTGGACACAAACATCAAGGTGATCCGTCAAGCAATTACATCGAAAATTATACGCAGATAAGGTGATCAAACTTACAAGCATAAATTTAGTTCATGAAGCATAGTAATCCAACAAATCCAGGCATACATAACAACCATAATCAACAGCCAGAAATCTAATTATAAACTAACATGGCTAGGGCTTCAAACAACCCTAATCCTAAAGGAAACTACTCACGCATAACTAAGTTAACAAACATCATAATTGAATGCATAAAAACTTAAAGAGATTAGGGATTAAAAAACACAAATACTAAGATGAATGATGCGTGAGAGAAGTGGCACAAACACTTCTTCTTCTCCTAAGCTTCACTTCACAAAGAAGATGCAAGACTTGAATCTAAAAGCATGAACAAAAGGGTAAATTGCGGCTACTTGTGTATAAATTTTGAGCAGAAATTTTTGCAGAGTTTTGGGACCTTAGGAGGTAAATTGGACTTCCAAAAACAATGAGAAAACATCTATTTATAACCCCAAACACCTGCCCTAACATCTCCCTCAAAGAAAAGGGAAAACAGCCCCAAAACAAGGAGGAAAACTCTTTGTTTTTGTGAAAAAACCATAGTTAGCCGTTTTTTGTGTCCTTCTTGTACAAGGAGTCCCTTTCCTTCCTTTTTTCCACTTCTTGACTTTATCTTTGACTAGAAATTCATTTAATGCTATCCTAAATCAGATTACATTGCCTTAAAATAAAGGAAACATGATAAATTGCGGCTAGGGAAGTTAATTAACCCTAGCCATGTACAAGATGGTTTCTTAATTTCCAAGAAACTTCATTTTCCTTGTTTCTTGCCTCTTTAACTTCAAGATCTGATTAGGAATATAATTAAGTCTTCTTATCCAAGTCAATCCATATCATTGCTCATTGAGAAAGGTAGGAAAATTTGTCCAAAGTTTCTTGATGTACAAGTAAACACCCTAAAACAACCTTAATCGCATTTTGTGGGCTTCTAGGGGCTAGGCCGTGACTTTTAGGGTCTTGGTGGATCTTGGTCATGTAAATGGGAGATGATGAGGCCCTTTATGAGTCCTTGATGAGTCCTTAAAGATCTAGCCTTGGAAAGATCACATTTCATTGCAAAACATGATTTAAACCTCAACTAAGCAATCTGCACAAATTTCACAAAAGAGAACATTTTCTCCTATTGTTTGAATGATTATAATCAAAAGATAAGTAAAAGGGATAAGAAATAACGTTGAAATGATGCTTAATTTGTGACTTATCAAATACCCCCAAACCTATCTTTTGCTAGTCCCTTAGCAAAACAACAAAATACAAGCCTCGATCTAGTTATGATAAGCATTTAAACCTCTAGGTTCACCTAGTAGGAGGAGTTTTGTCTCCTGAGGGTTATAGCAGCACGATACCCACAAACGTTTTACTAAACACAACGGATGCTAGGAGTCATGCATCAACAAGTTAATAGGAATCAAGAATAGAAAATAAACTCACACAAACCAAGAAACATTCCATAATCGTGAACTCAAGTGTTAAGTGTTTATACCAACATCTCAAATGATCAAACAAGAAAACAACGTCATCTAAATACCCTAGAAAGATTTCTCCTCGACTCTAATCCTCACTAGGCATCACTCAATACGCTCAAGAATCCTAAGGTTTTCACTCAGCAAACATACGTGAAGGGTTTATGTAAAGATAATCAAGTTAATCACATATGGATTTCAATGAAAAATAGCACTTTATCTGAAAATATGATCTCACAAAGGAATTGAAGTTTAAGAGCAGAGATACGTACCTTAATCCTTTGTATAACCATTCACAAGATCAATAGGTCTTCATTCAAGGGTTGTAATGGGGCTAGGTTCTTGGTTTAAGAAAGAAAAGTTGGAATTAAAAGAACCTAAACCGCATCAAGGCATAAGAAGTCATGACTCGAACCTTGAGTCTTGATGAAATTGCGCTTAAGCTCACAAAAATGCTCTAATTGAAGTACATGGCTCACTTGACTCAACTCTAAGTTCATTGCTGTTTTTTTTCCTATCACAAATTTTCTTTTTTCTTTTTTTTTTCTTTTCACTAATGAACTTGATACATTTTTTTTATACATAAGCTGAGCCAAGATCATGCAATAACTTCCTCACTTTACAAATAAACGAACTATCTTTTCCCTTCGAACATACTTCCATCACATAAGTAGCACAAAACATCAACATATTTCCTCCTCACCATGAATCTCATTTGATGCAACCTTGACACAAGTTTAGATTATAAGGTGTAGCCATTATGAACGGTTCAAATCTTGGTTAGGTCATATCGTAGGTGAAGAACAAAATGGCTAAGTGTTTGGCTTCAAAGGAGCTTCAGGAGAATGCAATGTGGACGGGGAAAAGAAGGGCCTTTAGGAGCTAAAACACACATAGCCTATATCACATCTCATAAACAATTACACATTAAATCAAGAGCATCCAATAGATATGGTTCTTTAAACATCAATGCAAATAGAAAGAGATCATGCAATTAAGAACAAAGTGATGAGTGTTTGAGAGTAGAAACATGTAGATCACTCAGAAATAAAAGAAATCAAGCTCAAAAATCTCACAATGGTAGTCTCCACTAATTTTCGAAGTATGCTCAAATTCAATTGTTTTGGTTGCTTAATCACTTGATTATGGTATTGTGAAGTGCAAGTGTGAATTCAATGGTAATGGCAACGATTCTTAGTAAGTACAAGCAATTTTCATGTTCTATAAATTCATATTAACTTTTTTAGGCATAAAAACTAGCATCACAAAAAAAAATAGCAAAGAAAATAAAACAAAAAACAAAAAAACAGTAAGGAATTAAGAGCAGAAAATAAAAAACAGCAAGGAAAACAAAACAGAAATTGAATTGTGTACCCCTAAACTTAAGTCCAATACCCGAAAACCTAAATGAAACATTTTCCTCAATTTTTTGAGCATAAAAGGAAGACAAATCCATTAGTTAGAAGGTGAAAAACGTCCATAAGAAAAAGGGAACAAACTAGGGCCAGGTTGCCTCCTAGGAGCGCTTGATTTAACGTCTAGGCGAGACGAGGATAGCTGCTCATAAGAGAGTAGGCGCAGGGGCCTCGGGGGCCTCAAAGGGGATGGGAGACGTCCCATAGTAGTGCATGACTCTATGGCCATTCACCTTGAAGGGCTCTCACTTAACCGGATGTTGAATTTCAATTGCACCATGAGGGAAAACATTAGTGATAATGAATGGACCAGACCAGCGAGAACATAACTTACCGGGAAACAACTTGAGTCGGGAGTTGAAGAGCAAGACTTGTTGGCCAACTTGAAACACCTTCCTTTGAATGTTCTTTTCATGAAAGGCCTTGGTCTTCTCCTTGTAAATTCGTGAGCTTTCATATGCCTCATTGCGAAGTTCATCAAGCTCATTCAGTTGCAACCTTCGGTGAATTCCAGCAGCGTCTAGGTCCATGTTCATGCGCTTAACCGCCCAAAAAGCCTTGTGTTTGAGCTCTACAGGTAGATGACAACCTTTACCAAAGACTAATCGAAAAGGGGACATACCTAAAGGTGTCTTGAAAGTCGTCCTATAAGCCCAAAGTGCATCGTTTAACCTTAAAGACCAATCCTTGCGGCTAGGAAGAACTGTCTTTTCAAGTATCGCTTTGATCACCCTATTGGACACTTTGGCTTGCCCACTTGTTTGAGGATGGTAGGGGGTGGATACTCTGTGATTTACACCATACTTCCTCATCAAAGCCTCAAAAGAACGATTGCAAAAGTGGGAGCCTCCATCGCTTATGATGGCCCTTGGTGCACCAAACCTAGCTAGGATATGGTTTTGAATGAAACTCACAACAATCTTAGCATCATTAGTTTTAGTGGCAAGTGCCTCAACCCATTTAGATACATAATCCATAGCAAGCAATATGTAAACATTACCAAAAAAAAATTAGGGAGAGGTCCCATGAAATCAATGCCCCAAATATCAAAGATCTCAACAACTAAAATCGGGTTCAAAGGCATTTGATTCCTAGGACCTATGTTACCTTGCCTTTGGCATCTATCACATGTGAGCACGAATTCATTAGCATCCTTGAAGAGTGTGGGCCAATAGAAATCACTTTGAAGGACTTTATACACTGTTTTCTTGGCCCCAAAGTGACCTCCACACGTAAAAGAATGACAAAATTCAAGGATAGAACGTATCTCATAATCAGGAATGCATCGTCGAATGATTTGATCCGGGCAATGTTTCCATAGGTAGGGCTCATCCCAAATGTAATACCTCGCTTGCTTAGCAAGCTTATTCCTTTGGGGCAAGAATATAGGAGAAGCATAGATAACAACAAGAATCCATAGGTAGGGCTCATCATAGGAGAAGCATCCATCGTAACAATCTAGGCTTTGCATCCTTTATGCTCAACAAATATTTCAACGTTGCGTGATCGGTGTAAACTATGACCTCTGTTTAAATCAAGTAACTCCGAAATTTTTCCAGGGCAAAGATAACAGCAAGAAGCTCCTTTTCAGTTGTACAATAGTTCAATTGGGCATCATTAAGGGTTCGGCTTGCATAGTATATGACATGAGGAAGTTTATCGCGTCACTGTCCCAAAACAGCACCTACCGCAAAATATGAAGCATTGCACATAAGTTCAAATGAAAGGTCCCAATCGGGGGGCATAATGATAGGGGAGGTCGTGAGTTTCTCCTTTAAAGTGTCAAAAGCCTCCCTATATTCTCTATCAATGTTAAACACAGCATCCTTAGCAAGCAAAGCACACATAGGCCGAGATACCTTGCTGAAATCCTGAATGAACCTCCTGTAAAATCCAGCGTGTCCCAAGAAAGATCTAACCTCTTTGACCATGGTTGGGTATGGTAATCTCTCAACAACATCCAACTTAGCCTTGTCCACCTCAATACCCTTGTTAGAAATCACGTGGCCCAAGAAAATACCTGGTTGAACCATGAAGTGACACTTTTCCCAATTCAGCACTAGGTTACTTTCTTCGCAGCGTTCAAGTACCCGGGAAAGATTAATCAAACACAACTCAAATGAATTCCCAAACACAGAGAAATCATCCATAAATACCTCAATGATATCCTCAACCATATCCGAAAAGATACTCATCATACACCTTTGAAAAGTGGTCGGTGCGTTGCATAGACCAAAGGGCATGAGCCGGTAAGCGAATGTTCCATAGGGGTAGGTGAATGTCGTTTTCTCTTGATCTTCTGGGGCAATTGGAATTTGGTTATACCCATAATATCTATCTAGGAAACAATAATGAGAATGCCCTGCCAATCGTTCCAACATTTGATCAATAAAAGGCAAGGGAAAGTGATCCTTACGAGTGGTAGCGTTGAGCCTTCGGTAATCAATGCATACTCTCCAACCCGTGTGTATCCTCTGGGGTATAAGCTCATCGTTTTCATTCCTAACCACAGTGATTCCACTCTTTTGAGGCACAACTTGCACTGGACTTACCCACTTAGAATCACTTATTGGATAGATGATGCCCACATCCAAAAGCTTTAGCACATCTTTTTTGACAACTTCCTTCATTGGTGGGTTCAACCTTCTTTGTGCCTCTCGGGAGGGCATCGAATTTTCTTCAAGGAGAATCCTATGCATGCACTTGGCTAGACTAATTCCCTTAATGTCAGCAATATTCCACCCAATGGCCTTTTGATGGGTGCGAAGAACGTGGCAAAGCAAGTCTTCCTCGGATGGAGTAAGGTTCGTGACAATGATAACTGGGAGAGTTTGGTTGCTACCTAAGTAAGCATACTCGAGATTTTCCGGAAGAGGTTTAAGCTCAAGGATTGGAGGAGAGACATGAGAGGGCAAGGTCTCTTTGGTGGTGAGGCGCAAGGCTTCATAGGGGGCCTTGGACAAGTGCATGTATGGCGAGGCATTTAAGGAGAGAAATTCGGCCATGGTGTTTGGGTCCATTGTGGTTTAGGGTTTAGGGAAGGTGAGGGATTTTTCTAGGTCATATCCCACACATGATAGCTTAAGATTATCATTAAGAAGCATATCCATAATATTCAAAGGGAAATCATCAATAGGTTCTGCTCGATATTGCATGGTATCATGTATAGAGAAAGTACGAAGCTTGCCTAAAACCCGAATAGATACCTGTCCATTCTTCACATCAATGAGGCATTCAGCTGTAGCCAACAAAGGACGTCCAAAGATCAATGGGGCCTCCTCATTCTTGTCAATTCTATCCATCTTCAAGACATGGAAATCAGCGGGAATACACGTATCCCCAATCTGAACCACAACATCCTCCAGCACACCTACAAGGTTAGAAACCGACGCATTAGCCAATCGAACACAAAGATGAGTAGGTTTAAGATCTCCTAAGTTCAAAGACTTATATATATGGAAAGGCATAATGTTAATGGAAGCTCTCATATCACATAAACAATGTTCAAAGCGTTTAGATTGAATGACACAACGAAGTGAAGGGGCCCCGGGATTATTGACTTTCGGGGGCATGGAAACAAGGGCTACCTTGCAAGCTTGGGGCAGGTCCACGACATTTGGGGCTTCAAATCCTCTTTTTTCAGAAACTAGATCCTTAATAAGCTTCGCAAAGATGGGCATGTGCTCTAGGATCTTGGAAAAATGAAGTGTGATTTGAAGTTTCTGCAGCATCTTAATGATCTCGTCCTCGAATGCTTCCTTGTTTTTGTTTTGATTTTGAAACCTATGAGGGAATGGATATGAGACATTATTAGATAACTCAAAAGACACCTTCTTAGACATTTTATTGGAATTAGAAGGAGTTTTAGGGTTAGAAAGTCCAACATGTTGCTGGGTTACTGCAGGGGTAGCCGAAATGGATGCATCATGTTCCAATGCTTTGTCTTTCGAGTTCAAGGGCTGTTGTTGTGTGCTTGGGCCTTGGGTTCCAGGGAACTTAACCTGTGGTTCTTCATCTTGAAAGTGAGCTTGAGGTGGTACCACGTGGGTGGGCTCATCCAAGGCCAAAGAGGGGGCAGATTGCACGCCATAGGGTGATGGAATTTACTGATGGTTCCATCACTGAGTACTCGGGTAGCTTGCTGGATTTTGAGTGTATGGCTGTGATTTTTGAACAGCAGGGACGTGGGGTCTTGAAGTATGATTCCTTGGGGTGTACTCTGGGATAGGAAGTTCAGTGCCACTCTGGAGGGTGATGGAATTCGTTGTTGGTCCATGGGGACCTTTCGGATTCACCATAACTTGACTAGGGAACTTACCGGGCTCTCTTTGGTTGAGTTGATTGGAAATTTTCCCAAGTTACCTCTCCAAGTTAGTAATGCCATGTTTAGTCTCATTCATGAAGGCATTGGTTGCTACTTGGTGAGTCCGAGATTCATTCATGAAGGCATTAGTGTGCTACGCCATAGTTGCAAGTGCATCCTCCCTTGACTTACCGGTTGAACCTTGAGTTGAGGATGTACCTTGGGGCTGCATAGAAGGGGCAGCAACGTGAGGTTGCTGGAATCCAGGGGGTGGCAAGGGGTTAGCCACGGATTGGTTGTTGTTCCACCTGAAATTCGGATGGTTCTTCCATCCCGGATTGTAAGAGTTCGAAAAAGGATCATTCCGGGGCCTTGAAGCATTGTACCCGCCAACATAGTTGGCTTCACCCACTTGTGTGCACTCATCCGAAGAGTGTCCATGGACTGAACACACCTCAAAAACCAGGGTATTCTTAACCTTATCCCTACACAATTGCTTTACAAAATCCGTGAGTTCAGCAATGGATCCATCTTTGTCCCTAGGCTCAGCCATGGACCTAGATGAGTGGCCTCAGTAACTAAACTTTTTTTCCCTTTGAGCTATCTTCTCAAATGCAATTCGGGCCTCGGTTACCGTGCCATCTAAGATACCTTCAGATAGGGAATTCACCATAGTACGATCCCCATAACTAAGACCTCCATAAAACCACATCATGAGGTGATGATCCTAAATGTTATGATGGGGAAAAGCACAAAGCATCTCATTAAACCTTTCCCAATACTCATAAAAGGCTTCATCTTGGAGGTGTCTAGGGTTCATAATCATAGCCTTAAACGTATTAGTTTTCTCAATGGGGTAGTATTGGGTGAGGAATAAAGTAGACAATTCTGACCATGTATGTATAGAGGTGGGTGCAAGTGCATGAAACCAAGCTTTAGCCCTATCCTTAAGTGAAAAGTTAAACAACCTCAACCTAATTTCATTCTCAGTCTTCCCATTGATACGAAGAGTAGAACAAACCTGGAGAAAGTCCTAGATATTAAGGTGAGGGTTTGCTCCAAAGAGGCTATCAAACGTAGGCAACATGTGAAGAAGACAACATGAAACATGATAATGACACTACACAATATCCATGATGTACCCGCCCTTATACAACTATTACCGATGGTGCGTGATAATGCATGAAACATGAAGAAGATTTAATGATACTACATTATCCCTAGTAAAGTGATGTGCAATCATGTGGAGTCATGAGTTTAGATTACGAATAAGATTCTTCCTCTTGAACGTGATGCTACAATTTGCAGGTTGAACACAAATATTAAGATGATTCATCAACCAATTACATCGACAATTATACGCAGATAAGGTGATCAAACTTACAAGCATAAAATGAGTTCATGAAGCATAGTAATCCAACAAATCCAGGCATACATAATAACCATAATCAACAGCCAAAAATCTAATTATAAACTAACATGGCTAGCATTTCAAACAGCCCTAATCCTAAAGGAAACTACTCACGCATATCTAAGTTAACAAACATCGTAATTGAATGCGTAAAACCATAAAGAGATTAGGGATTAAGAAACAAAAATACTAAGATGAATGATACGTGAGAGAAGTGGCACGAACACTTCTTCTTCTCCGAAGCTTCACGTCACAAAGAAGATGCAAGACTTGAATCCAAAAGCATGAACAAAAGGGTAAATTGCGGCTACTTGTGTGTGAACTTTAAGAAGAAATTTTTGTAGAGTTTTGGGACCTTAGGAGGTAAATTGGACATCCAAAAACAATGAGAAAACGTCTATTTATAACCCCAAATACCTGCCCTAGCATCTCCCTCAAAGAAAAGGGAAAACAGCCCCAAAACAAGGAGTTGTGAAAAACAATATTTAGTCGTTTTGTGTCCTCCTTGTACAAGGAGTCCCTTTCCTTCCTTCTTTCCACTTCTTGACTTTATCTTTGACTAGGAATTCATTTAATGCTATCCTAAATCAGATTACATTGCTCAAAAATAAAGGAAACATGATAAATTGCGGCTAGGGAAGTTAATTAACCCTAGCCATATACAAGATGGTTTCTTAATTTGCAAGAAACTTCCTTTTCCTTGTTTCATGCCTCTTTAACTTCAAGATCTGATTAGGAATATAATTAAGTCTTCTTATCCAAGTCAATCCATGCTATTCCTCATTGACAAAGGTAGGAAAATTCGTCCAAATTTGCTTAATGCACAAGTAAACACCCTAAAACAACCTTAACCCCATTTTGTGGGCTTTTAGGGGCTAGGCCGTGACTTTTAGGATCTTGGTGGATCTTGTGTAACGACCCGGAAATACGAAAAAGGGAACTTTGGGAAAATTTGAAGGAAAATGACGATTTTGCCCCTAGGATTGGGCGAACGGTTGACTTTTGGTTTGAGCGGTAAAACAGACTTTGACCGATTACTGTGACGTAGTTCGGGACATCACGAGTTCATAGATAGGTGGCACATCTGATTCCGACATTCGAGGAGAAAGTTATGATGTTTGGAAGTTTAAGGGTAATTTGGTAATTTGATTAAAAAAGGGGCAATTTGTTGACTTTTCAAAAGACATGGACTTTTCACGTAATTTGAAGACCGTTGGGTACGTCTCGGGACTCTGAGTGTGTGGACAGGCGGCACGAGTCAATTGGAGTCCGGATGAAAATGTTATGAACTAAGGAATGTGAGGGGCAATTTGGTAAATTATGCAAGCAAGGGAAAATCTGTCTTTTTGCAAGAATTGCTGAGTCAATTACATTAGTGACTCACGCCATTCTTTAATTGACACATGTCACCTGGAAAAGAAGAATTAGTGGCAAATGTCTGTGTGTTTGGGTTGGCGGTGGAGAATGATGTACTTATATGGTATGTGTGTTTGAACAAAGAAAACAGAGGATGTGTTTGGGTTGGAAATGAGTAATCCATTAAATTGATGCCGTGAGATTCAATTCGAATTGAGAGTGTGAACTTGAGAGAAACAGAGAAGTAAAAAAGGAAGAAATGATAATAATTAGGAAAGAAAACCCAGTGAACCCGAGATCCCAACCTTTCGAACATTTGATTAAACATCGAATTTGAATCTCTGAGCCCTAAACACTGAAATTGGCATTGGATTAAGCCGCTTGAGCTCAAGGTGAATCGAACCCAATCAAGAACGACGACAATTGGTGTCATTTTGACCTAGAACAGTCATGGTGGAAATCGGGAAATCACGAGCTTGAGTTGAGTAATTGGGGGTAAGTTTTTGTGAAATTGATTTCCAAATAATCTTTATAATGAGGCTACGATGCTGTCTGACTAATTAATTGAAGGATTCAATGGTTATTTGACAAATTCAGACGAAGAATATGTTTTTGAAACTTGAATTAAGTCGAGATGGTTTGGAGTAACAAAACGTGAAATTGATGTTAGAGATCCAGAATTCAGTTGGTTATGAAGCTATTGGAATGTTCAATTTTTGAATTGATAGAAAACTAACCGGGTCAACACGTAGGCTAAAGGACCCGTTTTACAGGTATCCGGGCGAGGACGACGACTGTAGCACTTTACTGTGCAGGCCTGTGGCTCCCACGTGCAGCCACTCACGGCGGTGCGTGAGGGCGTTTGGGAATGATTCCCGAGGTGAGTTCAACATGAAACTTGCTCGTTTTAATGTAACGAACATTTTGCCACTAGTTTCGAGGAAATCGGTTATCATTTCGATAGTGTTCTGAGTATCCAAAGTTTTAATATACATTTAAAATACGTATTTAAATCTCGGAAAAATTGGGGAAATTTATACGAGGTATATTGAAGTTTTAGTGACCCTCGATAATGATTGTGGATAGGAATGGTGACTTTCGGAATTTACGGAAAAACGTGCAGCTCGAAAAGCGAGTAATATGTACGGTGTGTGAGTGGACTTTTGTTTTCTACACTGAATGCATGCATATATATTTTAAATGCTTTATTATATGAATTGAAATGATTTGGCATGATTAACGTTTCGATATGATGATTTCTGGATTTTGGGAATATTATATTGTTTTATATTGATTTCGGGGCACGATTTTCGAGAAAATTGTGAAATTGTTGCTTTGGACGAAGGCCCAGGATTTGAAATTGGTTTTGACTCATATTATGAGTCGGGAAATGATTTGATGAAAGTGTAATGCTTTTTGGATATCTTTTATGAATTTATGTGAAATTGGCAATTGAGGTTGCGAGTGCACGGATTTGCGTGAAAATGATATTTTGGGCTTGAGACCCAATTGGATAGTGATTTTGACTCGGATTTGGAGTCACATGTGAATATGATTAAATTGATGATTTGATTTTTAAAGTAAATTCTGGACACTGTTTTTATGATGGATTTGTGGAACTTGCTTTTTGAAAGCTATGTTTCGGGCATAGGCCCTGTTGAAATGTTTTTTATTTGATTTGAGACATAAATGGTTTTAAAATGAGATTACTGGATTTGGCGACTGTTCCACATATACCATCCTCTGTGATTTGATGGTCTCCTCCAGACGTCGTAGATCCTGGAGTAATCACGATCCACTGCCTGGAGGTGAGTAGCTCCAAGGGAGGCTCAATCTCAGGAGTGTGAGATTATGATGATATCCTCCAGATGTCGTAGATCCTGGAGATGATATCACCCCAGACATCGTAGATCTTGGGGAGGTACTCGGACATGAGACACCCGAGTTTGCACGTGTTGCATTGATATCGTGACGGGTTACTTGGATATTGAGATTGGATATTGAGGATTGATGGTATTTATGATTTATTAATCTTTGTGTCCAGATACTTTATATCGTGCACTGATTTGATGAACATGAGTTTTACGGACCATGGGAAAACATGTTTTGATTTTATCGGTCCACTGTTCATACTTGATTGATCTCACACTATGACTCATGTTTTATGATATGCATGCATGTTTGTGAAACTGCAGGGTAAGAATGTATTTCGATAAATGTATTTCTAAAACTTTGTTTTGTCAATTCACACCTTTTAAGTTTTTATTGACTCTCCAGGTCGTGACGCGATGATCGAGGCTGATCGGGAGGTGGAGGCATAAGTGGGCACAGGTGCGGTTATCCCTTATTTGGCAAGTGCTGAGGGTAATTTCGGAACTTCAATTGACTTGTCAGACGGGAGCAGGACCGGGCACTGTTGTCTATGTCCTTCATGGACAGGTCCTGTCATCTTGGTCATGTAAATGGGAGATGATGAGGCCCTTTATGAGTCCTTTATGAGTCCTTAAAGATTTAGCCTTGGAAAGATCACATTTCCTTGCAAAACATGATTTAAACCTCAACTAAGCAATCTCCACAAACTTCACAAAAGAGATCATTTTCTCCTAATGTTTGAATGATTATAATCAAAAGATAAGTAAAAAGGATAAGAAATAACATTGAAATGATGCTTCATTTGTGACTTATCAATTAGTGAAAAGATTGGACTATTGGCATATGGTTAGGCGTTACCCCCGGAACTTTCTCGAGTCCATGATGTGTTTCACGTTTCCATGCTCAGAAAGTATATGTCTTATGCCTCCCATGTTCTAAGGTAGCAACCCATTAAGCTTCGAGAGGATCTGAGTTTCGAAGAACAACTAGTACAAATCCTGGATCGTAATGATAAAGTACTTCTTCATAAAATAATCCCTTTAGTTAAAGTGTTATGGAGGAACCAGAATGTTGAAGAAGGTACTTGGGAACATGAGGCACAAATGCAATCACAGTATCCCCACTTGTTAAAGTAAATTTCAACGACAAAATTTTCTTTAAGGGGGGTAGATTGTAATTCCTCGGAACATCGAGTGTTGTGCCTAAGTAATATTTTATCAGAAATGGACATTAGTAATAGTTATGTTGACTTTCAGACATTTCGTGATTGAGGTTATGTAGGATTCGAAATGTGGATTTCTTAGGTGGTTGGTATATGTCGATTGGACCTTGGGAGTTGGTGTTCCGACCAAAATTATGTGACGGGTATTTTGGTCATTTGCCACCCTAAGGGAAAAATAGTCTTTTATACTATGGGATGTTCTAGGAAAGTAATAGGAGGCTGCCAGGTGTCCTTATTTCTAGGGGCTTGTGCCACCGCCTCACCTTGAGTTAAAGTGTGTGTGTGTGTGTGTGTGTGTGTGTGTGTGTGTGTGTGTGTGTGTGTGTGTGTGTGTGTGTGTGTGTGTGTGTGTGTGTGTGTGTGTTTATTTTGGTTATCAGTCGAGAAAAAAAAAAGGAAGAATAGAGAGTGAAGAAGGAGAAGAAAGAAAGAATAAAGGCAAACCAAAAGCAAGAAAAAAAGAGAGAAAATAGAAGGTGAGTGTGTGACTGTGAGAGAAGAAAAAACTGAGAGTGAAAATCGTAAAAGTTTGGAAAGGTTGTTGCTCCAAGGGTTGTCGTGAGAGGAAATTAGAACTGAGGTGTTGGGGACATTCTTTGAGCTTGAACAAACCTGCACAGGGGCTGAAAGGATGGGCTGGACGAGGAACTCGCCCATAAACTGAAGTGGAATTTCTAGAGAAATTGTAGAAGGCCAGGCGATACGGCTACAAGAGTTGTGGGGAAGCAACCAACCCGTGGGTAAGCAACCAACCCGTGGGTAAGCAGCGTTAGCACACCTGTGAGTGGAATTTTCTTCATTTATATTTTGTGCATGCATACTCAACTTATTTTAAGTGGTTTTCTACGTGATTTTCTTGATGTCTGATTAAGTGAGATCTTTTGTAAATTTGTTGATTTTACGAACATTTAATGAATATTCAAATTGCACGTTTACGAGATTTGTGATTTGGACTTAGGCCAAGTATTGAAATATGAACTGCTTTTGTTATATGATTTTGGAGATGTTACTATGTTTAATGTGAGCATGGATTGAGTTGTGATATGGAAACCCACCTCGAGATGCCATGACAGGACCCGTCCTAATCTCCCTAGATTATCGTGGGACGTGCCCTGCTCTTGTCTGACAATCAAACTCAAAATACCAAAAATGACGCTTTAAGTTTTAAAGAACGATTCAAACAACAACATTTTCAGACTGGAGATTTGTATCTATACATAATCAAGTACACATGACAGTACGATAAAAGTACTAAGTCCTACCCCGAAAGGTAACTAAGTGCACAACGGTACTCTTTTATGCCTCAGCCTCAGTGTCAGTCCCGATATCTGGGCCACGACCTGGAGGGTCAATAAAATAGTCAAAGTGTGAGTGGACAAAAATAAACATTTTCAAAATACGATGTAAGAAATAATAGCATTTCCCCCTCTGTTTTATAAACATGCATGCATATAAATCAAATCGTATGAATGTAATTCAAATCATATATAAATATAAATATATATATGTATCTAGACATACATATAAGTAAAACACAATATAACTAATCCTCGATATCTGTGATATCTATAACTAGTAACTGCCACGATTTCAAATGCTACGCATGCAACTCGGGGTCTCATCTCCGAGTACATCCGCAAGATCTACGACGTCCGGGGTGATATCATAATCTCACACTCCTGAGTCTCGGCCTCTCCTCGAAGCTACTCATCCCAAGCAATGTACCGTGACTACTCCGGGATCCTTGATGTCTGGAGGAGACAATCCAATTCACATAGGATGGTATATGTGGAACAGTCACCAAATCCAGTAAAAAGTCATTTCAAAACCATTTATGTCTCAAACCGAGTTACAACATCGTACAATTGGGTCAATGCCCGAGACATGACTTTCACAAGTCATTTCCACAAAACCATCAGAAAACAGTGTCCAGAACTCATTTTATAAATCCCGATTTATTCAAATCGATCCTACCAAATACGTTATTCAAATCACCTCAAATCGCAGTCTCTCTTTTGAATTCCCATTTGACTCTAAATCTAAGTCAAAACCGTAATACACTTGGGTTTCAAGCCCAAAACATCAGTTTTACGCAAATTTGTAAAAATTTTCATAAGCCGATAATTAAATTCGCAAACTCATCAAGTGATGATACCAAATCATTTCTACTTAAATCATATAATAAAGCATTTAAAACATTTATGCATGCATCACAGTTATAAAAAAAATTCCACTCACACACTGTCCAAGCTGCGCTCTAGATATTCTCATTGTAAATCTCACTAAAGCTAGTACAAAGTCTCCGGACCTGTCCAAATCACACTTGAGGGTCACTAACATTCTATACAAGTTCATACGATAACCCTCAACAAGCCGAACACAGGAAACGTGTCCCGAACACGCTTCCCGAGGCTAAAAACCTCTAAAAGACCTATCAAACGGTCTCTGTTTGACCTTAAACCACCATTATTGAATTCAGATCGTCAAAACATTTCAAATAAGATCAATTTCACCTCAAAATTCGTGCCCACGCACCTGTCAAAGTTTGGTCAACGCTGGTCGTCGTTGGTCAACGGCGATCCATGGCGGTCAACACCAGTCAGTGCTAACGTCATGCTGACGTAAGCCTGGCATCTGATAAGTCAGACAACTTCTGACAATCTGCCACATGGCATCACCCCACTAGTCCTCATGGTTTAACAACGCTGAGTGAACCTGCCACGTCAGCTACCACGTAAACTTGACAGATCCTAACACTCTACCACGGGGCACCCCCTCACTGATCCACATGGTCTAACATCGTTGATGTGGACCTGCCTCGTCACCTGCCGCATCAATCTGACACCTTCTGACACGACCCGCCCCCAATCCCCGGGATTAAGGGCTAAGTCATGCTCCCGTCTAACTTACGGGTGACACGAAGGCTAAACTGACGCCAACCTCTGTGTGACACGTAAGTCGGACAAGGGATTATTGACTGAACCGATCAAAACTTCCGAACTTCCCAGAGAGCGCAGACCCTACTATGGATCGTGTATGTGATGTCCACGTCTCTCTCGACCAACAGCCCGCACCGCAACAACCTGCAGGGTATTGAAAACATGAAAAGACTGTGAGTGGACAAAAATTAAGTATAAGTTTATAGGACAGTTTATAGAAAAGTACATTTATACCCTCCTTTAAAAAAAAAACAAATGCATGCATATAAAAAACCACGTCATAAAACCATTCCAATTTCAAGTTATTCAAACCATTCAAGAAAACCGAACTCATTGCTTTTTCTCAAATCCCGGGCCTCAGCCCAAAACCATAAAAAACTGTATCATCCGGGCATAGCCCAAAACAACGGAAAACCATTATCGTCAAGTCTCAGTGAAATCGAAAACACATTTGATATCACTTCTCCATCCATCGAACCTGCTGGATCTATCCGAATGTTTAAACTCCCGAGTCTGTAAACTCAATCCAGGCCTTAATATAATCCGAGTCTTTAAACTCATGAGTCTTTAAACTCAACAAGCCTATGAGGGAAATATCAATATCCGAGTCTTTAAACTCCTGAGTCTTTAAACTCAATCCAGGTCTTTAAATTCAATCCGGGTCATTAAACCCAATCTGGGCCCGCCCCCATCATAATCATATCCGGGTCTTTAAACCCAATAACTAGATCCAGAAAATCTAATCCAAAATCATTTTCCATTTCCGAATCCAAATCTGCAATCTCATCAGGATCTCGAATCCAAACTCAGAACTCATATCCATATCCATTTCCAAATTCGAGTCCGAAACCATCATTCCGTAAACCGACATCCGTAATAACCATTCCGAACCCAAACCCGGAAATCCACTTTCAAGTTTCAAAACTGAATCCAGAATCGTCATTCTGAAATCCGATTCCAAAAACCGAAATCATGTTCTTTAAAACCACTTTTGAACTGGACCTTTAAGCCCGAAGTCATTTTTTCGAAATCCATTTTTAAATCATTGATATTAAATCATATTTCAAATCCCGACATCAGATCATTAAAACCAGGTTCAAATCACAACATCCATCAAATCTCGTGAATCGTGAAATTCCGTAAATACCTCGAAAAACGTGCAAAATCGTAATCGATCAAGATCATAAATCAAATCATAGAATCACGTATAGAAAATGTATAGAAACATATATGCATGCATCACAAGTTAGAAAGCAAAGTCCACTCACAGACCACAGCGTCGTCGCCTCGATACGCGCGCACTTATGCCGTTTCTAGCCAATCTGTTATCCTCGGCTTTTCCGAACCTGTCCAAATCTCAATATAAGGTCACTAACTACTTTACAAGGATCATACTAAGGCTCTGTAATTTTCCAGAATTTTTAACTATTTTTAAACGAGCCTAAAACCTGCGGACATCCCGAAAACTATCGAAACGATGTCCGATTGACTCGAAACCACCTCCAAAATGTTCGTTACATCGAATACTTTAAAAGTCATGTTGAAACCATCTTCAAAAAGTGTGCCACGCGCCCACACGCGCTGCTCAAAGAGGCTGCGCGTGAGAGCCACGCGCCAGCACAGTGTCATCCTCTACCTCTGGTGAACCGGGTATAGTCCGGTTCACTGTAATCCGGTCCAGCCCTGAATTGGTGTGGGTAATTTTTTTTCAATTTAAATCCGTTTGCCATCTTTTTATGTCCTCTAGCATCGTCCTACTCTTCCTAATTGATTTCCATAAACAAATCGCGAAATTGAGGTCCGTAATATACCTCCTAAATGATCGATCAAAACCAACTTTTCCATCAACCCTTCTATGTGATTCCAGTCGTCCCCTGCCGTGATTCCGAGTTCAAATAGTTCTTTTCAACCTCCAAAACCAAACGAAATCATTAGTATGGATTAATAGTTACCAAAACTCAGTTTACCATTTGTGAGGGACACATACCCATATTCGAGTTACACGGCCGCTGTCCACGACCAGCTTCGAACCTAGTCCCAATCGACTTGTCTGACCTGCCTGAGCAACCTCCTGGTGACCAATACGATCATGTTAGCCTCAAAAGTCTAATCCCCTTTTGAATGGAACAGGGTGCACAAACCTCTCTGTTTACCCTATTTTCTTACTTCCACACAATCACTCAACTCACTTAAGCTCAGACCGCACTCACACGATTCACCTGTGTTACTCACAATCACACCCTAAACTTCTTACTCCTGGAAGAAGAGCACGGTTACACACAGCCTTCCCATGTTTCCATTTCTCAGTACCTCACCTCACTCTCACTCGAGCACCTTCTTTGTGCACTCTCACACACAAATACCAACACACACACCCTCTGATCTCAGACACAAGTACCACTTGAACTCAGGCACGTCACACACTGAATAAGATCGATATGCCCTCTGTCTCTGTTCTCTCAACTGATCCAATAAACCAAATCTTAAAACTTAAACGTGTGAGACCGACTTGGCTAGAAGCCTCTAGGAATGGCCAAGGTGTCCTCACCTGATTGTCCACTGAAACAAAGATGCCAAAAGACCATTTTGCCCCTTAAAGTCCAAATTACCATTTTACCCTTCGTAATCCTTGACCAGTAACTCTATTTCCCGAACTCTAAATGATACATGCCGCCTGTCGTTGGAACCAGGGACTCGAGACCTTCCTAACGGTCCTCGAAATACATAAAAGTGACTTGTCATCCAAAAAGTCAACAATTTGCCCCTATTCCACCAAAATTACCAAAGTACCCTCGAACTTCCAAATGTTATAACTTTTCCCTCGAATTTTTAACTATTTTTAAACGAGCTCTAAAACCTTCGGACATCCCGAAAACTATCGAGACGATGTCCGATTGACTCGAAACCAGCTCCAAAATGTTCGTTACATCGAATACTTTAAAAGTCTTGTTGAAACCATCTTCAAAAAGTGTGCCACGCGCCCACACGCACTGCTCAAAGAGGCTGCGCGTGAGAGCCACTCGCCAGCACAGTGTCATCCTCTACCTCTGGTGAACCGGGTATAGTCCGGTTCACTGTAATCCGGTCCAGCCCTGAATTGGCGTGGGTAATTTTTTTCAATTTAAATCCGTTTTTCCATCTTTTTATGTCCTCTAGCATCGTCCTACTCTTCCTAATTGATTTCCATAAACAAATCACGAAATTGAGGTCCGTAATATACCTCCTAAATGATCGATCAAAACCAACTTTTCCATCAACCCTTCTATGTGATTCCAGTCGTCCCCTGCCGTGATTCCGAGTTCAAACAGTTCTTTTCAACCTCCAAAGCCAAACGAAATCATTAGTATGGATTAATAGTTACCAAAACTCAGTTTACCATTTGTGAGGGACACATACCCATATTCGAGTTACACGGCCGCTGTCCACGACCAGCTTCGAACCTAGTCCCAATCGACTTGTCTGACCTGCCTGAGCATCCTCCTGGTGACCAATACGATCATGTTAGCCTCAAAAGTCTAATCCCCTTTTGAATGGAACAGGGTGCACGAACCTCTCTGTTTACCCTATTTTCTTACTTCCACACAATCACTCAACTCACTTAAGCTCAGACCGCACTCACACGACTCACCTGTGTTACTCACAATCACACCCTAAACTTCTTACTCCTGGACACAGAGCACGGTTACACACAACCTTCCCATGTTTCCATTTCTCAGTACCTCACCTCACTCTCACTCGAGCACCTTCTTTGTGCACTCTCACACACAAATACCAACACACACACCCTCTGATCTCAGACACAAGTACCACTTGAACTCAGGCACGTCACACACTGAATAAGATCGATATGCCCTCTGTCTCTATTCTCTCAACTGATCCAATAAACCAAATCTTAAAACTTAAACGTGTGAGACCGACTTGGCTAGAAGCCTCTAGGAATGGCCAAGGTGTCCTCACCTGATTGTCCACTGAAACAAAGATGCCAAAAGACCATTTTGCCCCTTAAAGTCCAAATTACCATTTTACCCTTCGTAATCCTTGACCAGTAACTCTATTTCCCGAACTCTAAATGATACATGCCGCCTGTCGTTGGAACCAGGGACTCGAGACCTTCCTAACGGTCCTCGAAATACATAAAAGTGACTTGTCATCCAAAAAGTCAACAATTTGCCCCTATTCCACCAAAATTACCAAAGTACCCTCGAACTTCCAAATGTTATAACTTTTCCCTCAAATTTTTAACTATTTTTAAACGAGCCCTAAAACCTTCGGACATCCCGAAAACTATCGAGACGATGTCCGATTGACTCGAAACCAACGCCAAAATGTTCGTTACATCGAATACTTTAAAAGTCGTGTTGGAAACATCCTCAAAAAGTGTGCCACGTACCCACACGCGCCACCCAAAGGGGCTGCGTGTGGGAGCCACGCGCTCAGCACAATGTTATCCCATACCTCTGGTGAACTGGGTCTGGTCTGATTCACTGTAATCCGGTCCAACCCTAAACCAGCGTGGGAAATTTTGTCCAATTTTAATACGTTTTCCATCTTTTTAAGTCCTCTAGCATCATCCTACTCTTCCTAATCGATTTCCATAAACAAATCACGAAATTGAGGTCCGTAATATACCTCCTAAATGATCGATCAAAACCAACTTTTCCATCAACCCTTCTCTGTGATTCCAGCCGTCCCCTGCCGTGATTTCGAGTTCAAACAGTTCTTTTCAACCTCCAAAACCAAACGAAATCATTAATATCGATCAATAGTTACCAAAACTCAGTCCCAATCGACTTGTCTGACCTGCCTGAGCATCCTCCTGGTGACCAATACGATCATCTCAGCCTCAAAAGTCCAATCCCCTTTTGAATGGAACAGGGTGCACGAACCTCCCTGTTTACTCTGTTTTCTTACTTCCACACAATCACTCAACTCACTTAAGCTCAGACCACACTCACACGACTCACCTGTGTTTCACCTTACTCACAATCATACTCTAAACTTCTTATTCCTGGACACAGAGCACGGTTACACACAGCCTTCCCCTGTTTCCATTTCTCAGTACCTCACCTCACTCTCACCCGAGCACCTTCTTTGTGCACTGTCACGCACAAATACCAGCACACACACCCTCTGATCTCAGACACAAGTACCACTTGAACTCAGGCACCTCACACACTGAATAAGATCTATGTGCTCTTTTTCTCTGTTCTCTCAACTGATCAAATAAACCAAATCTTAAAACTTAAAGGTGTGAGACCGACTTGGCTAGAAGCCTCTAGGAATGGCCATGTGTCCTCCATTCTGTGGTTTAGCTCACAAATATCCAATCCATCATCCCTAGGTGTCCTCACCTGATTGTCCACTGAAACAAAGATGCAAAAAGACCATTTTGCCCCTCAAAGTCCAAATTACCATTTTACCCTTCGTAATCCTTGATCGGTAACTCTATTTCCCGAACTCCAAATGATACATGCCGCCTGTCGTTGGAACCAGGGACTCGAGACCTTCCTAACGGTCCTCGAAATACCATTTGCCGCTATTCCACTAAAATTACCAAAGTACCCTCGAACTTGTGAACGTCATAACTTTTCTTTCGAATGTTGGAATCGGACGTGCCACCTGTCTATGAACTCGTGACACCCCGAACTACGTCACGGTCATTGGTCAAAGTCCAGTTGACCGCCCGAACGAAAAGTTAACATTTTTGCCCATTCCATGGGCAAAATCGTCATTTTGGACTGTCCGTCCGAAATCGTCCAACTAAGTACTGATTAACCTCACTAATCCGTCATTAATCATTAAGCAAATCCCGATTTACGGGACGGGTCCTTACACCTTCTGACAAGTTCCCACGTGGCATCACCCCACTTTTTCACTCGGTCTGACATGGCTAACGCGAACCTACCACGTCAGCTGTTGACTGGACCTGGCAACCTACCATGTGGCATCACCTTATTTGCGACGTGCACTAATAGCAATGACATGGACTACCACGTCATCACCTTAAACCTCCAGAAGGGTCGACCCATTTGACTATAACAGGACGTTCGACTCACGAATTTGACCCAGCCAGAACTCAACCGTCCGACCACTATTTGCCTTCATTTTTCGCCTCATCCTCTCGGCTACTTCCCAGAAAGAGATCTACAACCTCAAAATCAATTAAAAGGGCCTAGAGATTACTTACCGAGCTTGTTGTTTTCAGCCAAATTTCAAATGTGAAGCCCAGTCGATTCCAGCTGCTTCCTTCCACGATTTTGGTCCCTTTGACTTCGTACAATCCCCAAGAACCATTTTCACTCATCAAAATGGTCCAAAAACCCCATCTAAATCCAATTTCAAAAATCAACCCAAACAAGGGTTCGGGTTTACCTGATTTCTGGGTTCCTCAAGCAGATCTGCCGTGCTCAATCGTCCACACTGTCGTCTCAGGCCTCTCTTTCACTCTTAATCTCTCTCAAGCAACACAAGGGATGAAGAATGATGTTTGTGGGTTGGGTTTGAGTTTCAGGTGAAGGAAAAAGGAAGAAATGAAGATGCATGAACCATCGGATATTGGGCTAATGGGATGAGTGACACTTTTCACTTGTCACTTATCCATTGGTCCAAGTCAGGATATTTTTCCCAATTAAAACCTGCCAACTATCACTTTCTCGTAAAATATGAATAGTACATAAATTCTTTCGTGACCCGTAACTTCCCCATCTGACGTTTGATTTCGACGTGCCGCCTGTCTACGGACTCATAACGTCTCGATCTACGTAATGGGCATTGGTCAAAGTCCAAATAACTTCTCAGTTCAAAAGTCAACAGTTTCCCTTCTCAGGGGAAAAATGGTCATTTCACATTTAATTTTCGAATTTACATTTCTTAAAAAGTTCGGGTTGTTACATGCCAGATTTGTTAGACGGTCTCGGAAGTCGAGGTAATGCTCCGTAGTTTCCAAGACCAGTGAACAGTCTCAGACATCGAGTTAATGCTCCATAGTTCTTGAGACTGGGACCCTGACTCAGACTTCGAGGTAACGCTCTGTAGTTCCTGAGCTGGTCCACACTCGGATGTCAAGTTTGGGGCTTCGTAGTTCCCGAGTGATATTAGCCTACTGGTAGAGCATATTTCATGTGTTATTTATCTTGCGGGCATCGAGGATGGGTTGATTTTTGGTATAGCGATGTGTGCTTGATTCCCGTATGTTTTTATGTGTTAACTTGTTTTTTAGTATTGCTGAATTTCTTATAAGCGTGCATAACCTGAGATTTATTGGTTGATTTCTTTTTTTACTAAAAAGGCTTAGTTTCTGGTTTGCATGCCTTGTTTTATAAAACGGAGGGTGACTTGTATGTTTTAAATAGATTTTCAGAATTATTTTATCATATATTTATTTTCTTTTTTGTCCACTCACAAATTCATGTTTTAAACTACCATCCAGGCCATGTCGAGGTATCGTGGATCGATTTTGCTGCCGAAGACATATAAATAAGTGGAACTTTGCGCACTCTACAGTTGATAGGGTAGAACTCGACTTTTCCCTTATGTGTACTTTATAGTACTTATGGTCTTTAAATAAGTATGATAGCCCTTATCTGACAGAAGTTTCCAATTATTGCTTTTATCTTGCGTTAAACTAGTTGTTTGAGTTATCTGTCAGACGGGAGCAGGATCTCCTCGGTTTTCCAGGAGGGGTCCTGTTAGATTGGGTGAGGTGATGTTGCTCGGTTTGGCCAAAATCAAAATCAAGGAGGGAGGAAGGGTTCGGTTTAGTTGGGAAGGAAGAAGAAATCGAGAGACAAGATAGAGAAAGAGGGATGGGGAATAATCTGGAGAAAGGAAGAAAAATCTCCCAAAAATATCTACATTGAAAATTACCAAAATGGTCCTCAAAGTTCTAGATCCACAATGTAACGACCCGGAAATTCAAAAAAGGAAAATTTGGAAAAAATTAAAGGAAATGACGATTTTGCCCCTAGAATTAGGCGAACGATTGACTTTTGGTTTGAGCAGTCAAACGGTTTTTGACCCATGACTGTGACGTAGTTCGGGACGTCATGAGTACATAGACAAGTGGCACGCCCGATTCCGATATTCGAGGATAAAGTTATGATGTTCAGAAGTTTAAGGGTAATTCGGAAAATTGGTTAAAAGGGACCATTTGTTGACTTTTTGATAGGGACCATGTTTGGACTTTCCGTAAGTATCGTTGGGTAGGTCTCGAGACGCTGAATCCGTAGACAGGCGGCATGCGTCAATCGGGGTTCGGATGAAAAAGTTATGGGCTTGAGAAAATGAAGGGCAATTTGGTAATTTGTCAAAGAGGGGTAAAATGGTAATTTGACTGAGTTTTGATGAGTCAGTACGGCTGTGATGGCCAATGAAGAACAGTCGGGATTGGTGTGAATCCCAGGAGAAACTGAAGTGTTGGCCAATGAAAAAAGATTAAAGACTATCACGGGGAAACATGAGTTTTTTGAGATTGGATGTATACCACAGAGGATTGTAGAGGGGTTCTCTACAATGTGTTTCCAGTTATGGTGATTGACCCAGAAAGAGGTCGGAGTTATTGGAAATGAAAACTGAAATAGAATGATTACAAGTGGAAAAACCATGACTTATGTTCGATGTGACCCTTTCTGAGTGCATAATGATATGTCACTATGATATTTGGGATTTGGTGAGGTGTGCTTCGGTAGCATGGGGCTGGAATTGCCGATGCTAACTAAACCCTCAGGAGTTTTACTTTTCTTGCATGATTTGGGATCGACCATAGTGACCCATGGATCGAGTATACAGAGGTCGTACCTCTGGGTAGGAATGTATGAGTACTGTATCGACCATCAGGATTGAAACTGATTAATAAACAAAAAAAGTTTAATGTGTGATGAGGCGATGGTCAGGATACATTGAGATTACGACCATGTTGTCGGGTCAGGTATCATTCGTGGGGAGGCTATTGAGATAGCCGGTCAAGAGTTGACATGTTTTATAACGTAAGGATAGGTGAAATCTTGTTATTGATAGAACTCTATAGAATTGGAGTGGTGCATGATTTTTTATCATTTGGACTACTGGAGTCCAACTACAAGATCATACGTGGTGTATGATGTTGGTACATGATGTTGAATGGAGGGTTAAGGAATGGATATTATTTGTGATATCGTATGAATAATTGTACTGAATACCAGGTATTGGCAGGGGTAGGCATCAGTGAGACCTATGATGATAAAACAACAAAAGGAAAAGTTCAAATTGAAAAAAAGTGTATGGAGTGATTGAGTTAATGAGGGGAATGAGTTCCCGATTTATTGGACCTTGTGAGGTTATTGGTCTGGTGGCCTATGCATGGTGATTTAAGCCATTGTACCATGTCATGAGTGGATGACTTGTGATTGGGATGATGATATTGGTACTTGTGATTTTTTGGATTGTATGTACTCAGACGTTGAGCGAGGCTCCGTATCCCGAGTAAGCTTGGATATGACTGCCCGTGGGGTAGGGGTTACAGAGAGAGATAGGTACCGATGTTGACCCAGTGACGGGGACTGGATTGTTAAGTTTCCTTAAGTTGACTATGCTTTATATTCGGTTGAACCAGAAGAGTATGCGATTGATTATGTTTCTAGTTCACATACATATTCCTCGGGAGAACTATCTTGGTACTACTAATTGGAATTTCGAGGACGAAATTCTTTAAGGGGGGTAGTTTGTAACGACCCGGAAATTCGAAAAAGGAAAATTTGGAAAAATTTGAAGGAAATGATGATTTTGCCCCTGGAATTGGGCGAATAGTTGACTTTTGGTCTGAGCGGTTAAACGAACTTTGACCAATGACGGTGACGTAGTTCGGGACGTCACGAGTTCATAGACAGGTGGCACGCCTAATTCCGACATTCGAGGAGAAAGTTATGATCTTTAGAAGTTTAAGGGTAATTCAGTAAATTGGTTAAAAGGGGCCATTTGTTGACTTTTTGATCGGGACCGTGTTTGGACTTTCCGTAAGTATCGTTGGGTAGGTCTCGAGACGTTGAATTCGTAGACAGGCAACATGCGTCAATCGGGGTTCGGATGAAAAAGTTATGGGCTTGAGATAGTGAAGGGCAATTTGGTAATTTGTCAAAGAGGTGTAAAATGGTAATTTTACTGGGTTTTGATGAGTCAGTACGGCTGTGATGGCTGATTCAGCCAACTTGGTGAGTCGGTTAACTCTTTAAGTGACATCTGTCACAATCAGAACATGGATTAGTGGCTTGAATTATTATTTGGATATGTAAATGTTGAGTTATCAAAACAAATCATGTGTGTATGCTTGTGAGGAAAAAATAGAGCATGAATAAAACCATATTGATCTCAGGTGATAATCGACTCCTTAGGTTGGGCTTATGAGCAACCAAATGAAATTCAGTGAGGGAAACACAAGAAATTAGAGGAAGTGCTTACCTGGAACTGTGCAGGAAACTCGAAACCCCCACCGACGTTCTTGATGAAGGCTTGGATTGAATTCTTATTTGTGTGATAAATTGATGAAAACAGAAGTGAGGATGAATTTAGGGAGACCTAAACGAGTCGAATGAAATCGAAATGAAGGAGTATGGTGAAGAAACAAGCCCAGACGAACTCTGTGATTGTCTAAGGAAACTCGAATTGAGTTCAAATGGTTGGAGGGAATTAAAGTTCAAATTGAAACTGGAAGTGTGTTTGGATGAACCCTACAAAGCTACTGAATGTATCAATTTGGAGAAACGGGTGGAAATTGGATGAATTGAAGGATGAACAATACAATTATGTTCTTCGAACAATCGAGTTCTAATTGACGGATTGAGGTAAGCTCTTGTGTAAATTAGATTACTGAACCCTAATTAGACTCCTAACGTGCTATTCGATGATTTAATGGAAGGAATCGATAAAGAATTGACAGAATTCCAGCCGAGTCATCTCGCGGGCCAACCGGACCCGTTTATAAGAATTCCAGCCGAGTCATCTCGCGTGAGGGCGCGTGGTGGCTTATTTCGAGGTGAGGTCAACATGACTTTTGTCCTACTTAATGTAACGAACATTTTGGCACGGGTTTCAAGGAAATCGAACACCGTTTCGATATTATTTCGAGGGTCCGAAGATTTATGTTACGTTTAAAATACGTATTTAAATCTCGAAAAAATTGGGGAAAATTATATGAGGTAGATTGGGATGTTAGTGACCCTCGATGATGATTTGGATAGGAATGATGACTTCCAGAAATTACGGAAAAACGTGCAGCTCGGAAAGCGAGCGATATGGACGGCGTGTGAGTGGACTTTTGTTTTTTACCCAGAATGCATGTATATATGTTTTAAATGCTTTATTATATGATTCGAAATGAATTGGCATGATTGATGTTTTGATATGATGATTTCCGGATTTTGGGAATATTATATTGTTCTATATGATTTTGGGCACGATTTCCGAAAAAACCATGAAATTGTTGTTTTGGGCGAAGACCCGGGATTTTAGATTGGTTTTAACTCGGATTATGAGTCAGGAAATGATTTTATGGATTTGTAATGCTTTGTAGATATGTTTTATGGATTTATGTGAAAATGGAAACTAAGGTTGTAGTTGCGCGGAATTGCGTGAAAGTGATATTTTGGCCGTGAGACCCAATGTAAATGTGATTTTGATTGGATTGATATTTCCATGCGATTACATGATGATATTGATGGTTTTCGGATTTATGAAATAATCGGGACTCTGGTTTCATGGATTTTGAGGACATTATGTTTTGGGCTGAGACCCTGTATTGATAATGGTTTTGATTTCAAATGCAACTGTTTTTCACTAGTTTTCATGATGATGATATGTTGTGGATAGTAGGGCATTCGGGGTGGAATATGTTTCCCCCGGAGTGCACCCTGGATATTAGGGCTTCCGGTTAGGAATGTGTTTCCCCAAAATGAATCGTCGAGATAACGCTCGCCTCTGGGATGGATATGTGTACCCCGGAGAGGTCACGTCGCACGATTTGTTGTCGTGCAGCCGAGGGAGGCTCGACTTATATCAGATGTGCTGGATTATATGGTGATCGATCGGTGATGTGTTCACGACGATATGGATTGTCGGCTGGTGTGTTCGCAGCGACGGATTGCTGGCTGGTGATGTGTTCACAACGGCTGATGCTCGAATTTTGAGCGGTCCTTGAGCCTATTAATTTGCACGCGTTGCAGGGATAACGTGACTATATGAGATTGGATATGGAAATGAGTCCCGTGGTTTTATTAAGATTTGTGATTTATAAACCTTTGTGCCCATATATTTTACTCATGATTTATGATATGCATGCATGTTTGCGAAACTGGAGGGTAGGAATGTATTTTGATAAATGTATTTCTAAAACTTTGTTTTGTCCACTCACACCTTTTCTATTTTATTGACCCTCCATGTCGTGGCGCGATGATCGAGGCTATTCGAGAGGTGGAGGAATGAGTGGGCACAGGTACGTTTATCCCTTATTTGGCAAGTGCTGAGGGTAATTTTGGAACTTCAGTTGACTTATCAGACGAGAGCAGGACCGGGGACGGTTATCTATGTCCTTCGGGGACGGGTCCTGTCAAATTGGTATCAGAGTACTAGGTTGCTGATTCTGTAGCCGCATCATGCCTCTGAAACGTAAGCCTCATGCGCGACCTGGTAGTGAGATGGGTATACGAGGGAATATGAGACCTCGTGATTGATCTCGGAATGAGATTGACCCTGGATTAGGGGTTAGATGTTAATCAGTGTACACTGTGAAATACTAACTAGTAAACACGGGCTTGAGTGGGTCCCAAGAATGAATGAGCCCAGATGTCAGGACCCACCCCGGTTCCACCCCGAAAACCGAGGTAAATCCTGCACCGGGCTGACAACCCTAAATGAAAGACCAAAATAACCTCACGAAAACACACAACCTTACACTGTCAGACGCAGGAGATTTTGATATAACCCAGAGTCAACAAATATACAGAGCATAGTACCAAAAACACAGTAAAACTAGTCTACACACGGAGTATATGCACAACGGAAAATTTAAACCACTCCGGGGTCACTCTCGAGTACTCTATGCCTCTGACGCTGCCTCAACGTCAAAATCAACCCCCGCGCTAGCTCCACGACCTGGATGGCATTTAAAAACAGAAGGTGTGAGTGGACCATAAATAAAAATAATAGTTTCCAAAAACCATTTCATAAGCAAACCAGGGTTTTGACCCTCCGTTTTGAAAACATACATGCATAACCCATTAGTTGAAAACAGTTATAAATCACATAAGGATCGTCATAAAAATAATTGCAGAATCATCATAAAACAGTTATAGAAGTTAGGTCATAAACATCATAAAACCATATCATCAAGCATAAATACCAAGCAATCATTATCCGATCAAACCTGCTGGACCTATCCGAGTCTTTAAACTCAATCCAGGCCTCAATAATATCCGAGTCTTTAAACTCCGAGTCTTTAAACTCAACAGGCCTACGGAGGAAATATCAATATATCCGAGTCTTTAAACTCCGAGTCTTTAAACTCAATCCGGGTCTTTAAACCCAATCTAGGCCCGTCCCCGTCAATCACAATATCCGGGTCTTTAAACCCAATATCCAGATCCAGCAAATCCAATCCAAAACCTTTGAAAACCAATTCTAAATCCATATCCAAACTCGAATCTGAAATCACTGGTCTGATGCCCTTCGGGCGTCCAAAACCGTCATTCCGAACCCAAATCCGGAATTCCACTTTTCAACTTTAAAACCAAATCTCGATTCTCGAAATCTGATTCTAAAACCGAAAACCTCGCTTACTAAATCATGACTTAAATCCATTTATAACCATTGAAAATCACTTATCATTTGAAATCCCAAATCATGGCATCGAAATATGAATTCAAACCTTTCTAGTAAAACGTGCTGAAAACTGTACTTTCTCGAAAAATGTGCAAATATGTAAAACCAACATAGCATATTCCATAATCATGAAATCACATGTAAAACCATAAAACAATTATAGAAAAACAGCTATGCATGCTCAATTATAGAGAAGGGGTCCACTCACAGATACCCGGTACGTCACTCGCGTCCTGTACGTCCTGTACGTTCTTCAGCCTCCTCGGGGATTCCTGATCCTGTCAACAGTCACTAACACGTCCACTAAGATCCTCTTAATTCCCAGAAAATTCCCCGAACTTCTAAACGTAACGAATCGAAACCCTAAACCTTCAACATTTTAGAACTAACCTCAAACGGCGTCCGATTAACCCGAAACCTATCCCAAAAGATCCGTTTCAACGTCTAGACCAAAAACCTAGTTGAACGCTTCCCCAGAAACCACCGCACGCGCCTCCATGCGCCCCTCAAAGTGGCTGCATGTGGGCCTCACGCGCCTGCACAGTAACTCTTCATCTTCAACCTCTCGACCCCGTGTACTGTTCCTGACCGGCGTGACCGGTTCTCCGCCGTTCCTTCACCATTTTCCTTCCTCTTTTCACCATTCTCTTCGTCCTATACCCAGTAATCCATTCCCCTCATCCAAACACTCCAACACGGCCTCTAAACCATCGTCCCTAACTCGAACCCGTAACCCCCCAAAACTCTGTTCTTCCTCCCGGCCACCCGTGTACTCCCCCGTCACGGTGTCGACCTTAAATGACTCTTAGGGACCTATTGAACTCACCAGACCTCACTAAACACCTCGACTCAGCCCCTACCTTCACGACTACCCGTTTGAATCAAAGCGGCAAAACAGAGCGAGCAAAGGAAATTAGAGAAATTACCTGTACACCGACCACCACCATGAGCTCTGCCGGGTCTGTTCGACTCTCCTCAATCCTCTCAACGCCACCACGGGTTCAATTGATGGTTTAGTCACGGGGAGTGCACAACCATGCACGGTGGTTCTCTGGTTCTGTCCACCCTATTTTCCTGAGAACTCACCCTCTCCTCACACACCCAAACTCACACGAGCTGCCCTCGCAACTCACTCACTACCTCCCTCTCGATCTCTACTCACTCACTCAATCACCAAGACACACCAACACACACGACCAACTCTCAATTTTCTCTCAATCTCACCCTCTGTTTTCCCTCTTCGTCGAACAAACACACACACAGCCCAAATAATTGGAACCGTGCACACTTGTAGAAACCTCTACACACACACCACACGTCACAATCCCAAGGCCCAAATCCAAAATATTCAATTAAAGCCTAGACACTTGTCCTCATCAGATGGCACAATCCCAATGCACCAAAAAGACCAAAATGCCCCTACTTGTGAGTCAAAATTACGATTATGCCATTGCCGTTCTAGACCCATATCTCACCCGTCCAATGCTCGATGAAGGCATGCCGCCTGTCGTTAAATTCAGGACGATGAGTTCTACCTAACGGTCCTCGGTCTACGTGTCAAAACCCAATCGTACGAAAAGTCAACTTTTCCCTCTATTTTACCCAAATTACGATAATGCCCTCAACCTTCTGAACATCATAACTTCCTCCTCGGATGTCGGAATTGGGCGTGCCACCTGTCTACGAACTCGTGACGTCCCGAACTACGTCACGGTCATCGGTCAATATCCAATTGACCGCCCAAACTAAAAGTCAACTTTTTTGCCCAAACCAGGGGCAAAATCGTCATTCTACGCTAACGGACCAAAAGTAACCAACTAATCACCGATTAAGCTCACTAATCCCATCTTAAGCACTCTGCTAATCCCGGCTCTCGGGACGGGTCGTTACACCAGAGGCTAAAAAGGTAGCACAATTGGGCAGATTGGACCCGAGATGAGATTATTCTCAGTGAATTCCTTAAGTGGAATGTGTGTCTTGTTGTCTAGAGTATGATGGGATATCCCTTAGGCCTTAGAGGTCGCATCAGATGTGATTCACCAGCGGAATTTTCTCGGTGATCGGGTATGCTAATGATGACATGGATGATTGTTATGAGTTATGACTTAAAAGGAGTTAAGATTGGACTCGAAAGGAGTCGAGACAGGAAAATGGGACTCAAGGTGAGTCAGGATATTGGCTATGACTCGAGATGAGTCATGGTAATGTATTAGGGCTCAGGATGAGTCATAAAGGTTGAAATATAACTATGGTTTTTGACACGATCGACCCTTTGATTGAGACATGTTTGGCATCTGGGATGTTAAGAATTAGAATAGGGCCAGATACGAAAGGATTGTGAATTTATGGCTTAGTATGGTTTAACCCTGTTATTGGACTTCTGGATTTGGATGGGTCGTGTCAATTTCACTTAATGATTGAAAGGTCGGGCAGAGACCCATAGTACACAGAGATTTGGACTTAGGAGATGGTCCAGTGCAGTGGGACGCCAGTTGGGTCCTTTGGGTGATAAAATGTTAAGTTTAATTGTTGTTCATAATTGTAAGTCGTCTCGTCACATCATAAAGAAAGGGTATATCGATTGATAAAGTGATATGGTACAGTTGGGGTGAATGGAGCAGGGATTGGCTCCTGTAGTGATGGTTGATGTGACAGGTGAGGGAAGAGTTGGTGGGGCCCACGATGGACCGTAGGGGTCGTGGTCAGATTGGGACCACATGCCCGAGGATTACAGTTATTTGGCAGGAGGCCTGAGTAGGCCCTGGAGTGATGACCTGGATACCTATTACTCGTGGTCATGAAGTATGTATTCAGTAGGTCCCGGGCTATCCACTCTTCCATGTTTTGATATTGTACATTGGACGGACACAGAGATGTCTGTGATTGGTTAAGTTATGGAAGTCGGTAAATCGACTAGAGCTACGGATGTGATAGAATTGATGATACTATGTGGTGATCTTGGTAAATATATATGATAAAAGTGATGATAATGATGTGGTAACCTTGGTACTTATATGGTGAAATTGGCGAGACCTAAGGTGTCAGGACCCGTCCCAAATATCACCTCGATACCCGGGACGAACCTTGCTCCCGTTTGATAATCACACTTAAAGTACCAAAATAACCTCAACACAATCATAAGCATAACTATCAGACAAGGGAGAAATATAATACAACCATAATTCAGAGCATAGTTTATACAAAACATGCACAAAATCCTACTAGGCTAATCTCGCAACGGAAGAACGTCTTAAGCTCTATGCCTCGGTCCCTGCCTCAACGTTCACCCCAGCGCTATCACCACGACCTGGAGGGTAAATTAAAACCAAAAGTGTGAGTGGACTAAAAGAAATAAAAGGTTTAAAACGCAAGTTAAGACTAAAACAGCTTAAGGAAAACAATAAGATTTTTCCCTCCGTATAAAATATGCATGCCTAACTAAGTACCAGGAAAACCACAACATAAAACAGTATAACAAGATCATATCATAAAACCAAATCCACCAATATCCAAGTCTGATCAAACCTGCTGGGTCTATCCGAGTCTTTAAACTCAAACCAGGCCTCAAATGTAATCCGAGTCTTTAAACTCCCGAGTCTTTAAACTCAATAGGCCTACGGGATAATATCATAAATATCCGAGTCTTTAAACTCCCGAGTCTTTAAACTCAATCCGGGCCCGTCCCCCGTCAATCAGAATCCGGGTCTTTAAACCCAATATCCAGATCCAGCAAATCCAATCCAAAACCAATTTGAAAATCAATTCTAAATCCATATCCAAACCCGAATCCGAAATCACTGGTCTGATGCCCTTCCGGCATTCAGAACCGTCATTCCGAACCCAAATCCGGAATTTCACTTTTCCCACTTTAAAACCAAATTTTTTATCTTGAAATCTGATTTTTAAAACCAAAACCTTGATTACCAAAATCATATTTCATAATCCACTTATAACCATCAGAAAAAAATTATAGACTGAAAACATGGAAGCTTAACATCAAATCAGAAATCCAGCTTTTTCTCGAAAAATGTGCGAAAACCCGAAAAATGTCTCGAAAAACGTGCAAACATATCAATCACATATAATCATCATCAACAAGCAAAAAACATACTTAAAATCATAAAACATAAATAAAAACAGCAAGGCATGCTCGTAAGAAAAAGAACGAGTCCACTCACGAATCCGAAAGTATCAATCGCGCGCCGTGCGCTCTTCAACCGTCTCAAGCGTCTCCCGTCCTGTCAATAAGCACCAAATAGGGTCACAAATACGTCAAATATGCTAACCCTAATTTCCCCAAATTTCCGGGAATTTATACATAATTTAAATTTAAACCCTAAACCGTCCGAATCCTCGAACTATCCTATAACATCTTCCGATTAACACAAAAATTACACCAATGGATTCCTTAGAACATTTAGAACAAAAACCATGTTGGAAGTTTGTTCAGAATCCTCCTTACGCGCCCCCATGTGCCGCCCAAAGTGGCTGCGCGTGGGCCTCATGCGCCGCCCAAAGTGGCTGCTCGTGGGCCTCACGCGCCTACTACAATGCATCGTCTACCTTGAGTCACCCGGTTCAACTGTGTTGAACCAGCATGATTGGTTCTCCTCTGTTCTTCCACCATTTCCATCCAATCCAATCCCAGAAGCTTCGTCCAGTTCCCTGTAACCAAACCCAGTCCTAAAACTTGGAAATCGAAGCCTAAAACCCATCGTCTTCATCCCTGAAACAAACTACCCGTTTGCCCTGTTTTGGCCTCCGGCCACCCAGGTCATCCCCCGTCACGGCACCAACCTCAGACGACTCCTAGGACCTCCCTGAAGCTCACATCACTCACCAAAACCTTCGACTCTAGCCCAAAGTCCACAACTTTTGAAAACAATCAAACGGGAAAAACAGGGGAATGGGGTCTCACCTGCTATTCTTCCTCCGCCGTCTGCACCGCCGTGTACCACGGTGTCCAATGAGTCCTCTGCGGTCGTCCTAACTCCTCCTCGACTTGGATTGAACCAAGACACGGCACAACCACCACCTCTGTCCCACGATCTCTCTGTTTTCCCTGAAAACGCAGCCTCACCACCGCCGTGTTTCTTGCACGATCTCACTCCCAAAACTCAATCACCAACTTCATCTCTTCTCTTTGTCACTCTCACAACTCACCAAACACTCACCCACACACTGAATCGATCACAAAATCTCACTTCTTCACTCCCTGATTTCTATTATTCACAGCACAAACACGGTGAAATTTTGGACAATTTGTGGCCGTGTACATTGTACACAATCCTAGAATCCTCTAGTGTCCATCCACGTGTCCCAAATTCCATGGATCAGTACAAAATATCCAAGCCCACTCAGCCACTTGCCCTTATCTGATTGGTCTTAAGAGAAAAAGACCAAAATGCCCCTAGGTGTACAAATTACCATTTTGCCCTCAAACTTTCCAGACCCATACCTATTTCGTCCGACGTCCGATGATAGCTTGCCGCCTGTCGTTGTACTCAGGACGTCGAGACCTATCCAACGGTCCTCAGTCTACGTGAAAATCACAAGTCCTCTAAAAAGTCAACATTTTCCTTTATTAGTCAAAATTACGGTAACGCCCTCAATCTTCCGAACGTCATAACTTTTTCTCCGATTGTCCAAACCGGACATGCCACTTGTCTACGGACTCGTGACGTCCTAAACTACGTCACGGTCAATTGTCCACACTCATCCAACCTGTAACCCAAAAAGTCAACTTTTGACACACTATTCACCAGGGCAAAATCGTCATTTTATACAAATCTTTTACAAAATTACATTTATACCGTTCCTAAAGGTACGGGTTGTTACATAAGGGGGGCAGACCTATCGATGTGAGGTTACCCAGGATGACACACTATTCACCAGGGCAAAATCGTCATTTTATACAAATCTTTTACAAAATTACATTTATACCGTTCCTAAAGGTACGGGTTGTTACATAAGGGGGGCAGACCTATCGATGTGAGGTTACCCAGGATGACAGGTGTTATTCGCCTAGTGGCTAACCTAGGGTATTCTTGAACTTGGATGATTTGGATTTAATGTAACGACCCGTCCCGAATTCCGGGATTAGATTAGTCACTAATCTTGATTAGTGAGGTTGATCGGTGGTTAGTAGGTCGAAATCGGACAAAATGTACAAAATGACCGTTTTGCCCCTGGTCGTGGGTAAAATGTTGACTTTTTGTTCGGGCGGTCAAATGGACTTTGACCGATGACCGTGACGTAGTTCGGGACGTCACGAGTTCATAGACAGGTGGCACGTTCGATTCCGACATTCGTAGAGAAAGTTATGGTGTTCAGAAGTTGAGGGGTATTTTGGTAATTTGGCTTGTTAGGGGCCAAATGTTGACTTTTTGATCGGAAGGTCCGATGGGCAAGGGCCAAGGACCATTACGTAGGTATCGTCGATACGAATCCAACGACAGGCGGCATGCCAAAATCGGAGATCCGACGACGACGTTATGGTCAAGGAAACGAACTAACGAACCGAGGCTGGGATTAAAATAATAATATAATAATGAATAGTGACCGTTGACCCTACACACCTGGATGAGTGACAAGTGTCACTCATCCCTTGAAATCAGAATCCATGTTTTTGGGGGAGACCTCATGATGATGTTTAATTAGTTTTTAATTAATTAATTAATCTTTTAATTTCCATTAATCTCCATATTTTCCTTAACCGTGTACAACCAAAATCCAATACTCTCCCAACCAATTCCTCTTCCATTGCTGAACCTGAGAGTGTGATTTTGTGAGCGTTTTGAGTGTGATTTCAACTGGGTAAACACGAGAGAGTGACAGTGAGGAGGAACTGAGAATTCGAATAATTAAGTTTTAGGAGGGAAAATCAAATTGGACGAATTGGGCTGTGATGATCGAATTGGAGGTTACAAACATCTTCCTGAGGTTGTGACGAGTCGATCCACATCAAAAACGAGAAGGATTGGTGCCGTTTTGGCTCTGAACGAGCTTGGTGACAGAGGAAGAAATCGAGGCTGAGTCGTGGAGTTTGGGGCTGTGATTGACTCAATTGTTGTGGGGAAATGATTTCTCATGATCCCACGATGCTTCTGGGTTCATCAATTGAAGGAAACCGATCGAGATCGATGGAACTCCATTGTTGAACAGTGACGGTGCTCGAGCTTGAGTCGTGACGATTGAGCACAGGTTTGATGCAATTGATGTGGGGGAATTGTTCCTCAGGGTCCGTTGATGCTTCTGGAATCATCAATTGGATGAAACCTGCATCAATTGAGGGAGTTCCATGATTGCACAGTAACTGGGTGTTCTTCGTGGATCATCATCGAATCGTGGGAATCTGGGTAAGGATTTGTGTAATTGAGTTTACAGACTTGTAATTGGACTTAAAACGAAACTAATGGAATGATCAATTGAAGGAATTAGGATCGAATTGACAGGATTGGAACCGGGTTGTGTCGCGGGTGAATTGGACCCGTTTACCAGACAAACGGGTTGGGCTGGTGACACTGTAGCAGGCGCGTGGGTTTCACGCGCAGCCACTCACGGCGGCGCGTGGCGGCGCGTGGGCACGAATCTCGAGGTGAGGTCAACATGACTTCTGTCCTATTTAATGTAACGGACATTTTGGAATTGGTTTCGTGTTGATCGGACACCGTCTCGATATTGTTCGGGATATCCGAAGGTTTTAAATTAAGTTTAAAAATAAGTAAAAATTCGGGAAAATTACGGGACTTTGATAGGATGTTAATAATGAGGTTAGTAACCCTCTAATGTGATTTGGACAGGATTGGGAGTCCCGGTGTTAGTGGTGTGGCCCGGGAGGGCCGATGGCACGCGTATCGAGGCACACGGTTAAAACGGTCTGTGAGTGGACTTTGGTTTTATAAATCCTATGCATGCTTAAATGTGTTATATGGTTTATATACATGATTTCTATGATGGTATTTGTGAGCATTGATTTTGGGTATGTTGCACGTATTTCGAGGTGTTTTCCGTATTTCACGTGTATCGGGATTAACGGTTTATTTGTGGTTTTGCATGCTTGTGGTTAAATAAATATTATGATAAAATGGTTTTTATATTGGAAAGATGAACTCGGGCTTGAGGCCCACTTGTTTTGGAAATTTCGGACTTGGAGTCCATTTGAGAATCGGGCCGGGGGCCCAGTTGGTTAATGAAATCGGGCCAGGGGCCCAGTTGGTATAAAATCGGGCTGAGACCCATTTGAGTTATGTTATCGGGCATGGGGCCCAGTTGGATTAAAATGATGATTTCGGGTCAGGGGCCCTATATTTCATAAATGTGGTTTCGGGTCAGGGACCCTAAATGGAAATGTGTTGTTTTATGGAAAATTCGGGCAGGGCCCATTGTGATGTTGTGGAATGAGTTAATAAACCTATTTTTCCATATACCATCTGTACACATGGATATATGATGGTCTCCTCCAGATGTCTGGGACACTGGGGAAGTCACGGTGCATTGCCTGTGAAGGGTCACCATACGGAGCAGCCGGACCGTATGATGACTCAGGAGCAGGATTGCTATGATTGACGTCAGGGACGTCAGACATCAGGGATGTCAGATATATGGACCCGGAGAGACCCCGGGCAGCACGCGTAGCTTGTGAAACCGTGAGATATGACGTCAGGGACGTCTAGCATCAGGGATGCTGGTGATGGTAATGGTAAAATACGAATTAATGAAATGGCTTTCCGGGTGGATTTATGATTGTGTGATTTTAATGAATTAATGTTCATTTATGGTAGTGGGTGGTGACCCACATGGTCGTATATGTATGGTGGTGGTATTCCACGGTTTTGGGCTGAGTTCCCACACTTGGTTTTTGGTTAACGGTTTTTGGGCTAAGGCCCTAAGGGCTCGGTTGAGCAAACGTTTTGGTTACTGGTTTTTGTGGTATGCATACGTTTTTATTGGAGGGCATAAATGTCTTATAAATGTATTTGATGAACTTACTGGTTTTTGTCCACTCACAGCTTTTGGTTTTAATGCCCTTCAGGTTGATCACGGATGCGATTGCAGCAGAGACTGGGACATTGCACACCTCCTCCATCGATCCTTGCGCACTCTGGATGCCCTGTTTGGGCAGTGGCTCTTGGTCATCCTTTTTCTGACACCCCTTGTTGGACGGGAGCAGGGCACATTCCATGGTAATCCCGGGGGGATTCGGATGGGTCCTGTCAACTTGGTATCAGAGCACGGTTGCTCTATTTGTGCGCGCAGGTCGAGGGTGTGATGTCTCATTGGGCTGCAATTCGTTATCAACCTGATAGATAGTGTTTGGGTTTGGATAGTCGATGGAGTGCGATTGGCCCGATACGCCGTGCGTTAATGTGATTCGACCCAAGTGGGGTTGATTGTGGTGAACTGGTATAGTGGGACCGTCGATTCGGTCATGTGATATTGGATTGTTGTGCTGCTAGGTGCAGCCAGGTTCGGGGAACCTCATGTGAGTAATGGTCTAAAATGTGAACCCTTGTGGTGGTTTCTAGTGTGAGGGATGTTGGTTCATCGGAGTTGGCCGATGACCTAGTGGTGGAACCCACGTTGATGGGATGGTAGGATTGGATTTGATGTCTATTCGATGTCTAGACCGCGGGGTCGGTCAGGTTGTGAGTTTTATATTACGGAGAGCGGTTGGGTTCGGTGGAACCATAGGATATAATTGTGTAACCCTAGTGTATGATGGATTAAAAAGATAAACCTTAATAATGATTAGTGGATGAGAACTTGTGCTGCGACGAGCGGTTGAGGTCATGGATGACCATGTGGATAACTCTAGTGAGTCTTGTCAGAATTATGAGATCCGATCTACGGATACGGTTCTGAGATAAATTATGGAATCCCGTGTTGGATCGGGTATTGGTGTGATGTGTGAATGCGGATCTCGATAGTAATGGCAGTTGGTCGGTAGTCATATGGAGATGACTGGCTATCGAGGGTAATTAGTGTGGTTCTGATACTTGGGGATCAGGGGACGTTCAGGGAACGTTCATTTTCCTGATGTGGATTGTCAGTGGTGGTACCCATAGTCGTGAGGTACGGGATCGTCGTTCGGTATGAACAGAGATCCAGGATTGTCGTATTTGCACACGGTGTGCAAGTATGGATGTTTGCGGGTTGGTACTTTTGTGCTGATGCTAGTATGGATGCATGTGTGCTGATACTAGTGTTGTTGATAGTGTGTTGGTGCTGGTACTAGCGCTGGTGCTAGTGTCGGTAATGGTGTTGACGATGAGCCACAAGTCGGGGTGTGACTCCGTCATGATGAACATATGTTCGGTCTTTGAGATTCGGTAGTGGTTGAGTGATGGACTGGATGGGATCCAGTTAAGAATGTGCTGTGTTGGGATAAGTTCCAATAGTGGTGAGATAACTAGTAAGGAGTGGATTAAAATGGTATAATTAAGACTTAGGAAATTTTGGGACGATTAGTGGATTTAGGGAGTTGTTGGCAACTCCAAAGTTAGTGTGATTTATGTTTTTAAATATTCCTAAAAAGTACATAGAAATGATTAAAACTGGAAAAGACGAGGAAAACCATTAGTGGTATAAAGATAGGAATTTGTAATTGAGAACTTAGGAAACCGAGTGTTGAACCTGTAAAGGACGGGATGTGCGAACGGGACAATAACGGATTGATTGTGGACACGGGGTTGTCCAAGTGAATTGAGGAGGTAGGAAGTCGAGTGGTTAGACTTGACGTCTTGTTGGGAGCATGTCTGTTGCCAACATGGTTGGAACCTTAGTTTTGAGGAAAGTTGTGATTGGGGAACGAGAGTGGTGCTCGTTTTTGGTGATTGGTATTCTGAAGTCATTGGGGTTGACTTCATGCTTTCTGCCCTGGCAGACATTGACTGTAGTTACCAGTACGTTGAGCGTGTATTGGTTGGTGAGCCCATGTGTGTTGTGAGGTCATTAGGAGGAGCTACGTGTTCGAAATTAGGTAAACGAGATTTCTCATTTTCTGCTTGGTGGCAGACGATGTTGGGGTACATGGCGTGGTGAGTGCAGTGAGTTTTGTTGCATCCACGTAGGATGAGTTTTGGTGTCATCATTTTGGATCATCCTTGGTTTTTCCTAGGTGGAATGACAAGGATCGATACGAACTTGGGTATGTGAGTCGTGATGACGGGATTGAACTTCTTTTCGAAGTGGGGCCCGTATGGTATTCTACTCGGGTGAGTAGGTTTTCAAGGTAGTTGAATTTTGTCAACCTTAGACGTGTGGAGGTTGGATTGGCTTCCCTATGAAGTCAATCAAGTGTATTGAGCAGGTAACCGATAGGTTCAGTTTTGATGTGTCTTGGTAAATGTGAACGAGATTTCGGGATTTGGAATCGAATTTCTGGGTGACGATTCAGGATTCAATTTTGGAACTTGAAAGTATATTTCTGGATTTGGGTACGGGATGATTATTCCAAATGCTAGCTTACGGAATAATGATTTCGGATTTGGATTTGGAAATAAATTAAAAATGTGATGTCTGGGCTTGGATCCGGGATTTCTTACGAAATTGCGGATTCAGATTCGGAATTGGAACTAGATGTTGGGTGGAGTTTCGATTTGTCTCATGCTGGATTGGGCAAACGTACTCTATTATTGGAACGTGTTCGGCTATAACCTAGGTGGTTGTAGTCTGGTTATTAGGTAGATGTGTGTACTTCGTACATGGTTCGAGGTACAATACCTTGTAGACTTGTGATGTCTAGTTACGGTATACGGGATATACCCGAGGTGTGTCGGTGAACGTGTTGGTAGTCGGATTGGTTCCGATACTATGGGATTGGTTGTGGACCGGACATTACTATGCAATGGGTCATGGTAATTCCGATGTGTTTAATTACACACAGGTCGTGTGAAATGTCGGTAAGGGTATTGGTGAGTCGAGTACGTTGGTGGCATGTGTAGCCACGAGTGAGTCTAGTGTCAGTTTTCGACTGACAACAACTGTGTGGTGACAGTTTGTCAGGATGTGTCAACATAGATCGTTGAGTGGGGTCAGCTGACTCCTAGTGGGAGTGGGAAAGGAACCGTCGAGTTGTTGCGTCAACGAGAGGGTTGATTTGACAAGTGGTGTCAAATTCGAAACAAGTAGTTTCAGTCATTCGACGGGGTCGAATGTAGTCGTTGCGTTATGAGTACTAGTGGTACGTTTGGGTGTAGACAAGTTTTGTCTAAGTAGTTGGTGTACGGGTGTACACATGTTACGTGGTCGATTCCACTTTCCACGGGGTGTTTGTGGAATCAGGGTAATCGTGTTTCGAGAGCGAAACTAATTAAGGAGGGAAGTACGTTGATATTAGATCGGCTGGAATTTCGAGGACGAAATTTATTAAGGAGGGAAGATTGTAACGACCCGTCCCGAATTCCGGGATTAGATTAGTCACTAATCTTAATTAGTGAGGTTGATCGGTGGTTAGTAGGTCGAAATCGGACAAAATGTGCAAAATGACCGTTTTGCCCCTGGTCGTGGGTAAAATGTTGACTTTTTGTTCGGGCGGTCAAATGGACTTTGACCGATGACCGTGACGTAGTTCGGGACGTCACGAGTTCATAGACAGGTGGCACGTTCGATTCCGACATTCGTAGAGAAAGTTATGGTGTTCAGAAGTTGAGGGGTATTTTGGTAATTTGGCTTGTTAGGGGCCAAATGTTGACTTTTTGATCGGAAGGTCCGATGGGCAAGGACCAAGGACCGTTACGTAGGTATCGTCGATACGAATCCAACGACAGGCGGCATGCCAAAATCGGAGATCCGACGACGACGTTATGGTCAAGGAAACGAACTAACGAACCGAGGCCGGGATTAAAATAATAATATAATAATGAATAGTGACCGTTGACCCTACACACCTGGATGAGTGACAAGTGTCACTCATCCCTTGAAATCAGAATCCATGTTTTTGGGGGAGACCTCATGATGATGTTTAATTAGTTTTTAATTAATTAATTAATCTTTTAATTTCCATTAATCTCCATATTTTCCTTAACCGTGTACAACCAAAATCCAATACTCTCCCAACCAATTCCTCTTCCATTGCTGAACCTGAGAGTGTGATTTTGTGAGCGTTTTGAGTGTGATTTCAACTGGGTAAACACGAGAGAGTGACAGTGAGGAGGAACTGAGAATTCGAATAATTAAGTTTTAGGAGGGAAAATCAAATTGGACGAATTGGGCTGTGATGATCGAATTGGAGGTTACAAACATCTTCCTGAGGTTGTGACGAGTCGATCCACATCAAAAACGAGAAGGATTGGTGCCGTTTTGGCTCTGAACGAGCTTGGTGACAGAGGAAGAAATCGAGGCTGAGTCGTGGAGTTTGGGGCTGTGATTGACTCAATTGTTGTGGGGAAATGATTTCTCATGATCCCACGATGCTTCTGGGTTCATCAATTGAAGGAAACCGATCGAGATCGATGGAACTCCATTGTTGAACAGTGACGGTGCTCGAGCTTGAGTCGTGACGATTGAGCACAGGTTTGATGCAATTGATGTGGGGGAATTGTTCCTCAGGGTCCGTTGATGCTTCTGGAATCATCAATTGGATGAAACCTGCATCAATTGAGGGAGTTCCATGATTGCACAGTAACTGGGTGTTCTTCGTGGATCATCATCGAATCGTGGGAATCTGGGTAAGGATTTGTGTAATTGAGTTTACAGACTTGTAATTGGACTTAAAACGAAACTAATGGAATGATCAATTGAAGGAATTAGGATCGAATTGACAGGATTGGAACCGGGTTGTGTCGCGGGTGAATTGGACCCGTTTACCAGACAAACGGGTTGGGCTGGTGACACTGTAGCAGGCGCGTGGGTTTCACGCGCAGCCACTCACGGCGGCGCGTGGCGGCGCGTGGGCACGAATCTCGAGGTGAGGTCAACATGACTTCTGTCCTATTTAATGTAACGGACATTTTGGAATTGGTTTCGTGTTGATCGGACACCGTCTCGATATTGTTCGGGATATCCGAAGGTTTTAAATTAAGTTTAAAAATAAGTAAAAATTCGGGAAAATTACGGGACTTTGATAGGATGTTAATAATGAGGTTAGTAACCCTCTAATGTGATTTGGACAGGATTGGGAGTCCCGGTGTTAGTGGTGTGGCCCGGGAGGGCCGATGGCACGCGTATCGAGGCACACGGTTAAAACGGTCTGTGAGTGGACTTTGGTTTTATAAATCCTATGCATGCTTAAATGTGTTATATGGTTTATATACATGATTTCTATGATGGTATTTGTGAGCATTGATTTTGGGTATGTTGCACGTATTTCGAGGTGTTTTCCGTATTTCACGTGTATCGGGATTAACGGTTTATTTGTGGTTTTGCATGCTTGTGGTTAAATAAATATTATGATAAAATGGTTTTTATATTGGAAAGATGAACTCGGGCTTGAGGCCCACTTGTTTTGGAAATTTCGGACTTGGAGTCCATTTGAGAATCGGGCCGGGGGCCCAGTTGGTTAATGAAATCGGGCCAGGGGCCCAGTTGGTATAAAATCGGGCTGAGACCCATTTGAGTTATGTTATCGGGCATGGGGCCCAGTTGGATTAAAATGATGATTTCGGGTCAGGGGCCCTATATTTCATAAATGTGGTTTCGGGTCAGGGACCCTAAATGGAAATGTGTTGTTTTATGGAAAATTCGGGCAGGGCCCATTGTGATGTTGTGGAATGAGTTAATAAAACTATTTTTCCATATACCATCTGTACACATGGATATATGATGGTCTCCTCCAGATGTCTGGGACACTGGGGAAGTCACGGTGCATTGCCTGTGAAGGGTCACCATACGGAGCAGCCGGACCGTATGATGACTCAGGAGCAGGATTGCTATGATTGACGTCAGGGACGTCAGACATCAGGGATGTCAGATATATGGACCCGGAGAGACCCCGGGCAGCACGCGTAGCTTGTGAAACCGTGAGATATGACGTCAGGGACGTCTAGCATCAGGGATGCTGGTGATGGTAATGGTAAAATACGAATTAATGAAATGGCTTTCCGGGTGGATTTATGATTGTGTGATTTTAATGAATTAATGTTCATTTATGGTAGTGGGTGGTGACCCACATGGTCGTATATGTATGGTGGTGGTATTCCACGGTTTTGGGCTGAGTTCCCACACTTGGTTTTTGGTTAACGGTTTTTGGGCTAAGGCCCTAAGGGCTCGGTTGAGCAAACGTTTTGGTTACTGGTTTTTGTGGCATGCATACGTTTTTATTGGAGGGCATAAATGTCTTATAAATGTATTTGATGAACTTACTGGTTTTTGTCCACTCACAGCTTTTGGTTTTAATGCCCTTCAGGTTGATCACGGATGCGATTGCAGCAGAGACTGGGACATTGCACACCTCCTCCATCGATCCTTGCGCACTCTGGATGCCCTGTTTGGGCAGTGGCTCTTGGTCATCCTTTGTCTGACACCCCTTGTTGGACGGGAGCAGGACACATTCCATGGTAATCCCGGGGGGATTGGGATGGGTCCTGTCATTTAATCCTTGGGATGGATTGGTTGATGACTCATGAGACCTCTATCGCGTATGTCGATTAGAGAGTGATATGTGGAGTCCAAGATTACCAGAGATTGTATTCAGGGGGATTCGAGGATAGATATTGAACCTCGCAATTGATGGATTGTTGGTGTGAGGTGATCAAGTTCACTGGTCAGATGTGTGGTATATGAGATGCCTAGTCATGGCTGATGATGTACAGATTTTGGAATATGTTTCCTGAGATTTTTCCCGAATGAGAAATTGAGTTTATGATGAAGATCATGTCGGGTATACTAGTTGTTTCTCGGACACTTTGGTATGTGGCACCTATGGGGTCATAAGGACTGAAGGTGCACGTACATGACTTGGTGGACACGGGTTCATTCGGCTCAGTGTTACCGTGGGGAACCCAATGGTATTAAAAAGGAAAAAGGGATGATAGTCCTAGCTTACATGTCGATTATGGACAACTTAATGAGGTAAAGGTATGGGATAAGTATCCCTTATCATGAGCTAGTGATTTGTGGTTCTGTTGGAAATATGTGATTATGAGGCCTTATGAGAGTGGCCAACAGGGTGATGACCAACAGTCGTGAATAAAAGAAATAAATATGTTGTCCGCATTGTTGTGGCTAAGGTTAGCCAGTGGTGATGTCATTGGATGGGCAAATGGAACGGTTATGTTTGTGAGTGATGAGTCAGGTATTCTAACCACATTTGGATGATGTACCGTACCATGATTGATGATTGATTAGTGTACTCTCTTGTACAGATGGGCGTGTGATATACTGAACAGATGTATTGAATGCCCTCAGAGAGAAAAATATATGGTTGGATAAGTGTTAGGTTTGGTCGACCAGAGTAGGTTGTAGAATATGTAAGAACAGTCGGGATTGGTGTGAATCCCAGGAGAAACTGAAGTGTTGGCCAATGAAAAAAGATTAAAGACTATCACGGGGAAACATGAGTTTTTTGAGATTGGATGTATACCACAGAGGATTGTAGAGGGGTTCTCTACAATGTGTTTCCAGTTATGGTGATTGACCCAGAAGGAGGTCGGAGTTATTGGAAATGAAAACTGAAATAGAATGATTACAAGTGGAAAAACCATGACTTATGTTCGATGTGACCCTTTCTGAGTGCATAGTGATATGTCACTATGATATTTGGGATTTGGTGAGGTGTGCTTCGGTAGCATGGGGCTGGAATTTCCGATGCTAACTAAACCCTCAGGAGTTTTACTTTTCTTGCATGATTTGGGATCGACCATAGTGACCCATGGATCGAGTATGCAGAGGTCATACCTCTGGGAAGGAATGTATGAGTACTGTATCGACCATCAGGATTGATAATGATTAATAAACAAAAAAGCTTAATGTGTGATGAGGCGATGGTCAGGATACATTGAGATTACGACCATGTTGTCGGGTCAGGTATCATTCGTGGGGAGGCTATTGAGATAGCCGGTCAAGAGTTGACATGTTTGATAACGTAAGGATAGGTGAAATCTTGTTATTGATAGAACTCCATAGAATTGGAGTGGTGCATGATTTTTTATCATTTGGACTACTGGAGTCCAACTACAGGATCATACGTGGTGTATGATGTTGGTACATGATGTTGAATGGAACTAAGGTTAATGAATGGATATGATTTGTGATATCTTATGAATAATTGTACTGAATACCAGGTATTGGCAGGGGTAGGCATCAGTGAGACCTATGATGATAAAACAACAAAAGGAAAAGTTCAAATTGAAAAAAAGGGTATGGAGTGATTGAGTTAATGAGGGGAATGAGTTCCCGATTTATTGGACCTTGTGAGGTTATTGGTCTGGTGGCCTATGCATGGTGATTTAAGCCATTGTACCATGTCATGAGTGGATGACTTGTGATTGGGATGATGATATTGGTACTTGTGATTTTTTGGATTGTATGTACTCGGACGTTGAGCGAGGCTCCGTATCCCGAGTAAGCTTGGATATGACTGCCCGTGGGGTAGGGGTTACAGAGAAAGATAGGTCCCGATGTTGACCCAGTGACGGGGACTGGATTGTTAAGTTTCCTTAAGTTGACTATGCTTTATATTCGGTTGAACCAGAAGAGTATGCGATTGATTATGTTTCTAGTTCACATACATATTCCTCGGGAGAACTATCATGGTACTACTAATTGGAATTTCGAGGACGAAATTCTTTAAGGGGGGTAGTTTGTAACGACCCGGAAATTCGAAAAAGGAAAATTTGGAAAAATTTGAAGGAAATGATGATTTTGCCCCTAGAATTGGGCGAACAGTTGACTTTTGGTTTGAGTCGTTAAACGAACTTTGACCAATGACTGTGACGTAGTTCGGGACGTCACGAGTTCATAGACAGGTGGCACGCCTGATTCCGACATTCGAGGAGAAAGTTATGATGTTTAGAAGTTTAAGGGTAATTCAGTAAATTGGTTAAAAGGGGCCATTTGTTGACTTTTTGATCGGGACCGTGTTTGGACTTTCCGTAAGTATCGTTGGGTAGGTCTCGAGACGCTGAATTCGTAGACAGGCAACATGCGTCAATCGGGATTCGGATGAAAAAGTTATGGGCTTGAGAAAGTGAATGGCAATTTGGTAATTTGTCAAAGAGGTGTAAAATGGTAATTTTACTGGGTTTTGATGAGTCAGTACGGCTGTGATGGCTGATTCAGCCAACTTGGTGAGTCGGTTAACTCTTTAAGTGACATCTGTCACAATCAGAACATGGATTAGTGGCTTGAATTATTATTTGGATATGTAAATGTTGAGTTATCAAAACAAATCATGTGTGTATGCTGTTTTGGGCGAAGGCCCGGGATTTGAGATTGGTTTTAACTCGGATTATGAGTCAGGAAATGATTTTATGGATTTGTAATGCTTTGCGGATATGATTTATGGATTTATGTGAAAAAGGAAACTAAGGTTGCAGTTGCGCGGAATTGCGTGAAAGTGATATTTTGGGCGTGAGACCCAATGGAAATGTGATTTTGATTGGATTGATATTTCCATGTGATTACATGATGATATTGATGGTTTTCGGATTTATGAAATAATCGGGACTCTAGTTTCATGGATTTTGAGGACACTATGTTTTGGGCTGAGACCCTGTATTGAAAATGGTTTTGATTTCAAATGCAACTGTTTTTCACTGGTTTTCATAATGATGATATGTTGTGGATATTAGGGCTTTCGGGGTGGAATATGTAAGACCCGTGAGCTTGAGAAGTAAGAACGGTGAGCAAGACCCGTGAGCTTGAGAAGCAAGAACAGTGAGCAAGACCCGTGAACTTGGAAATGTAAGATCGGTGAACGATCCCACATCGCTCGGGGAGGGAAAGGTGAAGTACCTTATATGTGTGGGCACGTATCTATCTAACAAAAGGCCTTTTGGGAGCTCAGTGGCTTTGGAGGAGATTGGAACCCCAAAGTTAAACGAGTTGAGGCTAGTGCAATCCCATGATGGGTGACCTACTGGGAAGTTGCACGTGAGCTCCCGAAAACAAAACCGTGAGGGCTGGGCCCAAAGCGGACAATATTGTGTTAGATAGGCCGGGTCGTGACAGAATGGTATCAGAGCCGGACCCTGACCGGAAGTGTGCCAGCGAGGACGCTGGGCCCCAAGGGGAAGTGGATTGTAAGACCCGTGAGCTTGAGAAGCAAGAACGGTGAACAAGACCCGTGAGCTTGAGAAGCAAGAACGGTGAACAAGACCTGTGAGCTTGAGAAGCAAGAACGGTGAGCAAGACCCGTGAGCTTGGAAATGTAAGATCGGTGAACGATCCCACATCGCTCGGGGAGGGAAAGGTGAAGTACCTTATATGTGTGGGCACGTATCTATTTAACACAAGGCCTTTTGGGAGCTCAGTGGCTTTGGGGGGGATTGGAACCCCAAAGTTAAGCGAGTTGAGGCTAGTGCAATCCCATAATGGGTGACCTACTGGGAAGTTGCACGTGAACTCCCGAAAACAAAACCGTGAGGGCTGGGCCCAAAGCGGACAATATTATGTTAGATAGACCAGGTCGTGACAAATATGTTTCCCCCGGAGTGCACCCTGGATATTAGGGCTTCCGGTTGGGAATATGTTTCCCCGGAATGGACCCTGGAGATAACGCTCGCCTCTGGGATGGATGTGTGTACCCCGAAGAGGTCCCGTAGCACGGTTTGTTGTCGTGCAGCCGAGGGAGGCTCGACTCATATCAGATGTGCTGGATTATATGGAGATCGGTCGGTGATGTGTTCACGACGATCTGGATTGTTGGCTGGTGATGTGTTCACAGCGACGGATTGCCAGCTGGTGATGTGTTCACAACGGCGGATGCTCGGATTTTGAGCGGTCCTTGAGCCTATTGATTTGCACGCATTGCAGGGATAACATGACTATATGAGATTGGATATGAGACTGGATATGGAAATGAGTCTCGTGGTTTTATTGAGATTTGTGATTTATAAACCTTTGTGCCCAGATATATTTTACTCATGATTTATGATATGCATGGATGTTTGTGAAACTGGAGGGTAGGAATGTATTTTGATAAATGTATTTCTAAAATTTTGTTTGTAACGCCCCGTCCCGGGAACTGGGGTTAAGGAAGTGCTTAAGGTGAGATTAGTAAGCTTAATCGGGGGTTAGTTGGTCCTGATAAGGTCGTTAACCTAGAATGACGATTTGCCCCTAGTTCGGGTAAAAAGTTGACTTTTAGTTCGGGTGGTCAATTGGGTTTTGACCGATGACTCTGACGTGGTTTAGGACGTCACGAATCCGTAGACAGGTGGCACACCCAATTCCGACATCCGAGGAGGAAGTTATGATGTTCGGAAGGTTGAGGGCATAACCGTAATTTGGGTAAAATAGGGGGAAAAGTTGATTTTTTGGACGATCGGGTTTTGGCACGTTGACCGAGGACCGTTAGGTAGATCTTGTCGTCCTGAGTTCAACGACAGGCGGCACGTGTTCATCGGAGTTAGGATGTGTGAGTTACGGGTCTAAAACGGTATGGGTAAAATGGTAATTTTGGCTTAAGAGGAAGGGTATTTTGGTCTTTTGCACTTTGGGATTTGTGCAACAGAGAGGGACAAATGGAGGGCTGAGATTGAGACATTTGTGAGAGAGAGAGAGAGAATAGGATTGTGACACGTATAGGAGAACTAGAGGGTTCTAGGATTTTGTTCAAGGGTCCAAATAATTGGGGGTGCCCGTGTGTGTGTTCTTTGACTCAGAGAGAAAATAGAGACTGGGATTTGGGGTGAATCGATCAAGCACAATAAGGGTGTGAGTGTGTGAGAGTGATCAGCGATTGAATGAGAGTTAGTGAGTGAGTTGAGGAGGTTTGGAGGTGCGGTGGTCGTGCGTGTGTACGGTTGTGAGCCACGGGAAACCACGGGGAAACAGAGAACAGAGAAGAGTTTTGGGTGGTGGTGCTGCCGTGTTCGATCAATCGAGGCCGGTGGAGGTGTCCAGAGGTTGGAAGTGGACTGGAGGAGTCGTGTCCTCACGGCTGAGCTCACGACGGCGACCGGAGGGCAGGTAATTCCTTAACTTTTCCTCTATGCTCTGTTTTGCCGTCGGTTTTCAAATCGAAAGTCGTGGACTTAGGGAGTGAGTCGACGGTTTTGGTGAGTTGGGTGAGCTTCAGAGAGGTCCTAGGAACCGTCTAAGGTAGCCACCGTGACGGGAGGTGACCTGGTTGGTTGGATCGTGAAACAAGGGAAGTGTTCGGGTTTTTGTTCGAGCTTGAGTCGAGGACTTAGAGGCTGTGTCGAGGTCTTTGAGTGAGGGGACTGGATTGCTGAGGGTTGGACGATGAAGATGGTGAAGAGAGGAGTAGTTTTGGTGGCAGGACGGCGGACTGGTTCGAACTGGGTCGACCAGAGGTTTCTGGTGACACTGTAGCTGGCGCGTGAGGGCCACGCGCAACCACTGTGGGCGGCGCGTGGGCGCCCGTGCGGTGGTTCTTGAGGAAGTTGTCAACATGGTTTTTAGTCTAGGTGGTGTGACGAGTCTAATGGAATTGATTTCGGGTTGTTCGGACGTCGATTCAATATAGTTCCGCGAGGGTGAAGGTTTAGGGTTTAGGTTCGTTACGTTTAGGAACCGGTGATTTTTGGGAAAAATTAGGTGGACCTTCGTAGATGTGTTAGTAACGTTCTTGGGTGCTTCCCGAGGAAGATGAGGAACGTACGGGATGTTCGGGACGCGATTGAGGGCTCCGTATTATGAGTGGACCCTTTCCTTAAACTCGAGCATGCATAACTGTTTTTCTATCCTTGTTTTATGGTTTTATATGTGATTTCATGATTGTTGAATATGCTATGTTGGTTTTACAAAATTGCACAGGTTTCGAGAAATAACGTATTTGGCACATTTTACGAGGAATGTCGATTTCTGAGTATAAAGCCATGATTTTGGGGTTTTCAAATGATAACTGGTTTTGAATGTGTATAATGGATTTTGAGGCGTGATTTCGATGATCAAGGTTTTCAGTTTTAGAATCGGATTTCGGAAAGCGGAATTTGGTTTTAAAGTTGAAAAGTGGAGTTCCGGATTTAGGTTCGGAATGACGGTTTTGGATGCCGGAAGGGCATCAGACCAGTGATTTCGAATTCGAGTTTGGATATGGATTTAGAAATGGTTTTCAAATGGTTTTGATTGGATTTGCTGGATCTGGTTATTGGGTTTAAAGACCCGGATATTATATTTGACGGGGGACGGGTCCGGATTGAGTTTAAAGACTCGGGAGTTTAAAGACTCGGATATATTGATATTTCCCCCGTAGGCCTGTTGAGTTTAAAGACTCGGGAGTTTAAAGACTCGGATAGGTCCAGCAGGTTTAATCGGATAATGATGACTTGGTATTTATGTTTTATGATACGATTTTATGATGTTTATGATATGATTGCTATAACTGTTTTTATAATGATTCTGCAAATATTTTTATGTTGATCTTCATGTGATTTATAGTTGTTTTAAATAACTGGGTTATGCATGTGATTTCAAAACGGAGGGCTAAAACTCTGGTTTTATAATGAAATCGTTTTCGGAAATTCTTTTCTTATTTATGGTCCACTCACACCTTCTGTTTGAAATTGCCCTCCAGGTCGTGGAGTTAGAGCGGGGTTTCGGCGTCGAGGCAGCGTCGGAGGCATAGAAGTTACGAGAGCGATCCCGGAGTGTTTTAAGTTTCAGTGTGCGTGTATTTGGTTTATCGATTTTATTTCTTTGGTTTAGTAGTACTATGCTCTGTAAACCTTTAACTTCGGAATGTTTTGTATAGTATCTCCTGCGTCTGACGGTGTAATTTAGTTGTTACGTTAGTATTGTGTCGGGGTGTCAGACGGGAGCAGGATTTACCTCGATTTTCGGGGTGAAACCAGGGTGGGTCCTGACATTGTTTTGTCCACTCACACATTTTCTGTTTTATTGACCCTCCAGGTCGTGGCGCGATGATCGAGGCTATTCGAGAGGTGGGGGAATGAGTGGGCACAGGTACGCTTATCCCTTGTTTGGCAAGTGCTGAAGGTAATTTTAGAATTTCAGTTGACTTGTCAGACGGGAGTAGGATCGGGCACAGTTATCTATGTCTTTCGGGGACGGGTCCTGTCACACAACTCCCTCAAACGGGCTTCGATTTTTCGTGAAGTTTGTCTATAAATTCGTGAGTTCGAGACCTACGCACTAGTCTAAGAAAAACTCCCAAAATTATTTTCAAACACAAAGTGGTTCTCGAGCCCCTAGTAGAGGGTAAAATCATCTTTTCCTCAAAATAAATTGTGAGAATCACTAGTTAAGCATACGGGTCGTTACAAAAGGTCACATTCTCAATGCTTTATCAACCGCTCTCGATAATGTCTATCATAATGCTTCATCTAGAAAGCGATCGTAAAATAAATTCAAAATTGAAGAGGATAGTGCCCAAAAATTTATTATTGAAAAGTATGTGCATTTCAAAATGGTAAAGTAAACCTATTCTTCCACTAGCTGATCCGACGGACTTTTTCAATGTGCAATTGGCCAACTAATAGCATTTTGCGCAAAGACTTCTGCCTAACAAATATTGCCGTCTGGGGAGAGAATGCCTTGGCCAACAAAATCGGTTTTTATTGTCGGGCAAGATTTGCCCCGACGGGCTTTTCGTGATGACCTTTGCCCGATGACTTTTCATTGGTATTCATTTTTCCCCGAACAATGTGTGTTGCCCGACGACCCTTTTTCGTCGAGCAGGGTCTTTTTCCATGTAGTGTCTTTCTCTTATTTGTCTCTGAAAAATTCAAGTTATCGTTGTGTTGAGCACAATCTCAAGAATAATATCAAGAGTCATGAAAACAATTTGTCAAATTCTTTTTGCATTTTGGAAGAGTGGGAAATTAGTTTTAAAGTAAACGGATATCTAATTCGTGGGGTTGGCTCAACTTTCTCATTAAATTTTTTGTTATTGCACTTCTCTATAGTATGTCTAACACGGAATTGGGGCAATTTTCTTGACAAAACCTACAATCAGTGGATTAAGTGAGAACAATAATAGTTCATGGGAAAAGGTGGGATATTTGGGGGACTCGGGAGGTATTTTGAGTAAAAAGGCTAAAAGTAAAATATACCTACAGCCCATGAAACACATCTATATGGAACTAAACAGTCTAAACAAGCCCTTTGAGATGGGAGGATAATGGCTAATTAAGATTGTTTTGAAACATTTGATTTTGAATAAAAACATAAGCAGCTGTTATTATTACAAACTTTTTAGCATCAATTAAACACACTAATTAAACCGTCAGAATTTTGTAGCACATAATAAAACATATGAAAGATGTCGACGAACACTTTTTAGCTTATTGAACACATGCACATTGAGAGCTACATTTAAAACTCAGACAACCTCACCTCATCATCTTCAACCACAGACGACAAGTAATACGCATTATCCGAATTCCTCACCGAGCAATCTGCACGAATTTCGCCGGTGGAGCCAGTCAACACGCTCAATTGCCCCATCTTGACCATTGAGTTGACGAACTGCTCAAAGAACAAGGTCTGATTCACGGCAAAGCTCTTGACGATGTCTCTTGTCCTTTTATCAGTGTACAAATCTTGGTCCGATGTGAACAACCCTTGGCGGTTCATGAGATCGACGTAGTACTTGTTGTCGAATGCATCGGGGGTACGGATGTCAAGCACGGTGGTGGCATTGGTGTCTCTTGTAGGACAAGTTTCTTTGAGGTCATTGGCAAAAGTTTTGTCCATTGTAGGGTCTTGGGTTGGGTATAGCCTGTTGCCAAAGGAGGAACAGTGGCTGAGGCCGATCGTGTGACCACCGGAGAGGGCTACAACATCGGTGGCATCCAAATTTTTCTTGGCAAGGTCTGTGAGAAGCCTGCTGGTGTTGCTTGAGGGTGGGGGAAGGTTAGCTAGGGTTGCATTTCTTGTTGCAAAGGTTAGTCCATCCTTTCTTCCCAATGGGATTTCATAATCAGGCCCACCTGACTGCACCAAAACAATTATGTAAGTACTCAAATGTTAACAACCTCTTCATTTTGTACATGGTAAGTAGAAAATTGTGGTCATTCTTCCATTTTATTTTATTTTTTAATTTTTTAACAAAATATAAAAACATCCATATATTTCCTCAAAAAAAAATCTACTAGGTTTTGATGTGGTCACATATTTACACTATACCTTTATGTATTATTTATAGCCGTATATTAAAATATCAAATTTGCTCACTAGAATCGAATCCGAAATTTACCCCCACATAGGCACATAGAGTAGAAAGAAATAACACAACTTCTATGAATAACACTTCTTAATAGAGAGAGACTCCACAATATATATATATATATATATATGTGTGAAATTATTTATATTAAATAAAAACACTCATGTGGAAAAGCAACACACTCTAGATCTCAACCACTATTAGGACTTGTTAATTATAAAGTTAAACCTATTAGAATAATTATTATGCCCTAGATTCCATCTCTTTTTTCTGAGTTCAAAGGCCCTACCAACTTTCACAAGTGGGAACATAAATTATAAAGACTCAATATATTATAAAACATAACTCACGGATTAGGTACAAAGAAAAGAATTAGTCAAGGATAACACATGCATAACACTTGGAATGAGTCTATCATGCTTTAAAAGAATTTTGTATGTAAGATTCCAAGCAATTATATGATGTCGCATTTTTAATCATCAAAAACCTATTTACGGGAGTCGTCCAAAAAAGAATCATATGGAAAGGAATTTCGCACTATCTTATGTTTATTGAAGTAGACATTAATTTTTTTACTCAAAATAATGAGAAGGTCGAAATTAAATTCTTTTTAAAGGGTCTCGAACCTCGGGAATTTGAATAATTGGGTAAAATATCCGGAAAATTTCTTGCATATTTGATTGTTGACTACACTAAAGAAAAGATACGTATGCATGCACGAATACAAGATTAAAAATGGAGATAAACTGAATTCATAATTAAAAATAGAGGTGGACTGATTTAAAGTCAATTATCGTAGTAAAATGCTTTAGTTGAAAAATTCTTTAATTTTTCTATACTTTCCTCACATTTGAGGTGAACTAAAATCCACTCCAAAACCCTTTAGGTCCGTGCATGTACCCACATCGCGTGGAAATTTCTGCTAGTCAAATATTCGAAGGATAAAAACTTTTGGTAGTCTTTTTTCAAGGATTTATATACTTTGATAGTTAAATATTCGATTAAGAATTAAGGGCTAAATACATATAAAAACGATCTCAATTAGAAATGTGTAATACTAAAAATTTTATGGCTTTTAATTATCAGTCAGCTATCAATTCATATGCATGTGGTTGGATCCATGCTATTCCTTTGAGACAACTTACAAAGTTTTACAATCTGACTATATAAATCTTAGTTACTTCAAAGAAACTTTCAGTTTTAACTTTTATTTTCTTGTTATTCAAAAAATGTATACGTACCTGTAAAAAAATCATCGCCCTCGTTAATAAAATAAAATAAAAAATCAATTTCCTCAATTAAATTACAATGAAATAAATCACAATGAAATACCCAAAAAATCACAATGAAAATATATGATATTTTCATTATGCTTTACATGAGTATTCAATGAAAATATGAAAATACCTAGCTAACTTTCTAATTAGAAAAGAAGTTGGGAAAAAAAACGAAAAGGTCTCTTCGAAGGAATTTCCTAGGTAAAAGCAACATTCTTATCCTTTGGTTACAACTTACTAAAAGCAAGTAATCAATTCAAGGAACTTTCCACACCAATCCAACGGTCAAGGTTTTATAATTATTTTTTTCATTATTTTCTTTATTTTATGGAAGACAAAATTTTATTGAATGAGGTAAATACCTTACAAAGTAAAAAGGTTCTAATATGTGACTTGGTTAAAAATTTATATGATTTTCAACTTAATATATCGAACAAAAAATAATACCATGCACTAGACAAACTGTACTTGAAGAACAAAAATTTGGATTAAAAATGTAATAATTTGTAAATTTACTTTCTAAATAGCATTGACACACTGCAATTCAAAAAATTCAAGAGGTCTCCCAAATCGAAACATCCTAGATAAGTGTTTAGATAGCGACCAATATTTCTTAATTTCGGAATTCACTTAAAATGTATTGATCAAAATGTGTGAAAGGTGTTGGTTCCCCTATTTGAAGTAACGTCTATTACCAACAACTAGGAGCACAAATCCGTTAAAATTGTTAATCGATACGCTTCAAACAATTATTTATTCAACAGTTTGAATTTTAATTTTCATTTTAAAAATCCGTTAAATCCAAATCAGACCGTTAAAGAATATATTAATTTTTAAATCTATTATTAATAAAAAATAAAAATAAAAGGACACCTAAATATACTCAGATAAGTACATATATACTTAAATAAGAATATAATAAAATATTATTAAATGGTAATATTTGTTTGATAGTCTTAATATAGTGAGTGTATGCAATCCAATCTTCCGCAAATTTAATGTACAAAATTTTGAATATTGATTATTCTGATTTTTTTTATATTCTAACTTTTTTAAAAAAAATATTATTGCTGTTTTTTTATATACTTACTATTTTTTTATGTCCAAATGATTTCAAAACGCTTCAATTTAAATCGAACCGAAACAATTTATCGAAATGGTATTATTTCTAATTTTAAAAAATTCAAACTGTATTAAACTATTAAAATTTTAATAGTTTAAATTTATATATTAACATTATCTGTATGGATATCCACCCCTACCAACAACCAAGTTATTCATGTCAAAATGTACAGCTGACAATTATCCCACAGGGCCAAAATGTGTAAAGTTGTACTCAACATTATTTACTGATTTTATCCATTAAGCAAAATAATAATAATATAGAATAAATAGTAAATAGTTGATAATTATAAATTTACCAGAAAAACAGAATCCCTTGCAGCAATGGCGGTGATGTCAGAACAGGAGACGACCCTCCCGCAGGCCTTGTGAACCCGTCGGCGAAGGTCATTGATGATTTCAAAAGCCTTGGCTCTCAGACTTAGGTTGGGAGGTGCCTCCTGCTCACTTGGTCCACTGGCCGATCCCTCAAGCAACACTGATCCATCACATCCCTGCATTAATTAATTTACCAACCAATATTCAACTTCATTATTTAACTACAATAATATCTCAACTATCAATTAAAAATCCAACAAACTACCCTTTCAAATCACGGATAATGCCTCAAACTTTTCTTTTCAATTTATCTAATTATTATTATTAATATATCATAATAAAAAATATTTTATTTTCAAATTACTATTCTATGATTATTTACATAAAAAATAACTAAATTGAAAGTCATTTATGTCTCGTTTGGTACGTCATATTGTACTCACTATTTCAGTCGAATAGATTGACTATTTAGTCAGACGTTTGATGCTCGATCGAATTAAAATGCCGATTATATTTATACTGAACGAAGTATATTATAATAGTTGATAAGAAATATTTATATATAAATATTAATTATGTTTATTATTATTTATTATAATTATTTTAATTATTATTTTTTTATTTATTAAAAATTTATTTTATCTTATTACTATTATTATTATTTATGGTTATTATGATATTATTATTATCATTATTATACGGACAATTTAAAGAATATTATGTTAATTTATTTGGACCATATAAAGATATTTAGCCGTATAAATTTATACGTTGTTTAATTAACACGAGTTGTACCAAATACTGATTTTATATTATATTATTTATCCAGTTCTGTATACATCGTACCAAACGTAACTTTAACTATTTAGATGGAGCGACTAAATGAGCAATTCTTTATAAAGATCTTAATTATTACAAAATTATTAATTTATTTGATATATATATATGATCAAATTATCATTAATCTTATTAATTTGTTTATAAAAATAATATAACTTAGAGAATAAATAGCTACAATTATAATATATATATATATATATAAATTAACACGAGTTGTATCAAATATTAATTTTATATTATATTATTTATTCAGTTTTTTAACGTAACTTTAACTATTTAGATAGAGCGACTAAATGAACAATTCTTTATAAATATCTTAATTATTACAAAATTATTAATTTATTTGATATATACATTAATCTTATTAATTTGTTTATAAAAATAATATAACTTAGAGAACAAATAGCTACAATTATAATATATATATATATATTGATAAATTATAAATATAGTACAACCAAAATATCATCAAAATTGAATCCAAGTATTATTGTAAAAAAAGTCCATATTTAGAAGATAATTTATTTTTTTTGGAAAATAAGTCTTTCAATAGATTTAAAGTCAATTCATAATTTCCTGGGTAATTATATTTGACGTACATTGTGATACTGTCAATTGACTCAATTCGCATCGATGTAGAATCTTTGTTTCAATATTCGGATATTTGGAAAAGTAAACAAGACAATAACATATGCCTTAAGCTCTCCTGCTCCAGTACCAAGTCATTTGGTGAAAGTTTTTAGCGAATATTTTGATTACTCTAACATTATGGTATTTAATTTAACACGAAGAAATTGAAGTAGAAAAGAGCTAACATTAAGCAGCTACTTGATAATTGATTATGTAGGCTAAAAAAAAGTAAAATTAATGATATACCTGAACAAAGCAGTCATGGAAATGGAGTCGAAGCAAGCCAGCAGCTTGACCAATGTCCTCTTTGAAGACTTTCTTGAGCTGTTTTCTGATGATGGAGTCAAGCTTAGGGCAGCTGGACTCATAGAAGGTCCATGAAAGCCCTTTAACTACAGGAACAGCCGAGGATTGTGCCTCTGAAACACAAAGCAACCCACACATAAAAACACAAGAAATCAGAAGCACAGAGCTAAACCAAGCAGCACCCATGTCTCTTCTTTGGACTTTGGGTTTGGTAATGATAAATCAGGGCACACTCCTCTTTATAGCCAATTATTCCATCACTTTAATAACCTTTCCATTATTTTATTTTATTAATATAACACTTCATTTTCCTCCTCCTCCACTTCGGATTGTTTCTATCCGTTGATTCGCTCGCGAGGAAAAAAAAAAGTGAAAATAAATTCCCGTATAATAAATCTGAAAATGGAGAATTTGAATTATATTACAAAATCATATGCAATTCAATGTCAAATTGAAAATAAATATAAATCATACTGGTTCGTGCAAATGATGACATTTGATGTGCACGTACAGCTACGCATAAATTAATTAAAATCGTTAATTGATCAACTCCAAATCATAACGGTTTAGGTTTGACTAAATAATAATCAAATAAATCGAGAATCCAAACCACTTTGTTAATAACGGTTTGGATTTAAATTTTTCATTTTGGAAATCTGTTAAATCCAAACCGAACTCTCAAAGAATATATTAAGTTTAAATATATTATTAATACAAAGTAAAAATAAGAAAAATAAAATGAGCCAAAATATGTAAAGTAAGCAAAAACCAACAGCAATGAAGGAAAAAAAAAAGTTTCTGATCAATAAATATAATAATCTATCATATACTCCGTTGAAATTTCTTAAGTGATAAATAAATGTATATATAGATAAGAGTATAATAAAAGTGTTTACACTCGAAAAAAATACCATCTGAGCCCAAGTCATCAGCTCATGGAATTAAAGACTCAAAGACACACAAGCTCAGCCCAGTGAGCTCGAACGTGGAGAGGAAGTAAGTTTGGACGGTGCTGATAGAGAAAACGAAGAAAAATGAAGCAAGGGGGAGTGTTCCAACAGAATAAACGGTAAAGAGGGATCTACTGGAGAAACCCTAATTTGCAAGTGGCAAACTCTTTCACCGTCTATAAATAGAGAGCAACACAGCTCCTCAAAGAACAACTAAAAAACCCATCAACCTCAGCAAATTGATCTCCATCAATTTCTGAACCTATGAACACCTTTAACCAAGGTTTCATGGTTTAAAAATAGCTTGCCCTTGTAGCAAAAACTGCTTATTCGAACTAGAAAATCAGGGTGCAGCTTCTCTTCTCACGCCTTCGAGGCATTCACACACTTTCCTAACCGTCTTTCTGATCAAACAGCGTCATAATGGTGGGTTTCTCATCCCTGCATATACCTTCTTTCCGACCGCTCAAGTATCATAAGGGTTGCCTTTTTCCCAATCGAATAGTTCTTGGACTTTCGGTTGAGGTTCGTGGAAGATCAACATTCTTTCTAACTACTCAGGGTCATAAGGGTTGATATTACCAACTCACAAACAGTCATTCCCCAACTTAATTGCTGAAATAACAACATCACTAGATTTGAATATCATGGCGGCATAATTCTGATATGGGCATCGTTGAAAAGAAAATATTTTAAATCCTTGAAAAATGTATAGAAAAGAACAGCACGGGGATTTTTTTTTCGCCCACCTCACAATCGCATTGATCAGAAGGAAAGTTTTGAGCCGAAAAGGAAACCAATTATACTGTCCAGTAGAAGTTTCTCTACTGGTGGCACGCCTGCACCTAAGTTCAAAGACTTACTTGCTTTTTGGTCTGCTCATCTAGGCATCAACCATGGCTCAAGGCTTATCTCGCTCAGCCCATCCAGCATCTCCATACGCATTGAAGCAAAAGAGGTCCCACGAACGATGCGCCTCTCTCGCTCCGCAGAAAAAAGGTTCTGCTCGAAGGTCCAACGAAGGTTGCCTCGGGGAGTTTCGGCTCCTAAAACGAGCAAACAATTTCAGGTAGGAACATAATCTAGCATGCCCAGTTGGACTCTTTGCATTGCATGCCCAAACACAGGTCTAATCAACGACACTGAGACGCTAAAGGAAGGTTTGTAAAGAATTCCCCTCAAGTAATGATACCTAAAGTAATGACCATGCAAATTTAAATAGAGCCCAAACATAAAGGGACAAAGGAAGTAGTCCTTAGCCGAGAAATAGATAAAGGTGAACTTGGCTAGCTAGTCAAAGATATCCTTGCTCCTATCAGTTCGTTGATCGAAGTTTTGAATCGCCAGGTTTAGGAGCTTTCCAACTGCGACACAACTTCAAGGAACACCAACGTTACACCACTTTTCGAGACCCCGAGACCTGACAAAGGGAAGGGCCAGTTAGAATCAGGAGCATCAGTTTTTCAACCTTTGTTTTAGATCTCGACCTTCCTAGAGAAAATAGGCATCGCGATACCGAGTCAAGTAGGACTCGACAGGAGCTTCCATTCTATGATCATGGTTTGATTTCTAGGAACCATCCATCTACTGGCCGGGCAGTGATCATACCCATGTTCCCGCTAAAGAACATAAACGTATTTAACAACTGGGGGAAATCTGACACTGATGAACCAGGATCAGGTGAAGAGTTCCTCCATGATAGAAGACCGGCTCTTGCCAAAGAGCATTAGGCCCCTATGAAAGAGATGAATGAGCTAAGGTTCCTGATAACTAGTCTGACAGGACCCATCTCAATCCCTCAGGATTATCGTGGGATGTGCCTGCTCTCGTCTGACATCATGTGACAGACAAAGGATAGAACTGCAACCTGTTCGAGGTTATCCAGAGTATACCAGGATCTGTGACAGCATGTGATCTCTCGATCTCTACTACAACCTTCATTCACGATCAACCTGAAGGTTATCAAAAACGTTAAAGCTGTGAGTGGACAAAAAGAACAGTTCATCAAAAACATTTATATTGAAAGTACTTTTATACCCTTCAAGTAGCATGCATGCATCAGAAACAGTGTTTCAAATACTTTCTCAAACGCAAGACGTATTGCTTTTCAAATCAAAACACGGCGAAAAAGGCTTCTTAATCGGAGCCATTTCCTCAGTAGGGTCTCAGCCCCAAACCAAATCATACAGGGACTCAACCCAAATCAAAACCACATGGGATCTCAACCCAAATATAAAACCATGTGGGATCTCAGCCCGTCATCATTAGTATCATCAGTCACGATTCCAATCCCAGCAACGCGTACCCATAAGCTCAAGGATTGCTCAGATCCTGAGTGTGTCGCCGTGAACACATCACCTGCTGACAATCACCAGATCATCGTGAACATATCATCGATCGATCTGATATACTGTACTCTTGACTCGAGCCTCACTCTGCTACTCAACAGCAGGTGCATCGTGACCTCTCCGTATCTCGGAGGTGAGCATTATCTCCAAAGTGCTCTCCGGGGAAACACATTCCTACCGGAGGCCCTCAACCATATCAATCTCAAGAGGATGGTCTCAGTTAAAAGGGTAATCAAATATCATAGGGACTTAGCCCAAAATCATCTCAATAGGGTCTATGCCCGGATATAATATCATCAAATATGTTTCCACAAAACCATCATAAAAACAGTGTCTAACAACACTTCATAAATTCAGGATTGCTCGAATCCTACCAAATCCATAATTGGGTCTCACGCGTGAAATATAACTGGGTCACAGCCTGATATATCTCACGTTTGACTACACTCTAAGTCAAACCATAAATCAACTGGGTCATACACTCGAAAGATATTTCTAAATTCGAAAACCATTTTGTTATTCAGATCATTTTTCCAAAAAACCTTTGACTATCACCCAAGTCAAAGTCCATATCTAACTGGGACTTATGCCTGATTACCGATTTCACGCATCTCCGAGAAATCATTCATAATAGTAACTCAAATCCCCGATCTCATGCTTCGCCGTGAAACTGCCAAATCATATAATCCTATGCACGTAGTATGCTTGGCCTAAGCCCAAATGTCATATAAAACATAAATCTCGATCAACGTGCAGTCTTGCATTTTCTATAAAAATGCCAAAAAAAAATCATATTTAAAGCATATTCACTCAAGGCATCTCAAATCATGCTCATAAAACATATAAAACATTTATGCATGCATCATATTTATAAAGAAAAAGTTCACTCACAGACCGTCAGTGTTGCGCGCTCCGAAATTCGCGTTGTACGGCCCTCTGGGCTAATCCATACTCTTCGGGACATCCAGACCTCCTAAACATTGAACAGTGATGGGTAATTTCAACCTTGCTTCCCTGTTGATTCCAGCCACCTTAGTCCCTGGTTTTGGTCATGTTGAGGTCGTCTTGTTCCTGGGAACCTGGTCGTGGCCTTCCCTGGTGGCTCCATCGTGCTTCCTGACAGGACCCGCCCCGATCCCACTTGGGACCACAAGGGGACGTGCCCTGCTCCCGTCTGACACCCAATAATTCATACCAATTTTAACCTCAAAACATTTAAAAGCATAAATAACCAAATTAAAGTCAATAAATAAATTCCGAATTAAACGAATGTCAGACAAGGGATATAATCCAAAATTACAAATTTGCGAGCACGACTCTAAAGTAATCCTGCGGGTACCCCGCCCAGCAGGGGTTCAGGTACGCAGAAGTAGATCTATGCCTCAGCCTCTGGCTCCTCCTCTACCTCAGTTTCCCGACCTGGAGGGGTTATCAAACAGTAAGGGTGAGTGGACCGAAACACAAGTTTATGAAATCGTTTGATAAGTAAAACATATAATTTACCCCTCCGTTTTCCAAATATGCGTGCACCATAATTCCAAAATCCTAAACCATAGAATATGAACCATAAGGCATATAGCAAAACCATAACCATAATTTTAGTTGTTGCACTATACACTCCAATCCCGACATCCCTGATGTCTGACGTCCCTGACGTCCAATAGGTCACAATCACAAGGCTACGCGTGCCACTCGGGTCTCAATTCCGAGTTCAATCCCCGAACCCCGTTCGGGTACAGCATCCCCGATGCTTAGCGTCATAGACGCTGGACGTACTAGACGTCCGTGACCTCTCCGGGGTACCTCATCCGGAGGAGACAATATAATATGGAAGGATCTATACAGTGCAGTAACAAATACATTTTATTGATATCCACATGCAAACATATATATACATAGGTAGAATCCGAACCAATCATTCAGTTTCATCGGACGGGTCTCAAGCCCAAATACCGTGAAACGTGCCATAACCATATTTTCCATATCATCAAAACCATCATTATTTTAGCATGTGAATAAGTATAATAAAACCAGAAAACATTTATGCACACAAGGGTTTAAGAAAATGGCCCACTCACAGTACAATCCTGCTAGAAACCGAACGTATACCCTCGTCCTGGTACAAATGTACAATCCCTGTCAAATCCAAGTATTCGTAAAGGTCAAATTAAACCCCCAACCTTCAACCATGAAAGCCTAGGTCGAAACCGACCCGGGAAAGCCGCCCGAACGCGCTTCCCAAGGCAATAAACCTTATTTTGACCAACTTAATGATCTCCGATCGACCCGAAACCACCGCCATTGGATCCGGATCGTCGAAACCTAAAGAATGGTGGTGGTCCCACCAGAAACACTGTTCACACGCGCCCCCACGCGCCGGTCAACGTGGCGGTCAACGCAGGAACAGTTCCTGCTGACGTCATCGCTGACGTCACTGCTGACGTCAGCATGACGTCATGCTGACGTCATCTGACAGCTGTCAGGTCTGACGTGTCAGACTCTGACAGGTGCCACGTGTCAACATCCAATTGGTCCACCTCACTGATCTGTCAGACCACGTGTCAGATCTGACATGTGCCACGTGTCAGCACGGCACTGGTCCACGTCACTGACATGTCAGTGACACGTGGCAGTCCCTGACTGGTCCACGTCACTGACATGTCAGTGCTGACTGTGCACTGACATGTGACACGTGTCGGCTCACGGTTGGTCCACGTCACCTGACAGTCTGACAGGGTGCCACGTCAGCACCACTGTCCTCAGACGGGTTGACCCGTTTCTCTGCAACTTGGGTCGAACAGACCCGCGATCACGACCCGGTCACCATTTCTTCTACACCCAACCATTTTCACTCTGGTTTGTTCCTAGATGTTCGTCTTATACCCAGGAATAGTTCTAGCTAATTAAAATCAATAAACAAGGGCTGAAACAAAGACTTACCTCGATGAACAGACCCGGGTTCCCGTCGCCGTTTGCACTCCGTTCAGGCCACCTCCGGTCGTGAACTCAAGCCCAGAAGGTTCCTATAAGTCCCTAGAGTCGATTAGGATTAATAGGAAACAAAACTAAACGTGGGAATTCGAGTTACCAAAATCTGAGTTTTAGAAACCGTTTCGGGTTTTCCGGTTTTCCCCCCACGCCGCCGTCCTCCGCCGTGCTCACTGCCACCGTTCAGCCTCGCCGGCAAGTCCCCAATACACAGACACAGAGAGTGGATGGTTTGCTGGAAAGGTTGGATCGAAATGGCAGAATGTGCATATCGGGTAGGAAATATAAAGAAATGGAGGGAAGGAAATGGATGGCTCAGATTGAATCTCCAGATTAGATCAAGGGCTGAGATCTGATCTGGGGTTTTCAATCCAAGGGCTGACATTTAAAGCTGGTTCAAATATTTAATTAATCCAATAGTGGATCTGATCCAATCTAGCCAATGGGTGAGTGACACTTGTCACTCCCCAGGTGTCCTTCAATCAGAATTTCTGAATATAATATTCGACACGAAAACCGAGACACGAACTTCCCGAATTCACGTTTCTGACCATAACTTCCTCGTACGAAGTCCGATTTCGGCGTGCCGCCTGTCTACGGACTCAGGACGTCGAGGCCTACCCAACGGTCCTTGAGTCAACTGAAAATTAGTTGTCAAAAGAAAAGTCAACATTTTCCCCCGAGAGTCCAAATTACGGTAATGCCCCTGAACTTCCGATAGCCATAACTTTCACCCTGATCGTCCGAATCGGACGTGCCACCTGTCTATGAACTCGTGACGTCCCGAACTACGTCACGGTCATAGGTTAAAGTCCATTTAGTTCCTCAATCAAAAAGTCAACAATTTGACCATACCATTCACAGGGGTAAAATCGTCAATTCACAAAAAAAAAATTACAATATGGAAATCCTCGAATTTCCGGGGTGTTACAACCTTCCCCCCTTAAGAAATTTCGTCCCGAAATTTCAAAGAAACAAATGAGGAAATTGTTCTCGCATCTGAGCCTCGGGCTCCCATGTGGCTTCTTCCACATCCTGGTTTCTCCAGAGAATTTTCACGAGAGGGATCGTCTTTCGACGTAGTACCTTGTCCTTCCGATCCAAGATCTGTACTGGTTGTTCTTCAAAGCTCAAATCCTCCCGTAGTTCGACAGGTTGTTCCCTAAGTACATGAGAAGCATCACGTACGTACATCCGCAACATCGATACGTGGAAAACATCGTGAACTCTTGATAGTTCTGGGGGTAGTGCCAATCTGTATGCAACCTTGCCAATTCTCTCCACGATTTCATAAGGTCCGATAAAACGCGGACTCAGTTTCCCCCGTCGGCCAAAACGGATAATCCCTTTCCACGGAGACAACTTCAGGAAGACAAAATCTCCCACTTCAAACTCCAAGTCTCGAATCCGTCGGTCGGCATAGCTCTTCTGGCGATCCTGTGCCACCTTCAATCTTTCCTTGATCACGCGAACAGTTTCCATGGTTAAGTCCATTATCTCCGGCCCTACAGCCGCTCGCTCCCCTACCTCCGTCCAGCAGATAGGTGTCCTGCACTGTCGGCCATACAGTGCCTCATACGGTGCCATCCCGATGCTTGCCTGATAGCTGTTGTTGTAAGCGAATTCCATCAATGGCAAATGAGTATCCCAAGAGTCTTGAAACTGTAGTACACATGACCTCATCATGTCCTCCAGGGTTTGAATGGTTCTCTCAGACTGTCCATCGGTCTGTGGATGGAAAGCAGTACTGAAACGTAGGTTTGTTCCCAAAGTAGCTTGCAAACTCCGCCAGAACCTGGAAGTGAAACGCGGATCACGATCGGACACGATTGATTCCGGCGTACCATGAAGTCGTATGATTTCCTTCACAAACAGCTGAGCCAGTCGGTTAGGTTTATAGGTTTCCTGAACTGGCAGAAAATGGGCTGATTTGGTTAACCGATCCACGATCACCCATACTCCGTCCACTCCACTCTGAGTCCTCGGTAACTTAAAGACGAAGTCCATGGTGATGTGATCCCACTTCCACTCAGGAATCGGAAGTGGCTGCATAGCCCCATACGGTCTCTGCCGTTCCGCCTTAACCTGCTGACAGGTTAAGCATTTGCTCACGAACTCAGCAATATCCTTCTTCATTCCTGGCCACCAATAATGGTTCCGGAGGGTACGGTACATCTTTGTACCTCCCGGATGCATAGCATAGGCCGAACTGTGGGCCTCCTCAAGTATCTCGGCCCGTAACTCTGCCACGGCAGGTACGCACAAACGGCCCAATTTCACCAGTGCTCCATCGTCCCGGATGGTAAAATCCTGTCTCCCATCCGCATCGACCTCAATTCTGTAAATACAGAGTATCGGATCCTGCAGTTGTGCTTCAATGATCCGATCAATCAGTACCGGTCGCACATGGAAGCTGGCCAACAAAGCTCCATGCACGTCAGTACCCAAAATAACTCCCGCCTTCCGGAGTTCCACCAGCAAGGGAAGATACACCACCCCAAGGTGTGCAATAGTTCCTGCTGATTTCCTGCTGAGTGCATCCGCCACCACATTGGCCTTACCCGGATGGTACTCGATCGTACAATCATAGTCCTTCAGTAGCTCCAACCATCTCCGTTGTCTCATGTTGAGCTCCTTCTGAGTGAATAAATATTTAAGACTCTGGTGGTCGGTGTATATTCGACACGTTGCGCCGAACAGATAATGTCTCCAGATCTTGAGAGCATGAACCACCGCTGCCAGCTCCAAATCATGGGTAGGGTAGTTCAACTCATGGGTCTTCAGCTGCCGGGATGCATAGGCGATAACCTTGCCAGTTTGCATCAACACGCAGCCTAGACCTTGCAGCGATGCATCACTGAAGACCACAAACTCTCCACTGTCATCCGGCAATGCAAGGACAGGTGCAGTGGTCAATCGATCCTTCAACTCTTGAAAGCTCCGATCGCACTGCTCGTCCCAGTTAAACTTTACTCCCTTTCGAGTCAAACGAGTCAATGGTGCAGCAATTTTGGAGAAACCCTCCACGAATCTCCGGTAGTAACCTGCCAATCCGACGAAACTCCGCACCTCGGTCACTGTTGTCGGTTTAGCCCAGTTAGTCACCGCTTCTGTTTTCTGGGGATCCACGCAAATCCCATCCGTCGATATCACGTGTCCCAGAAAACCAATACTGCTCAGCCAAAACTGACACTTGCTCAGCTTGGCATACAATTGTTCTTGTCTCAGTTTCTCCAAGACCAGCCGTAGATGTTCTTCATGTGCACGGGCACTCCTCGAGTATACCAAAATATCATCGATGAACACAATCACGAACTTATCCAGGTAGGGTCGGAAGACCCGGTTCATCAGATCCATGAATGCTGCTGGAGCATTCGTCAAACCAAATGGCATAACAAGGAACTCGTAGTGCCCGTAACGGGTTCGAAAAGCAGTTTTCGGAATATCCTCCTCCGAAATCCTCAGTTGGTGATACCCAGATCGCAAATCAATTTTCGAGAAGCACTGAGCTCCCCGCAACTGGTCGAAAAGGTCATCAATCCTGGGTAGAGGATACTGGTTCCTCAATGTCACCTTGTTGAGTTGTCGATAATCAATACATAAACGGAGACTTCCTTCCTTCTTCTTCACGAACAACACCGGTGCTCCCCACGGTGAAGTGCTCGGTCGGACATACCCCAAATCTACCAACTCCTGCAATTGAGTCTTGAGTTCCCGTAACTCGGCCGGCGCCATCCGGTATGGTGCCTGGGATATAGGTCGGGTACCCGGGAGTAGTTCAATAGTAAACTCAATCTCCCGCGATGGTGGCAATCCAGGTAAGTCTTCCGGGAATACGTCCGGAAACTCACAGACCACCGGTATTTCGTCGATAACCGGAGTATCGACCCGTTCCGACACGACATGCGCCAGATAACCCTGGCATCCCTTCCGTAGAAGTTTGGTAGCAGTAAGTGACGAAATCACTTCAGGAGGCGAACCATCACGTTCCCCCTGAAAGATAACTTCCGGCAAACCCGGGCTCCGCAAAATTACTTGCTTGCTACAGCAGTCGATGAGCGATCCGTGCTCCGACAGCCAATCCATCCCTAGGATTATATCGAAGTCGTGGATATCCAGAATAATTAAGTCTGCTGGTAAATCCACATCCTCAATTCTTACCGGGCACCTCTGAATCACCTGATTCACAAGGTACACGGTACCCATCGGGGTGCCAACACCCATTTCGCAATCTAAGGCTGATACCACACAATCAAGCAAACCAGCACAACTCCTCGAAATAAAAGAATGTGTAGCCCCCGCATCCATTAATACACGTACAAGAAAATTAAGGATATGTAGTGTACCTGTGACCACGCCTGGAGCAGTCCTCGCCTGCTGCTGGGTCATTGCAAACACTTGGGCCCTCGGCCCTCCGTTCCGTCCGCGCCCGCGCGCGCCACGTCCAGCACCACGGTCACCTCCCTGACCGCGACCTCCGTTAGTGTGGGACGCCGTGCTCTGCACCACACTCGAGCCCCCAGCGTCGTTGTTTTTGGACAACTGCGGACAATCGCAGGCATAGTGGCCTTCCTCTCCGCAAGCAAAACAAGTTACTGGCCTTGGCCTGCCCGAATGCCCACCAGATGCACCACTCCAAGATGAGTGCTGCCCAGAGTTGTGTCCAGATCCTCTGCCCTGAGAGCCTCCACGTCGACCCGACCAGCCACGACCCTTGAAGGATGAGGGTGCTCCTCTGTAGCTCCCTCCCCTGTTGTTCTTCCGGCCTGATGGCCCATGGTGTGGGCGATCCTGACGTCGCCCCTCCCCCGAAGGTTGTCGTGATTGGTGTGCCGCCAGACTGGCCTCGACACGCACCGCTGCGTCGACCATATCCCTCAGAGAAGCATGAGTGGTAGCAGTCACACTGGCCCGGATCTCCCCTCGGAGTCCAAGCTCAAACCGCTGGCATTTGTCCTCCTCCGTGCTTACGAATGAGGCAGCGAACCGGGAAAGTCTCCCGAAAGTTTGCTCGTAGTCTGAAACAGACATGTCACCCTGCTCCAGCCGCAGGAATTCCGCCTCCCGCGCCGCGCGAAAAGATCGCGGGTAGTACTGGTCCAGAAACCTGGAACGAAAAGCTTCCCAGGTAGTGGTATGGACAGACCACCCGGACATTTCGAGTCCATGCCACCACTGGTAGGCTCCTCCCTCCAGTAAGAAGGCCGCCAGAGTCACTCGTTCGCCCGGAGGGCAGTGCATCACCGAGAAGATCCTCTCCCACTTGGTGATCCAGTCGTGAGCATCCTCGGGGTTTGATCCCCCGCAGAAAGGAGTGGCTCCCAAACGTTGAGCCCTTTCGATGCTCGCGCATTCCATCTCTCTTTCTAGATCCTCGTCCGTTCGAGTATGCGGAATTCTCCTAGGAGGCATAACCAACTGTCAAGAGGCATAGATCAGAAAACAATATTCTTAAAAGTCGAAAAGTAACTAGTACTAATCGCTAGTCTAGCATGCAGACCAATACCCTAGTACTGACCACAACCTAGTGCTCTGATACCAAGCTGACAGGACCCGCCCCGATCCCACTTGGGACCACAAGGGGACGTGCCCTGCTCCCGTCTGACACCCAATAATTCATACCAATTTTAACCTCAAAACATTTAAAAGCATAAATAACCAAATTAAAGTCAATAAATAAATTCCGAATTAAACGAATGTCAGACAAGGGATATAATCCAAAATTACAAATTTGCGAGCACGACTCTAAAGTAATCCTGCGGGTACCCCGCCCAGCAGGGGTTCAGGTACGCAGAAGTAGATCTATGCCTCAGCCTCTGGCTCCTCCTCTACCTCAGTTTCCCGACCTGGAGGGGTTATCAAACAGTAAGGGTGAGTGGACCGAAACACAAGTTTATGAAATCGTTTGATAAGTAAAACATATAATTTACCCCTCCGTTTTCCAAATATGCGTGCACCATAATTCCAAAATCCTAAACCATAGAATATGAACCATAAGGCATATAGCAAAACCATAACCATAATTTTAGTTGCTGCACTATACACTCCAATCCCGACATCCCTGATGTCTGACGTCCCTGACGTCCAATAGGTCACAATCACAAGGCTACGCGTGCCACTCGGGTCTCAATTCCGAGTTCAATCCCCGAACCCCGTTCGGGTACAGCATCCCCGATGCTTAGCGTCATAGACGCTGGACGTACTAGACGTCCGTGACCTCTCCGGGGTACCTCATCCGGAGGAGACAATATAATATGGAAGGATCTATACAGTGCAGTAACAAATACATTTTATTGATATCCACATGCAAACATATATATACATAGGTAGAATCCGAACCAATCATTCAGTTTCATCGGACGGGTCTCAAGCCCAAATACCGTGAAACGTGCCATAACCATATTTTCCATATCATCAAAACCATCATTATTTTAGCATGTGAATAAGTATAATAAAACCAGAAAACATTTATGCACACAAGGGTTTAAGAAAATGGCCCACTCACAGTACAATCCTGCTAGAAACCGAACGTATACCCTCGTCCTGGTACAAATGTACAATCCCTGTCAAATCCAAGTATTCGTAAAGGTCAAATTAAACCCCCAACCTTCAACCATGAAAGCCTAGGTCGAAACCGACCCGGGAAAGCCGCCCGAACGCGCTTCCCAAGGCAATAAACCTTATTTTGACCAACTTAATGATCTCCGATCGACCCGAAACCACCGCCATTGGATCCGGATCGTCGAAACCTAAAGAATGGTGGTGGTCCCACCAGAAACACTGTTCACACGCGCCCCCACGCGCCGGTCAACGTGGCGGTCAACGCAGGAACAGTTCCTGCTGACGTCATCGCTGACGTCACTGCTGACGTCAGCATGACGTCATGCTGACGTCATCTGACAGCTGTCAGGTCTGACGTGTCAGACTCTGACAGGTGCCACGTGTCAACATCCAATTGGTCCACCTCACTGATCTGTCAGACCACGTGTCAGATCTGACATGTGCCACGTGTCAGCACGGCACTGGTCCACGTCACTGACATGTCAGTGACACGTGGCAGTCCCTGACTGGTCCACGTCACTGACATGTCAGTGCTGACTGTGCACTGACATGTGACACGTGTCGGCTCACGGTTGGTCCACGTCACCTGACAGTCTGACAGGGTGCCACGTCAGCACCACTGTCCTCAGACGGGTTGACCCGTTTCTCTGCAACTTGGGTCGAACAGACCCGCGATCACGACCCGGTCACCATTTCTTCTACACCCAACCATTTTCACTCTGGTTTGTTCCTAGATGTTCGTCTTATACCCAGGAATAGTTCTAGCTAATTAAAATCAATAAACAAGGGCTGAAACAAAGACTTACCTCGATGAACAGACCCGGGTTCCCGTCGCCGTTTGCACTCCGTTCAGGCCACCTCCGGTCGTGAACTCAAGCCCAGAAGGTTCCTATAAGTCCCTAGAGTCGATTAGGATTAATAGGAAACAAAACTAAACGTGGGAATTCGAGTTACCAAAATCTGAGTTTTAGAAACCGTTTCGGGTTTTCCGGTTTTCCCCCCACGCCGCCGTCCTCCGCCGTGCTCACTGCCACCGTTCAGCCTCGCCGGCAAGTCCCCAATACACAGACACAGAGAGTGGATGGTTTGCTGGAAAGGTTGGATCGAAATGGCAGAATGTGCATATCGGGTAGGAAATATAAAGAAATGGAGGGAAGGAAATGGATGGCTCAGATTGAATCTCCAGATTAGATCAAGGGCTGAGATCTGATCTGGGGTTTTCAATCCAAGGGCTGACATTTAAAGCTGGTTCAAATATTTAATTAATCCAATAGTGGATCTGATCCAATCTAGCCAATGGGTGAGTGACACTTGTCACTCCCCAGGTGTCCTTCAATCAGAATTTCTGAATATAATATTCGACACGAAAACCGAGACACGAACTTCCCGAATTCACGTTTCTGACCATAACTTCCTCGTACGAAGTCCGATTTCGGCGTGCCGCCTGTCTACGGACTCAGGACGTCGAGGCCTACCCAACGGTCCTTGAGTCAACTGAAAATTAGTTGTCAAAAGAAAAGTCAACATTTTCCCCCGAGAGTCCAAATTACGGTAATGCCCCTGAACTTCCGATAGCCATAACTTTCACCCTGATCGTCCGAATCGGACGTGCCACCTGTCTATGAACTCGTGACGTCCCGAACTACGTCACGGTCATAGGTTAAAGTCCATTTAGTTCCTCAATCAAAAAGTCAACAATTTGACCATACCATTCACAGGGGTAAAATCGTCAATTCACACAAAAAAAATTACAATATGGAAATCCTCGAATTTCCGGGGTGTTACACTTCCACCCTTTTTCGTCGTCTCTTCACCGTCATTTCCTTCTCACTCAGCACAGATATTATGCTATGATGGTGGGGTGAGTTTGTGGGTGTTTGTGGGTTTCAGGTTGCAGGGATGAATGAAACAGAGAAAGGGAAGGGGAGAAGATGCATAAATAAAGATGATAGACAATGGATAAGTGACACTCGTCACTCAACCATTGGGTCTGGACCAAATATCTGGGCCCACTGAAGGACAACTGTCAACTTGCCTCGTAAAATGTGCCACTATAAATAGTTCTCAAAATCTTCTGTGACTAGTAACCTTCCCGTATGATGTCCGATTTTGACGTGCTGCCTGTCTGCGAACTCGTATCGTCTTAGTCTACGTAATAGACCTCGGTCCATGTGAATTTGACCTCCCGAGTCAAAAGTTAACATTTTTACCCTCGTTCAAAGGCAAAATCGTCATTTCACCTTGAACGTCCGACAATCCTCGATTAATTTCTGATTAGTCTCCTTAATCCTCAATTAGTGCTTAATTAATCCCGTAAATTTAGGACGGGTCGTTACATGGTCAACCAGCACCTCCTCGGATAACTAATGTCCCGACTTATAGAATGCCTTACTTGGCCTATGTGGATCAGGACAACCTGTTCCCTAGGAATTTCAAGCCACGAAAATTCACACTCTTTAACAGAGAAGGCATCACATCATCCTAAGAGCACATTGGGAGGTTCTCATCCCAATGTGTGGCTATTGAAGATAATCTTTACCTCATGTTACGGCTTTTCAGTAGCTCTTGATCCAAGGATGCTTTTTCTTGGTACACTTTCCTACCAGAAGCTTTCATCCACACTTGGGGGCAAATGGAGGCCAAGTTCCATGAAGAATTCTACAGAATCATGCCTAAAGTTACTATTAGTGACTTAACGGCTCTAAGACAAGGCGAACATGATTCAATGGAGGACTTCATCTCTAGGTTCAAAAGATGAAAATGAGGTGCAAGTTTCCCATCAACAATGCCCAGATGGTAGCTATCGCACAACATGTACTGGGGTTTCCCTCAAGAAAAAGTTCGATGATACTACCTTTTCCGATCTCCAAGAAAAATTAGTGTCAGCCAACAGCAAAGGTACAATTTGAAAGTTCCACCATTCTACAAGAATAGGGTTCTTGTGCACCAACTGGAGTATTGGGAAGAGCGACGAACTTTAGAGGTAGAACATGAACTAGAGATAGCCACAACCGAGGTCCAGCCTCCAGGGATTGGACCCGTGACACTCAAGTCACTAGTCAGGCATGCCCGAGAGCAAAAGTTAGTCATGCCAAGTGGTAGCTTATTCGCAAAAAAAAAATACCGGCATTTGGTTCGTACACATTTGACACTGCCAAAGCTGGAGATATCTATGATGAGCTAGTAAGGGAAAAGGTAATAAAACCAGAACCCAAGCAGGAGCTATGCAAATAGGAAGACCTCAAGGGCAAGTAGTTCTCCAAATGACATGTGTCATTACACCATGGCACCGCCAGCTGTGTTCAGTTTAGGGATATCATCCAGAGGCTGATAAATCAAGGGCATATCACGTTAGCGCCTATACCTAAGGCCTCCATGGGGGTGAATCTTGACCCATTCACAACACAGTCGGTCAACGTGGTTAATATCCACTGGTCTCCGTAAGGGCCCAGAGGAGAGTAACCATATGGTAATCAAGCTAAACTAATGTCTGCCACCAGCGGGAAAGCGAAGAAATTCAGTTTCAGATGCACGAGAAATTGTGTCTTGAAAACCTCAGCCCCATGTGTTAAGATGAAGTCAGAATGCAAAGGAAAAAGTTGAGAGGACACTCCTTTGGACGTACCTGAGTTGAAAAATGGTCCGCTTGTCCCCCATATCAAGGCCCTACCGGACTCCAAAATTTGGAAGTCGAGAAACACTAAATGTCACGACTAGACTCCTTTAGCATGATATTGTCTACTTTGGGCCCAACACTTATGGTTTTGTTTTTGGGAACTCACACGAAACTTAAAGCCAGTGAGCTCCCAAAAGGCCTCATGCTAGGAAGATATGTGCCCACATATATAAGCAATTTCAAATTTCCCTCCCCAAACGATGCAGGATTGTTCACCGTTCTTCTCAAGACACGGGTCTTACACCAGAGAAGGGCTAGAGCGAACGGCCTAGTTAGTAGACTAGGGGGAAATGCGACCAATAATGATCACCAAAACGACTAGTTCCTCGCAACAAGGCCACTAGTATGGCCAGACCATTCCAAGCCACAATCTAGGAGGGAAAGTGGTATATGACAAGAAGAAATGGAAACCCAGCCAAAGAGTTAGGAAAAACTGCCACGAGAAGAATTCAGAGACAGTATGGGGCATACCTTCGCACCAAGCAAGGCTTGGGGGCAAGGCCTCTTGAAGAACCAACAACACCTCCGGCTACTAAAGGGAAACTTACTAACTCCCCCTAGAATGGATAAGGAGGAGGAGGAGAAGGATCAAGAAAAGAACTGACTCCACAGTGCTATCTCAAGAGCTCCACATACGGACAAAGTAAAACTTGTGTTCGGGAACTTCACCCAAGGAAACTTGGAGAGCAAGCAAGCAAAAAGTATGGAAGTTCCGACCAAGGAGTCACCCGAGGATGACCACCAGCAAAGTAAGGGTCAGGTCGCGACCCAAGAAGCAACAAAGGAACTTGGAGAAAACGTGTTGGGATTCATGCAAGTAGTTGCCTTGTTCGACAAGGAACAAGATCCTCAAATCGAAATTGGCGTAGTGGTAGTCCTACCAGAGCATCTATCAGCATCATATCAGCAAATCAATTAAATGGATCAGAGATGTTGTTGACTATAAACCTTCACAAACGACGATTCAAATCCCGACAGAGAAAGATTTCGACATTGTCCCGAGGACCATTCCTTGTCAGAAAAAGTCATTGTTCGATATCCCAACCCAAGGAATGACATACCATCTATGGCCTATCTCTATCATAGCTCATTTTAATAGAAGTTTCCCGAGCCACTTTTAAGGAACTGATCTCGGTCTTAAAGCATGTTCTTGTGCTTTGCAACCATGATCTTCGGAGCAGCAAGGTCACCTTCCTGCCAGTGGAGTGACTGTTTCCCCAGATTATTATGCATTTCCAACTGCTAGACGTATTGGTTTTCGGCGACTAATGAGCGAGCATCCTCAAGCATTGTCTTGTGTTGTTCATCCTGACCAGCAAACACTTGAACTTGTAGATATCGGATGTCCTCAGTGTTATCCTCGGCCATTCAACAGGACCAGATGATTTGGTCCGAAATCAATTCTGTGGGCTTTTGTTGGACTGAGCAAGAGCCTCTATAGGGCATAGCGATGTGAACTTTGATGGGAGGGAACCTGATAGAACACCATTTATAAAGGGATTGAGGAATCAGTAGTATGGACACGTGTTAACACCAGGATACATGCTAAGTCAGTAAAGTTTGTTTGAAGGACACAACATCAATACCAGTAAAGTCAGAAGCGCAATCACAAGTTAGATATAAAGCTGGCATGCATGTTAAGAAGTTTTATTTCGTTCTATGGAAGGAAAGTTACAAATAAAAGATACATGGCTTGGTTTTTCTAAATCTATTGTCCCAGAAGCCATGAGCAAAGCCATATCTGCATGTCCGATGATACGTAAGTGGAGTTGTCTATCTCGGGAAGCCAGAGCATTTCGTAGGTCCTTCTCTTCTTCGTGAAGTTCTTCTAATTCGCGGTCAAGGGCAGATGTGTTGTTCTAGGTTTCTACTAAGTTGTCCTCAAGGGACACAACGCGAGCATCCAGAGATGTTCTTTGGAGATTGGTTTTGCACTTATGAGCATCGATCGAGAAGGAAAGATGATGAAGTTGCATCTCCAAATCCTGAATGACGCTTTGCTATTCTTGACACTCATCATGGAGATATAGATCTATACACATATAATAAACGAGAGGAACCCGAGGAGGATTTTTCCTACTGGCAGACATGACGGGTTGGAAATAAAATGGAATGACAATGCATAATGCTTTAGATTTGAGCCATATTTATCCTAACTTACTATGACCGTAAATATTAAGCAATTAGATGAATACAGAGTACTATGAAGGGTATTTGGGGAGTCAGGACCCCTCATCGCTTGTTTGAGGGTGTGAAGGACGGCCCGCCCCTGCCTCTCGGCTCGGTGAAAGTCCTCGATGGCGATAGATGAAAGCTCCACCTAGAGTTGATCTCTCTGGGTTCGGGGATTCCAGAGCTTCGCCTCGGAGGTTCTAGCTGCAGCGCGAGCTCTCCCCTAGAGAATATCCACTTCCCTTATACTTCACTCCAGAAATACCTTGAGTCTTCCAGTTCCCTCTAAAGATCTGCCCGAATGGTTACAAAGTTTATAAGACCGTCGAAGTTTTCAATGGAAGAGGCCATCATTGGAAAGGACAAAGAGACACTTTCTCTAAAAACTCTGGCGAAGACTGCTGAGGGAGATATGAGAAGATTCAGATAATCACGGGGTTTTAAATAGAAGATTGCATGCAACCGGTAGCGATGGCGTGGAACTCGAAGTGTTTGAAACGAAAGGACCAACGCAGAGATCAACTGGATCGGCAGAATATCTTTTGCTATTCAAAATGGACCAAGGCCACGTACAAAATGAAAAAAATACAAAGATAGGCCTATTGTTATAAAAAGTGGCCCAATATAGATTGTAGCCCAATCCTAAGTAATCTTAATTATGTCAATACATTTTCAACCTGTTCGGTGGTGACCCAAGCCTATTCTTCCTTCTCTTGGAGCTCTTATGTCCGAGCCCCAGCCATCCATGGCGCATAATCCTGTTCAAGTTGCACCTGACATGCCTCTGCTAGTGCGAGCTTAGATCGCCTTCGCTCCACTTCTCGAGCCACTGCTAGACCAATGAGTGCACCTTCCTCATTGTATTGCTGATGGTTTTGCCCCAATATTTGCAGTTTATCCTGGGTGAGAACCTCTACCAAATGAAAACTTTGAACGTGTTCCTGCTTATGCAGCACTCTATGCTAATTATCTAGAAGACTTGAAACAAGTACAACAACAGAGTTGAACGAGGGCTGAGCACCACGAACTAAATCCAAGGCATGCCTGACTTTGCTCAGATCCCGCACATCTTGTCCGCTGGCAACTACCTCTAAGAAATGAAAATCATCTCTTAGGTAGGTTGTAAGGAAGCTAAAGCAGAAGTCGAAGTTGAAGCTGCAGAGGATGGAGAGACGAGCAATGTGACCTCCTGTTCCGAGCTTGGATTACTGGAAGATCCTGGACCTAAATCAAGGACTGAAGTTGAGAAAAAGGAAGGACAAAAAGATAATACACGAAAAGAGAATATATGTTTAGTGAGGAAAGGAACCTCACGACTGGTGTTACCAGCACCATGCTTGGGAGTGACCACGGGGGGAGTATGAGGACTGCCACACATCTCTTCCAAGATGGCCGCTGCTTCTACCTGTTCTTCAACTGGTGATAAGGGTGAATGGATTGTCCCTTCATGATCTCTATCCGAGGAAGATGGTTGCGGTTGTTTGGAGGGTACGTCTACAGACAGATTCTGATCAGGGGCATTCTAGGACCTTAATGGCATTAATCTTATAGGAGTGGCATCCACATTTTCCTCAGCCTCAGTTGCCACATCTAGAACAGATGAAGAACTTGCGCCTACCAAGGTAAACGTTGTTGACTTGTGCTGTGTCGAAGGGGGAGCCATATAGATTACAAGCGACAAATCAATAGAAGAAGCAAGGGCTAAAGTATTGGTCGTCGCTGCTAAGTCCATTTCCATCTCCAGAGGTTCTTGGGAACCAATTAGGACTCAAGGCTCTGAAACTACGTCATCTGACGACGAAGGCTCAAATGGTAGAGTGGTTTCCCATTTAGGCCCAGGAACAATAAATGTATCTGTAAAGGGAGTATTTACTTGACCCCATGACTTCAGAAGCAATGACATGAGTAAAAGAACTTGTAGTCGGAGAAGCTTGAGGATGGCCTTGATGCCTTGGAACTTTGCTAGCCTATAAGAAGTCTACCAAGACCTAATCATCATCATCAAAATCATCCTCTTCAGCTATGAACCGCTTCCTTTTCTTCCCTGTGCTCGTAGAGCTAGTAAGGATAGTTGAAGCATGAGTTGGGATAGGCCTAATCGAGGAAGAGCCTATCTCTTTGCCTTTGCAAGAGAGCTTCGGTGAGGGACTTGAGGCATATATGAAAAAATAGAAATATCAAATGAAGAAACGCATGATCCAATATGATGTTTGCACATGTTAGAAGAGCAATCTTACCAGGAAAAGTTAGGATGACAGGTGTTGCATGTACCTCCATGGTGCCAACAGGTCTTTCAGAATCAAGTCCTCGCTCGCAGGGTCGATAAGAAGTAAGGGATTTTCCACCCCTTCCACCAGAAGATCAACATCAATGACACCTACTGCAACATACAAGGTACATGAGAAAACAGAGAACATATAAGGGTTAATGTTGCAAGGGGAAAGTAACGTACTGACAAGGGGAGCATCATTGTGTTGATGAACAGCCTCATTCAGGAGAACACCCGTAGAGGTATTAAAAGAACAAAATTGTCGTAGAGCGACCTCTTCTGCTACGGCCCCCTAGGTTCTGTCAAAATATGCTACCCACCAAAACAGAAAGGCCTGAGTGCAAGTGTAAACTAGCTTGATGCTAGGGGGATACTGAATTTTTCTTAGCAAAGAAGGTGTGGCGGACTTTCAACACGTCATCATTTGAGAACTTCTGGAACCGGTAAGACGTGCTCGCATTCATTCCCCCTGATATGAGGAGTAAGAATGGCTTGTCGGAATCTTAGCTGGCATGTACAGAAGTTAGGCTGATAAACTTCAAAGCCCACATGTGCCCTAGGATTATGGTTCCCACCCTTTAGCGGATCCCTTGACAACACGTAGTTGTAGAAGCCCCAGAACGCTAGAGTCTTACAACTAGAATTGCTAATGTCCAAGTAGGCCTCAATGTCAAACACTGGGTAATAACACTTAACTTTGGCTCCCCAGCGCTCTTCTGGATGTTTCCTCAACCCGTAAAAGAACATCAAGTAGTCTTGAGAAGAGTAGGGCACGGGAGATTGAAGCATAAGCTAGTTCCCTAGAACGACTCTCTCCATAAAGTCAGGAACTCTACGGTGAAGCTGAGGAAATGACAAATTTAACCATACTTGAACCATCCACAACGGTCCATTTAGCAGCTATTTTGACCATAGATAGTAGAAAATGGTATGCAAGAGATTGTATATTTTGGTGAGGATGATAGGCCCTAATGACATTCTCTTGCGGGAAGCCAGAGCCTCAACTAGCGGAACCAATTCTTGATTTATACCTTTAAGAGGCATTTGGGAGGACAAACCAGTCCAACCAAAAGTGGAAGAACTATAATTTCTCGTGATCGGATTCCAGATAATTACTAGTTATCCCCAAATTCCTAAAATCAAATTCAGGCCTAAGGCATTTATTCAAATCATAAGGGCAGAAAGCATTAAGAAAGAGGGAGAAAGTGGTAATATTATGAGGAATAGCTCTAATTCTAATGGGATTCACCACGACACAACCCATCCCAATCCCCCAGAGATTAACGTGGGATGTACCATTCTCTCGTCTAACCCACGTACAACATGATGGGCCAGACAAGGGATAACCCAAACCATAGCCAACTCGGGTTTCCAGAGTTCGCTAGGATCAATGGCGGTGTGTGATGTCTCGGTCTCTGCTACAGTCCGCATCTGCGATCAACCTGAAGGGCATTAAAAACCACAAAAGCTGTGAGTGGAGGAAAATAAATAATTTCATAAAACTCATTTTATAAAAGAAGACATTTATGCCTTTCACTTAAAACCATGTATGCGTATGAAAACCAGTTAACTTGGTCAAATCAAATATATATAATAAAAGAGTTTATAAACCAAAGCCGTTTCCTTCCTCAAATCATTAGAGCCTTAGTCCAAAACCATAAAATCACCAAGTATGGGAACTCAGCCCAAAACCGTAAATCCAAATCATGTGGGCCAATGCCCAAATCCATAAACACAGAAATACTAGTTCATAAATCCAATAAATCCGTAATCCAAATACCGATCCTTGGCATCCCAGATGCTTGGCGTCCCAAACGTCATATCACGGTCTAAGCTACGCGTACTGCCCGGGATGGTATATGGATGGTATATGGAAAACATTTTATAAAATCATTTCAAAACCTTTCAAAGGGGTCATGCCCGGAATTTCCATAAAACCATCATAAATCCATAAATGGGTCTCAGCCCGATTCATCATTAAATCAAATGGACTCCAAGTCCGATAGTTTCTAAATCCAAAACCATTCCACCATACCATTATTGAAACACCAGCACGTATAAATACCGTATAAAAACCTCGAAACACGTGCAAGTACATACATATTAAATACCATAATCCAATTATCTCAAAACACATATAGAAAACATATAAAACAGTTATGTATGCATCATATTTAGAAAACAAAAGTCCACTCACAGACCGTCCAAGCTGTCGCCACGATATGCATGCCATAAGCCTCTAATCCACCATCTCTTGGACTTTCGATCATGTCCAAAACATATCCAAAGGTCACTAACTATCTATATAAGCCCATAGGATAAAACCCCAAAACTTCTGAAAAAATCACCGTGTCCCGGACACATTTCTTGAGGCTAAATACCTCGACTTGACCAACCTAATGATTTCCGATCGACTTGAAACCACCATAATTGGATCCGGATCATTGAAACCCTTTGAATGACACTAGTCCCACATGCCCTCACGCAAGTGGTAAAAACGAAAGTCAACTATGCCAAATGTCAACTGCTGATGTCAACAAAGTTAACACTGACGTCAGCAGTCAACGGTCAACAGCTGACGTCATCACTGAAAACTGTGATAGCTGTCAATGCCACATGTCAGCCTATCATTGGTCCACGTCACTGACATGTTAGTGACACATGGAAACCCGTGATTGGGCCATGTCACTGATATGTCAGTGCTGACTAGGTACTGACATGTGACATGTGCCGATTTTGGACTAGTCCACCTCTGACACTTGTTAGATGATGAGGTCATCATTATCTTCAACCTTGGGGTGGTCAACTTGTATACTTGTAACCGGGTCACGCAGACCCGAGACCCTGACCCGACCCTAACTCAATATATTCTCAACCATTTTCCTCCTAATTTGTTCCTAAACGATCGTCCTTAACCTAGAAATAGATCCCCCTAACTAAAACCATGAAATTTGACATAGATCATACTTGTTCGAACGGGAACAGTAACCTCGAACCTCCTCCTCCATTTCCAACCACCTCAGACCACCGTTTCCTTCGATTTTGAGTTCCCTAAGCTTGTAAAAATCCCTAGATCATCACCCAATCCATCAAAACCGTCAATAATCGTCCTAACCAAAAACTCCATTTTTCAACCCAAAAAACACATACCTTCAAACTTCGGCCACCCTGCACGATTGTCTATGTCGTTGCCACCATCACGATCGTCTCCCCTCACTCTCTCATTTTCATTCACGGGCCAGCTGCTTCAGGTGAGGATTAAGGGTGTTTTCTTGGGATTGGGTAGTGTGGGTTTAGGAGGTTTCACGGGTATGGGAAAACAGAGAGGGTGAGGATGACTGATGAAGATAAGGACCCAAAATATTGGGATTTGGGCCAATCAGATGGGTGACACTTGTCACTCATCTAGTAGGTCCAACCCAGATATTTTCTCCAATCAAAATAGTCCACGTGTCTATTTCTCAATTTGCGTGTAATAGTTCCAACCTCTGTTTTAGACTCGTATCTTTCCCGTCAAACGTTCGATTTTAACATGGCACCTATCTACCGACTTGTAATATCATGATCTACGATATAGTCATTGGTCAAAGTCCATTTGATCGCCCGAGTTAAAAGGTAACATTTTGCCTAAGCCTAGGGGTAAAACGGTCATTTTACGCCATCTGTCAGAAACCTCTCGACTAATCATCGATTAGTCACACTAACCCTTAATTAATTACTAATTAACCCCGTAGATCGGGATTGGTCGTTACATGACACGACCCATCCCAATCCCCCCGGGATTACCATGGAATGTGACGTGCTCCCGTCGGACAAGAGGCGTCCGACAAGGGATAACCGATTGCCTTTGCCCAACCGGGCTTCCAGAGTGCGTAAGGATCGATGGAGGAGGTGTGCGATGCTCAAGTCTCTGCTGCAGTCGTATCCGGAATCAACCTGAAGGGCATTAAAAACAAAAGCTGTGAGTGGACGAAAATAAACAAGTCTGTTAAAACATTTATAAGACATTTATGCCCCTCAGTAAAATCATATGCACGCACCAAAAACCAATAATCCCATATGTATTTAGAAATAACCATTAGGGCCTTAGCCCGGAAACCAAGCATAGTTTCAAATTCCAAAAGTCAATCCAAGAGTTATTTCATAAATCCAGTAATATAAACCATAAGGCGTATAATAATAACCATAACCATAATTTTAGTTGCTGCACTATACACTCCAATCTGACATCCCTGATGTCTGACGTCCCTGACGTCAATAAGGTCACAATCACAAGGCTACGCGTGCCACACGGGTCTCAATTTCCGAGTTCAATCCCCGAACCCCGTTCGGGTACAGCATCCCCGATGCTTAGCGTCAAGACGCTGGACGTACTAGACGTCCGTGACCTCTCCGGGGTACCTCGCCGGAGGAGACAATATAATATGGAAGGATCTATACAGTGCAGTACCAAATACATTTTATTGATATCCACATGCAAAACATATAGGTATACATAGATAAAATCCGAACCAATCGTTACGTTTCATCAAACGGGTCTCATGCCCAAATACCGTGAAACGTGCCATAACCGAAATATCATCAAAACCATTTATAGATTCCAGCATGTGAACATATATAAAATGTAAACCAGGAAACATTTATTCAATTCCATTTTAGGGTCCCCGACCCGCAATCACATGTAGAAATCAACTGGGCCCCTGGCCCGATTCCACAAGTTAACTGGGCCCCTGGCCCGATCCACATGTTAACTGGGCCCCTGGCCCGATTTCATAGTTCAACTGGGCCCCTGGCCCGATTTTACTTTATTCAAGTTCGTAACCATTTCATGAAATCATATCCAACCACATTTATGGAAATCGGTGCAAATCCAGAAGACCTCGGTTTACGTGCAAATACGTAATTCACCTCGAAATACGTGAAATCATTTTAAATTCACCGATATCCAAAGTAAATCATTTAATCATAATTATAAAAATCATAAAACAGTTATGCATGCATCGAATTTATGAAACCAATGTCCACTCACAGACCGTTTAACCGAGCGCCTCGATATGCGTGCCATAGGCCCTCCCGAGCCAATCGCTATCACCGGGACTCCCAAACCTGTCCAAATTTTAATATAAGGTTACTAACTACTTAATTAACCTCCTACCAAAGCCCCGTAATTTTCCCGAACTTTTAACTATTTTTAAACCGACCCTAAACCTTCCGACACCCCGAAAACTATCGAAACGATGTCCGATTGACACGAGACCAGTCCCAAAATCTTCGTTACATCGAATAGAAGATTTCATATGTTTAACACTTTCTCAAATTACTGTTCACGCGCCCTCACGCGCCCCAAGAAGGCTCAGATTACTGTTCATCGTCACCAATTCCAGCTGAACCAGTTACTGTTCATAGTTACTATTCACAGTTACTGTTCACCGTCGGGTTTTCTCCGTTTTTGGACTGGTTCAAGGTCCATTTTAGGTCCATTTCATCCCATTTTAATCCCAATATGTTCCTAATCTCATTTCTAATCTTTCTAGTTAATTAAAACGGAACAAAATGTCCAAAACCATACCTCATCCGTCATCAATGGCGGTCGGAGTTTCCGTCGCCGTTCACGGCCATTTCCGGCCATTCCAACCTTCAAAAACAATCCTATTAGGCTCCTAGAGTGCCCAGAAATATTTCTCAATTCATAGAATTAGCTAAAAACCTACAAAACCGAAACTTGGATTTTTTGGATATTTTCTTACCTCACGGGTCGACTCCCCCGTCTTCGACCACCATCACGCCGTCGTCCTCCCGTCACCGTCCCGCTCTCATCATCACACACGGTTACACCCCGCTCACACACATTGATGATTATGGTGGTGATATGTGAGTTTGGGTTTTTGGAGAAAGAATGGAGAAATGAAGGAAAATGGTGCATGGGTGTTTCGGGTGTATGGAAGAACAAATATGAAGTGATGTTATTTGATGAAGATAATAATGTTATCTGATGAGAGAAGGGAGATGATTAGATGAGATGAGTGGTGAGGATTTAAAGATTAAATGGAATGGATGGCTAGGATTTAAAGTTGGAATAAAATCATAATTAATTATTTAGTGGAACATGATCCAATCTAGCCAATGGATGAGTGACACTTGTCACTCATCCAAGTGTCCTCCAACCACCATTTCAGAATAAAATAAACCTCACAGTTACCGAGACGTAACTTCCCCGATTTCACGTTCCAGACCATAACTTCCTCGTACGAAGTCCGATTTCGGCGTGCCGCCTGTCGTTGGATTCGCGTCGACGAAACCTCCGTAACGGTCCTTGGCCCTCGGCCATCGGACATCCCGGTCAAAAAGTCAACATTTCCCCTTCTTTCGTCCAAATTACGAAAATGCCCCTGGACTTCCGTACAGCATAACTTTCACCACGAACGTCGGAATCGAACGTGCCACCTGTCTATGAACTCGTGACGTCCCGAACTACGTCACGGTCATCGGTCAAAGTCCATTTGACCATCCGAAATAAAAGTCAACGTTTTGCCCACACCCAGGGGCAAAACGGTCATTTTGCACCATTCGTCCAAAATCGCCCAACTAATCCCAGATTAGTAAATCACAGTTAAATATTATTAAATCCCGATATTCGGGACGGGTCGTTACATTACAACCTTCCCCTCCTAAATAATTTCATCCTTGAAATTCCAACTATCCCAAGTCCACATCCAACTGTGGAAATCCAAGTCCTAAGTAGGAGTCCACAAATTGACCACACTTCCAAGTTGAAATTCTGCTCCTACTGAACGAAGTCAAACCTCACCTTCTTGAAAGTTCCCATAACGTCACACTCAGCCGACACTCACGGCCCCGCCGTCACTACTCGAGTCACCAACACAATTTCAACCCACTCTGGAGACTTACAAAGGTACCTCGTACCCAATTCTCCCTCAATGTAGCTTAAGATCTTGCCGTCATAATGACACAAATCTCACCTCACATGCCAATCTCAAACCTGCGACATTTATCTTCTTCGGTACTTAACTCCCTCAACAATCCTTGCGGACTCTGGTAAGAGTCACAAAGGAGTCGCTTCACACAAGGCAACCTGACATCTCACCCCAACTATGGTCACACAAACACCAACTTACTCAACCTGGAAACTTGCAGTAAAAATTTCTTACCTTTGATTTTCAAGGGAAGCTGAAAACAGTCTAATTGGACCTTTCAAGATGAAAAGACATTTCACTCGGCCTATGTGTGTAACTCAGCCCCATCAAACACTTACCGAGCAGTGATAACACATCTCATCTCTAGGGTTCCACTAGTCATCCACGGTTCTGAGCACTTGCACATACAATCATTGAACCCTACTTGATCACACTGGACGACGTATAGTATTCAATGTCCAGTCCACGTCCTCGACAACCCAACTACATCGGAACTAAGCCGATTACCAACACATCCACCAACATACCACTAGTGCATGCCCCAAGCACACACACCATCCTCGTATCTAAAACGCCCACTACATGGCCTCCCAACCAAACACGGTTCAAATTTAGAGTCTATATGTCTAACCCTGTAATAGACAGGTCACACACTCCGGCTTAGCAGTCATCTTGGCACTTCTGGCCAATATCGGATGTACCAACTCCGAACCCGTCGGATACTTGCCAACATCCAACTCATTTCTCGGCTATTCATCTTTTCCTGATTGTATACTCGACTTATCTTTTCACTTTTCAAATCGTTAATAATTACCATCTCACACCATATTGACTCCGAAAGGAAGTCAATCCCATCACTACACCTCGATTTTGGAGGTAGCTTCAGCCCGACTGTCACTGCCACTAGAATCTGAATGATTGAATCCAATATCAACACTCATCCCCATATCCAACCTCTATCTTGTATTCTCACTAACAATTCCCAGCGATTCTTCAACTGTCTGACAATACGATTCTCCTCTGCTCTTAGCTTAGCATAATCAACAAGGCAGGGTCTGCCCCGTGCTAGTTCACCAATAAGATTTTGGCATGCCTCTAGATCCTTCTTCAAATCCTCTGTTTCCACATAACTTCTCATCACCTTTTCCACATCTGACAGCTCGCCCCAAAGACAAAGCACGTCTAGACTGTGGGTTCTCATCGAGTTCCCCATATTGATCAGTTATAGTCACTCCTT